>JAVGWX010000001.1:94246124-94991124 GCA_036924085.1 Ariolimax columbianus | reverse complement strand
TGTCACACAGTTAGTCGCCTCTTACAACATGCTCTCTGTGAGGCAGTGGTGATATTCGTGTCCTTGCCATACACAAAGACCCCGGCAGACCACTGGGGCATGAAGTTTATGATGCAAATATGTGTGACTATTTGAGTGATGAGCTCCAATGTGACCAAAAAAAACCTGCAACAAACCTCTAAGTTTGTGACGGAAATAGATATGTGATTATTCGACAGAGAGAGAGAGAGAGAGAGAGAGAGAGAGAGAGAGAGAGAGAGAGAACGACGAAGATCTGGTTCTATTCTTGTCTGCCACATACACAGTTTCAGCGAAAACCACTCGGACAATTACAAGATAAGAGAACAGCTTAAAGATGAAAGTGTTCATGGGAAAGAAATCACTGATCTATACTTCCCGCAACAATAAGCCCTGGCAAGGATGGCTAGATATAGACGAAGTAGGAGGTATATTTAAAGATATCAATTCAAGATCACAAAAGGAGCTTCACATTGGGGGGAACTAATGGAAATCAAAAGACATTTGATCCATTAGCAAAATAAAAATCTTCAATGTAAAGTTCGCTCTTTTGTATTGCCCTAAACCACGAGGAATAAGGAAAAGAACAACGAAAAAGATATATACTTTCATAGATTGGTGACTAGAATAGAGGCATTGAAATGGTATGATTAGATGATTAATTTACATATTAAAATATATATACGTTCATACATTGGTTACTAGATGAGGCATCGAAATGGTATGAATAGATCATTAATGTACATATAAAAAATATATACGTTCATAAATTGATTACTAGAATAGAGGCATTGAAATGGTATGATTAGATCGTTAATGTACATATAAAATATATATACGTTCATAAATTGATTACTAGAATAGAGGCATTGAAATGGTATGAATAGATCGTTAATGTACATATAAAATATATATACGTTCATAAATTGATTACTAGAATAGAGGCATTGAAATGGTATGAATAGATCGTTAATGTACATATAAAATATATATACGTTCATAAATTGATTACTAGAATAGAGGCATTGAAATGGTATGAATAGATCGTTAATGTACATATAAAATATATATACGTTCATAAATTGATTACTAGAATAGAGGCATTGAAATGGTATGAATAGATCGTTAATGTACATATAAAATATATATACGTTCATAAATTGATTACTAGAATAGAGGCATTGAAATGGTATGAATAGATCGTTAATGTACATATAAAATATATATACGTTCATAAATTGATTACTAGAATAGAGGCATTGAAATGGTATGATTAGATCATCAATGTAGAGATGTTGAAAAAAAAACAACCCGGACAAATCAATAGAACAGGACATGAGGAGATGATGCTGTAGTTGGATAGGGCATGATGGAAACCATTTTGATCTTTCTTCTTCTTTTGTCCTACTGCTCTTGTCATGAGACGTCGCAGCGAGGCGAGATGCGTTGATTTCTTGTTATCGACAAGTGGGAGGCTTGTGCTGTCGTTAGGTGTAACCTACTTAGAGTGCCAGACACCCTCGATCCACGGACGTCGAGGTCTGCCCTTCGCTCGTGGACCAGAAACCTTCATATATGCTCTTGATGCAGGCTGGTCGTAATGCATTCTGACTAAATGCCAAACGACTTGATTTGTTGTGCTTCAATGTAGTTACTAACCGGGTTTGTCCCCACTGTCTGCCTCAGTTTGGTGTTGCGGATTCGGTCACATATTGTCTTTCCGGCTGCACTTCTCACACAGCGCATCTCCCAGCTCTGGATCTTACTCTTATGTATTTCTTGTAAAGACCAAGACTGACATTGGTAACACAATATAAGAATAAATAGTACCTTTTTCAGCCTCCTCTTAGTTGAAAAAAGCACTCTAGGGTGTTTCAAAAGCAGTGCAATTTGATAGTGGACACTGTTCTCCTTCTGAATTATATGTGCAATCTCTCTGTCCATTCTCTGGTCATCAGCGAACATACTATATAGGTATTTGAACTGTCGTACTTGATTGATATCGACGTCACTGTTGTGGAAACTTAACTGCCCCTGATCACGTGATATCAACATAGTCTCTGTCTTGCCTGTGTTGATCTTCATGTCATATTCGTTACAAGCGAAATGGAGAAATTTAAGGTGGTGCTGTAGGTCTTCTCCATTTTGGTAAAAGATGGCCTGATCATCAGCTGATGGAATTACAAATCAGTCACTGCTGTGGCATCCCCAAGGCAAGAGAAGTAGAGGTATAACAAAACACATAAGGAGAAGAAAGCTCGAGCCAAAGAAGAAACTGGAAAGACTGGACAGCGCTGGAACGAATGGCCCATGCCATGAGGACTTGGCGTATATTTGTTGAAGATATCTGACCCACAGATTTATATTGATTGAAGAATGACTTGCTAACCGTGAGGGAGACAATGACGTGAGTTGACACACTGCTGCAGGATCCTTCTACAGTTTTTCGATGAGTTTTTTCAAGTTATTAACACTTACTTTCTGACTGGCCGCTAAACACCACACACGCTACTCAGAGCGGCTGGCCGGGACCGAAAATGCAGTAGTGGATCAGCTGATAGTTGCCAGCGATGCATTTCTGACTACCTGCATCAGAGTCAGTGACCAATAACTGATCAAGACCCAATTACGCCTCCAAGTGGTTGCTCTGGATACAGACTGCAGCCATGCAGCCTGATTAAGAAATTAGGGATCAAAGAGGGAAGGCAAAGCCGGTCCCAAAAATCCCCTACTGAAATCGGATGTGTTGTGCCAAAAGGTGCAGATATTACTATATTACAGCCTAGTTGTAATCTACGACACAACGTCACAAACGTCTATTCAGGACAAACGCCGAATAAGATGAAGAAAAAGAAGGTCAGTGATTCTCAACCGCTTTAGCTCAAACTCTCTCTCTCTCTCGCACGCAACCCCTCCCCCGTGTTCTGAATATCATTTCCCTCTTTTTCAATATAGTTAGAACTCAGAAGGGCATCATACTTTGATGAATAATGGTACCACCCCCCCCCCCCCCTCCCAGAAACACTAATATTGCGATCAGCGACCCAGAGCTGACTGCTAGCGTGAGATCCAGCGACCCAGAGCTGACTGCTGGCGTCAGGACCAGTGACCCAGATCTGATTGCTACCGTAAGGACCAGCGACCCATAGCTGACTGCTAGCGTAAGGACCAGTGACCCAGAGCTGACTGCTGGCGTCAGGACCAGTGACCCAGAGCTGACTGCTAGCGTGAGGGCCAGCGACCCAGAGCTGACTGCTAGCGTGAGGGCCAGTGACCCAGAGCTGAATGCTAGCGTGAGAGCCAGCGACCCAAAGCTGACTGCTAGCATCAGGACCAGCGACCCAGATCTGATTGCTAGCGTGAGGACCAGCGACCCATAGCTGAGTGCTAGCGTGGGGACCAGCGACCCAGAACTGAGTGCTAGCGTTAGGACCAGCGACCTAGAGCTGAATGCTAGCGTGATAGCCAGCTACCCAAAGCTGACTGCTAGCGTCAGGACCAGCGACCCAGAGCTGAGTGCTAGCGTCAGGACCAGCGACCTAGAGCTGAATGCTAGCGTGAGAGCCAGCGACCCAAAGCTGACTGCTAGCGTCAGGACCAGCGACCCAGAGCTGAGTGCTAGCGTTAGGACCAGCGACCGAAAGCTGAATGCTAGCGTCAGGACCAGCGACCCAGAGCTGCTAGCGTCAAGACCAGCGACCCAGAGCTGAATGCTAGCGTCAGGACCAGCGACCCAGAGCTGAGTGCTAGCGTCAGGACCAGCGACCCAGAGCTGAGTGCTAGCGTCAGGACCAGCGACCCATGCTGAGTGCTAGCGTCAGGACCAGCGACCCAGAGATGAGTGCCAGCGTGAAGACCAGCGACCCAGAGCTGAGTGCTAGCGTGGGGACCAGCAACCCAGAGCTGAATGCTAGCGTGAGAGCCAGCGACCCAAAGCTGAGTGCTAGCGTCAGGACCAGCGAACAAGAGCTGCCCAAGACACTTCTACGCGGTGATCCTGGCTGCAATCACAGAGCAGGCTGGCTAGGGAGAAGGGATCGAATGGAAAGGCTAACCAGGTACTCAAAAACGTCTGCTCAAGTCGGATGTGTCAGACGAAGAGTCGCGAATATCGCAGTCAAGCTGTAAACCACGACACGACCCATTTCGTTCTCCGAACAGCATCCTGCTACTTGCAAATCTCTTCTCATGGCTTAGTAGCGGGAGATTGATAACGAAGAAGAAGAAGAAGAAGAAGACGACGACGAAGAAAAAGAAGAAATCAAACATATTCTGATATAACGTCCAGGACCTCGTATTGTTCACTTGTCCATATGATGCTAAGGTTAATGACAAGGGTGAAATCATGGCCTTGGTGGCCTGAGCAGTGGCGGGAATTTATAGATAAGGAGGCAGGCTGAAACCAGTTAATGACCACATTGTAGTTGAACATTGCAAGTGATGAACTAGTAACCACAGACTCTGAACAACATAAGCCACAGACTTTGAACAGCATAAACCAGACTCCGAACAGCATAAACCACAGACTCTGAACAGCATAAGTCACAGACTCTGAACAGCATAAACCATAGACTCCGAACAGCATAAACCACAGACTAAACAACATAAACCACAGACTCTGACCAGCACAAACCACAGACTGAACAGCATAAACCACAGACTCCGAACAGAATAAACCACAGACTCTGACCAGCATAAACCACAGACTGAAAAGCATAAACCACAGACTCTGAACAGCATAAACCACAGACTGACCAGCATAAACCACAGACTGAACAGCATAAACCACAGACTCCGAACAGCATAAACCACAGACTCTGACCAGCATAAGCCACAGACTCTGATCGCATAAACCAGACTCTGAACAGCATATTCCCGAGTGCCAGCTGTATACACACCCATATGAAACCGTTGATCATCATCTCTTTAAGTGCTCCGCTCTAAACGATTTTAAGAAAATGCTTCTCTCTTCGCGGCTAGATACATGGAACACTTTGTATGGCACTAGACAACAGCAGACAGGAGAGTGGCCCACCAGCTGGACAAAATCAGTAATTATACCACTGCCTAAATCAGGAAACCTAAATATGTGTCAGAACTATCGAACAATCTGTCTGATAAGTCATCCAAGTAAAGTTCTCTTGAGAATAATACTTAACAGACTGAAACCACAGGCAGAGAATATCATTGCCGAAGAACAAGCGGGCTTTCGAGCGGGAAGCAGTACCATCGAGCAGATATTTAACCTTCGACTAATGAATGAGAAGTACTCAGAGTATCAACAACAACTCTACCATGCCTTCATTGACTTTAGAAAGGCGTTTGACAGAGTGTGGCATGCGTCGCTATGGTCAACAATGAAGCATTATAAGTTCAACAGTGATATTGGGAGAGTAATTGCAAACCTTTATGAGCAGGCGACAAGCGCAATCTCGGTAGAGGAAAGCTAGGCGATTGGTTCCGTACGACGGTGGGTGTGAGACAGGGATGTATACTCTCCCCAACACTCTTCAATATATTCTTGGAGAGAACAATGGAGACGACCTTAAACTGACATGTTGGCACGGTTAAAATAGGTGACAGGCTTATCACAAACTTCCGATTTGCTGATGATATTGATGTATTGGCAGGCACAGAAAGGGAACCAGGAGTTGATTGGTAGATTGGATAGAGCGACCCTGAGTTTTGGTATGGAAATAAATGCAGATAAAACAAAGCTCATGACCAATAACATAACAGGGTTTAAATCTCTAATAGAGACAAATGGGCAGGAACTTGAGGTGGTAAAACGTTTCAAATATCTGGGATCGTTGATCAGCGAAGAGGGATCGAAGCCAGAGGTAATTGCAAGAATAGCACAAACAACAGCGGCGCTGACTCGGCTGAAACCTATATGGCAAGACAAGCGGCTCGCCCTCGGCATAAAAGTTAGACTAATGCGCTCTTTGATGGCAAGACAAGCGGCTCGCCCACGGCATAAAAGTTAGACTAATGCGCTCTTTGGTGCTATCACTATTTCTGTATGACTGCGAGACCTGGGCCATTACAGCAGATATCCAGAGCAGAATACATGCAATGGAAATGAGGTGCTATAGAAAAATCCTAAATGTTACATATAAAGATCGTGTCACGAACGTAGTAATAAGTCAGAGAGTTGGTCCTTTTGAAGATCTGTTCACAGCTATCAAAAGACGAAAGATGGCCTGGTGCGGGCACGTCGCGAGGTCCAACGGAATTACCAACTCGATACTCTTTGGTTCCGTACAGGGACAGAGAGGGCGAGGACGTCCAGGGAAGAGATGGGTGGACAACATCACTGAGTGGTCAGGCCTTCGACCCGGTAAGATACGTCAGGCGGCGACAGACAGAGAGGGATGGCGTGGAATTTTGGGAGTGTCTTCGTGTGTGCCCCAACGACCTGACGGGTAACGGGATGAACTGAACTGCGACAACAGCCGAGAGCCGCATAGCGCAGTGGTTAGCGAGCTAGCTTCGCGAGTGGTCCTGGGTTCATTATTCCCCAGTTGAGACAAATGGTTTTTTTTCCGACCGCAACGGGCTGTTGTTGTTGCTTAGATGTTTGCCTCACTAGTTTCTACTGGCGGAGGCGCGCCCATTCCACCCCAGGCCGTAGTCCATTGGGCGATACCAGGACGCATAAACCAGTGCTTGGATACATGTGTGCGTCTGTATGTTCCTATGCTAGGTTTGTGCGCCATCAGAAGCCAGCCCAACCAAAGTGCAATGGAAGGGCTACACCCTGAGGGCGCGTGTGAAAGTTGTGAAGACGTGTGACTGTAGGACAGAGTTAAATGAAAAAGAGTGAGGTGAGAAGAGAGAGAAGGGGAAGAGTGGCCCCCAGGGTGAGCCTCCTCTACCGCAACGGGTCACGAGTCGACCCAGCCTTAAATCGGTACCGTATCTGTCCGGGAAGAGAGGAGATGGCTACCGTCCTCATAAAGTCGAGCCTTTGAAATGTGAGATCGCTAACACCTCACACCCCTACGGCAGTAATGCTATGGGTTACGTTACTTTCCATTTTTCAAACAACATCTGATGAACACATGCATTGGGCCGAAGGGCGAGAGTCCGGATGCTGCTGGATCCGTAGCAACATTCTATGAAAGTTCATAGTGAGACGAGGAGCGTGAAAGAAGAGGAAGGGAGGAGGGGAGGGCGCCTGAGATGACGGAGCAGAGGTGTGTACAACCAGCGAGCGACTGTTATCATATTTTCTTAGCTTTCAACATATGCTGAGAGAAGGGGAGAGACAGAACGGGGAGAGACAGAAAGGGGAGAGACAGAAAGGGGAGTGACAGAGAGGGTGGGGAGAGAGACAGAGGGGAAGAAAGGAGAGGTGGGAGTGGCAAGTAAAGGCGGGTGGGGGTGTCAGAGCTATTGTAGAGACAGAAGGACGAGAAATGAGAGAAGTGGGAGGGTGAGAGACAGGTTGGCAAGAGCGGAGGTTGAGAGGTGGAGTGACAGGGTGAAAATGTGAGAGAGGTGTAATGAGGGAAAGAAGAAGCAAGGAATAAATGAGCGAGGGGGGGGGTAGAGAGAGAGAGGTGAGGGGGAATAGAGAAAGAGGGGCGGGGTAGAGAGAGAGGGGAGGGGATAGAGGAAGAGAAAGAGGGGCGAGGGGTAGAGAGGGGGATAGAGAAAGGTGGAGAGATGGGCAGGTAGGATGAAGTGACACGACGAGAAAGAGAGAGCGAGATAAAGTGGAGAAAGTGAGGCAGAGTAAAAAACCTATGGTCTGCCCGAAGTACAGCTATGTTGATTGTTATTCATAACCAACGATGATATAGATCATTTGTGTTGGTGACTTAATTGGACGGAGCTGTTCAAGCCCCAATAACACGTCTCGGCTGTTTAAGCCCAATAACACGACTCGGCTGTTTAAGCCCAATTACACGACTCGGCTGTTTAAGCCCAATAATACGACTCGGCTGTTGTGGCCCAGTAACATGAACTTGACTGGATAAGCCTAATAACACGACTCGGCTGTTTAAGCCCAATAACACAACTCGGTTACTTAAGTCCAATAACACGACTTGGCTGTTTAAGACCAATAACACGACTCGGTTACTTAAGTCCAATAACACGACTTGGCTGTTATGACCAATAACACAACTCGGTTACTTAAGCCCAAAAACACGACTCGGCTGTTTAATACCAATAACACGACTCGGTTACTTAAGACCAATAACACGACTCGGCTGTTTAAGCAAAATAACACGACTCGCCTGTTTAAGGCCAATAAATAACACGACTCGGCTGTTTAAGGCCAATAAATAACACGACTCGGCTGTTTAAGGCAAATAAATAACATGACTCGCCTGTTAAAGGCAAATAAATAACACGACTCGACTGTTTAAGGCAAATAAATAACACGACTCGCCTGTTTAAGGCGAATAAATAACACGACTAGCCTGTTTAAGCCCAATTACACGACTCGGCTGTTTAAGGCAAATAAATAACACGACTCGCCTGTTTAACGCAAATAAATAACACGACTCGCCTGTTTAAGGCAAATAAATAACACGACTCGCCTGATTAACGCAAATAAATAACACGACGTGCCTGTTTAAGCCCAATATCCCGACTCATATGTTTAAGCCCAATTAGACGAATAGAGAAAAGTAAAACAAACATCGGCACGACCAGTGAAACCAAGCTTACCTTTCACTGTTAGCTTCGACTGCTGCTGACAACTTGCCTTTGGTGGGTTGTCATGTGTCACCTGCTGAAGACAGTCAGAGAAAGAAACTTGAAAATTATCAACAGTATATAAATTTTTTTAAAGGCGAGGCTGCAGCGGAACTGTGGATCAAAATAAAGTGTAACAAGTAAATAGGTTTTTAAAGCACGTTTTTCAGCAAAATGTTTTTATTTACACTAAGACATTTTTTTTTTAACTTCACGGGGAAAACTGACACGAACTTAGTTCGGCTCAAAATGTTCTGCAACAAAGGGTCACTAGACTATGAGGAGGTTGAATTGAATATACAAGCGGGATCAAGATGCTGAGCAGCGCATGAGCTGCAGTGGTCAGCGACCCATAGCTGGCTGCTAGCGTCATGGCCAGCGAACCAGAACTGCCAAGACCCTTCTACACCTCCACGCGGTGATCCTGGATAATAGGCTGCAGCAGGGTAGACTGGCTAAGGAGAAGGGATCAAAGAGGGAATGCTAACCCGGTACTAAAAAAATGCTTGCTGAAGTCGGATGTGTTGGACCGAAAGGTGCAAATATCGCAGTCAGGCTGTAAACTACGACACAACGCATTCCGTTCTCTGGACTACATTCTGCTACTTAGGCCCTTTCATGGTTTGGTAGCGGGAGATTGAGAACGAACGAAGAAGAAGAGGAAGAAGAATATACAAGCATGTATATATAATAGTCAGGCATCTTGGCCTTGGTCGTGGCGGGGCTGCCACGTTCCCTTGTCCGGTCGTTGCGTAGAACATCACGAAGGCAACGGGTGGCCTCCCAGATAGTGCTCTTTCATACCTTGTTGTGCGTACTCGTGATGCCAAGCCCCACGAGATTTTCGGCTGGTCCCCAAGGTGAAAACTGGGCTGAAAGGGACCTGAGTCACGAGAGGACAGTATGCGGGATACGACGACCCAGCTGTGCTCCATTCCCAAAGAGGCTTTCCTGGAAGGCTTTCAACAACGGCGGCACCGCTGGGAGAAGTGCGTGGAGTTTCAAGGAGAGCTGGGAGAAGTGCGTGGAGTTTCAAGGAGAGTACTTTGAATGGGATTAGGGTTTCAAACCTCCAGGTGAGTAATTGTATTTTTTCTGCACAAAAGTTCGGACACTTTTTGAACGCACCTAGTATACTTCTGACATAAATTTCAAACTTATGTTAATGTATCTTCTATGCAAGTCTATGCTATGTGCATTTCAATAGTGCATGCATACATAATGAATCTGAGTATGTCAATGTTTTTGTATGTGTCGACTAGTCATTGCATTACTATGTGCAGTACCTGCCAAGAAATAATGAACGCCATAGCATTGAAAACAATTTCAAATAGAGAAATATTTCGAAACAAAATCTCAAAAAAGTTTTATTTAAAAACCAAAAAAATCAGAATAGCCGTTTTGCCAAATGTAAACGATGCTTATTACAGTTTTAAGTGGCAAATTATGCAACCCCAATCTGCAATCATACAGCATTGTTATTTTGAGAGTTGCACAAGACAGGATACGAGTTACAACGTCTCAGATAACCCAGTTTACAAGTACCTGGATATCATTTAGCACGTAGATCTCCAACCTTTGCCCCGACAGGGGCCGAGAACATGTCAGTGAATGGAGGATAAGCACAGGTAGAAACTAGGTACATATTGTAAAACTACATCTTTCAGCACAAGCTTTTATTCAAACGGAAAATCTTTAACTCTAACGTAAAATCCGTTCTATTCCGACTATTCTAATCCGACTCTGAAACATGGAGGACAACACAGGTACTTATGAAAAAGGTACAGACTTTCGTCAATGGTTGCCTGAGTGGGATGGTAGGACAAGATCCCCAACGTGGAACTGATGGACAATACGGGACAAATAGCAGTGGAGCGTGAAATACGGACAAGACGATGGGTAGGCCTCACATTACGTGGAACTGATGGACAATACGGGACAAATAGCAGTGGAGCGTGAAATACGGACAAGACGATGGGTAGGCCTCACATTACGTGGAACTGATGGACAATACGGGACAAATAGCAGTGGAGCGTGAAATACGGACAAGACGATGGGTAGGCCTCACATTACGTGGAACTGATGGACAATACGGGACAAATAGCAGTGGAGCGTGAAATACGGACAAGACGATGGGTAGGCCTCACATTACGTGGAACTGATGGACAATACGGGACAAATAGCAGTGGAGCGTGAAATACGGACAAGACGATGGGTAGGCCTCACATTACGTGGAACTGATGGACAATACGGGACAAATAGCAGTGGAGCGTGAAATACGGACAAGACGATGGGTAGGCCTCACATTACGGAAACCAGTGGATAACATTACCAGACAAGCTCTGTTTTGGAATCCACAGGGCAAGAGAAGTAGGGGAAGACCGAGACACCCACGAAAGAGGCAACTGGAAGAAAATGTAACGGCAACAAACACGACGTGGACATAATTAGCTCAGATGGCTCATGATAGGAAGACTAGGAGAGTATTTGTTAATGACCTATGCTCCACAGGGAGCTGCCAGATTTTTGATTGATTGGCATTCGTTGTGCTACTGGGGCAACATGAGTGTAATTTTTATAGATTAACAGGTCGCACTAGTAAAGTCTGCGTACACAATGTCAGCTCTCTAGGTTTTGGGGAAGTTGATTTAAATAGGAGAAATAGAAGTTCACGCAAACCGTCATTTGAAGTAAAATATAAATCTGTTTTTGTAATGTGATTACCGAAGTGTAATTTTGACAGATCGCATTAGTAGATGCTGCGATTAACATTCCAGCTCTCTAGGATATGGGGGAAGTTGGTTAAAATAGGAGAAATAGAAGTCCACGCAAACGGACAACGGCCATGTCAAGCTATTAACAATGCTTAGTTTATTTGGAAACGTGTATGTCGTGAAGGCATAAATGGCCCATATTCGTATAAGGTTTCATTTTTGTTTTTGCGCGAAAAACTAGCGTGGTGATAGATAACTCGCTTTTCATGGCAAAGGTAAGGGGTACGAATCTCGCTCCAGTCAACCCAGCTATAAATTGGTACCATGCATACGCCTCATCATCGTGTAGCATGCCCTTTATCTTCTTCTTCTTTGTTCGTTATCAATCACCCGCTACCAAGCCCTAAAAAAAAGCTTTGAAAGTAGTGGAATGTAGTCAAGAGAACGGAATGCGCTGTGTCGTGGTTTACAGCTTGACTGCGATATTTGCACCTTTCGGTCCAACACATCCCACTTCAGCAAGCATTTGTGAGTACCGGGTTGCCCTCCCTCTTCGATCCATTTTACTTAGCCAGTCTGCGCTGTCCCAGCTTGTTATCCAGGATCACCGCGTGGAGGTGTAGAAGGGTCTTGGCAGCTCTTGTTTGCTGATCCTGACGCTAGCAGTCAGCTATGGATAGCTGACCGCTGCAGTTTATGCGCTGCTCAGCGTATTGATCCCGCATGTCCTTTATAGAGCATCGCTCTCATCACAGTCTGTCTGGAAGAAAAAACAGTCATAACCAGGCATTCCTGGCTATCTTGGTGCCATCGTCTTCTTGGTCTACCCCTGCCTCTTTTGTCTGACACCATACCTTCCATCACTCAAGACCGCTGTGCCTCTTGTCGTGACCAATAGGGAAGTAAAATACAGCGAGGAATGGAACTGGTCATCCTATCTTTATATACTGGTCACTGACAACTTTGCTCCAAACCTTTTCTTGTTCATGGGAATATACCAGCCCTTAAGTACATAGTTTGATTATTTTCAGGACCACCGCGGGTCGAAGGACCTCAGGCCGAATATATCCAGTTTGAGGGTCGCATGCATGTAGCTAGCGGGCCAGGTTAGTCCGAGTGGATTTAGGTTGTCGATCCCTGATTTAGCATAAGGAACATATCTACGGGAAATCCCAATATGCGCTCAGCCAGGCTTAACTGGGAAAGAATGCTTACGGAATGTGTGGCAGTTGGCGCAGTCCTACATGAGTGGGTGGGCTAGTGGTCTAGATACCGGATTCTTGAATAAGGAGACACCGGTTCAGAACTATGATAAGGCCTATGTTATATATTAACAGTTAGGGAGGGGTTTCGAAACATATACTGCACACCACGCTGCCACTGGATGGGTATTTATCTGTCAGTTCTACATATTTCCTCTTGGAGGCTGCATGGCCTAGAGGTAAAACTCGTTCGGTTTTCACAATCCTAACACACCGGGTTCGATTCCCACCGTGTCCTGTTTGGTAGACACTGGTGGTTTTTTTCTCTCGAGTGATTGCTCCTCCACGTTCGAAAAGTAATGGAAACCTACCGTACTGCACACTTACCAAGAAACTGAAAAACCCCAAAATAGATGGCGGTTGTAAGGAGCAACGTTCTGCAAAAGACATGCTACTTACTTTTTACATATCCACTCTCTATTTTTTAACGCACCAAATCGCTAAATTAATGACATACAACGTAGTGAACAAATCAATAATTACCACCGACAATGTGGAAAATATCAGATGCGAAACAATTTGAATATTTCGGATCGGCAATCAAAAACTCTGAGGACGGCCAGGTAGAAATCAACTGACGGTTTCCAATTGGCTCACGCAAACTACTGCAGGTAAAAAATATGTGGCAGGGCCCCAGAAAGAAGAAGAAGATTCAACTGAATAAGACATGTGTTTTTCCTGTGGTAACATACTGGTGCGAGACGTGGACATATAACATAAAACCATTGCCGAAAAAAGATATTATCTTTCGAAATAAAGTGTTATAGAAGGATATTAGAAATAGCATGGACGGATAAAAAGAAATCAAAAAGAGAAATTTGGCATCAGCTAGGAGTTGAAGAAAACTGGTTTATAAATAAATAACATCAAAAGTAAGAAGTTGGGTTATTTCGGTTATATGAAAAAAGAACAGTGTCTTGTTGGGACAGAGATAGGAAGACACGGTGTCTGGGACAGATGGTCAAAGAGGAGGACAGATGGTCGAAGAAGGGGAAAGATGGTCAAAGAGGAGGACAGATGGTCATAGAGGAGGACAGATGGTCATAGAGGAGGAAGATAGTCGAAGAGAAGGAAATAATGTACGAAGGGGGGGGGGGGGGGATGGTCGAAGAGGAGAAAAGATGGTCGAATGGAGGGAAATATGGCCAAGAGAAGGAAAGATGGTCGAAGTGGACGAAAGGACTGAAAAAGAGTAAACAATTGGCGAAAAGGGGGGAACGAAAGCACAGACAATGAGACGAAGAGTAGGAGGAAAAAAGAAAAGGAAGAAAAAAATAGAGGAAGAGATGTAAAGAAAAACAGGAGGAAAATGGTGAGGATAGAAGAGATGAAGAAGATGAACTCATAGATAACACTTATCGCGATTCGCGTACAGCTCAATGAATGGAGATCAAAGCTGGCCTGTTCGGGCGCAGGTGTCTGCACGTCCGTCGCCACTGAGAGACATACATTCCTCCACCAAATTATGCAGTGTAGTCTCACCTGACGTGTCATAGCCACTGCACTCAGTGAGAAAGAATAACCACAGGTCCAACAATTGGAGCGTCGGGTTCTGAAGAGAAAATGGTAAAGCCACAGGCTTCCAGTAACGGACCCCTGCAGCTATGATCAAAGCCTCACACTGCAGAGATAACGGTGAATGATTGTAAATGCTTTTGAAACAGGATTACTTTAAGATGGGACCAATTGCGTTGGTGGTCTTCTTCTTCCTCCTCGTTCGTCTTCAGACCTCGACTGCAGTGACTCTAGCGAATGCAGCCCGTCGAATTAAGGCCACGTGCACTTCCGTACAGCTTCTCGTGGAAGGACACCGACTGTTGCCAAATGCTACTTTCTTTGTCGGTATACAGTGGGCAGGACTGCATACATGTGTTCTGCCGGCTTGGGGATTTGTATCGCAGTCCCACAGGTCGGTAGCGTCAATCTTGAGCTTATTTTACAGATGGCATATCAGTCTGGTGTGTCCTTGTGCCTAGCCGAAGAATGATCACCTGGTCTCGCTTAGAGAGTTGGTGGCATGCATCGTTTTCTAGCATTGGTGGACTATACTTGATCAAAGAGTAACTAGCCCTTGTTAATGTCTAGGTATTCAAGTGGTTTCATATAGTAACTATAATTCCAATCCCGAGTGGTCTGTGGGGGTTTTGTGTATGGCAAGAACAAGAATAGAACCACTGTCCCACAGATAGCATGTCGTAAGGAGGCGACTAACTGTGTGACATAGCATAACACCGGCCATATTTAGGTGGTTTGTTAAGAGCAGCAGAAATGACACCTAACAGACTGCGGGTCTACTTTTCTCGAGTCTTTTAATAGGAGACCTAGTTCATCAACTCCATTTTTATCAGAAAATTTAAATACTTTGGTCCCATCAAGAGACACAACGGTCTTGAGAAAACAGTGGTGGAAGGTATGGTGCCAGGCAAAAGAGACAGAGGTAGACCAAGAAGACGACGGCACCAAGATTTCCAGAAATGCCTTAGGGAGCAGTGTGGTGCAGTGGTTAGCGAGCTGGCTTTGCATCTGCGTGGTCCTGGGTTCATTCCATAGTTGAGGCCGAAATGTGTTTATTTTTCAGACCGCTACGGCTCCCGGGTCGACCCAGCCTTAAATGGGTACCAGTTCAGTCCGGGAAATAAAAACGGTGAGGGAGAGGAGATGGCTTCCTCCCTCATATAGCCGAGCCTTTGAAATGAGAAATCGCTAACACCTTAGGCTCCTACGGCAGTAATGCTATGGGTTACTTTACTTTTATTTGGTATGGCTGTAGCGGAGGCCAGAGTTTTGGCAAGGGAAAGGTGACGTTCTATAAAGGACATGCTACATGATGATGATGATGATATATATATATATATATATATATATAAATATACGCACGCACACACACACACACACATATATATAAAACAAAATAAAGTAATTGGTGATATGTTAGAATCTGTCATTAGACGACGAGCACTGCACCTCGATGCCAGAAGGACAGTGCAAGTGTTGGAAATTTGACTTGAAACTATCAAAGAGAGAACACGGAAGCAATAAAACCACCACTGAGCAGCACAACCATACAGTATATACAGATTACTTTTTCGTTCACTCTCAGATCAAGGTCCCGGTTTCTTCTTACAAAGGACACCATTGTATGTAAGGCTATTTTATCGCCATACAACTTTTGTCTCACATCTGTCTCACGAGGTCAGTGCTGTTCTCTTTTTTCCTGCGTGAACGTGCAGCTTTGCTGAATGTGTTCATGGTCACGGTATGCTCCCCACATAGACACTTGTCATCTGTCCCAATCCTCTGACTGATGCCGCGCCAGTATTAGCAACGCTAAGGCAACACAAAGATGCAGATCTCGAGCAATGTATGTTCTCCCTGATACAGCTCTCGGCCGAACACCCAAGGTTGGTCGTACAGTGGATGCCATCCTACTGCCAGATTTGAGACAATTAAGCTGCAGACAAACCAGCAAAGTGTGGAGGAGCTTCCCTACAAACAGACATGACCATCGCATATAATGAGGCTAAGACCATAATTAAAGTCAACTTCAGGGAAAAATTGGCTGATCAACACCCGACTTCCAAAAAGAAGACAGCTACTTTAACTTAACTAGAGAACAGCAAGTCATCATCTTTAGACTGAGAACTGGGCATAACAGACTCAAGGGTCATCTTCACAACAAAATATAGAGAGACACATTCACATCCATTGAATTGACGACATGTCTTGGCATAACCTAAAGGACTATATGTCTGAAAGGGGCGTGCCTTCGCCAATAAGAAAAGCAGACTCATAACAAACAAACAAAAAGTGGCCTTTGCTTCACACGGCGGCGAACATGTGACGCCCATAATAACGGGGAACAAAAGAGACATGACAAACTAAAGGCCACGGTCTGTAACTACAGGGTGAGGTATTGTACGCCAACGTACGAAGTATTCCTGGCCACAGGTCGCACGGCGTGATGTGCAAACAGTGGGTTCACTATCCGTTTACAAGTAAATATAAAATGGTTGTTTTTATTTTTGGTACAAGCTTTTATTGAAGACTTGTTTTGGGAGATTTTTGTTGTTGTTTGTGTTGGTCAACATTTATTTCCGAATTTAATCTGTGAAAACCATCATAGTTCATGTCAAATTCATCACCTGTGTCATCTTCAATGTTCACTCCTGTTGGCCGTGATTTTCCAATACATTGTACGCGGGTGCCATGTTGGTACATGACTTGAATTGTTGATCTTGTTGTCGCTGAAAGGAAAATCTACGTTTTTCTGTGAAAGCATTTGAATGACCTGTCCATGATCCTTTAAAATGTGATACATTAACAGGCCACAATAGTAGAGGCTGTGTACACAATCTCAGCTCTCTAGGTTATGAGGAAGTGGGTTACAATAGGAGAAATAGAAGTCCAGGCAAACAGACAACGGCCATGTCAAGTTCAATTCAAGCTTGTAAAAAACTGTTGGTACACCAAGAAATGTCTCGAGCTGTCCGCCGGGGTCTTTGTGTATGACAAGAACAAGAATAGCACTACGTGTCGTAAGAAGCTAATAACTGTGACACGGCATAATACCGGCAATGATTATATGGTTTGATTACAGCAGCACAGATGGCGCCTAACAGGCGGATGGACTGGCACACCTGTTAACCACTCTCCGCGGCACTTGTACCAACGCAGCTGACTAATTATCTGCTCGAGCCTAGCCCACTAAGCAGAAAATCCTCCTCCAGGCTACATCCAGCTCATACCAGAGCTGGGACCTGCACAGGGGCATCCACCTTTGTAGAAGTACAGGTCGGCTACGAGCTAAGAACACAAAGAAATGCATGTGTGTTACATACATCAGAGCCTGAAATGGGAGCCCCACAATTGTAACCTGTCAGCATGCTATACATCAGAGCCTGAAATGGGAGCCCCACAATTGTAACCTGTCAGCATGCTATACATCAGAGCCTGAAATGGGAGCCCCACAATTGTAACCTGTCAGCATACTATACATCAGAGCCTGAAATGGGAGCCCCACAATTGTAACCTGTCAGCATACTATACATCAGAGCCTGAAATGGGAGCCCCACAATTGTAACCTGTCAGCAAGCTAAACGAGTCGTTCGTTGGGGTTTTAACCTTTACGTTCCTTCCAAAGATGAAGATCTCGAGCAATGTATGTTATCCCTGACACAGTTCTCAGCAGAACACCCAAGGTTGGTCATACAGTGCGAGGAGAAAACCACGTGCACAATATTCTCGCTCTCATTAAAACCCCAAAATACCAAATTAAGCCTAAATGGCAAAATCCTGCAGCCAAACGACAACCCAACCTATCTGGGAGTCACATTTGATCGGCGCATGACATGGAAAAGTCAGATTGAGAGAAACCGAATGAAAGCCAGAGAAAGAATGGCGATCATGAGGAAACTTGCTGGCACAAGCTGGGGAGCAGACGAAGGCATACTAAAGAAACTGTACACTGGAAGAGTGAGACCAGTCCTCGAGTATGGCATTGCGGCATGGACAACAGCAGCGAAGGCGAACTTCGATAAAGTTAACAAACTTCAAAACCAAGCCATGAGAATTATAACAGGTGGCATGAAGTCAACGCCAATTGTAGAACTTGAAAAGATTACAAAACTGCAATCCATGACCGATAGAAGAGACTGCAGAGCCCAGCTGCAGTCAGAGAAACTCCGAAGACTGACGGACCATCCAATGTACCAGAGACTAAACAATTTGGGAAATGGGAAACTAAAGCGGAGAAACTTTGCAGAAATAGCCAAAGCAAAGATGCACGAAGATCCCATAAACGCACTAACAACACCAAAACCCATTACTACTGTACGAAAACCTACTTGGAGGCAGGATATATTTCCAGAGGTGGTAGAAAATATACCAGGTATTGCAAACAAAAACTGCCAGAGTGAAAAAGAAAGGAGAGACACTACCCTAAGCTTCATAACGAAAAGCTACCCAAGCATGGACTGGACCCATGCATACACCGACGGTTCTGTAACAAACACTACACAGAACGGAGGGGCAGGAGCATTCCTGAACCTACCAAATGGCAGAAAAATAACACTGTCATTCGCTACTGGTAAGTACACAAGCAATTTCAGAGCAGAGGCAGAGGCACTGAGGGCGGCAGTGGAAGAAATGGTAACACACAGTGAAAATGAGAGCCATATAGTCCTGCTGACAGATGCTCTCGAAGTAGTCACAGCGCTAAAAAGCCAGAAAAACACTGAGCTTAATGACTTAAGAGCAGCACTCTGCAAACTGTGCCAGCAGTCCGCACCAAAAAGGGTAGTGGTACAGTGGGTTCCGTCACACTGCAACATCCAAGGCAACGAGGAGGCAGACAGACTGGCAAAAGAAGGTGCAAGGCTACCACAAACAGATACCAGTATGACGTACGAAGAGTCAAAACGGCTTATCAAAGCCAGGTACATGACCAAATGGGAAACCGAACATACTGGTTACACCAAAAACGATGCCTATTACCAGTTGAACCGAAGAGAGCAGGTCGTTGTCTTCAGACTTCGCACTGGCCACAACAGACTGAGGTACCACCTATTCAACAAATTGAAGATAGGGTGTACCGACGAATGCCCGTGCGGTACTGGTAAAATGACCACTGAACATCTGCTGCAGAACTGCCCGACATACGAGGATCAGAGAGAGCAGATGTGGCCATTGCCAGTGGAACTGCAAGACAAGCTCTGTGGTAGTGGCGAGAGTCTCAGGATGACCGCCGCTTTTTTCGAGAAAATAATGGTTACTGTCTGACTGTGTACGCAGAAGAAGAAGAAGAAGAAGGTCATACAGTGGATCCCATCCCACTGCAATATTGAAGGCAGTGGAGCTGCAGACGTACTAGCAAAGTGTGGAGGACCATCCCCACAAAAATATATGAGAATGACATATAGAGAGGCCTAGACCATAATTAGAGCCAACTTCAGAGCGGAAAAGGCTGATCAACGCCCTGACTTCCGAAAAGAAGACAGCTACTTTAATTTAACTAGAAAAGAGCAAGTCATCATCTTCAAACTGATAACTGGGCATAATAGACTTAATAGCCATCTTTACAACAAAATGAGGTTTGGGACAGATGACAAGTGTCCATGTGGTGAGCATACCATGACAGTGAAACACATCCTAAAAATCTGCATGCTAACGCAGGAAAAGAGATAACAATACTGGCGCGAGACATATATGAGATAAAAGCTGTGTGGAGATAAAACAGCCTTCCAAACAACGGTGTCCTCTGTAAGAGAAACTGAGACCTTGATCTGAGGGTGAAAGAAAAAGAAGAAGAAGAATATCATATTTTACATGGATTGAACATTAACATCGAGAAAAATAAAATTATGACTGGCTGCTGGCATGACACAAAAAAAACAAGCTTATTTGTGATCGAATTAACAAGCGTCTAATGTAAAATATAATAAAAATTAGTGCTGAAGTATGATGTACTGAGCGGTAGGGCGCAACACACAAGCCAACGCTCTTCGTATTTTGAGACGAGACGAATGTAAACAAAATAAATTCGCCAGATACACAAACCAAAACCAAGGTATACGTATCATCACTGGAGCTATGAGAACATCACTAATAAATACAATGGATAATAAAATAATCGAAAGTAAGTAGACCAAAAAAAAACAACAACTCTCCAGCATGGGAAGAAGTTCAAACCAATGTCAGATCAACCAATACATAACATAAAGAATCATTGGAAGAGAAAAGAGAAACCACTTCTAATCAAAACGAAAAGATCCTGCAAGAGCTGACCAAATCATAAGCCAGGCAGTGACTGGAGAAAAAGACACCACAAATTCCAACATGGAAAAAAGTGAAATCCTCAGAGATGCTAGAAACCATAGAGGGAACAGGAAAGAAGGAAACAGACAAATTTAAAAAGGAAATGTATCATGGAAGAATATCTTAGGAGAGTATACCCGCCAGAAACATGGATAGACATACATGTAATAGCTGTCCATCGTTGTCGATGAGGACCGCCGACATCATCCTTGTCACAGATTTCCCTGTTGCATGTGGCTGAACAGGCCAATGCGGGCACGAAAACATCTGCTACATATCGGGCACACGAGGTTTGTAGAAGGGGATTGTGTTCCCGCTGTTCGGGATTTCCGGTTCTAGCGTCTGCTCTGGGCTTTCAAAACACGGTCGTCTTCACCGGCAGCTACACCCGATTTGACTGCGCTTCTCCAGTCAGATCTGTTTTGCGCAAGATATTCCCAGGTGTCGATGTCTATCTGGCAACTTTTTAGTGAGTCCTTCAGACCGTCTTTAAAACGTTTCTTTGGACGCCCTCTCTCGCGCCATCCCTCTCTCAGCTCGCCGTAGAGAAGCTTCTTTGGGAGCCGCTCGTCTGACATACGGACGAGGTGTCCGGCCCATCCTAGTCGTGCTTTTTCTAGCAGTGCATGGATGCTGGGCATGTTAGCCCTCGAGAGAACCTCGATGTCAGTGACACGATCTTGCCATCGGATGTGGAATATTCGCCTCAGGCAACCTGTGTGGAAGTGGTTTAACCTCCTTGCATGTCCAGAGTATACAGTCCAGCTTTCGCAAGCGTATAGTAAGGTTGGAATGATGGTTGCACGGTAGACTTTGAGTTTGGTCTTGACACTGATGCCACGACGTGCCCAGACCATCGAGCGCATTCTACCAAAGGCTGTGCTGGCCTTTGCTATTCTGCTTGTCACCTCATCGTCTAGGCTGACAGATCTCGACAGCGTGCTGCCCAGATATGTGAATTTGTCTACGGCATTCAACGTCTGCCCGCTGACTGTAGTCTCTGGTTTTGTGTACGGCATGCCTGGTGCTGGTTGGTACATGACCTCTGTTTTTTTGGCATTTATGGTCAGGCCAAAATTTTCGCATACGGCAGAAAACTGGTCCATTCCAACCTGCATGTTCAGTTCTGAGTTGCTCATTAGAGCGCAGTCGTCAGCAAATACAAGTTCCCTGATTATGTCGCCAGCCACTTTGGTTTTGGCCTTCATTCTTCTGGAATTGAGTAACTTGCCATCTGTGCGGTACTTTATGGGTATTCCAAGCTCCAATGATCTGAAGGCGTCTGTCATCGTGGCCGCGAACATCATGCTGAACAAAGTCGGGGCGAGTACACATCCTTGTTTTACTCCGTTTGATACTAGAAACGTTTTAGAGATTGCACCGCTGTCCAGTACACGAGCACACCAGGATAAAGAAATCCACAAATAAAACAAAGTATTTCTGACTGATTTCTCGTCAATATTAACAGCGCTAAAACACAGCGACGAAGATCTCGAGCAATGTATGTACTCCTTGACACAGCTCTCAGCAGAACACAAACGGTTGGTCACTCAGTGGATCCACTCCCACTACAATGTCGAAAGCAATGAAGCTGCAGATGAGCTAGCACAGTGTGCTACAAACAGACCTCAGCCTCACGTGTAATGAAGTCAAGACCATAGTTCAGTCAGGTTCAGGGGGAAATGGGCTGATCAGCACCATCCCTTCCGAATAGAAGACAACTACTATGATTTAACTAGAGGAGTGCAAGTCGTCATCTTCAGACTGAGAGCTGGGCATAATAGACTCAAGGGTCATCTTAACAACAAAATGGGCAATGAGACAGATGACAGGTGTGCATCATACCATTAACACGGAACACATCATACAAAGCTGCATGTTCACACAAGGAGTGAGTGGGAGATACCAATACTGACTACGCGAAACAGATACGAAAAATGAGATGTATGAAGGTAAACCAGCCTTACAAACAACGTTGTCCTTTGTAAGAGAAACCGGGACCTTGATTTGAGAATGAAGGAGGAAGAGGAAGAATAAATGGTCAGACAGTTCTTTTGGTTGACACAATAACATGGGCTTCTGTCCGACAGGTGTGCCATTTTCGAGGTATTCAACAGTGTCTTGTATGCAATCCGATTCTTCGCTTGTCGTGCTATTTCGGACTTCTCAGTTGACCATCTCGTCATCGCATGTGTGGGCGTGTAACGTATATGTGTGTTACATACCTTGGAGAAAGTATTGGCAAAACTATTGTACTGCAAACCTGTCATAGTAAAACACACACAACACATTACAAACAGATAGACACACGCATCCACACACTGGACAAATTCGACATGATATAATCTAAAACAGTGTTTCACAACCTTTTTATACTCGCGGACCGGTGAAAACAGAAAACAATTGTTCGCGGACTGGTGAAAATAGGAAGAAACTGTTCACTGATTGGTGAAAATAGTAACAATTTTTCGCGGACCGCTCAGACAGAAAAAAATCCCATTATTTATATTATTTTGTCTATTAGTTGTTAAAGCTAATATTACAAAATGAAAATGCTATAGCCACGTTAAATAGCCAGAATTCGAGCAGTAAATAGATAAGCAATTTCTTTTTTCACGGATCGGCAGGAAATTTCTGCGAACCGGCAGCGGTCTGTGGACCAGCGGTTGGGAATCTCTGATCTAAAAGACTCCGGGTCGGGGTTGAAAGCTGCGTGCCTTCGCTAGTAGAATCAAGGGTACTTGTGCGTTAATTCACCCACGGATTTTAATAGGTCACATTTAGTAGAATGTAGCCACACGAAGCACCATACTTTTCAATTCGCGTCCATGTCATTCTCAGATCTAACACCGTACTTGGAAGATGGATTTATTGCAGTTGTCACACTTGACACGCAAGTAAATAAATTGTGCGTAGTTTTTGCAGGAAAGACGAATTATACACACCGTCCGACTGTGTGCTAAAAATCATGTTATGACTTTGTCTCTCACAGTTCGCCAAGATCGTTAGAGATGTCGCACATGTCGGCAGGACATTCCTGTTCGTTCTGGCACATGGTTAGAGGGCACCTAACCCTAACCCTAATCAAAACGGAACACACAGACACATGATAGGTTCCTACATGTGTGAGTTTCTGTGGCGACATCGGAATAAAGTCCGTCAGTTAGACCCGTTCGACAATATTCTGCAGGACATCACAGAATTTTGGTCTCCTGTAGCTAGACACTTATAATTAGTTTTGTACGGAAACCCGAATGCTCTGGTACCCAATTTCTGTGGCTGAATCGACCACAGGAGCGGGTTTGCGATCGGGAAAAAACATGCCGCACCAACTGGGGATTGAACACTCATCGCTTGGATTCCAAGTCAGTGCACTAACCACTGCGCTATCCCAGCGAAAGGCAAACCTTTAAACAAACAGAGACTGGACTTGGATAATTTAGAACCTTCATTGTACCAGATCTGCTGTTTCTGGGATCTTCTTCCCCTATCCTCGCCATCTTGTCGTGTCTTCCGTGACTGTATGTGGGATATTCATTTTCAGCTAAGCAGACTGAACAGTGTCGAGACAGCGGACCCCGTTCTCACTGCGGCGAGAGACGGGGCCCTAACTGGTCTGCCACTCGTATCTCGGAATATAGACCATCCAAAAATAGCCTACATCCCTGTCTGAACTCTTGAAGAGTGCTGACAAAAACCGAAAAACAACAACATAGCCTTGAGAAGGGTCAGCGCTGAAACGGGTTCATTTCGAGGTAGCCTGAATAATAAAAGAGAAATAGAACACCGGAGGATAAATACCTGCTTGTCTAGTTGTAGTTCTACAATTTCCAATTTTCAAAGAATCCAACAAACGCCCGAAGCACAGATTTCCGTGGAAAACCCGATCCGGAGACCAGACAGACAACGGATAAGGTGGCGGAGAAGACGATCCAACTATTTCTTTTGTGGCCGGGGCCTCGAGTTAGTGTTTACCTGTCACCTTGGCCTTCTCTAAATCACTGGCCCCTACGTAAAGATCAGTTCTCAGGTTCACAAATTCGGTAAACGGTTGAACAGGAGGAGGATTGAATTATAAATGAGGAGAATGGAAGCTGCCTTTGGGTGTGGTTGGGAGAAAGGTCCGTTTCTCTAGAACGTTCTTAAGTTTAAGGTGGATATCATTGTATGTTACACCACCTACTGGAACAACCACTATCTCGTCTTTCATCTCGCAGACATTACCAGCGAGTGGTCCGCCTGGGTATTTGTGTATGACAAGGACAAGAATAGCACCACTACCGCACAGACATAATGTGGTAAGAAGCGACTAACTGTGTGGCTTGTCATAAGACCGGTCATGGTTAGGAGCAGCATAGATGGCGCCTAACAGGCTGCGGGTCTACTTTACTCTAGTGTTTTAGTCTATTAAGATGGACTTGCACGTCGGTTAAATACCCTTCGCGGCACTTGTCCCAACCCAACGGAGTAATAAGCTGCTCCAGCCTAGCCCACTTAGCAGAAAATCCTCCTCCTGGCTACATCTAGCTCCCTCCAGAGCTGGGATCTGCACAAGGGCGAAGTGCAGATCGGCTAAGACTAAGACATTATCACCTGACTTCCCATAAATGTGATTTGAAACTTGTATTACCATTAATGTGTCAAATATAGAAAGCACAAATAATTTCTTAAAATGTTTTAGCCTCAACTAGGCAGCACAACCTTCAAACAGTAGACGGCACAATTCACCGGATGTAAGCTGGAGGACCCCGGTCCACCTTCATCACCACGCTCGGGATGTGAGGAAAGCTACGACAACCTGCTACTTAATGCCCTTTTAAGGACGCACAAAAGAGTAACCTACTCACTGTGGGCATTCGCAAACAACAAGAAGCCCAGAGATCAAAGTACTGGACGTGGCCATCGATGGTGTCCTGGGATATTTTCCCTTCTCCAGTCTTTCTCGACAGTCACATTCCCCATACCGGCACGGTTGACCCTGCAGGATAATTGGAGGCGAATTTCTTTCTTTAAGTTCTTTCTGTAAAACGAAACCTAGGAATTGTACCGTAGTAAGTCTCCATTTATAGGAATGAAGACATTATTTTTTAAAATTGAGTGCCATAAATTTATATCCCCATTCACCTCGTCTACTGTAGGGTCCACTATCTCGTGTTTCATATAGACAATTTAAACTTCATTTCATGCAAAGAATTGTTTGAATTTTATCATTAATAGTTGCTCATCGCAGGCGAGGATAACGACATAGTCAAACAAGTGTATTCAGAAGTGAAGGCTTATGACTACATAGTCCGATTCGAGCACAACTGACTGTACAACACGTGGGGAACCTCAGAAATTGGGCCGTCTTGCCTTCTGGTTTTCGGTGCAGCTCGCTTTTTCTGCCTCGTACCGATGACTATATCCTCACAAATTAGAGCACCGTGTGTGATAGCAGTGAAACAGGCTGAGCGGATCGAAGGGAGCATCTGATAGGAGGGGACACTAATGATGAAACTGTTCAGAGATACTTTGTATTGTTTCTTCTGTCTCCTCGTCAAGCGCCTGTCCTGAGCTCCCAATACAACAGTTGCTTAGGGAGCTATAATCGGTTATGGGAACAACACGTCTAGTCTATCTCGTCTGTGCTCTCTGCAACAGAGAGTGGATGCCCGACAACGTCGCGCTGGTGAGGACTTCAGAGCTGTGCACTCTATTCTGCCACACTTTACATGTTTCGCAAGCGTATAGGAGAGTGGTTAGTACCACTTGCCACTTGGTGGCAAGACTTATTCCCTGCTGGTCCCAATTATTTGCTCGGTGTCTTCCAAAGGCAGCGCAAATCGATATTTGTTTCTCTGGTGATGGTAGGTAAAGCTACCAACTGCTTGTAGATTGTTGGCCCTGTACAGAGCGACACCTGAGGTCTTGTGTGGTGTTTAGCTTTGATTATCCATAATAAGAACACATTCACCTGTATATGGCGTTATATGAGCTCTGTGTGGGGATTAGCGCCCATTAGCCGCAAAAACAACACATCATCTTGGCGTATAGTGTGACACCTAAGCTTTGTTCAGGATTGTTAGCCAGCTAGCCGCGAGAAAAAAACACATTCTCTTGTCGCTGTATAGAGCGGTATCTGAGCTCTTGTGCAGAGTTTATCGTCAGTTAGCCCAAAGAGGAACACATTCTCTTGTTGTTAAATAGTGACACTTGAGCTCTGTGTAGAGTTTAGCGTCCTTTAGCCACGAGAAGAGCACATTATCTTTTCATTTTACAGAGCGACACTTGAGCTCTTGTGCAGCATTTCGCCCCAATTAGCCCCAAGAACATGTTCTCTTATCGTCGGAGTAGAGCAACACCTCGCTCTTGTGTAGATTTTGACGACACTTGTTTGGGAGAAGGATTGATTCTCTTATCGCATTGAGAAACTATTAGATCGGAGTTCTTGAGTAGAATTTTCTGTCAAATTAATTCATAGAATGTTTGAATGTATGTAGATATTTAGGAACTGTTTTTTTTTAACTGAAGACGTCATGCTCGATAGAGAGATAGTTACGAGAGTACAGGGGGCAGCTTTCCAGCTGTCTCCACTATTTAGACACCCCTAGATTTTCCTCCAAGCAAAAAAAGCAAATGATAAATAGTATCTTCCTCCCTACCCCGACTACCAGTTCCAAGTGCATTGAATAGGGGCCAGGAACGAAAGTTAGCCACCTGCCAATTGCGATGCCTACGAAAGGTCACTAACAGCACCAGAAGAGGCATAATCACAAATATGAATAATTAGGAGAAGGTTGGAACAATTCCCTGCCTAAATTACATCGAGCAACAGAGAATCAAATAGTTTGACCACATTGTAAGAATGCAACCAGACCACATTGTTCGTGCAACCGTCTACAGGAGAACATCACTAAGAAGGACGAGAGGTAGACCGAGAAAAAGGTGGATAGACAGCGTAAACGAGACCTGCCGTAAAATGAGGTTAAGTGTCACTCGGACCACGAGAGAGGAGAAAGATACTGGATTTCAACCAGGTAAAAAGTGAGGCGACAAAAGGAGTAATTCAGAGAAGGACTGTTTTATTGTGAGCGAGTAATAAATAAGGTACGCCTAGGCATCTAGAGCCCGTTGCGTCCATCGACCACTACCTTGTCCAACTGCTGAATCAGGTAGCTAAACCTCGTCCAATGGCGAAGGGCTGAGACTGCTATCTGTCGGAGCCATGTAGAACGGAGCCTTCAGCCGGCCGGTGGGAGACCGTTGTTACACATAGCTGACTTGGACATGCTCTGGTGAGCCGAATCTCCCTGGCCCAGAAGAACCACGCGACCAAACATAGACATGCGGCGGCGGACCAGAGTGTCCGAGATGGAGTGAAGACTCGTCTTTGCAGAGACCTCGACATTACGGACGAAATCGAACCACCAGATGTCGCTGGTTGCGCATGTGAAAGGCATCGAGTCTTGGTATGTTTAAGTAGGGTCTAAGTCTCCGAACCATACAGGAGGACAGAAATCACACACGTCTGATAAATACATATTTTTGATCCGAGAGAAAGAGAGAGTCTGCCATTATCCCACACGCGGCGAAGGTCGGTCTAATCGAGGCCATCAAGCCAGATCCGCCTCAACATGTCAGTAGCATTGCGTCCATGGGATGAAAATGAACTCCCCAGATATGTGAATTCATTGGTGCACTCCACCGTGTGACCATGGACAACGATGCTGCGAGGACCAGTGTCGGAGCCAAGGTTCAGGATTGTTGTCTTGGCTCAAGATATTGATAGGCCCAGGTTTGATGTTACAAGATCCAGATTCTCGAGAAATTGTTGCAGAGCCGTGAGCCGCATTTCATGGGCCGACTAGGAGACTGTTGTTATAATCAGAATAGGCGAGGTCTGTGATGCGTGTTTGGCCCATGTCAATGTCCTGATGGTAGGAGTCAATGCGGTGGAGAATCCAGTTGATGGATCGGCAGAAAGGGTCAGGGAAAAGGACGCAGCCCTGCCTGACCCCTGAAGATGTTGGGAACCTGTCAGAGAGAGTGCCACCTAGATGGACTCTGGCACCAGTGTCCGTGTGTAGCTCCCTTATCAAGTGAACGAATATAGCTACCATTATACATGTTCTCCTGTGCAGCGTTTGGCGTTAGTTGATTAGTCAACTATGAGAAGGACCTACATTTTTGCCATTCTATGTATAATGCAAACATTGGCTCTCAGCTCTTGTGGAGATAGGTATGAGTGGAACTGTTCGTCAGGGCGTCGTTTAGAGCTACCGGAAACTTCAATAACTGGCACCGAGTCTTAGTTTACTGTTTGTTTGTGTCTTATCAGATTGAAAGATATCCTTGACTGATTTTTATAGCAATAAGATCAACGTTGATGTCGCTGGAATGAGACATGTGTGACACTAGTGATACTATTTTTAATCGCATTTCATTGCACGGTAGCTGTGCTTTTAACAAGAAATAGCTTTTGATTTATTATTACATTTAAATTAAAACTTGATATTGAATATTTGTATTTCCCTTTCTATTTTCGACGGTTCATTCATGTCCCTTACCCGCCCATTCCTTTTTACTGCGCTTTGAAAAAGTAGAGTCAAAGCAGGCTGCCTTACAGGCATGTAAAAGGTGAACTGGCCACGAACTTAACCTAGTAGCATAATATCCCAGTTTATCAAGCTGGGAATGGGAACTGATTGCTCTGTGATAAAGAAGGAAAGTAGCCTTGCCTAACACAAGTGAAAATATCATACAATTAAGTCTCTGCCTAGGGGACAAACCACATCAACTAATATGACATATAAACGTATAGAGTCTTATATCTACAACTGTAATATCGCAAGTGAGCGGGGACGGCGTGGGCTAGTGGTTAAATGACACGGCTCACAACCAGAAGTTGCTGGGTTCGATCCCCATCACAGAACCGACCGTTACCACGTGGAAGCAAACCTTTAGAAAATGCAGGAGGAAGCAGGTCCTGACATAAAATGCATTGCTGAAGTTGGATGCACTGGGTCGACAGGCACAAAATAAAAACCACAGTGCAACGCACTCCGTCTTGGGGATTAGAGAAATAATGCGAACGCAAAAAAAAATATTTAAAACAAATAGAGACAACATTGCAGATATAGACATATTTTCAAGCGAACGAAAGACGACATTGCATAACACCGGCCATGGTTAGGTGGTTTATTTAGAGCGACATAGATGACGCCTAATAGGCTGCGGATCTACTTTGCTCTAGTGTTTGAGTAATAAGTTGGACTCGCACATAGGTTAACCACCTTCCGTAAGCGCTTGTCCTAACGCAGCGCAGAATTAAGCTGCTCGAGTCTAGCTCTCTAAGCAGGACACCCTTCTCCCGGCTACATCCAGCTCATACCAGAGCTGAGACCTGCACAGGGCCATCTGCCCTTGTAGAAGTACAGGTCGACTAAAAAGAACGAAATCAGAAGAAGAAGAGTAGCAACACTTACAATCAAATTTATATGAAGTCACATTTCGCATATTAACTCTATCGTGTTATTATGAAGTCACATTTCGCATATTAACTCTATCGTGTTATTATGAAGTCACATTTCGCATATTAACTCTATCGTGTTATTATGAAGTCACATTTCGCATATTAACTCTATCGTGTTATTATGAAGTCACATTTCGCATATTAACTCTATCGTGTTATTTAGCTAAAGTATAAACTGTTGAAGCGTTGTATTTATTGATAAAATATTATATTTCATATAAGACAAGGCTGCGGCGGTACTGTAGATCGCCTACCAGACCAGCCTCTTTTTACCTCGTCATGTAGCATTGCCTCTGCAGAACGTCGCTCACAACACAGCCCCTCTGCAACAAACGCAATCTGTTGGCCTGCTTCAGAGTCATACCCACGCATTGCTTGATATCTTGGTGCCATTGTCTTCTTAGTCTGCTTCTTGTCCGGCACCATACCCTCCATTACCGTTCTTTCAAGACCATTGTGTCTTTTGATGTGGTCAAAGTATTTCAATTTATGTTCTTCTGTGTTTAGGTCCATGCATGATATTCTGATTTTTTTCTAGTCAAGCATCTGGCCGAACCGGTCGCTTAGACAGACTGGGTCTACTATCAGATAAGTTGACCATTTTTTCCTTATATGTTGATTTGTTAGTTCAGTATTGTTGTCCCTGACGAAGTCCTATTGGTCGTAACGTAGGTTTTGTTTGTGTTTTCGTCTCGGTGCGGTATCTGACCATACCCATTTAAAAATTTTGATTAAACTCAACCTTAATGAACTTTTACAATTTGTTTTTCATGTTTTATTTCCCATGATATTCTGAGGACCTTTCTATAACATTTCGACTTGAAGAACTGGCTTCTCTTCCTTGAGGATTGCGTAACTGTCCATTTTTCGCTACGTGAAAAAACAAAGATTCTCAAAATGTTCACTTTGATTGGTTTGCTGATATTCTACCATAGTTTCCTCAGGTTGCAATTCCTAATCTCCTTCAGATTTCCTTTGAGTAATCGCCATTGTAATCAATCCTAGGGCTCAGATACTCCAAGTTCGTGACCTGTTCTACTTTAACATCCCCGAATTGGAATGTATGTTGACTTCTTGCTTTGCCGATGGTCACATCTTTATTTTGTTTATGTTTACAAAGAGGAATAATCTTCGATGCATCTGCTTACGGCGGCCCTAACCTCTCTGTTCTGTTTGATAGTATCAAAGTACTTCCGACCATCGCCTGATTAATCTGGTTGTGGCCTAACACTGACGAGTCCACTCGTGTGGTATCCAGCTCAGTACCATTTCATACTCATGTATGTGCTCATATCTCTATTTCATGTATTCATCTCTTCCTCTGAGATTTGTTAGCTCATGTTTTTGTCGTTTTTGTCCCTGATGAAAGCATTTAGGCCGTAACGTTGGTCTCATTTACATTTTCGTTTAATCACTGTATAAATGTATATCTATAAACGTTTTGTAAACGTCATTTATTGATGACTAATGGTATTGCCCACCTCATCGCATATCTGTATCACTAGCAACAGGCTGCAGTAGGGAGGAATGGCCAAACATTATAATGGCTCGAAGTTGTATTCTCTCCCCTTAACCGTTCAAAATATTTGTCGGGAATATAACGAGGAATGCCAGAGATGATCAGGAAGGTGCTAAGTGGGGCGTTTTCAGCACAAGTGGATAGATATCAGATTCATCCACAACTGCCAAGACCGTTCTACACATCAACGCGGTGATCCTGGACAACAGTCTGCAACAAAGCAGACTGGCTAAGGAGAAGGGATCGAAGAAGGGGCCTGCTGAAGTCAGATGTGTTGGACGGAAAGGTGCAAATATCGCAGTCAATCTGTAAAGAACTACACAACGCATTCCGTTCTCCGGACTACATCCTGCTACTTGCAAAAAACCTTTTCGGGGCTTGGTAGCGGGAGTTTGTGAACGAGCGATGAAGAACAAGAAGAAGATCCTAGAGATTGTGCGGATAACGTATTTATATCAGCACAACAAGCGGGGCTAGAAAAACGAATTGTATCGCCTAAAACCACAGGGAAACCCAGAGTCTATATTTGAACACCAGGAAAAACCAACATTTTGATAACGGAATAAGGGAAGAATAAATCAGCGTTATCAATTGATAATGTAGAAATAGAAGATGTAAAGTATGCTAAATATCCGAGATCTAACATCAATAATTCTGGCGACTGTGAAATTGAAATCAATCAAAGACTTGCAATTGCTACACACAAACTAATTCAGAAGAAGAATGTGCGACAATGCAGACAAAGATCAAACTGATCAGGACATGCATTTTCCCAGTGGCGACATACGGTTGTGAGACATGGACATATAACAAATCGATTGAAAAAGATATCACAGCTTTTTAAAAAGAAGTGTTTCAGAAGAATGTTAAGAATATCGTTGACAAAAAAAAAGAATATACAAACAGACATGTTACAATAGCTGCATATTTTACAGAAAATCAGCATCTAGACAACATCTTTAAAAAAAAAAAAAAAAGGCTTAGCTATTTCAGTCATGCGATATGGAGAGAGCCATGATGGAAGGCATATCTTCTGGGAGGAGGTCAAGAGGTCAACTACGAAGAAGATCGAATCAGGTCATTACGGATAGTCTGGGGATGGCTTTGTATGATACGGGCCGACTAGCCTTGTGTTAAAGTTATTGCCCATCGCGAGGCAATGATGGCTACAACATCAGTCGGTTTTGTCCTAATAATGCGCTGGTCGTCAAACTGACTCTTATCCCGAGTTACCTTGGATCAGTGGCAAGACTATTGGTCGAGACTACTGGAGGTAACTCGGGATGCAGGCACTCTGGTCTTCCCTACCGTGAGACCAGGGGTCGCTTGAAACTTGCGGGATTAGATCACCCACCGTTTCGGTTCATCACTGTGAAAGGCAAGTGCCATAACCTCTTGACTACGACTCGTCCTATACCGAGATGCATACAGAGCTGCCGTTACGTGGACTACGTTCCGGAATGAATATGTCCCATGGTTATGACAGACTTATTTGCACGGACTGGAACTTTACAACATTCTTGCTGAAAAATAAGCTCCAGCTCATCAGTAGAGCAGCAAAGACAGCGCCTAACCGGCCGCGGGTCTATCTTTGCTCTCGTGTTTTAGTCCATTATGAATGCAGCCAGGCCACGGATTTGATTGGAATTCACATTAGTGGAACGACTTAAACTTGTGTCCACGGAAACGTGTTGCTGTTTTCCATTTGGATTAGTTCGTTCATTTCGTGGTGTGTTTTCTTCCAATTATCCTGGCAAAGTCAACGGCTATTTGAAATAGTATTTCAGTTATTTCGTATTTCCACGGTCCAGTGCACATGGATGGACTTTACAAGATTGGTCTCTTCGCTCTATTTGCTGACTGTGCCGATTTAGCCGTGGCTATGAAATCACATATGGAGCAACATTTGACTAACACATCGCCCGGGAGAAATTGGGCCATGCCAGGTTAGAAACATGCCCGAGAAACTTAGCTCACAAGCTGAGCGAAGTCTTTAATCCTCGCCGCCCCCGTCCCAATGCAGTGGAGTACTCGGCTCCCCTCAAGGAGTCCACGGGAACCAGGGTCGACACACTTACCCTGAAAAAAACCAGGCACCAGGACTTCATCGTAGAAATCGGAAGTCCAATTAGAATTGCAACTTGGATGTCCTTTTTTGCTGCGATTCGTGGCCATAGCCTTAGCGAATTTTATTATTATTATCATTATCAACACAAAAGAACAGCCAACCCAGCTCTATGACTCCAATAAAATTGTCATGCAACTAAGAGTATCACATACAGACTACAGACGTTTGGGAGGGGGGGGGGGGGGGGGTGTCTCCATGTCGAAAAGGTCAAGTTGTTTGCCTCACGTTCAGACGGTCGTGGTTCCATTCGTCCAGCGGCGATCGGTTTTTGATGGCAATTATTTCCGGAGATACCTTGATTCATCGTTGGGACTACTGAGTTCGTGCTTCGTGTGATGCTCTCGGCAGGCGGCATACCTTTCTTTTACTTAACATGACATGGACGTTAGCACAAACTTATATTTCTCCTATTTTAACCAACTTTCCCCATTACAATGAGACCATTTAATCTATGAAAATTACACTCATGTTGTCTTCACCAAAAAAAAAAAAAAAGTCTTTGTATAAATGAAAAACTTGCTTTTATTAAATATTTACGCGCTTTTGTCGTTGTATATAATAGCGATTGTGCATACTAACATGTGATTGGTCTGTTGTCTTTTTGCATGGCAGTGGGGCTGTATCCTTTAAGCTTTCATGCAGACCACTATTGAGCATGCTGTTTTGTGCTTTCGTTCATTTCGTGAGAGGCGAGCGCCTTATCACTGTGATAAAAAGTCCAACCGTCTAATGATACAGTAAAGGGGAATGAAGTTGTTGGAGACTTCAATATACTAAGCCACAACTGGGTGGCCAGTTATTGCCTCGTTCCTTTTTACCATGCTACTCGTACATGAGGCGCCCCTTTACAGCTGGGTCGACTGGAGAGTGACAGTCATGGGAGTTGCACCCCAAATCTTTACCGTGAAAAGATACCTTTTACTTCCCTACTCGTCTACAAGACACCCATTTTACAGCTGGGGCGACTGGAGCGCGACGGTCGTAGGAGTTTCACCCCGTACCTTTACCGTGATAAGCGACTGCTCTACTACTACACTAACGAAACGCTCGTTAATTTAATAATACATGCGCTAGATTAAAACCCACAAAGGAAGCAAACGGCGGGGAGGCTAACATAACATAGAAAACGTGTAGTAATGGCAAGAAAGCCATGGCGAGTTCTACTGACGAAGCTCAGGAAGATGGTTCAAAATGGAAATCTATTGAGTGCGACATCTACAACCATTTGCTCCCTGTGGAACCCAATGTAAAAGCAGAAGTAGTGGCCATATAAAATACGTCAGAAATTGACACCTGCGTCGTCTGAGCGATCGTCATCTACACATGGGAGACAGGTGAGAATGCAAACCTCAAGGTCAGTCACAACATACTTAGATGTCATCTGTACAACAAGTTCAAGATTAGCACAAGAGACCTTTGTGCCTGCGGCACCGCCCCCATGAAGGCAGAACATATGTTGCAGTCCTGTCCACTGTATACCGACACAAAAAGTAGCTTTTGGCAACAGCCAGTGTCCTTCCACGAGAAGCTGTACGAAAGTGTACAGAGCTTTCAGTCGATTGCCGCCTTCGTTAGAGTCATTGAAGTTGAGTTCCTGGAAACAAACGGTGCTACATCAGCCAGGTAGAAATAAACAATATGCTCCCCATATTGGTGAGCCTACTGTGTCGTCTATCATTGCACTACACACGGAGCACCTATGGGTCTTACTGGGAGTTCAGTGATGTATATTTCTCCTAAAATCAACATTAACCAATCTCTTGTGATGTGAGTCACATTTCACATACATCTACAAACTGTGACTAGGATAAGCAGATTATACCCGCTCTATGGACAAACATGGCACTAAATCAGTGATTCTCAAACCGGTTTGTGGACAAGGAATGCGAGGTGTGGTGGCGGTTCTCAAATTACGCAGCGTTCTTCTACACTGGAGGTTAAGAAGAAAATTGGAATGGTCAAAACACATTTATGAAAAATGTATTAACATACCGTTAAGAAATATACTGGATATCTTCTTCTTCATCATAATCTTAGTATGCCAAAATCTGACCCTATCCTCTGCAGCTCTCTTCATTTCAGCATCGGTTTGTATTTGAATGCCTCTGTATGCCTAAGATGTAAAGATGCGTCTCTATTTTCCCCGAATCTTGCCCTCTAGTTTCTTCTGTAGAAGACTTTCATGTCGCATATTGTGTCCCAGCCAACTCAAATCGTCGTCTCTGATACAGAAAATGGTAGATTTTCACTATTTGTCTTTGTGCGCCAACCTTAGTGAGAACATTGTCATTGTATCTTCTTTCTGTCCAATTCAATCTTTTCATTCGAAGGCAGCACCCCATTTCAATCGCTGCAGTTATCGAGTTACAGCTACATATAACACAAGTGCTGTGTAAGGCGCCAGGGACTTACTTTCACTGCCGCAAAGACACTAAAAAAAAGTATTTTGTTCATACATTTCATCTAACAAACAGATGACCAATCTACAATACATGGAAAACAAATATTTCGGGCGGTTGTTGTTGAATGCCCACAATGAGTAGGATTACTCTTTTGTACGCCCTGAATAGAACGTCAAGTGGCGGATTGTCGTACCTTTACTCACATCCCGAGCATGCCAAAGAAGGTGGACCGCGGTCCTCTAGGCGGTTGTGCTATGCTTGGCTTCATCTGCGTGTCGCTCACTACTACGGGGATTACGTCGATACCTAACCTCGTTAGCCAGTCTGTCATGAAATACATCCCGTTCTCAAGGGAGGGATACGAGGAAGCCGAGATGACGTTCTCGGGCAGCATATTTTGCCTAACCCTGGCTAACATGTCTGATCAGTATGTTGAGCCTGACCAGACGTTAGTCTTCCTCCCCATTTCGGGCGATAAAAATGGTTGTAAACGCCAGTATACCTTGTCAAGTGTTTTTACATTTTCAAAGCGGTTACAAAGAATTCCAAAATCACTACCGCAGATAAATAATACAAAAGAAGTTCGAATACAAGACCGTTAGCTAAAGTCTACTGTTGATCAGGTTATTGGGATGTAGAGCAGTCCAAGTTATAAGTACGAACACCGGCCGCATACAAGGGACTAGTTTACAAGTCACTTCTCCCAACCCCGAGAAGTAAACAATGTTCTACTATTATTCCTTCCACAATTTAGTTCTTTGTTGCAAACAAAACTCCCCGAACATTCTATGTCCTTGGTCGTGTCTACTCTTAGTACTATCCGGCTCCTTTCTCTTCCCTTTAACCAAAACATTACTATAAATGCCTATTCATCGTCTTCTATTGTAAGCTCTCGATCGCGTACCGTTAATTTATTTCTATAAAGAGTTTTAGTCAGTTTTCTTTCCTTCCACGCATCCCAGCTATTCACACGGTCAGACAGGAGACCAATCATACCCTTGGGGACTTTAATAGTTGTATGGCCGTTATAATTCTTTATTTGTCTGGTTTCAATACGTCGGGCTGACTTATAGAATTTTATCAGCGCTCTGAATGAGGGGGAAAAATCCACCGTAGTCAGGAAAAGTCTTAGTTGAACTGGAGATCTTTTCAGATAAATATGACTGTCTCGGCTTATAACACACATTTATAAATAAGAGGCAATTATTTGTTTCGGGTCACGTTGTATGAATAGGGAGGTTTGTGTATTCCTGTACTGTGACAACAGAGAAGAATGTTGTAGAAGGAGAAGATCGTAACAGCTAAACTATTCAGTATGGTAGAATACAATATTATGTATCGTATCGTATGGTATGTTATTTTATGGTATGTTATGTATTGTATGTATGGTATTTCTGGTATGGTATGGTATGTATGGTATGTTATTGTGCGTGTGTATGTATTTATGTAAAATATATGTATGTATATGGGGGTGTGTGTGTGTGTATGAAATTGTGTATGTATGTATGACAAAACATCCCTTACCAACTGGTGACCGAACCCAGATCATTTGACTGGGATGTAAGTGCAAATACCACTGCGCGAGATCAGCTTCTCTCTTTCACTCTCTCGCTTTCTCACTCTCGTTATTCCTTATATATATATATATATATATATATATATATATATATATATATATATATATATATATATATATATATATATATATATATGCATACATACACACACACACACACACACACACACACACACACACACACACGCAGGCACACACCCATACATACAGCATCGTCCCCTTATTTTTTGTTTGTTGCTGCTGCAATGAAAAGATTAGGCCACCGCTGCAGACGGTCCATGTCGTAACCTAAAACCTGTTCGCAGCATTATTAATCATTCCCCTTTTCGCTAAATCAACATGCAGCATGTATTAACTGCTGCTGACCCCTTATCAGGAAATATGTATCCAAGAGCATGCAGTGGCTGATTATCACGGGCATGTTTTTACACGATGATGAGCAGCGGGGCTTCAGGCTGGGGCTTCTCAGCTACAGGTCTTTGCTGAGCGGAATGGAGCATTTGCGTCTATAAACTCCAGTTTGAGAATGGAGATGGAAGCAGTGAACTTAGCATTAAGATCGCTATCTGAGACCCCTTTAGCAAGGGCAATCATCACAACTGACTCGCAAGCCGTACCTCAAAATGTACATAACAGGATGGCTGAGGTACAAGTGGATAGAAGCTGTTCAGATCTCAAGCCTCCGTGGGTTGACGTGGATCTACTGTCATGGTCATGGTCGGGTTCAAGGCAACGAAAGAGCTGACAAATTGGCTTCACAAGCTCCCATAAAAATCAATGGCCGTGTGTTGGATGAGGGCGCCGAATTCGATGAAACAGCAATCCACAGACTGAATAGTTTCGACATCAAACGAGGTTCGAGCGGAGTGGGGCGCATGAAACTACAGAGCAGTAAAATGTACAACCAACGACCATCAGCATCCAGACCCTGCACGATTTGCTGAATGAGACTGAGCACCTATGGGTATGTCCGAAGTGCAATGACATCGATTCTTCGAAACAAAACCAGAAACAGTTCATTGATCAGTAAGCGTCACGCCCAATGGAGTCTTAAAGGCAGCAACAAACTTCCGCCACTTCACCCGACCTGCATCCATCCTTCGCACAGTGCCCCAGATTTTCATTTCGCCACGGACAATCACGCGAGCATCGTATCCCAGATGTTCATTCCGCGGTAAAGTATATTTTGTCTATTGCAGTGTCTGCAACAATGTAATTGATATTTATGGCTTGGCTTGGCTTTGTTCATTCTCAATCTCCGACTACTAAACACTGAAATGGCTTAAATAGCAGAATGTAGTCCAGAGAACGGAATGCGTTGTGTCGTAGTTTACAAATTGACTGCGATATATGCACCTTTCGGTCCAACACATCCGACTTCAGCAAACATTTTTTGAGTACCGAATTAGCATTCCCTCTTTGATCTCTTCTCCTTAGTCAGTCTGCCCTGCTGCAGCCTGTTATCCAGGATCACCGCGTGGAGGTGTAGAAGGGTCTTGGCAGCTTTGGTTCGCTGGCCCTGACGCTAGCAGTCAGATATGAGTCGCTGACAACTGCAGCCTACTGAGCTGTGTCGGCAAACTGATTGAACGTATGATAAACACCAGACTGATGTGGCATCTGGAAGAAAAACGCATACTAATTCAACAGCAAGCCGGCTTTAGACAGCACAGATCCACTGAGGATCAGCTCATCCTCATAGCCCAGGAAATAGAAGATGCCTACCAGGAGCAAAAACACACAGTAGCGGTTTTGGTGGACCTGGAAAAAGCATTTGACAAAGTCTGGAAAGACGGACTTAGAGTCAAGCTAAAGAGAAGTGAAGTTTGTGGGAAAATGTACAAATGGATCAGCCACTACCTCAAAAACAGAACGGCCAGAGTTCAAGTACAAGGGCAGATGAGCAAAAAGATGACACTTGAGCAGGGAGTACCCCAAGGGAGAGTACTGTTACCCACACACTTCCTGGTGTATATAAATAATATAACAGAGAATATACCAAGAAGAGTCCATATCTCAATGTTTGCAGACGATCTGGCTATGTGGACCTCTGAAAAGAATCTCACCATAGCAAGACATCGGATGCAGCAGGCCCTAACATCGCTGGAAGAGTGGGCGAACTCATGGCTGGTCAAAATAAACGAGGAAAAAGCGACATGTACAATATTCTCGCTATCAAAAAAACTCAAAAACACCAAATTAAGTCTGAACAGCAAATACCTGCAGCCAAACGACAACCCAAACTACCTGGGAGTCACATTTGATCGGCGCATGACATGGAAAAGTCAGATCGAGAGAAACCGAATGAGAGCCAGAGAAAGAATGGCAATCATGAAGAAACTTGCCTGCACAAGCTGCGGAGCAGACGAAAGTATACTAAAGAAACTGTACACTGGAAGAGTGAGACCAGTTCTCGAGTATGGCATTGCGGCATGGACAACAGCAGCAAAGGCGAACTTCGATAAAATTAGCAAACTCCAAAACCAAGCCATGAGAGTTATAACAGGAGGCATGAAGTCAACGCCAATTGTAGAACTTGAAAAGATTACAAAACTGCAATCCATGACCGATTGAAGAGACTGCAGAGCCCAGCTGCAGTTAGAGAAACTCAGAAGACCGACTGACCATACAATGCACCAGAGACAAAACAATTTCGGAAATGGGACACTAAAGCGGAGAAACTTTGCAGAAATAGCCAAAGCAAAGATAAGCGAAGACCCTATGAACACATTAACAACACCAAAGCCCATCCCTACTGTGCGAAAACTTACCTGGAGGCAGCATATATTTCCAGAGGTGGTAGAAAATATACCAGGTATTGGAAACAAAAACTGCCAGACTGAAAAAGAAAGAAGAGATACTACCCTGAGCTACATATCGAAAAACTACCCAAGCATGGACTGGACCCATGCATACACCGACGGTTCTGTAACAAACACAACATAGAACGGAGGGGCAGGAGCATTTCTGAACCTACCAAATGGCAGAAAAATAACACTGTCATTCGCTACTGCAATTTCAGAGCGGAGGCAGAGGCCCTGAGGGCGGCAGTGGAAGAAATGGTGACAGGTAAAAAGAATGAAAGCCATATAGTCCTGCTTACAGATGCCCTGGCCGTAGTCATAGCACTAAACAGCCAGAAAAACACTGAACTTGATTTAAGATTTAATGATTTAAGAGCAGTACTCTATCAACTATGCCAGCAGTCCGCACCAAAAAGGGTAGTGGTACAGTGGGTTCCATCCCACTGCAACATCCAAGGCAACGAGGAGGCAGACAGACTGGCAAAAGAAGGTGCAAGACTACCACAGCCAGATACTAGTATGACATACGAAGAGTCAAAACGGCTTATTAGAGCTAGATGCATGACCAAATGGGAAACCGAACATACTGGTTACACAAAAAACGATGCCTATTACCAGTTGAACAGAAGAAAGCAGGTCGTAGTCTTCAGACTTCGCACTGGCCACAATAGACTGAGGTACCACCTATTCAACAAATTGAAGATAGGTGGCACTGACGAATGCCCGTGTGGTACAGGGAAAATGACCGCTGAACATTTGCTGCAAAACTGCCCGACATACGAGGATCAGAGAGAGCAGATGTGGCCATCACCAGTGGCAACACTGGACAAGCTCTATGGCAGTGTCGACAGCCTCAGGATGACCGCTGCTTTTTTCGAAAAAATAAAGGTTGACGTCTGACTGCGTACGAAGAAGAAGAAGAAGAGTACCGGATTAGCATTCCCTCTTTGATCTCTTCTCCTTAGCCAGTCTGCCCTGCTGCAGCCTGTTATCCAGGATCACTGCGTGGAGGTGTAGAAGGGTCTTGGCAGCTTTGGTTCGCTGGCCCTGACGCTAGCAGTCAGCTATGAGTAGCTGACCACTGCAGCTCATGCGCTGCTCTGCATCTTGATCCCAAATATATGTAGATATATATTAATTATACATAGCAGTGTTAGTCCAGTACCAACCTCATCGAACCTAGAACACTGGGATGCCACTCTTAGTTTGTCCCCTCACCAGTGATCTTCTAACTCTGAATGACCCTGCCACGAACGAATGTTCTCGCCAATATAGCTCACTGGAACACTTAGGACCCTTGCCCTCCTCTACCACACCCCCGCTACTCGGTAAGGCAGGGTGATAACATTCTGGAGACGGGGCACATTTGGTAATGGCGAGGATATATCGGATGCAGTACACATATTCTTCATCCTAAGCAAACGAGTTAGGGATACACGAGCGAATTCCAGACAATGAAAACCCATAATGTTGATTTTTTTAAAAAAGGTGGGAAAATGGCATGAATAACAAATAAGGCTACTAGGCACGCACACTTTTCAAACAGAAAGGTAAGAGAGTGCAAAGATGCAGTTTTGAACTGTTAAAGGCGAGAAAACAATAGGTCAACAGAAACGTCACGTTAGCTTTGTCAGGCCAAGAAAATACTTTACACAATAACAATGAGACGTATAATGAGGCGAGGCGGGAAGCTAGGAAGTTTTAGAAGAGTTATTTGGTTGAAGAAAAATGAATTCTGTCCCAAGGTAGGCAGTGCCGTCAGGGATAGGTGTTAAAGAGGTGTCGCTGGAAGCTTAAGAGAGACCGATCACGCAGGAACGACTCACTGCTGGCAGCTTGCAGCAGGGTCAGCGAGCTATAGTTTTTTTCTTCTTCTGCGTTCGTTCTCAATCTCCCGCTACCAAGCCCTGAACAGGGCTTTGCAAGTAGCATGATGTAGTCCGGAAAACGGAATGCGTTGTGTCGATAGTTTACAGCTTGCCTGCGACATTTGCACCTTTCGGTCTGCCACATCCGTCTTCGGCAGTAGCTATTGCTAACCAAGAACCCATTTTGCCTCCAAGTGGCGGTTTGTGAAACAGGTTAGGCGTGTGCAGTGTGGTTAATGTAATAAGGTTCGCAAAGGGACGGCAAACCCGGTACCAAATATGCCGTGTTCAAACCGGATGTGTCGGACCGAATGGCGCAGAAATCGCAGCTTAGACTTGTACAAGGTTGTTACAATGAAGCTTCAAATGAAACCCTTAAAAGTTGGGGTAGAAATTGGAAAAACGATAGCTTGCATTGCAACTTGTTAATATGGTTGCTAAGGATGTCGAGAGTGTCCTGCACATGCTATCACGGTGCAGACAAACAACATGACGTTATAATTGCAGTTAAACGATGGCCGTCCCACTATTGACATGAACCTCAGAGGAATATCGTTATCTTATCCGTTTATTTAAGCAGCGAAGAAGCGAAACATATATAAATCCATCGACGAATGAAGTCATTGGTATGTTGGTGTATGTTTTTCACTCCAGCAAGGATGTGTAAATGATTCAGTCCAGAATATGTTGGGCTTATGGGAACATTTTTATAAAAGGAAAATTCACGACAGGAACTATAGGTACATTTATAAATTTGGGAAAAGTTATTCAGAAACTTGTAAATATAGGTATGACAATAAGTCAAGCCAATATATCGACTCTGTAGCACAGTAAGAATATTTGCAAGCCGATAAATCGGCTCTACGGAGTGCTCCAGTTAAGAGAATATGGGTCGCAGAGGGAAGGTAAACCCGGTGCCCAAAAAATCACGTGCTGAAATGTGATGTATCGGGCAGCAAGGGGAAGATGTTGCAGCCTGGCTGTAAACTACGCCACAACATCATAACAGAATACTAGACAAAGATGAATAGAATAGTGTGCAACATAGGGTAGTTAATCTCAGTTTCCTAGATGACGAATATCCACAAGACCTCTTGGTCTGAGTATACATTGATGTGCCAGCAATGAAGGCGTTAAAGAATGGAGTAGCCGGTGTGTATATAGAATATCCAAATAACATTAGGGATACGGTCAGAGAAACAACCGGGAAGTTCTGTCCTACATATGGTGCACGAATCCAGGGAATCAATGTGATAACTGAGAAACTGGTGAACACTAATCTCGGTGCAGTATTTCTGACAGATATGAAATGAGCACGCCGGGTTCTGAAGTCCGGGAAACTGCTAGGACTACGGGTTTCTGTCTGAACTGAGTAACCAGCACAGGATTGTTATCCAGTGGATACTTTCTCGTTGTGTACCAGGAATCGAGAGAGCAGATAGACTGGCAAAGACGGGTCCTGCAGACGAGCAACCAGATGTACCAGTTTACATACCAACAGAAGAAAAGAATGATGAAATCATTCAGAGAGAGACGCCCACCATGCAGACCGGACGATTACCATTAGATAAACAGACAAGATAAACGTGTTGTGTTGCGCCGAAGAACAGGACACAGCCGACTTCGCAGCGACATGTACACACAACTAAAGATTGATAACTCAGCCATGTGTACATGCGGGCAGGCACCCCAGACTGCAGAGCACATACTACAGAACTGCCCCGAATATGATATGCAGAGACAAACCAACTGGCCCATTGAAACAACACTGGAAGAGAAACAGCGTGAACCTTTATATGAACTACATGTGTGTTTGTGTGTGTGTTGTGTATGTGTGTTCTGTATGTATGATGTGTGGTGTGCATGTGTGTGGTGTGTGTATTGTGTGGTGCGTATGTATGTTGTGTGGTGTGTATGAGTATTGTGTATGTATGTTGTGTGGTGTGTATGTGTGTTGTGTATGGTGTTGTGTATGTGTGTTGTCGGGTGTGTATGTGTATGTATTGTGTGGTGTGTATGAATGCATGCATGCATGCATGTGTGTATGTATGTATGTATGTATGTATGTATGTATGTATGCATCGAACATTCTAGCTATGTATAGCCTAAACAAACGAATCCAAACGTTGGACAACCCTGGACGCATGACTGTGATGTCGTCTACCTTCTCTCCACTACCTAGCAATAAGTACATCGCGCTATCCTCGAACAAGCTTATGAAACGCTTATTTTTGAGATCATCTCCTACAACCTACAACGTGGATTTGGAATGCATCAGTGAAACCTTCTCGGTCAACTAGTAAAATATCAGGAATGACGTCATTGGAATACTCCCAAACTCGCGCCCATTATGACTCTCACTAGATACGATGACGAGATGAGATCCACATTGACGTGGGGAAGGCCCGTACATTGGTAGAGTTGGCTTTTATTATTGCCAGACGCCATGCACCAAATTCTCTTTCAGTTGAAATTTTCAGCTTCCGAATTCTACATTCCGGGTGTAGGTATATGGTCAAACTAAACGTCTTCTTGTCGTACATTGCTATAAACCCCAAAGCGGGTATGCTGATGGCGATGTCAAAAAAGTATACGTATCGCTGGGAGTGATAGCCGAACTCTATAATCATCAGTTAGACTAAGATTGGAGTACTGTGCACAGTTGTAGAGTCATTGTCGTAGAGAGGTTATAAAAATGCTGGAAAGGATACAAAGAAGCGCGACAAAACTGATAGTTGGATTATGTAAAGACTAGAAAAACCGGCCTACGGTGTCTAGAAGAGAGAAGAATTCGAGTTTATTTAATACAGGTTTATAAGTTAATCAGGGGAAAGGATACATTAGACTGTAACAAGTTTTTCCACGTACAGCCGGCTACAAGAACAAGAGGGCACAACTACTAATTAATTAAAGAAGTCCCAGATTTAATATTAGAAGAAGAAAAATTGTAGTCAGAGAGTGGTGAATGCTTTGAATGCATTGCCACAAAAAAATAGTGGGGGCAGGGACAATTAATGCCTTCAAGAATAGATTAGACGAGGCATTGTTTTTTAGATCAAATGAAGAAGAAAAAACTGGCTGTAAACAGACTCTGCAGAGTCTTCTAAGCCAGTATAAATACGTCAATTTAAGATTAGTTACGTCAACCAGCTTACACAAAAGCGGTCGTTGGTGACGTTAATGCGAGGTTGGGACGAAAACGGCAAGGCGATCAATAAATCAGTGCCTTTTCTGATGACACAAGACATTCACGGGTCCGCGTTTGGTCGTCTTTGCTGCAATGTTGTTGTTGTTTGCTGCAATGTTGTTGTTGTTTGCTGCAATGTTGTTGTTTGCTACGATCTTGTTGTTGTTTGCTCCGATGTTGTTGTTGTTTGCGAATACCCACAATGAGTAGGTACTCTTTTGTACGCCCTGAAAAGGACGTAAAGTAGCGGGTTGCAGTAGCTTTCCTCACATCCCGAACGGGCTGATGAAGGTGGGCAATCAGGCGGTTGTTATATGCTTGGCTTCATCTGCGTGCCACTCACTACTACGGGGATCACGTCAATCACTCGCCCCGTTAGCCAGGCTATCATGAAAATAGCCCGCTTCCAGTGAGGGATACTAGAAAGCCGAGGTGAGGGTCTTGGCCATTATAATTTTTCCCGACCCTGACAAACATGTCTGATCAGTATATTGTGTCTGACCAGACGTTAGTCTTCGTCCCATTGCTGCAATAAAACAGTTCCATATCATAAACACTTTTCGACAAGCCATTTGGAAGCAAGTTGGTCCTGGCACTCTCCGAACTGGGAAACTAGAGCTGAACTTGATGACCTGCTAGTAGTGATATTCAATTTTCTACTAACGTGCTGAGCTTGATGACCTGCTAGTAGTGGTATGCAATTTGCTACTAACGTGCTGAACTTGATAGATGACCTGCTAGTAGTGATATTCAATTTTCTATTAACGTGCTGAACTTGATGACCTGCTAGTAGTGGTATGCAATTTGCTACTAACGTGCTGAATTTGATAGATGACCTGCTAGTAGTGGTATTCAATTTTCTACTAACGTGCTGAACTTGATGACCTGTTAGTAGTGGTATGCAATTTGCTACTAACGTTGAGGTGCAGCATCACCTGGCTATCCACATTAATTACAGATCCATTATGGTAACCATGAATCTGAAGACGACTTTTGTCGTCTCACTTTCTGCCGTTCTGTAGCCCAGTGTCGTCTCACTTTCTGCCGTTCTGTAGCCCAGTGTCGTCTCACTTTCTCCCGTTCTGCAGCCTAGTGTCGTCTCACTTTCTCCCGTTCTGTAGCCTAGTGTCGTCTCACTTTCTCCCGTTCTGCAGCCTAGTGTCGTCTCACTTTCTCCCGTTCTGTAGCCCAGTGTCGTCCCACTTTCTACCAGGTTGTAGCCCAGTGTCGTCTCACTTTCTCCCGTTCTGTAGCCCAGTGCCGTCTCACTTTCTCCCGTTCTGTAGCCTAGTGTCGTCTCACTTTCTCCCGTTCTGTAGCCTAGTGTCGTCCTACTTTATGCCGTTCTGTAGCCCAGTGTCGTCTCACTTTCTCCCGTTCTGTAGCCCAGTGTCGTCCCACTTTCTCCCGTTCTGCAGCCCAGTGTCGTCTCACTTTCTCCCGTTCTGTAGCCCAGTGTCGTCTCACTTTCTCCCGTTCTGTAGCCCAGTGTCGTCCCACTTTCTACCAGGTTGTAGCCCAGTGTCGTCTCACTTTCTCCCGTTCTGTAGCCCAGTGTCGTCTCACTTTCTCCCGTTCTGTAGCCTAGTGTCGTCTCACTTTCTCCCGTTCTGTAGCCTAGTGTCGTCCTACTTTATGCCGTTCTGTAGCCCAGTGTCGTCTCACTTTCTCCCGTTCTGTAGCCTAGTGTCGTCTCACTTTCTCCCGTTCTGTAGCCCAGTGTCGTCCTACTTTATGCCGTTCTGAAGCTCAGTGTCGTCCCACTTTCTCCCGTTCTGTAGCCCAGTGTCGTCTCACTTTCTACCAGGTTGTAGCCCAGTGTCGTCTCACTTTCTACCGGGTTGTAGCCCAAAGTCGTCCCACTTTCTACCAGGTTGTAGCCCAGTGTCGTCCCACTTTCTACCAGGTTGTAGCCCAATGTCGTCCCACTTTCTGTCGTTCTGTAGCCCAGTGTCGTCTCACTTTCTACCAGGTTGTAGCCCAGTGTCGTCTCACTTTCTACCGGGTTGTAGCCCAAAGTCGTCCCACTTTCTACCAGGTTGTAGCCCAGTGTCGTCCCACTTTCTACCAGGTTGTAGCCCAATGTCGTCCCACTTTCTGTCGTTCTGTAGCCCAGTGTCGTCTCACTTTCTACCAGGTTGTAGCCCAGTGTCGTCCCACTTTCTGTCGTTCTGTAGCCCAGGGTCGTCTCACTTTCTACCAGGTTGTAGCCCAGTGTCGTCCCACTTTCTGTCGTTCTGTAGCCCAAAGTCGTCCCACTTTCTACCAGGTTGTAGCCCAGTGTCGTCCCACTTTCTACCAGGTTGTAGCCCAATGTCGTCCCACTTTCTGTCGTTCTGTAGCCCAGTGTCGTCTCACTTTCTACCAGGTTGTAGCCCAGTGTCGTCTCACTTTCTACCGGGTTGTAGCCCAAAGTCGTCCCACTTTCTACCAGGTTGTAGCCCAGTGTCGTCCCACTTTCTACCAGGTTGTAGCCCAATGTCGTCCCACTTTCTGTCGTTCTGTAGCCCAGTGTCGTCTCACTTTCTACCAGGTTGTAGCCCAGTGTCGTCCCACTTTCTGTCGTTCTGTAGCCCAGGGTCGTCTCACTTTCTACCAGGTTGTAGCCCAGTGTCGTCCCACTTTCTGTCGTTCTGTAGCCCAGTGTCGTCTCACTTTCTACCAGGTTGTAGCCCAGTGTCGTCCCACTTTCTGCCGTTCTGTAGCCCAGTGTCGTCCCACTTTCTACCAGGTTGTAGCCCAGTGTCGTCCCACTTTCTACCAGGTTGTAGCCCAGTGTCGTCCCACTTTCTGTCGTTCTGTAGCCCAGTGTCGTCTCACTTTCTACCAGGTTGTAGCCCAGTGTCGTCCCACTTTCTACCAGGTTGTAGCCCAGTGTCGTAGTATGTATTTGTCTTTCGCCTCTCTCGTGGACCGAATAACATTTTCCCCCATTTCACACAGTCGATCCAATTTTCCTTGCTCTACTTCTTGCCATTCCTCTTTATGTTTCTCTGTAAAAGGTTGCATGAACAATATGGTCTGGTTGCGTACTGGCAACGTGGCAAAACCAATTCATTCTCTGTTGCTCGATGTACTGTAGGCAGAGAATTGTTCCAACCTTCTCCCGATTACTTATATTTGTGATTCTGTCTTATCTGGTGTTATTAGTGACCTTTCGTAGGCACCGCATTTAGCAGGTGGCTAACGTTCGTTCCTGTGCCTTATTCAATGCCCATGTCTGGCACTGGTAGCACAGGTTTGGGATGAAGACACTATTTATCATCTGGTTTTTTTTGCTTGGAGGGAAATCTTGGGGTGTCTTTGTAGTGGAGTCAGATGATAGGTGACATCGTTTGCCCTCTCGTCTCTATATATCTGTCGAGTCTGCCAAGCTCAGTAAAAAACAGTCCTGAAATACCGAAATTCTTGTACCTGCATTAGCTTTGTTTCCTTCACATGAATATCAAGTGTGTTCTGCTGTCTACCTATATTCATTGTCTCTGTTCTTGATGTATGGAAGACGACTACATCTCCTAAAAGCCGAATCCAGGTCCTTACAGATTCTGGATACTGCTAGACTAACAGCAAGTTCGACGAAATGATTGGCAGTGTGCAGGCTCTCTTAACTGTCAACTGGAACAAATGTCTGGCCAGCTGAATAGCTGCCTCAATGTGGCGAGAAAATACCAAAAGCAAACGAAAACAACAAAATAGTCGAATCAAGGATACCCCCCTCAGACTCCTTGCAACCAGGAAACAGCTCAAAGTCAATGGACTGATCAATAAAAAGAACAGTGCGCGATCAACAAGATGATTAGACACAAACATGAAATGTATGTAAATGTAAGTAGCATGAACTTTGTAGAACAGCGCTTCATGCAACTACCAACCTATTATGCTATTTATGTTACAGAAATTAGTCAAAGCGGTTGAGACAAGCAAGACAAAAAAGTACGATCAAACGTTCATAAAGAGCGTAACACTCAAATATATTTCTGCTGGCTCTAACAAACACAGGATGGAACCACTTGACGAATAGTGAGACAATAGAAGAAACAAATGTCGGAGGTTCTTCTTCTTCTTTGTACGCTGTCAGACGTCAACCTGTATTTTTTTCAAAAAAAGCAGCGGTCATCCTGTGGCTGTCGACACTGCCATAGAGCTTGTCTAGTGTTGCCACTGGTGATGGACACATCTGCTTTCTCTGATCCTCGTATGTCGGGCAGTTTTGCAGCAAATGTTCAGCGGTAATTTCCCCGGTACGGCACGTGCATTCGTCAGTGCCACATATCTTCAACTTGTTGAATAGGTGGTACCTCAGTCTATTGTGGCCTGTGCGAAGTCTGAAGACCACGACCTGCTCTCTTCTGTTCAACTGGTAATAGGCATCGTTTTTTGTGTAGCCAGTATGTTCTGTTTCTCATTTGGTCATGTATCTAGCTCTAATAAGCTTTTTGACTCTTCGTAGGTCACACTAGGATCTGGTTGTGGTAGTCTTGCACCTTCTTTTGCCAGTCTGTCTGCCTCCTCGTTGCCTTGGATGTAACAGTGGGATGGAACCCACTGTACCACTACTCTTCTTGGTGCGGACTGCTGGCATAGTTGACAGAGTACTGCTCTTAAATCATTAAGTTCAGTGTTTGTCTGGCTTTTTAGTGCTGTGACTACGGCCAGGGCATCTGTAAGCAGGACTATATGGCTTTCATTTCTTTTGCCTGTCACCATTTCTTCTACTGCAGCTCTCAGTGCCTCTGCCTCCGCTCTGAAATTGCTTGAGTATTTTCCAGTTGCCAATGACAGTGTTATTTTTCTACCATTTGGTAGGCTCAGGAATACCCCTGCCCCTCCGTTCTGTGTTATGTTTGTTATAGAACTGTCGGTGTATGCATGGGTCCAGTCCATGCTTGGGTAGTTTTTCGTTATGTAGCTCAGGGTAGTATCTCTTCTTTCTTTTCCAGTCTGGCTGTTCTTGTTTCCAATACCTGGTATATTTTCTGCCACGTCTGGAAATTTATGCTACCTCCAGGTAGGTTTGCGTACAGTAGGGATGGGCTTTGGTGTTGTTAATGCGTTCATACGGTCTTCGTTCATCTTTGCTTTGGCTATTTCTGCAAAGTTTCTCCGCTTTAGTTTCCCATTTCCAAAATTATTTAGTCTCTGATGCATTGGATGGTCTGTCAGTCTTCTGAGTTTCTCCGTTTGCTGCTGGGCTCTGCAGTCTCTTCTGTCGGTCATGGATTGGAGATTTGTAATCTTTTCAAGTTCTACAATTGGCGTTGACTTCATGCCTCCTGTTATAACTCTCATGGCTTGGTTTTGAAGTTTACTAATTTTGTCAAAGTTCGCCTTTGCTGCTGTTGTCCATGCCGCAATGCCATACTCGAGAACTGGTCTCACTCTTCCAGTGTACAGTTTCTTTAGTATACTTTCGTCTGCTCCCCAGCTTGTGCCAGCAAGTTTCCTCATGATTGCCATTCTTTCTCTGGCTCTCATTCGGTTTCTCTCGATCTGACTTTTCCATGTCATGCGCCGATCAAATGTGACTCCCAGGTAGTTTGGGTTATCGTTTGGCTGTCGGAGGTTCAACACTGATCTCTTCGCATCCAAGGCCGTAATCCATGAAATGCCGCTCATTACAGGAGGATGGTAACGTCAGAGACGATACATGCGATCAAGCATTTCAACACAGGGAAAGCCCCAGGACTGGGTTGTGTCACTGTAAATGTTATTCGTTGCTAAGAAAATACAGGGTGGGCCGGCCACGTGGTCCGCGGGCCTGACAATACACGGACACGTAAGGTTTACGTCGTTGGTGGCCGTACGCCCTACGTCGCAAATATTGACGTCCCCCAATGAGATGGAGAGATGGCCTGCGACAAGACCTTGGTCCAGCATAGTACTCCAGGACACTCAGATAGAGATGAGTTTTTACGACATTTGGCGCTGTGTGTGTGTGTGTGTGCGTGTGTGTGTGCGTGTGTGTATGTGTGCGTGTGTGTATATATATATATATATATATATATATATATGTGTTTGTGTGTGTGCACATGCACACAACTATAATGAATATACGCTAACTAAAGTGCAAACATGTCAGTGCACACAGAAAAGATATAAATAATATATCTTCTTATTGCATGGAAAACGAGCGAGTGGTTTATTTTGTTATTCATGAATTCTCTACACGGCATTGTTCGTAAGCTTTCCGTCAAACTCACAGCAGAAGGCTGTTTGAATATAATCAGCATATACAGCTTGGTCCAGTAGCACTTACCGGTAGCTTTGGGCAGCAGGTGGTCGGTGGGGACTCTTCGAGCCGCTGGTTCCGAAGCTTTTCGGTGATGAGGGCAAGTCCACTATGAGCCAGCATAATGTGCCTCCTGGTCTCCGAGGTACCGAACACGACTGCTCTCCAATCATCCAAATCGATACAGTAGAAAGTTTATTTCGATATGTTCATTGACTGATTATGCCTGTTAGTCAATTAAGCAGGTTTGGCGATCAGGGGCATCTTTGGTGTAGTCAGTAGCTCGCTATAGCTGTAGAAACGTGACACGAAGGGAGGTGCATCACTTGTGTACCCCTGGACCGGTCATGGCAGTCTGAAGATGAGAAAGAGGCATAATGTGTTATGTTGTGTTGAAAGAGGCATACTGTGTTATGTTGTGTTGAAAGAGGCATACTGTGTTATGTTGTGTTGAAAGTGGCATACTGTGTTATGTTGTGTTGAAAGAGGCATACTGTGTTATGTTGTGATGAAAGGGGCATACTGTGTTATGTTGTATTGAAAGGTGCATACTGTGTTATGTTGTGTTGAACGGGGCATACTGTGTTACGTTGTGTTGAAAAAGGCATACTGTGTTATGTTGTGTTGAAAGAGGCATACTGTGTTATGTTGTGTTGAATGGGGCATACTGTGTTATGTTGTGTTAAAAGGTGCATACTGTGTTATGTTCTGTTGAAAGAGGCATACTGTGTTATGTTGTGTTAAGCAAAATCTACAGACCGGCATGCCGGAGGTTATTTCATGGCATGACCGCTTCTTCAAGTCGACCCAGCTGTAAATAGCTACATGACGAAATCTTGGAGAAATTTCCGAGCCGCCGAGGGAGAAACGGAGGGAGTCCGTGCTCTGCCGTGGGCACTTTCAGCAATGAAAGGAACTGAGCACGGATGGCGGTGGAAAGGTGCAATCACGTCTGTTCTTTGAGCCCCTTTCCATATAATACAAAAGGGAAGAAGACATATTAAACAAAAAGTCTCAAACACCTGAAACGCAGGCCACAAGCGGCCCGTTAATCAATATCACGTAGTCTTCAACGTGTCCCATCGGATAGAAGATAACACGAGTTTTGGAAAAAAACACATAACTGTATGATTAAAACTATTTAAAGTGGAAAAAAGGGTAATAACAGAAGGCAATGCACACATTTAATGAAGGATTAATGTAGACGTACAAGGAAATATACTAAAATAAGTTGGCAACTAACATCTCATCAGATAAAACATACTGATCAGACAATGTTAGTCAGGTGAAACTTACTGCTCAGACAATGTTAGTCAGGGTCCGGTGAAACAAACTGGTCAGATAATGTTAGTCATGTAAAATATTCAGCTCAGATAATGTTAGCCAGGGTCAGGTAAAATATTCAGCGCAGATAATGTTAGTCATGGTCAGACAAAACATACTGCTCAGGCAATGTTAGTCAGGGTCATGTGAAACATTCAGTTCAGATAATGTTAGCCAGGGTCAGGTGAAACATACTGCTCTGACAATGTTAATCAGAGTCAAGGTGAAACATGCTGCTCATGCAATCTTAGTCAGGGTCATGTGAAATATTCAGTTCAGATAATATTAGTCATGGTCAGATAAAATATACTGCTCATGCAATGTTAGTCAGGGTCATGTGAAATATTCAGTTCAGATAATTTTAGTCAGGGCCAGGTGAAACATACTGCTCAGGCAATGTTAGTCAGGGTCATGTGAAATAATAAGTTCAGATAATGTTAGTCAGGGCCAGGTGAAACATACTGCTCTGACAATGTTAGTCAGTCATGTAAAATATTCAGCTCAGATAATGTTAGTCAGTCATGTAAAATATTCAGCTCAGATAATGTTAGTCAGTCATGTAAAATATTCAGCTCAGACAATGTTAGTTAGGGGTATGCAAAACATACTGCTCAGACAATGTTAACAAGGGCCAGGTAAAACATACTGCTCAGACAATGTTAGTCAGAGCCAGGTGAAGCATATGGGCCAAGACTCCTCCTCACTTATAAGCATGCTGTCCCTGGAAACAAACTGTTTCGGTATGGCCAATGAGGTGGTGATTGACATGAAACGGGAACTAGTGAGCGACATGAAGATGAAAAGCATAGCACAACAGCCTGCAGGACTCCGGCCCACCTTCATCAGCACGCTCGGGATGTGTGGAAAGTTAATGCGACCAGTCCCCTAGCTCCCTGTTCAGGGCGCACAAACGAGTAAAGTTTCTCATCGTGGGCATTCAACGACACAATAAAATAACGAATGATTTTACAACAAAAACGAACCAGCACACGAAGTGGCGACATGAATGGCGAAGCGGCATGTAGTCCTCTGCCTAAAAACCTCTTGGCTATTCCAGCAATTGGAATAAAGTCTTGTGACGACAGTTTTTAACCAAAACACCACCACAACAACAACAAAACCAGCAAAAAAGAATGTAACACAAGCAAAATAACAGATAACCGACGTTCTGATCAACCAGTATTTATCAACTAAGTAATGCGGGTTTTTATCGCAGTTCGGTCTTTCAGTTCAGTTGAGTTTAAGCGACGTCTCCGCAACAAAGGTCGGCTGCAATGGATCTCCAAGTGTACTCTAACGCTTGCCGTAATGGTACAATCTGATATACTTTGTTCAGTATTGATGCTATCCCCTCACTTATCACCCTCTTGTAGGGCTGCCTTCCGCCCTACCCTCTAGAACGGTCTTCAATACGGAGGTATGTCTTGTTATATGACCAAAATAACTGAACTGTCTAATCCTGATTTCGGTCTTCAATCCAATGAAATTATCTTCATACTGCCCTTTCGTCATTATTTCGACTATGCGTGGGTCTCATGTTAGCCTGAGCTTGAGAGTCCCTGCCACAAATGCAACAAGCAACTCCCTTCCCCACCGACCGACCATAACAAAAATGGCACAACATTAATCTTCAAACAGTTAGCACTACTCTCGATAGACGAAAGACACCCCCCCCCCTCCTCTCTAACAATAAAAAAAATATCACTGCCAGAAACAATGTTATCGAACTCCTTTGAGATCGTCACTCAAGTGATTGATCAATCAAATGGCCGTTCGATTGTAGTCCCAGGGCTGCCACGAACGCAACCCGCTGTATACATTATGATAACTTAATCCGAATGCGTCGCTGTGACTCATCCCCGATCAATGCAAGGTGTCAAAAGAAAGTACATGGTTTTACTGTGTCTGGCAGTGACAATTTCTGAGCATGATTCTTGTCAGTGATATTGATCTCGCAGAGAGACCTGAAGCTTCCTACATAATTACACAATTCAATGACGGGTGAGACAGTTTGAATGAGGGGTGAGGAATTTATAAAGATAATAATTGACGTGTATGTGTAATGGTTAAGTTAGGGTAATGTCAGCGTGGGTTCCGTTGAAATAGGAATAGCACGACTGTAAGCTTCTAAGTATGTTATTTTGTTGTCCAAAGCTATTAGTACTTCTGTTTTGACGAATTTTGTTTCGTGGTTTGAGTGTTATAGCGGCGTTTGTCATATCGAGGGAGGGGTGTGGGTGTAGTGAAGAGGGTGAGCCTAAGCCGTTCTGGCTGTAGTGAAGTGCTAGACTTGGCAGGTTCACTATAAGGTGGTGACGATTCCCACCTTGTCGGCCGGGCAACTGTTACACAGCATGTTTGCAGGTGTGTGTGGGGGGGGGGGGGGGAGAACGTGAGCTGGTATATTGGTCAGTATGATGTACATGACTCTGACACGAGGGGAGCAAAGAGTAATTGTGTTAGAGACGCCATTGCACTTGGCCCTAGTCATTTTATTAGGTGTTGTCAGTTCCCTTCATGGCTGTCTTTCCTACCGTAACAGTAAGCCAGGTTCTATTCACAGCTGGATCTACTAAAGCGTGGCGACTATCAAAATACAGTTACATCCCTCAACTCGTATGCAGCAATAAAAAGCGTTTCGCTCCATGACATCCGCCAGGGCTATTGAGCGTTGTATGACAACGGCTGGGACAGCAAGGTCGCCAAGGGATACGAGTGATTGGTAGAAACGAAAGTTGGAACGTGCGTAAGAAATATCACGTGGTTTCCACGGGGGTTGCTGTAGTCAAGAGGTTAAGGCACTCGCCTTTCACAGTGATGAACGGAAACGGTGGGCGATCGAATCCCGCAAATTTCAAACGGCGATAGGTAAGACCAGAGTGCATACCGAGTTACCTCCAGTCGTCTCGACCAATATAGTCTTGCCCCTGATCCAAAGTAACTTGAGAAAAGAGTGAGATTGATGACCAGCGCATTCACTCTCTCCCTATAATCTAAATACAGCGCACATTACATTATTAAGACAAACCCATCTGATGCTGTGCGATTGGCAATGGCTTTATCGTTTAAGTAATATCATATCTGATATGTTCCCTCTTGCTATGAACTGAGTCAACAGTTCAAGTTCTAAATGCTGTCATAACAGGTAGTGGAGTGGACGATGAACTCTTAACCCCAATTAAATGAACTCAGTCGATTGGAGATTATGTAGAAAAGTAAAGAGCAGCTGCAACCTTCCAAGCACGTCGTAAAAGGCGACAAGAGAGATCTGTGCATGGGACTATCAACCTCATCATGCAAATATTAATTGCTAGTTAAACCGTTGGTAATAACATTATTAACACGTATAGTATTGGTGTTTACACAGAGATGGTTTAGCTGTCTGTTGGTAAAAACATTAACACGTATAGTATTGGTGTTTACACAGAGATGGTTTAGCTGTCTGTTGGTAATAACATTAACACGTATAGTATTGGTGTTTACACAGAGATGGTTTAGCTGTCTGTTGGTAATAACATTAACACGTATAGTATTGGTGTTTACACAGAGATGGTTTAGCTGTCTGTTGGTAATAACATTAACACGTATAGTATTGGTGTTTACACAGAGATGGTTTAGCTGTCTGTTGGTAATAACATTAACACGTATAGTATTGGTGTTTACACAGAGATGGTTTAGCTGTCTGTTGGTAAAAACATTAACACGTATAGTATTGGTGTTTACACAGAGATGGTTTAGCTGTCTGTTGGTAATAACATTAACACGTATAGTATTGGTGTTTACACAGAGATGGTTTAGCTGTCTGTTGGTAATAACATTAACACGTTTAGTATTGGTGTTTACACAGAGATGGTTTAGCTGTCTATTGGTAATAACATTAACACGTATAGTATTGGTGTTTACACAGAGATGGTTTAGCTGTCTGTTGGTAATAACATTAACACGTATAGTATTGGTGTTTACACAGAGATGGTTTAGCTGTCTGTTGGTAATACCATTATTAACACGTTTAGTATTGGTGTTTACACAGAGATGGTGTAGCTGTCTGTTGGTAATAACATTAACACGTTTAGTATTGGTGTTTACACAGAGATGGTTTAGCTGTCTGTTGGTAATAACATTATTAACACGTTTAGTATTGGTGTTTATACAGAGATGGTGTAGCTGTCTGTTGGTAATAACATTAACACGTATAGTATTGGTGTTTACACAGAGATGGTTTAGCTGTATGTTAGCTAAACCATCTCTGTCTAAACAATAATACTATACATGTTAACAATGTTATTACCAACACACAGTTAAACTATCTCTGTCCAAACATCAATACTACACTGTACAGAAACAGAAACAGAAACGACAGCTACGTCACGACCAAAAGGTCATCACTAGGGGCAACGGATAATACATATACTACCGCATCATGGAAAAAGAGATGAACACATTAAAAAGATATATTAACACATAATATATATAACCTTATTGTTGTTATTATTATCATCATAAGACATTTAAACTAGCCCTGCCAGTTCAATAAACACAAACACAAGAGCAGTTCCAAGTTAGTTCCGTATCCCCAATCTAGAGTAAACATGCGGATAGTAGAGCTGTTAGAGCCCATGCCCGTCACAGCATAGGCCGGGTTCGTGCGGTATCCACGACTTGCACCACTCTACCCAGCTGTAAATGTGTACTTGGCTCACAGTTTAATAAGGCAATACAGTAACGAAGGGGACTGGTGGCCCCACTACACAAAAGTTGAGACCTCGTTTACTGAAACCAATATTTAATCTTCTTCTTCTTCTTCTTCTTCTTCTTCTTCTTCGATCAACTGATGATTGTATTTCTAGCCGGGCGAGGTTCACGAAGGAGACTGTGCGTTTCAGGTCTTCAACGGTCATCCACAGCTTTTCGAGCATGGTCGCTCCTCCGGGCCAGACTGCCTCTCGTTGGTTTGTATGAGTAGGGCAGTCCTGTATGATATGTTCTGGTGTTTGCTTGGGTGCTCCAAGGTGTCGGGTGCCGGAGGTCTTGGGTTCGAATCACGGTGGAGACCGGGATTTTTTCCCCGTGGATCTTATGGTGAAAATTCCTATGATCTCTGAGTAGTGAAATCGGATTCATGTGTTTAGTGTCGAGCACGGTAAAAATCTCTTCGCAGTTAGAAATCGAAAAGAGTAGCGTTAACGGCCGCTGCCCGGACAAGATTCAGAAACTATAGTTAAAAATCTACCCAAATTATAATATCTTCCCCCAGGCCTAGTAAGCCGTAAGGAACTTGTAAAAATACCAACTACGTATAACCGAAGCATTCGGCTACCTGGCAACATAGATTCGCATGCCTGTTTAAATACTAGGATTCCAGGTAATGGCGTTTTTGGTAGTTCATTCGGGGATCGGCCAAACTGTGATTAATTATCAAGTCGCATTAGTATAGACTGTGTACACGATGTCAGCTATCTTTGTTATGGGGAAGTTGGTTAAAATAGGAGAAATAGAAGTCCACGCAAACGAACAACGATCATGCCAAGCTAAATAAAAGCTTGTAAAAATATGGGAATATCAAAATGATCAGTTCCACAAGTAGTCCCAGTGAAATAAACAGTACATACACTTCTTCAAGTACAGCTAGCTAGATATGTGTAACCTTGTTAAGTTAAGCGTACAGGCCTGCTGACTGACATGCACAATTTTGAACTTACAAGTTCACATAACCAGCCCGATCAAATTAAATGCTACTCGGATTCCAAGCGTCGAATAAAAGTTCCGTTAGAGATCAAAGGATTTGATTCAAGTTCTGCCTATCGCAGTGGTTCCCACCTTGGTTGCCACCAACGGATACGAGTGCACCCGAGGACAATTCTCCTATACTTTCTAGCGCGTAGAAACTTGCTAATGTTTCCTAAACATCAATGAGACACATGATTGTTTATTACATCGCAATGGAATATGGTATTGGTTACTAAACGTCAGTGTGACATGGGAATATTTACTAAATGCCAGTAATATATAGCAATGTTTACTAAACACCAGCGGGATATGTGGAGTTCATTACACGGCAGTGAGATAAAGGAATGTTTACTACACGGCAGTGGGACAATGACACATTTGCTAAATGCCATTATGATACAGGAATGTTTACTTTAACTATTTGGATTTGGTAATGTTTACGAAACGTCAAAGGGGTGGATAAGGGGTCGGATATGGAACACGTTTACTAAATGTCATGGGGATACGATTACGTTTACTAAACGCCAAGGTGGTACGGGAATGTTTATTTTGTTTATTAGCCACAGAGGTGGTACGGGAATGTTATTAGCCGCAGAGGTGGTACGGGAATGTTTATTAGTCACAAAGGTGGTACGGGAATGTTTACTAGCCACAGAGATGATACGTGAATGTTTGCTAGCCACACTGGTGACACGGGAATGTTTACTCGCCACAGAGGTGACACGGGAATGTTTACTCGCCACAGAGGTGGTACGGGAATGTTTATTAGCCACAGAGGTGGTACGGGAATGTTTGCTAGCCACAGAGGTGACACGGGAATGCTTACTAAACACAGAGGTGACATGGGAATGCTTACTAAACACAGAGGTGACATGGGAATGCTTACTAAACACAGAGGTGACACGGGAATGCTTACTAAACACAGAGGTGACACGGGAATGCTTTCTAAACACAGAGGTGACACGGGAATGCTTACTAAACACAGAGGTGACACGGGAATGCTTACTAAACACAGAGGTGACACGGGAATGTTTATTAAACACAGAGGTGACACGGGAATGTTTACTAAACACAGAGGTGACACGGGAATTTTTATTAAACACGGAGGTTACACGGGAATGTTTATTAAACACAGAGGTGACACTGGAATGCTTACTAAACACAGAGGTGACAAGGGAATGTTTACTAAACACAGAGGTGACACGGGAATGTTTATTAAACACAGAGTGGACACGGGAATGTTTATTACACACAGAGGTGACACGGGAATGTTTATTAAACACAGAGGTTACACGGGAATGTTTATTAAACACAGAGGTTACACGGGAATGTTTATTAAACACAGAGGTGACACGGGAATGTTTATTAAACACAGAGGTGACACTGGAATATTTACCAACCGGGGAAGTAGGGGGAGGGTGGTGAAATACGAAAGGTAAAATTTGTTTAGGACCAAATGCTCACCGAACGTTTACTAATATCCAAGGGTTAATTGCAACTTAGATAGGTATGACTCTGATACCGAAACCGGAAAAGCATTAAAATGAAAGCCTACGTTACGGCCACAAAGTCTTCGTCATTGACAAAGTACAACACAAATGAAAACACCTTACGAATTACAAAAACAACGATGAACATTGACTTGACACAAACGAAAACACCTAACAAACTACATAAAGGGTAAACACAGGCTTGACACAAAAATACCGAACAAATCACAAGATGTATAAACACAGACTTGGCATGAACATATTCTTGAAACAAATTAAAATACATCGCAAAGTACAACAACAATTATAAACATATTCTTGACACAGATGAAAACACTTTAACAGATCACAACAACAATTATGAACATATTCTTGACACAGATGAAAACACTTAACAGATCACAACAACAATTATAAACACATTCTTGACACAGATGAAAACACTTAACAGATCACAACAACAATTATGTACAATAGACTCTGACTCACATCAAAATGTCATAAACGTCAAGGATGTACTAGCAAGTTTACTAAAAGTCAAAATAGTTAAAGGGACCGAAACAGTAGAGGAACCCCGAACTGAACTTTTCCCCCTTTAACTCAGTCACGTCAACGGTGAATGCAATCATGCAGTAGCGTTGCACCTAACGCTCTGCGTTTCCCCACTCAACAACAAATGGCTTACTTCCAAAACAGGAGAACACCAAAGGCTGAAGGAAATATGGAAATATGAAACAAGAGTCGGTTTGTTGAGGACAGGTGCAGGATAAATATAAAATATAACAGCGGTAGTTCAGTTAACGGTATCAGCTATGAACACAAAATTGAAGATTGGCAACTCAGCTGCGTGTACATGCGGACAGGCACCCCAGACTGCACAGCACATGCTACAGAACTGCCTCGAATATGCAATTCGGGGAAAATCCCAATGCCTCATAGAATCAACACAGGAAGAGAAACTTTATGTGAACTACAAAAGACGGTACAGTTTCTACAAGAGACAGCGTTGCAGATATATATATATATATATATATATATATATATATATATATATATATATATATATATATATATATATATATATATATATATATATATTTCAGGTGAACTAAAGAAGAAGAAGAAGAAGAAGAAGAAGAAGAAGAACAAGACGACGAAGAAGAAGAAGAAGCAGAAGAAGAAGAAGAACAAGAAGAAGAAGAAGAAGAAGAAATAATAACGAAAATAGTTCAAGCAGTCCAAAAAAGCAGATCAAGACATCATTAACATGGCCCGGGGAAGGAAACTAACGCTTGATCAGGCAAATGATACTGATCGGACATTGTTAGTCAGGGTCAGACAAAACATACTGATCGGACATTGTTAGTCAGGGTCAGACAAAACATATTGATCGGACATTGTTAGTCAGAGTCAGACAAAACATACTGATCGGACATTGTTAGTCAGAGTCAGACAAAACATACTGATCGGACATTGTTAGTCAGAGTCAGACAAAACATACTTATCGAACATTGTTAGTCAGGGTCAGACACAACATACTGATCGGATATTGTTAGTCAGGGTCAGACAAAACATACTGATCGGACATTGTTAGTCAGAGTCAGACAAAACATACTGATCGGACATTGTTAGTCAGGGTCAGACAAAAACATACTGATCGGACATTGTTAGTCAGGGTCAGACAAAACATACTGATCGGACATTGTTAGTCAGGGTCAGACAAAACATACTGATCGGACATTGTTAGTCAGGGTCAGACAAAACATACTGATCGGACATTGTTAGTCAGGGTCAGACAAAACATACTGATCAGACATTGTTAGTCAGGGTCAGACAAAACATACTGATCGGACATTGTTAGTCAGGGTCAGACAAAACATACTGATCAGACATTGTTAGTCAGGGTCAGACAAAACATACTGATCGGACATTGTTAGTCAGGGTCAGACAAAACATACTGATCAGACATTGTTAGTCAGGGTCAGACAAAACATACTGATCAGACATTGTTAGTCAGGGTCAGGGTACATAACAGAGTATGTATGCCCATTGTGGACATTCAACAACAACAACAACAACATATTTAGATGTGCTTTCAACTCTCGCCGCCCAATATGTCTAAAAGACGATTTATTTGTATAGTCAAAAAAAAAGGTTTCAAAGGAATACAAAAAACGAAATCTTACGTTACGACCAATGGGACAATGAGCAACACAATTAGAAGTTTATAAATCACAGAGCGGGGACGGCGTGGGCCAGTGGTTAAGTGACACGGCCTACAACCCGGAGGTAATGGCTTCGATCCCCATCAATAGCACCGACCGTTATCCCGGGGAAGCAAATCCTTAGAAAGTGCAGGAGGAAGCAGACCCTTACATAAAATGGATGCCGAAGTCGGATGAACTGGGCCGACAGGCGCAAAATAAAAACCGTAGTGCAACGCACGCCGTCTTGGGGAATAGAGAGAAATAAGGCGAACGCAAAACAAACAAACAAACAAACAAAAATAAAATTACAGAGGAAATGATAAATACATTAAATAGAGATATGAACATCTACATGAGTAAAAAAGAAATAAAACGGACAGGTGGATAACACATAAGATATAGTGTTGTTGTTCTTGAATGTCCATAATGAGAAAGATTACTCTTTTGTGAGCCCTGAAAAAGACGCTAAATGGCGAGGGTGCCTATGAAGGCGGACCGGGTATCCTACATGCAGTTGTGCTATGCTTGGCTTCATCTGCCTGTCGCTCACTACTATGGGGATCATGTCGATCTTCCACCTGGTTCAGCTAGGCTGCCATAAATACATCCCATTTCTAAGGAGACCTACGCGGAAGTGAGGTGGGGGTTTTGGATAGTATATTTTACCTGACCCTGACTAACATGTCCGACCAGTATATTTTACCTGACCCTGACTAACATGTCCGACCAGTATATTTTACCTGACCCTGACTAACATGTCCGACCAGTATAGTTTACCTGACCCTGACTAACATGTCCGACCAGTATATTTTGCCTGGCCCTGACTAACATGTCCGACCAGTATATTTTACCTGACCCTGACTAACATGTCCGACCAGTATATTTTGCCTAGCCCTGACTAACATGTCCGACCAGTATATTTTACCTGACCCTGACTAACATGTCCGACCAGTATATTTTACCTGACCCTGACTAATATGTCCGACCAGTATATTTTGCCTGACCCTGACTAACATGTCCGACCAGTATATTTTGCCTGACCCTGACTAACTTGTCCGACCAGTATATTTTGCCTGACCCTGACTAACATGTCCGACCAGTATATTTTGCCTGACCCTGACTAACATGTCCGACCAGTATATTTTACCTGACCCTGACTAACATGTCCGACCAGTATATTTTGCCTGGCCCTGACTAACATGTTCGACCAGTATATTTTACCTGACCCTGACTAACATGTCCGACCAGTATATTTTGCCTGACCCTGACTAACATGTCCGACCAGTATATTTTGCCTGACCCTGACTAACTTGTCCGACCAGTATATTTTGCCTGACCCTGACTAACATTATCTGAGCTGAATATTTCACATGACCCTGACTAACAGTAAATTTTGCCTGACCAGACGTTAGTCTCCTCTCCCCTCCATCCTTTAACATTGGCGTCGGTCTCAGTCTCTATAGACCATGGACGTGACGGTGAAGCCTTGTGAGTTTTGTCCAGCTCTGCCTCCCGTGTTTCAACACTGTCTGCTATGGTTGTAAAGGCATATCCGTGAGTGACAGTCCCTGTCGCAGATCGTACAACCATGCTGCTGAGGCTGGCTTGTCGGGGTATTCCTCGATCTCTTCCGTCCTTCTATTTGTCTCTGCAGCCAGATGGCCTCTGTGAGCATCGGCAGTCACTATGCCTCTTCCAACTGATTGCCTTCAAACAGCCCGACCCTGAGAAAATGTTTCCCAAACCTCGGATGGGATGTGGCAGGACTTCACGCCCGTCTTGCATTCGCCGTTGAATCGCAGTGTGGGACGGCCGATTCTTATAACCCCAATGGCCAGCTGTCCATATATGATATCCTTTGGCAGCTTGGCATCGTTATTTCATGCCGTAAACATTCCCCAACCATCGAAGACGTCATTGGCTCAACAGCGAGTACATGCGGCGAGTGTTTGCTCACAGTAAGACCACATTATGTGGCAATATCTCATGCCACCCAATCCCTAACTTACGCCTTGCCCCTCATGTGAAAGGCGTTAGGCCGTCGTTCCTGCTTAGTGTAGGTGCTGCAGGTCTCCTCTCTCCTATCACTTAAGATATCCCCACGGGTCTCCTCGCCTGTGGGCATGTCAGAGGTCGGATAACAAACCGTTGTCCCTGATAGAGACCATGTATTCGTAATGTATGTAGGTTTCAAGTCTGTTTTCGTCTTAGCACGGTGTCTGACAATCCTTATGCTGTTTTTGATTTTTTTTTAAATACATTTTATTGTAATTCACAGTTCCGCCGCAGCCTCGCTATTTGTTTTTTTACGTGTTGCCCAATATGGCGTAATATTAGGTTGTATAACACTAGTATTATATCAGTAACAGTATGTTTAGGGAACAGGGCAGGTAACTAAGAGTATTCCATCACGGCTGCATACCTTTCCCAAATAGACTTGTCTCTGTGGCATACTTTGTGCAGAGGGTCAAAGGTAGTGGTAAGTGCAGATATGGGACAACGAACGCGTAAAACTAATATAGCTGTGAATTTGTGGAGTGGGGCTTGGGGGTTGAGAAAATGGATGAGACAGCAAGCTCGGAAATAAATAGGACAATATAAATAATATCATTAAAAAATCACGCGAATGTGTACAATTCAAAAAGGAGAGAGAACAGCTACTACTGTGCGTATTTTCAACGCATTTCGTCAATAATCACTTTATTAATGTTTTTGCTTTGGCTCTTTATCTTACTAATACTGTGTAGTTTCGTGCCAGGTTATATATATATATATATATGTATGTAGTTAAGCCATGTCACAGTTAATTGCATCTTACGACATGCTCTCTGTGAGGCAGTGGTGCTATTCTTGTCCTTGTCATACACAAAGACCCTTGCTGATATATATATCAGTTGATCAGGACAGTGATTTGTTGATAAGCAACATAAAAGCACACCCCAAAACTAGATACAGACAAAAAACACCCCAAAACAAGAAACTGGATAGACATAACACACCCCAAAACTAGGTACAGACAAAACACACCCCAAAACTAAATACAGACAAAACACACCCCAAAACAAGAAACTGGACAGACAAAACACATCCCAAAACAAGAAACTGAACAGACACAAAAATAAATGAAATACACAAATATATCCTTTGATTTACAGTTGAGGAGTAAAATGTAACACTTCGTAATTTCACGATTACAAAAGCGATAAACGATGCTGATAAGCGGTGATGACATAAATAATAGGTAGAGAACTGTAAACTAGCACGGTGTAGAGTTTGGCAAAGACGCCCGATTTAATTTGCTCAATTTGGGGGCGAGAGTTTAGACCAGTTGGTCGGAGTAGTAATGGAGAAGTTAATTAAATGTGTCAGATAGTCGAGAATAGCGTCACTGCCACAATGAGAGTATGTCACAAGAAGGGACTAATAGTCACAGCATCTTTAGGGTAGAAGACTGTCCATCTCTTAGCTTTGCACACCTGACTATTACAACAGGTCGAAAACTTTCCAAAAAAGAAAGTGAGCACAGATCTTCTTCTTCTTCTTTTGGCATACTGCTCTTGCCATACGGCGTCGCATAGAGGTGGAATATGTAGATTTCTTGTTATCGCTAAGTGGGAGGATTGTGCTGTCGTTATGTGTAACTTTCTGAAAGTGCCAGAGTACACCCTCGACCCATCGACGTCGAGATCTGCCTCTTAACTTATTTCACCTAACTTAACGTCTTTATACTGGTTTAGAAGACTGTATACAACCAGTTTAATTTACATTACCTTGCTATCAAAGCTATGCTCATTCAATATATTCGTAAATGCATTAATTGTCCCTGCCTCCACTTCCTCATGTGGCAATGCATTCCAAACATTCACCACTCTCTGACTACAAAAACATTTCCTAATATCTAATCTGGACCTCTCTTTAGTTAATTTGTAGCTGTGCCCTCTTGTTCTTGTGGGTGGTTGTATTTTGGAAAAAAACTTGTTGTAGTCTAATTTATCCGTTCCTTTGATCATCTTATAAACCTGTATTGTCACCTCGTGGACAGAAGACCTGCATATGGTATGATATGACATCATCTTCTAACGATTGCAAATACAGGATCAGCTACATCCCAACGAAGCAATTCACCAACTTCTTTCTCGCAGTCCGAAAATCCCCAGAATGTTTCCAGCATATGCATGCTTTCTTCATCACGTGGTTCATTGGTTAGTGATGATTGGTTGTCTGGCCGTTCTGTTGGTAGGAAGAGTTTAAGTCGCTGTATGGATAACCGGCGTTCAGATAATTGATGTTCGAATTTGTTGTCTTATGGCGGCGACTGCAATAATAACAGATCACAATGTGAAGTTGTGACAAAAATATACAAAATAAGTCAAGATTTTGGATTAGACATAAACACGAAGAAAACAAATACTGCGATACATAGCAAAAGTGGCAAGAAACCATGTCTACAGATACAAATAAAAGGTCAACTACTTGAACAGGTACAGAGTTGCTCCTATCTAGGTCATATAATAACGGAAGAAGGCAGGTATGAAAAAGAAATCAGAAAGAGAATAGGCATGACCAAAATGGTATTCAGCAACATGCTACACATACCGAATTATAACAGATTAATAATAATTTGAATATGAGAATTGTCAGGTACATGGAAACTGGAAAACAAGTTGGGAAAGAGTATTGAAGCCTTCGAAATGTGGGTATACAGAAGATTGGGTCGCATTTCATGGAATGAGAAGAAAACAAATATAGATGTATTGAAAAAGGTGGGGCTGAAAATAGAATTTATGACCGAAATCAGGATTAGACAGCTATTTTGGTCTTATAGCAAGACAAACATCCTTACTGAAAACCATACTGGAGGGTTGGGTGGAAGGAAGTTGCTCGAGAGACAGACGTTTTAAAAGTATGTGGATAACATCAGGAGATGGACTGGAAAAAGCCTGTCAGAACGCACCATTACGGAAAGAGATAGAGTACACGGGAGACCCAATGCAGTCGACCGTCGGTGTAGAGATGGCACTTGAACTGAACTGAATGTGTGCATTCTATGACAATAGATTTAATGTCAGATTTAATGTCAGTAAGATAACATAAAAACTATGATCGCAACAACCCGGACATCGTGGGACTAGGAACTTCATTATGAAAACCCGCTTCTACTGGAATACAAAGTCTTTGGTACAGACTACCTGTAAGGGATCAGCTGCAGGGGTGGTCTTCTGCTGCATATGCGGGAAAATGAGATAAGAGACAGTTGCATAAATAGTGGCTTCTTCTTTTTTTTCGTTATTGCATTCCCCTTTCTTTTCTTCATCGTCTTTTTCTTCTTTTTCTCCATCATCATCATCCTCTATGTCTTCTTCTTCGATCAACCGATGCTATGCTTCTTGCCCAGTGAGGCTCAGGAAGGAGAATGTGTGTTTCAGGTCTTCGCCGGTCCCCCACAGCTTTTCGAGCATGGTCGCTCCCCCGGGCCAGACTGGATCTATTTGGTCTCCATAATTGGTGCAGTCCTGCAGGATATGTTTTTATAGAGCCGAACAGCCAACCCCTTTCGATTGTCAATTACCAATGGTTCTTTTAAGTGCACCACGTGCACACATAGCCACCGAGCCAAGTCTTAACTTAAGTCTCCAATAGAACTAGGCAGTTCTTTCTCCCCTTCACTGAGACCAAAGGACGCTAAAACCTGCGTTTCGCGCTTCGTTTACTGATAGACGAACGCCTTACCGCTCATATATAGCGACCCCCATTGCTACAACAACCACCACTCCAAGAGTAGATCGTGCTTTGGTGGAGACTTCCTGCAAGGGGCCAGCCACAATGGCGGCCATACGCTTCAATAAGCACGAAATAAAGGAATGTTTGTTTTAAAGGAAATGTTTATTTTTTTAAGTTGCAATGTGCGTCAAATAAATTGTACAGCGCCTGTCATTATCATGTTCCTGAAAACTAGAATTATCTCGTCTACTCTAATTTGGAAATTGAGATTTTCCTCATTGTCTAGAAATTGCATAAGTAAGCCGGCACTGGGGTTCTCCTCAACATCACTAATACAATTCTTGGGTTACTGGGCTGGGTGGGAATTCTCTGTTCAACACAAATCCCACATTCACTCAGGAGCTTAGTTTGAGTGGCTTAATAAATTCCACAGATGAGATTGTCTTACACTTGAGCTGTGCCTGGGGAGGAATGGACATGATCATCGTAACCTTCAAAGTATGTCGTAATAGGCGACAGAAGAGGGTTGCACATGGGGACAAGCAACGTAATCGTGTGGGTTATTGCTATCTGGCCGCCATTACGAATGTAAATGTTCTCTTTAAAGGGATTTTGGGCAAAAGGGGGAGATGGGGGAAGAGAGATAATATAGCTGTAGTGGTGGTATGCTTGATTACTGGAGTAAAACGTAGATTCAAATGAGTCTTCACAGCTTGCCATAAAAATGTGACTAAAGCGGGATGTGCATGGTGACAGTTATATCATAGTGTAAAGCAATGTGAAAAGCGCTTCGGTTATTCTAAATCGTCGTGGGATGACTACTTTCGAGACGTGTCTGGCCCTGGACAAAAAAACTACGGCTTCCCACGCCGCCTCACGGCACACGTTGAAAAGACAAGACAAGTACAGAGCCAGCCAAGCTTAGAAGAGATGAGGGATTGGATAACCACCTTCACATATTTGGGCAGCACCATTGATAATTCAGAGGGCACAGCGGCATATGTAAGGGTTAGAATTGGAAAGGCAAGGACAGCATTCGTGTTACTGAATCATTATCTCCTATCCACTTGTGTCGTAAGACGCCGCGGGGAGGTGTAGTTTTCTCTCGTGTTCCAGCTTCGTCGCAGATGTTGCTGCAATTTAGTCGGTATCTCAATGACACCATCTATCCATCTTATTCGTGGTCTACCTCTTGCTCTGCAACCCTGATGTCTGGGAGTGAAGATACGAACAACTGATACTTTTAGTTGTATTCTTGGCAGGTGTCCGAACCATTTTATTCTCTGCCTTTCCATGTATGTCATGCACGGAGTTGCACCCACCTTCTGTCTGATTACTTCATTTCGCACTCTGTCCAGACTTGTAACCGCGACAGCTTTTCTGAAACACCTCATTTCGCATACCATGATACTGAATAATATATGGAAATCCATATAAATAATGACTAATACCGTATTAAAATTAATTTCAATGTCTAGTCAGTACTCCTGTGCGGAGCAGAAACTTGGAGAACGACAAAGGTTATACCGGGGAAATGTCTACAGAGGATAGTGGATATAGGGTTGGCAAGGCATGGTGAGAAACGAGGAGTTATTGGAAAGGCGCCAAGAACAACCAGTAGAGCAAAAGATCAAAGGTATGAAGTGTTTGATAGGACACACTATAGAAAGCACCATTAAACGTGGTCATACAGGCTCTGACATAGAATCCCCAGGGAAGAGGAAAATAGGTATACCAAGAAATGTCTGGAGATGAGACTGAAAATGATCTTCGGTTCTTGGACCTAACTGGGAAGAGGTAAAAAGGTCAGCTCAAGATCGAACTTGCTAAAGGAGGATTGCTACTCATGTCCCGAATGGAGCGATCGGCATTTATTGATTGTTTAACCAACGTGTACATATTCCATACAACAAAAACTGAGTGCAACTTTGTGTGAAGGTTGCAAGTAACTATACACAGTATTTAAAGATCACTGCCAACTGTTTCTACTAAAAGGAGACGGCGACGGGTGAGAATATGACGCCCTAAAACCAGATGGATGCTTCTGGTAGATGAGACTCATCAGCTTGGAAAGGTAACTCGCCTATGAGAATGAAAACTTGTTTTATAACAACCTTCTGCATTGCAGACGAGATACTGACTTATCAAAGGCTATCAGTGGAACCGAAATAAACCGGAGCAGATGAGGAAATATATTTCCATCACATTCCGTCTCATTTTCACTTCAAATTAAGCATGTTAGTCAAGATCAGGTGAAAAATACTGATGAAGACTCACCCTCACTTCAAAGCTGTTCTCTCTGGATACACACGGTTTCATGCCACTCTGGCTAATGAGGTCCGGATCGATATTGTGATCTCCATAGTGAAGAGATTACTGAGGAGCCTAGAATTTCACCACAGTCAGGTGGACGAGGGCTAACTGTCTCAAGTATGACTTGGTGAAATCAGGGGAGCCACCAAAGAAAGTCGTCAACAGTAACTAGTTCAAATATTAGCAACAGCATCATCTCTATGCGTACTTGATAAGGTGGACCGCTGTCCTCCTGGCTTTAGTGTTCGGGGGTCGCTGTCATCGAGAGGTAAGGCACTCACCTCTCAAAGCGATGAATGAACATGGGGTGGATTTGAGCCCCGTAGGTTTCAAACTACCCCTGGTATCAAAGGAGATGAGACCAGAGTGCCAGCACCCTGAATTATCTCCAATCATCTTGACTTATCTCTTGCCACTGGCTCAAGGTAGTTCGGGACCAGAGAGTGAGGGTGATGATCAGTGCAGCTTCTTCCTCACTATAATCCAAATAAAGTGCAAGTTACATCATCAAGACAAAACCGCCTGATGATGTCGCCATCCTCGCCTGCGGTGGGCAACTAACTTTTTAAAGTGTTAACCATGATGACTGGGAAAGAATCGCCACCAGTCGCACAGACTGGCGCAGTCCTATTGCGGATGGTGTTCAGAGACATGAGTTAACAATAATAAACTAAGCTATATCAGACTGGCGCAGCCCTATTGCGGATGGCGTTCAGAGACATGAATTAACAATAATAAACTAAGCTATATAAGACTGGCGCAGCACTATTGCGGATGGTGTTCAGAGACATGAGTTAACAATAATAAACTAAGCTATATCAGACTGGCGCAGCACTATTGCGGATGGTGTTCAGAGACATGAGTTAACAATAATAAACTAAGCTATATCAGACTGGCGCAGCCCTATTGCGGATGGTGTTCAGAGACATGAGTTAACAATAATAAACTAAGTTATATCAGACTGGCGCAGCCCTATTGCGGATGGTGTTCAGAGACATGAGTTAACAATAATAAACTAAGCTATATCAGACTGGCGCAGCCCTATTGCGGATGGTGTTCAGAGACATGAGTTAACAATAATAAACTAAGCTATATCAGACTGGCGCAGCACTATTGCGGATGGTGTTCAGAGACATGAGTTAACAATAATAAACTAAGCTATATCAGACTGGCGCAGCCCTATTGCGGATGGTGTTCAGAGACATGAGTTAACAATAATAAACTAAGCTATATCAGACTGGTGCAGCCCTATTGCGGATGGTGTTCAGAGACATGAGTTAACAATAATAAACTAAGCTATATCAGACTGGCGCAGCACTATTGCGGATGGTGTTCAGAGACATGAATTAACAATAATAAATTAAGCTATATCAGACTGGCGCAGCCCTATTGCGGATGGCGTTCAGAGACATGAGTTAACAATAATAAACTAAGCTATATCAGACTGGCGCAGCCCTATTGCGGATGGTGTTCAGAGACATGAGTTAACAATAATAAACTAAGCTATATCAGACTGGCGCAGACCTATTGCGGATGGTGTTCAGAGACATGAGTTAACAATACTAAACTAAGCTATATCAGACTGGCGCAGCCCTATTGCGGATGACGTTCAGAGACATGAGTTAACAATAATAAACTAAGCTATATCAGACTGGCGCAGCCCTATTGCGGATGGCGTTCAGAGACATGAGTTAACAATAATAAACTAAGCTATATCAGACTGGCGCAGCACTATTGCGGATGTCGTTCAGAGACATGAGTTAACAATAATAAACTAAGCTATATCAGACTGGCGCAGCCCTATTGCGGATGGTGTTCAGAGACATGAGTTAACAATAATAAACTAAGCTATATCAGACTGGCGCAGCACTATTGCGGATGGCGTTCAGAGACATGAGTTAACAATAATAAACTAAGCTATATCAGACTGGCGCAGCCCTATTGCGGATGGTGTTCAGAGACATGAGTTAACAATAATAAACTAAGCTATATCAGACTGGCGCAGCCCTATTGCGGATGGTGTTCAGAGACATGAGTTAACAATAATAAATTAAGATATCAATATATGATCGCTCCGCATGTCAGCTCACTTCAACCCTTCTTCAACCCTGGTGGAAGGATGAGCCTTATTTCTCCGTACTAAGTGCAACAGACAATTCAAGGCTCAGATTTCCTTATTTAGCTATCTTCTAACTCGTGCGAACAGTGAAAGCTGACGAAGTGACAAAGCGATCCTCTTCGATTACGATGGACGAGCAACAACGCGAGGAACTCCAATAAGCCCGTCACCATTGTGAAAATTCCTGTCCTCCTGTATGGTTCAGAGACACTGACCCTACTTAAACAGGAGTTAGCAAGACTCGATGCCTTTCGGTATCCAGTGGTTCGATCTCGTCTGTAATGCCGAGGTGTCTGCAAAGACGAGTCTTCCCTCCATCTTGGATACTCTGGTCCGCCGCCGCTTGTCTGTGTTTGGCCACGTGGAATTTCTTCTTCTTCTTACGCTGTCAGACGTCAACTTGAATTTGTTCGAAGAAAGCAGCTGTCATCCTGAGGCTGTCGACACTGCCATAGAGCTTGTCTAGTGTTGCCTCTGGTGATGGCCACATGTGCTTTCTCTGGTCCTCGTATGTCGGGCAATTTTGCAGCAGATGTTCAACGGTCATTTTCCCTGTACCACAGGTGCATTCGTCAGCGCCACCTATCTTCAGTTTATTGAATAGATGGTACCTCAGTCTGTTGTGGCCTGTGCGGAGTCTGAAGACCACGACCTGCTCTTTTCTGTTCAACTGGTAGTAGGCATCATTTTTTGTGTAACCAGTATGTTCTGTTTCCCATTTGGCCATGTATCTGTCCTTAATAAACCTTTTGGACTCTTCGTAGGTCACACTAGAATCTGGTTGTGGTAGTCTTGCACCTTCTTTTGCCAGTCTGTCTGCCTCTTCGTTGCCTTGGATGTTACAGTGGGATGGAACCCACTGTACCACTACTCTTTTTGGTGCGGACTGCTGACATAGTTGACAGAGTACTGTTCTTAAATCATTAAGTTCAGTATTTTTCTGGCTTTTTAGTGCTGTAACCACCGCCAGGGCATCTGTAAATATGACTATCTGGCTTTCATTGCTTTCGAATGTCAGCATTGCTTTTACTGCAGCCTTCAGCCTCCGCTCTGAAATTGCTTGAGAATTGTCCAGTTGCCACTGACGGTGTTATTTTTCTACCATTTTTTAGACTCAGGAATACCCCTCCCCCTCCACTCTGTGTTGTGTTTAATACAGAACCGTCGGTGTATGCATGGGTCCAGTCCATGCTTGGGTAGTTTTCCGCTATGTATATCAGGGTTATGTCTCTTCTTTCTTTTTCCGTCTGGCTGTTCTTGTTTCCAATACCTGGTATATTTTCTACCACCTCCGGAATGATATGCTGCTTCCATGTGGGTTTGCGTACAGTAGTGATGGGCTTTGGTATTGTTATGGTGTTCATAGGATCTTCGCTCATCTTTGCTTTGGCTATTTCTTCAAAGTTTCTCCGCTTTAGTTTCTTTTTTCCAAATCTATTTAGTCTCTGATGCATTGGATGGTCTGTCAGTCTTCTGAGTTTCTCTGCTTGCTGCTGGGCTCTGCAGTCATGGATTGCAGATTTGTAATTTTTTGCAAGTTCTACAATTGGCGTTGACTTCATGCTTCCTGTTATAACTCTCATGGCTTGGTTTTGATGTTTACTAATTTTAGCAAAGTTCGCCTTTGCTGCTGTTGCCCATGCCGCAATGCCATACTCTAGAACTGGTCTCACTCTTCCAGTGTACAGTTTCTTGAGTATTCTTTCGTCTGCCCCCCAGCTTGTGCCAGCAAGTTTCCTCATGATTGTCATTATTTGTCTGGCTTTCATTCGGTTTCCCTCGATCTGACTTTTCCATGTCATGCGCCGATCAAATGTGACTCCCAAGTAGTTTGGGTTGTCGTTTGGCCGCAGATATTTGCCGTTAAGACTTAGTTTGGTGTTCTGTGGTTTATTTGAAAGCCAAAGTACATGTTGTTTTTTCTTCATTTATTTGGTCACGTGGTCCGACTGGGTCGGGAAGTTCCGGCACACCAGATCATGTCCAAGTCAGCTAAGTGTAACAACGGTCTCCCACCGGCCACCTGGGGGCGCGGGACGGAACGCCCCCGTTCAACATGGCTTCGGCATAGCTGTCTCTCCTTCGGCACTGAACGAAGTTTGGCTACAAGCCTTAGCAGATGGACATGGTAGTGGTCGATCGACGCAACGGGCCCTAGATGCCTAGGCGAACATTATTATTGTTGGAATTGTAGTGTTGATCTCCAATTGCTTGGCCAAACTAACACTAACACAGGGAGACGTGTTCTTGTGCAAAAGAACCAATATAGCACTGAATGCTGAAAAGGAACAACTCGAATTCCCTTAACAATCTTCAATGTATTTCCCACTTCAATTTCAGATAAAGAGATCATAATATATGCACGTTGAAATTGGGTTCTGACCAATATAAAAAGGTGTTATATAAAACTAGTCGTGAAGTAGGGATTTTAAAAAGCCATTGTTATTGGCGGGGCTAGGTGTATTCGCTATAAGGAGTGTCTTATAACTGGTGATAAAATCACTATACCCTCCATTATACGTACGTATAGATTTTAAATTACTGTCATGAGGTGTGTGTCCACAGAGTTTTTGTATGTTATTTATTGCCTGCCAGGTCCAAGGTTTCGAGTGTCACCGGCACGTGTTGCGGGAGAACAAAACCAAAGGCCCCAAAGCGTAAACCAATCTGGGACTGGTATTGTGTAGAATAAAATAACGGGCCGGATAATTTACACAAATCTGGACCGCGGTATGATCAATAGGACGAGGTGGGAAAGACAGCGCCTATAGGGTAACATGATTTCCAAATACTTGTGACTGACAGACACGTGCAGATATCACATTTGCGCGGCATTGGATCGAAGGGCGAGAGCCCGAATGTTGCTGGTTCCGTAACAAAAACAACCTAGCCGGCCAAGCCAATCGCCATTCTGTATACCCGTTTTTCATGTCAGCCGGAGTATAAGATTACCCCTATAGTTGTCCTTCTTTAACCCTCTACACCCTGGTGCCAGGTATCCATTCGTTGTTGCAGAGAACACAGAAGGACTGGGCATTTTGTTTGTATGTATGATGAACGTCTCCCTAAACAGATGTCATATGGTGAGCTAATGACAAGCACACGCTGAACGGAGGGACAGAAGAAACGATACGAAGGTGGCGTATCTCTGAAGTTTCCTAAGTGATGTCCTCTCCAGGCAGCTTGCCCCGAAACGCTCAGCCTGGCACTCCGCCTTCCCAAACGGTGCTCGCATCGAAGAGGAGAAAACCATTGCTGCGGTGTAGACAAAACGAGCTACACGGAAAGACAATGCTAAACGTTCAAATCCCTGATAATGTCCATTGGGGTAAAGTCTGTCGCGCTCGTGTCAGACTGTACAGTTAAATACGGTCTCATCTAAATACACATGTTTGACGATGTCAACATATTTGCTTGCGATGGGCAACTAACTGATAACCTTTCTAGGGTAAGAGGCTCTCAAACTCATGACGTTGCTCTTGAAACAACGCAATTTAGATGACCCATGAATAAAAGAAAGCTATAGAAACAATGCAACATGTATGATACATGAATAAAAGAAAGCTCTAGAAACAATGCAACGTGTATGATACATGAATATAAGAAATATCATCTTGTTTTTCAGAGTCGGAATGAGATGAATTGAAAGAGAAAAATAAAGATAGGCAGTGGATCAGTGTCCGCGACAGGACAAACAAACAAAAGGTTACGCACGTTACGACTGCATCGCATCTGTCAAGGTAAAAAAAAAAAAATCCAAAAAAATCACACGAGAAACAAATACAACTATACGATAAGCAAGTCGTAAGTCATATTAGCCGGAGAGTGGAAGAGAATGTGTGAATCACGGTATGCCAATTAGGACAGAGTAGGTCAAGTAAATACTAAGACTCATAAGAACCTTTCCAGCCGTTGCGCAAACAAGTGTTGAGGGTTTACGACAGTTACAATAAAGACTGCCGTCTTCTGTGTTAATAGAATAGCCGCCGAGCTTCTTGGATTACCGCAGTGTTTCCCAACGTGTGGCAGACGCCCCACAGCCTGGCAATTTGAATATTTTTATAGGGGTAATTAGAAAATGATGTTGCGTTTGCCACCTCGTAACCGATATATCAAAAAAATAACCATTGTCGGCGATAAATTATCGATGTTGCAAACCGGAATTTTCGAGAGGATAAGAAAGCTGCCCTAGTTCAGCAGCCAATATAAACTCATGGGGATTTGAGATTGAAATTGACTAAATTAGCATTTCAAATTCAAATTCTTTGCAGCATAAACATTCTTCTTCTTCTTGGATCAACTGATGCTAGGCTTCTAGCCCGGTGAGGTTCACGAAGGAGACTGTGTTTCAGGACTTCGCTGGTCCCCCACCGCTTTTCGAGTATGGTCGCACCCCTGGGCCAGACTGAGTCTCTTTGGTCTGGATAAGTAGGGAAGTCCTGCAGAATATGTTTTAGTGTTTGCTTGGGTGCTTCGCAATTCGAAGTGGCGATGTCTCTAAGACCCATTTTGTGGAGATGAGCCTTGAGTCTGCAATGTCCTGTTCTGTGTTTGAAGATCTTTGTCTGGCAATTTCTGCCAAGTTTGTATATGCTGCCAATTTCTGACTTGTATTCTTTGTGCTGGTCTCTCCATTCCGCCTACACGGATTGTTTGATGAGTGTCTTTGCTTCTTTGTAGTTCTGTTAATGGCGAGTCTTCATGCCGCCACTTCCTACTTTTGTTAGCTCATCTGCCTTCTCAGTTTTCAAGTATACCCAGTGGGACAGAATCCAAAGTAGGACTAGATATGTCGGTTTTTGGGACAGCAAACCGATATCATATTTTATTTCGTGTAAAAAGTATATCTTGTTTGGGGCTTGAGCTGGCATGGATTACGCTCCTGTGGTCTGTTATTGTTTGCGAATGCTCACAATGAGTATGTTACTCTTTTGAGCGCCCTAAAAAGGGCGTTAAATGGCGGGTTGTAGTAGCTTTCCTCACATCCCGAGCGTGCTGATGAAGGTGGATCATGTACTACAACTGTTGATTAGGCTCTGAAATTGATGTAGCAGACATCAAGCTCAAGGATTATACTACCTTGGATTTGATTTTTGTGGAATTGAGCTTGATTTGTGTCTTATCCAGTGTACGGGTAATAGTAAGTAAGTAAGTAGCATGCCCTTTGTAGAACGTTGCTCTTACAACCGCCACCTATTTGGCAGTTATACGTTTCTTGGCAGGTGTGCAATATTCATTGAGGAAGGTCAATTTAAAACCAGTTTGATCGATGAACATATTTATATTATATTTTCAAATCTAGGTTGACTATTATGCTAGTGGAGGCATCAACACCATTGAGGCGTTGGGGAAGAGGGCATAACCCGAAATAAAACCCTTGAGGGGTTGAGGAAGGGGGCATGATCCGAAAAAGGTTGGGAAACACTGGATTACCGGGAAATAATGATGTGGTCCCGTGTGTAAGGGAAGGTTTCTTATTTGCAAGAAACAATTGAGGTCAGCACCGACTTGGACGATGCACTTAACCAAGTGAACTTAGGTGAACCTTGACACGCATATCTTGGTACACATGTTGATAGAACGTGCAAGCAACCTGTGGCTAGAAAGCTGGATTATTGTTGTTGTTGAGAATGTCCACGATGAGTAAGTTGACTCTATTGTGCGTACTGAAAAGGTGGTTAAGTGAATGGGTTCCAGTAGCATTCCGCACATCCCGATGAAGGTGAAGTGGCGTCCGTCGTCCAAGCGGTTGTGCTATGCTTTGCTATATATGCGTATCGGTCCCTAATAGGAGACGCTGCGTAGCGCATGAGCTGCAGTGGTCAGCGACCCATAGCTGACTGCTATCGTCAGGGCCAAGGACCAGAGCTGCCAAGACCCTTCTACACCTCCACGCGGTGATCCTGGATAACAGGCTGCAGCAGGGCAGACTGGATAAGAAGAAGGGATCGAAGAGGGGAGGCTAAGCCAGTACTAAAAAAATTCCTGCTGAAGTCGGATGTGACGGAAAGAAAGATGCAAATATCGCAGTCAATCTGTAAACTACGACACAACGGATTTCGTTCTCCGTACTCCATCCTGCTACTTGCAAAGCCGTTTTCAGGACTTGATAGTGGGAGATTAAGAACGAACGAAGAAGAAGAGGAAGAAGAAAAAGAAGAAGAACTAATACAGGGATAGCGTTAATCCCCCACCTCGTTAACCAGGCCTCCAAGATGAACATCCCGTTTCCAGGAGGACCTAGGTGGAAGTGAGTTAGTGGTCTTGGCCAGAATGGTTTATATAACCCTGGCTAACATGTCCGATCAGTATGTTTATGCCTGACCAGACGATAGTCTCCTCTCTCCTGATAACAGGTGTCCTTGTTAATATAATAATTGGACACTGACTGCGAACATGGCATGATAACATATGGGCATATCCCCAGGACTGTTGTAAAATGCTCCGCTCACCCGCTCTGCTCGATCAATGGCTATAATACCTATCCTCTAAGGCAGTCAAGATTCACGCACTCTTGTCCATTCTCTTGGGTATATGACGGCTGTCTCACGTCCACACCGGTTGCCATGTCAATTGTCGTTGTTGATGTCCTGAATTGCAAAGTGCTTTCGTTTGTTCTTTATTCAAAGACATTGAGGCTGTTTTGTTTGTGATACTCTCAGCCGTTACCCATATATATATATATATATATATATATATATATATATATATATATATATATATTTGTTGAGCAGATGGCACCTCCTGGACAGGCAGTGGCTGGTTTTCAGTCTCAATATTGGAACGTGATGTATTCACGGTATGCGGTAGCACGCCCCTGTTAAATCACCGTCTACTTCTTCGCTCGTTCGTTCTCAAACTTCCTGTACCAAGTTATGCAAGGGCTTTGCAAGTAGAAGGATGTAGTCCGGAGAATGGAATGTGTGGTGTTGTACTTTACAGTTCAACTGCGGTAATTGCACATATCGGTCAGATATATCCGACTTCAGCATGACATTTTTGGGTACCGGGTTAACCTTCCCTCTTCGATCCCTTCTCCTTAACCAGTCTACCCTGTTGCAGTCTGTTACCCAAGATCACCATGTGGAGGTGTAGAAGGGTCTCGGCATCACTTGATCCCTGGTCCTGACGCAAGCAGTCAGCGTTCGGTCACTGACTGCTACAGCTCATGCGCTGCTCAGCATCTTGGTCCTTCTGTTACATCTAACTGGGTATTCCCACTACCATTTGTTTTCGTAGCTATTTTGTTTCATTCCAGTATAATGTAATTTCCTTAGTTTTGTATTCTGCTTCCCCACCCCTCTCTCTCTCTCTTTCTATCTTTCTCTCTCTATCTCTCTCTCTCTCCCGATAACCTATCGGTCTTCTCCAGCCAGATTGTACAAACATAACCTGTAGCGGGCGATATTCTCTCTCTCTGTCTCTCACTCTCTCTATCTCTCTCACTCTATTCTCTCCCCCCCCCCCCCCATACCATTCCTCGTCATTCAATTCGATCTGCGAAATCGATCGATTCTCAGGCAACATCCACTCAGTTCCCGGCTGTGACGGGCCTGGCGCTTAATTCGACCCGTGTGTGTTAGTCAGGCACACTTTCAACCGGGAAGGCACGCCGCATCCTAGACAAAACATCAAAGAACTCAGGGTATGCCCGAATGAATGATTGTGGAAAAATGACTTCATACGCATTATTCATCATACAGGTTTTTCCCAATTCAATTTATCTTAACCGGATAAACCAGCAAGTCGATTTGACTGGTACACAATTGGTCTTGTTACAAATGTATCTTTTACTTTCTCTCCTTTCGTCGTTTGCATTACCGCTCTTGTCAAGCGGCCTCGCAGATGAGGTATGCGTGGACTTCTGGTTCATGCTAAGTGGAAGGCTTGTGCAGCTCTCTGTCAATAATTTGAGCGTGGCCCTGAAACTTACATGTAGTATGACCTCGCTGTAGGTTGATCAAACTGCTTCCGTGTCAGGTTTCCGAGGCACTTTATATCCCAAGCTTCAATACGGTAATTAGCTCATGTTGTTACTCATCCAGTGGAGATGGATGGGTCTATTACAGACTAAGGAATGGAGAAGAATAAACTCGAGAATTAACAACGGGAACATATTCCAATAATTTCCGTGCAGAAGCAGAGGCACTGAATGCCGCAGCTGAGCTTGTAATCCAAGATAAAGATATCCACCAAGAAAACATAGTATTCCTGACTGATGACCCGACAGTATTAGCAGGGCTAAAATAACACAAAAAACGAAGATTCGAGCAATGTATGTTCTCCCTGACACAGCTCTCAGCTGAACATCCAAGGTTGGTCATACAGTAGATCCCATCCCACTGCAATATTGAAGGCAATGAAGCTGCAGACAAACTAGCAAAGAGTGGAGGAGGATCCCCACAAACAGACATGAGTATCACATATAATGAGGCCAAGACCATAATTAAAGCCAACTTCAGGGTAAAATGGTCTGATCAACACCCCGACTTCTGAAAAGAAGATAGCTACTATAACTTAACTAGAGAAGTAAGTCATCATCGTCAGACTGAGAACTGGGCATAACAGACTCAAGGGTCATCTTTACAACAAAATGAGGATTGGGACAGATGGACAGGTGCCCATGGTGGGAGCATACCATGACCGTGAAATATCCGGAAAAGCTGCACGCTCACGCAGGAAAAGATAGAACAATACTGGCCTCGTAAGACAGATATGAGACAAAATCTGTATGGAGACGAAACAGCCTTACAAACAACGGTGTCCTTTGTAAAAGAAACCGGAACCTTGATCTGAGGATGAACGAAGAAGAAGATGAGGAGAAGAAGAAGAAGATGTTACTCAATGCCCACAATGAGCAAGCATTCTCTTTTTGTGCGGCCTGAAAAGAGCGTTAAATGGCAGGTTGTAGTAGCTTTCAACACATCCCGAGCGTGCTGATCAAGGTGGACCGCGGTCCTACATGTGGCTGTGCTATGCTTGGCTTCATCCGTGTGATGCTCACTACTACAGGGATCACGTCGGTCCACATCTCGTCAACTGCATTGAAAACAGCATGTTTCCATGTAACGCTACATCGAAGAGAGATAGTGGTCTTGGTCAGTATAGTGTGTGTGACCCTGACGCGACGTCCTGGTCAGTATCCTGTCCCTTTACGGATTATTTAGTTTAAAAATGGGGGTGAGGGTGGGGTGGTAAACGGTCTGCCTCTCTGTATTCTACTGGAAAAGGCACGAGATTTCCCACTCCGGGCCATAGTCTTTCGGGCGATATCAAGACGTATTAACCAGTGCTTGGATACGTGTGTGCGTCTGTATGTACCTATGATAGCTAAAGCGACGTCAGTGGTCAGCCCCAACCAAAGTACAATGGAAGGGCCTCACCCTGAGGGCGGGTGTTAGTGTTGTGTGAACAGAGTTCAATGAAAGAGAGTGTGAGATGATAGGTGTGAGTAACCTCCTTCTTATGACCGGACTAGCGTCTCAGCTTCCCTATTTAACCGATTAGTCCTCACCATTTTCCTCGACGTGTTTTCGAATTGTGTCGGTTGTTTGTTTTTTTCCTGCTGCTCTTCGCACACCGCGCCATCTGACATGTCCCGATCATAGGGTTATAAGTCTGACACTACAAACCAAAACGTATATTGTGATAGGGGACTGGGTGGCCTAGGGGGAAAGAAATCTGTTTCACGATCCCAATGTACCAAGTTCGAATCACGCTCGTGTCCAGTTTGGTAGACATGGGTTTTGTTCCGCTCCTCCACGTACCGAAAGTAACGCCAACCTACCTTATTGCACACTTGTCAAGAAACTTATAACAGCCAAATGTGTTGACGGCTGTAAGAAGCGGCGTTCTGTTAAGGACATACCACTTACTTTTTAAAATCTTGTATTAATATGTGCATGGAGTTAGCAGCAAAACTAATTGCTTCAAAAAAACCACAACTGCAAACGCACGCAAAGTGCTTTACCGTGGGATACCTAAATAATGCTTACTGTAGTAGTGGACACCAAGTAGTGGGTCCTATACTTCGGATGGAGTGAATAGGTTAGATGTTGATGCCTGCACCAAGTAGTGGGCCCTATACTTCGGATGGAGTGAATAGGTTAGATGTTGGTGCCTGTACGAAGTAGTGGGCCCTCTACTTCGGATGGAGTAAATAGGTTTGATCGGATGGAGTAAATAGGTTTGATGTTGGTGCCTGCACCAAATAGTGGGTCCTATACTTCGGATGGAGTGAATAGGTTTGATGTTGGTGCCTGCACCAAGTAGTAGGTCCTATACTTCGGATGGAGTGAATAGGTTTGATGTTGGTGCCTGCACCAAGTAGTGGGCCCTCTACTTCGGATGGAGTGAATAGGTTAGATGATGGTGCCTGCACCAAGTAGTGGGCCCTATACTTCGGATTGAGTGAATAGGTTAGATGTTGGTGCCTGCACCAAATAGTGGGCCCTATACTTCGGATGGAGTGAATAGGTTAGATGTTGGTGCCTGCACCAAGTAAGTGTGTTGTTGGAAAGGCGGTGAATAACATGGAACGCAGAGACTCTGGTTGCTTAGAAAAATAGGAAAGTAAATATGAATGAACATAGAATAAAATCTTTGGGGATCTGTTTCGGTATGACCACTTTTCCACGTACAAAAAGGATTGGCAAAAGTACTGTGCTGCAAAACTGTCTTAGTGAAACACTAACCACAACACATTACAAACAGGTACGCGCACGCATTCATACACTCACCAATACGTCCTGATAGCATAATAAACTACGGTCTATGGCTGAAAGGGCCGTGCCTTCGCCAGTACAACCCGGAAAAGCAAACCTGTAACAGACAACAATGGTTGCTAGAAGAAATGAACAACACAGCCAAAGAGTTTGGCATGAAAATAAACACAAAAACCAAGAGGAAAGAACCGGGCCTCCTATCTATTAGCATCTACTACCTACAGTAATCAATAAGCTGGATGCTGCTGCCATCTTGTGTCACCTTTAGAAACTACCAACTACATTTGCCAGCTATCACCATATCAGTTTGTGACTTACTTATTGATTTTCCCCAAGTATATATGTGTGTGTACGCGCGCGCAAGTACGTGTGATGTGTATGTATGTATGTACGTTCATGTACGTGTAAGTATGTATGTATATATATATACATATATATATATATACATATATATATATATACATTACACGTGCGCGCGCTCGCGAGAACAAACAAACAGAAAAGAACAATAAGCCAGATAATATATGCGCGCGCGAGAACACACCCATAGTGAAAGGACAAATGGGCGAGATAATGTTTGCGCACGCCAGAACACACAAACTAAAGAGGCAAATAAGCCAGATAATATATTTATAACACCGCGTTTGACCGAGCAGAACATTTATAGACAGCGACACTTGGTACATTGAAAGAATGGTTTAATACTTGCATTTTATATGGAACCATAAATATCGACAAGAGAGGTCGGGTGGTAATAACTGTGAATGTCTAATGGTAATAAATAACACCTTGAGGACAGTATTGTTGTTGTTGTTGCGAATGCACACAATGACTAGGATTACTCGTTTGTGCGCCCTGAAAAGGACGTAAAGTTCCTCACATGCCGAACGTTTTGATGAAGGTAGACCGTGGTCCATCAGGCGGTTATGCTATGCGTGGCTTCATCTGCGTGACGCTCACTACTACGGTGATCACATCGATCTCCATCTCGTCATCCAGGCTGCCTTGAAAAACAACCTGTTTCCAGGGAATGCTATATGGAAGAGAGATTGTGGTCTTCGTCAGTGTAGCATGCCTGACCTTGACGCGCCGTCCTGGTCAGTATGTTGTACACGACTGGACTAGCGTCTCAGTTCCCCACTGAATTAAATCTATCAAAATATTACAGACACTCGTTATAAAATTACTAGACGTCGAAGATACAACACAGTGAATGAGCTGTCGTCTTGATCATGAGATGAATACCACTCCTCGACATCCCCTAACCAGGATCAAGATGCTGAGCAGCGCATGAGCTGCAGTGGTCAGCGACCCATAGCTGACTGCTGGCGTCAGGGCCAGGGAACCATAGCTGCCAAGACCCTTCTACACCTCCACGCGGTGATCCTGGATAACAGGCTGCAGCAGGGCAGACTGGCTAATGAGAAGGGATCGAAGAGGGAATGCTAACCCGGTACTAAAAAAATGCTTGCTGAAATCGGATGTGTTGGACCGAAAGGTGCAAATATCGCAGTCAAGCTGTAAACTACGACACAACGCATTCCGTTCTCTGGACTACATTCTTCTACTTAAGCCTTTTCAGGGTTTGGTAGTGGGAAATTGAGAACGAAGAAGAAGAAGACATCCCATAACCAAAATCACAATAGGCGATAACGGGAACAGTGAACTTATCGATAACTCCTCATTCCTGAAGTAGTGACTACTGTGGTGCTATTTTGACATTTCACCATTATAACCAAACAGAACTGCATCGATCGCAAATACAGCCAGCGTTTCATATGTGCAGAAGGCATGTAATCAACCCTGACACAGCACAAATACAGCCAGCGTTTCATATGTGCAGAAGGCATGTAATCAACTCTGACACAGCACAAATACAGCCAGCGTTTCATATGTGCAGAAGGCATGTAATCAACCCTGACACAGCACAAATACAGCCAGCGTTTCATATGTGCAGAAGGCATGTAATCAACCCTGACACAGCACAAATACAGCCATCGTTTCATATGTGCAGAAGGCATGTAATCAACCCTGACACAGCACAAATACAGCCAGCGTTTCATATGTGCAGAAGGCATGTAATCAACCCTGACACAGCACAAATACAGCCAGCGTTTCATATGTGCAGAAGGCATGTAATCAACCCTGACACAGCACAAATACAGCCAGCGTTTCATATGTGCAGAAGGCATGTAATCAACCCTGACACAGCACAAATACAGCCATCGTTTCATATGTGCAGAAGGCATGTAATCAACCCTGACACAGCACAAATACAGCCAGCGTTTCATATGTGCAGAAGGCATGTAATCAACCCTGACACAGCACAAATACAGCCAGCGTTTCATATGTGCAGAAGGCATGTAATCAACCCTGACACAGCACAAATACAGCCAGCGTTTCATATGTGCAGAAAGCATGTAATCAACCCTGACACAGCACGAACATCCCAGCTACAGTCTGTCCTGGCGACATTTTTATTTTGAATAATCTAAATCTAGAAATGATTATTATCTATTTCCGATCTATAAAATAAACCATTCTACTACTAAGATCCACCAAGAGGATTTATGAAGACTAGGGAATAAAGATAGTTTGCATTTACAGTCGCCCCACAGAAAGAAAGAATCCATATGCCATATCAAGGATTGAAATGACACCCGATTGATACGGACAACATTCAAACAACGCTCATACATCCGCGCTTATACAACCTACTATCATAATTCCCATAGCAGACGCTGCCATCAAAGTTAAAGTGTTAAAGAAGCAACTGTACTACCACAACTTGTTTAAGGTGGGGTTGCCAGTTCCCTTTCTCGCGGCCTTTACTTTGCTAATCGTAGGTCGGGTACCCTTACAGCGGGACAGTAACCAGCGACTGATTGCATAAGAGTCAAGTCCATATTCTGCCTCCAAGTGGTGGACCTAGAAACAGACTGCACCCATGCAGCTTGGCTAAGATATTAGGGATCGAGGGAGGGAAGACATACCTGGTCTCAAAAATGCTAAGATGAAATCTGATGTATTGATCCGATCCGGCGCAGATGTCACAGCCTCGATGTCAACTACGACACAACATCACAAACGTCCTTTTCGGAACGAATGCAGAAGAAGAATAAATTACCCTTTTACAGCTGGGTTGACTGGAGCATGTCAGTAGTGGGAGGTTGAACCCTGTACCTTTGCCGTGAAAAGACAGTGCTCTTCCACTACACTAAACAGACGCTACAAGCTACTATCTTCTTATTTCGACCTGTTCTTCGCCAAGGGGTGGTCGTCCTTATGCGGGTCCCAAATCAGGACCCAGTCGTTTCTGTCCCGGTCGTGTGTCGTCCAGTGGGACCCCCTGTTGTGGGGTCGTCGGTGTTGTGCTTTTCAGGTTAATTTCGCCAACGAGTTGGAGCGTGTCCCCAAGGTATCCTTTTTGTCGTGCAAGCACTACGTCGTGGTTATGGTACTCCATCTTTCGTCTTGTCTTCCAGCTATATGGCCTGCCCAGCGGTGTTTTGAAGGGTTGACGTGCCGTAGGACATCCTTGATGTATGATATTCTCCGGATATCGCTATTATACAAGTCGTAAATGATGTCTAAGGAGAGATGTGCGTGAAGTTGGAAACCTTCAAGTGAAGCGTATGTCCACCATTGCAGCTGATCCTCTTTACAGGAAGCCCGTATCCAACATTCCCAATAGCAGTTTCAGTAACAAGTAGCAGACCTGTGCAGAATATATGTCCGTCAGTCGAGCTGCACAATACGAAAGATATACCAGCAGTTTAACCATTAAAAGTTCTACCTTTTCCAGTACCCTTCTCCTGCCGCATTCACTATTTCCTCAGCCTAAAACCCGCACAACCACACCCCTTTCCAGGGCACGCCCGTCCCCCATAATCCCGTCTGCCGCTTTCCCCCTATTTCAACTCGTATCTGCCTTTCTCCGGTAACATTTCATACTTATCAGTCAGCATCTCGTGGCAAGTGCTATTTCGACCCACAGCTATGTGATTTCATCGCCCAATCAAATATCCCCGCAAACATTGAAAATACAGTTAGGCGCACATTTGACAAATAATTAGATATGTGGTTTAACATTATAAGACTGCTAGCCACATGTACAACCCTCTTTAGCTACCGTATACGACATGTTAGGCTCAATATGTTTTCAATCCGGATACCACTTGTGTGAGATATAGACACAGTTATAAGGAGAACAATAGCTTAACGACTGTAAATTAATACCCAGGTGTCAGTACGTATCTGTGATTGTCAGACCGTGAATTTCATGAAGGTTCATATTAGTTTTGTGCGCTTGCTTATAACGGTTACGGTTGCAGGTTCGATACCCGTTACCGACAGGCCCTACTTGATCGAGCGGTAAATCTATAGATTTGAATTATAAAAAATATAGCAGTGGCAACCTAAAGCTAGGATGTTCGTGTTGTACCATAACCCGATAACTAGAGCTAACTTCAGAAACTAAAGCTAGGATGTTCGTGTTGTACCATAACCCGATAACTCGAGCTAACTTCAGAAACTAAAGCTAGGATGTTCGTGTTGTACCATAACCCGATAACTAGAGCTAACTTCAGAAACTAAAGCTAGGATGTTCGTGTTGTACCATAACCCGATAACTAGAGCTAACTTCAGAAACTAAAGCTAGGATGTTCGTGTTGTACCATAACCCGATAACTAGAGCTAACTTCAGAAACTAAAGCTAGGATGTTCGTGTTGTACCATAACCCGATAACTAGAGCTAACTTCAGAAACTAAAGCTAGGATGTTCGTGTTGTACCATAACCCGATAACTAGAGCTAACTTCAGAAACTAAAGCTAGGATGTTCGTGTTGTACCATAACCCGATAACTAGAGCTAACTTCAGAAACTAAAGCTAGGATGTTCGTGTTGTACCATAACCCGATAACTAGAGCTAACTTCAGAACGAATCGTGGAGAACAGCAAAAGCAATAGAGAGGAAACTTCAGTCGTTCGCCAACAGTAGGGAGGGTAACAGAGGTCTGTTGGCATGACATGCTGGGGAATGAAAACCATTGGGAAAGGAGAGGACAACAATTGTATAGGGAGGGTAACAGAGGTCTGTTGGCATGACATGCTGAGGAATGAAAACCATTGGGAAAGGAGAGGACAACAATTGTATAGGGAGGGTAACAGAGGTCTGTTGGCATGACATGCTGGGGAATGAAAACCATTGGGAAAGGAAAGGACAACAATTAGGAGAGAGCAGATGATCAAACACAGGAAATGCGGTTGGATAGGACACACGCTACGGAAATCATCATCAGACGTGGTCAGACATACTCTCATATGGAATCCACGGGGGAACACCAAGATTAACCAAGAAACACTTAAAGAAGATAATGTGAATACGAACTTCGATCGCTGGGCCTCAAGTGGAGAGAGGAAGAAAGGAAAGTTCAAGACCCGAACTTGCTGATCAATCGCAAATGTCTCCCCTCGCTCCTTTGAGGCATTGATGATGATGATGATGATGAATAACCTGACTATCACTGTTGTGTAACTAGAGAAGAGCGCCTGTTTCTGCGTTTCGGTTTTCTGAACATGCTAAATCTCTAGCCCTATCGCCAGAATGAAGTCCAGTCATTTCTAGGTCTGAGCTGTGACCCCCATCGTTTTTTACATCAGTTCTGCTACATCTGGCCAGGTCTGGCCTCTTAGTTCTTCGTAGGCCGGGCATTCTTGAAGTTCGTGTTTAGAGGTCTGGACTCCTGTCCCACAGGGACATTCATTTGTTTTGTTTTTTTTTGTTTTGGGAGATTTTGAGCCGATATAGGTGGCCCAGTAGTCTGCAGTGGCCCGTTCTCAGGCGGATAATTCGTCTTCTACAGACGGAGAAATTGACATAAAATTAAGGGTCATCTTTACAATAAAATGAGGATTGGGACAGATGACAGGTCTCTATGTGGGGTAGCAGACAATTACCTTGGAACACATACTACACGACTGCATGATACTCAGGAAGGGAGAGAGAGAGAGAGAGAGAGAGAGAGAGAGAGAGAGAGAGAGAGAGAGAGAGAGAGAGAGAGAGAGAGACCAATACTGGTCTATCGAGAAAAATGTTAGACAAAAGCTACAATGAGATCAAAACAGCCTTACAAAGAACGGTGACATTTGTAACAGAATCTAGGAGCTTGATCTAAAGGTGTAAAAGAAACCAGGAGCTTGATGTGAAGATGTAACAGGAACCGGGAGCTTGATCTGACGATGTAACAGAAACCGGGAGCTTGATCTGAAGATGTAACAGAAACCGGGAGCTTGATCTGACGATGTAACAGAAACCGGGAGCTTGATCTGAAGATGTAACAGAAACCGGGAGCTTGACCTGACGATGTAACAGAAACCGGGAGCTTGATCTGCAGATGAACGACGATGAAGAAGTATCTGACACGATCACATGTCTTCTACACATACAGCATCCTGATTTGACTGTTGGCGGTATACACTGATAAATCTAACTGTTGAAGGCATACACTGATTGATCTAACTGTTGACGGAATACACTGATTGATCTAACTGTTGAAGGCATACACTGATTGATCTAACTGTTGACGGAATACACTGATTGATCTAACTGTTGAAGGCATACACTGATTGATCTAACTGTTGACGGAATACACTGATTGATATGACTGTTGACGGAATACACTGATTGATCTGTTGAAGGTATACACTGACTGATTTGACTGTAGGTGGTCTCCTCTACTGTCATTTTCTTTAGGGGTGTTTATAATTAAATGGCAGAGCTGGCTACGTATTAATCTCCCGACTAAGGAGTCATAGGTTCAACACCATGGAAAGGCATAGTATTTTTCTATCGGAGTGAAACAAAACATTAGTTTGCACACTGGGTTATGACTGTAGGGATAAACGGTCTTTATTCCTCGAGACTATAAAACCAATCCAGGGACCCCATTAATGGTAACAATAACAGTTGCCCATCGCAAGCGAAGATAGTGACAGCATAAGACTATTGCTGCGAACAGTGTTCTCTGATGACTGGAAAGACCAATCCTGGAACGCCACACCCTGCACAAATGCGGGATCTGGCTGTGTAATCGTTGTGAGTATTGCGTCTTCGGACAGCACGCTTTCACTGGGTCTCCGCGATGGCTGTATTCTCAACGATCTGAGCACCTTCGGTGATACTAGGACACCAGGTGGCAAGGTCATGTGCAAGCATTTCCCAGGAGGTGACGTCAATTTTGAAGCATTTCAGAGATACTTTCAACGAGTCTTTATAGCGTTTCTTCTGCCCTTTTGGCCAGCGTCTGCTTGTTTTTAGCACACCGTATAACAACTGCATGGAAATGCGGTCATCTGACATGCGAACAACATGTCCCGTCCATCACAGCTGACGTATAGCTCTTGTATAGTTACGGGCGTTTGGGTGGGGGAATTCTCAAACACACATGTACATCTTACAATGAGGCGCACTCGTCACTGGGAGGACATGGCCCGATTCGAGAGTGCATTTGACTTTACATTCTTTGTCTATTGTTTGGTGCAGTTCTTTCTTTTCATTTTTATTTTATTGTCACTTATCAAGACAGGACCATTGAATTACCTTGATATGTTTCATTGAAATGATATCTACATATCGGATTGACGTAGTAGTATAGCGCTCGGTTTTCGAGTTCGTTGTATCGAGTTCGATTCCGGTTATCTTCGATCCAGTTGTAAATGGGTACATGGCTTGCTATTTGGGAAGGAAAAACAGAGAGGAAGGGACCTGGTCACACCAGCTCATAACTTCTTCTTCTTCTTCGATCAACGGATACCCGGTGATGTTCACGAAGGAGACTGTTTCAGGTCTTCGCCGGCCCCTCGTAGCTTTCCGAACATGGTCGCTCCCCCGGGCCAGACTGTCTCTATTTGGTGTGTTTATGTAGGGCAGTTCTGCAGGATATGTTCTGGTGTTTCCTTGGGTGTTCCGCAATCGCACGTGGCAGTGTCTCTAAGACACATTCTGGAGTCTGCAATGTCCCGTACTGGGTGTGAACATATTTGTCTACCCATCTCTGCCAAGTTTGTCTCTGCTGTCATTTTCTTACTTGTATTCTTTGTGCTAGTCTCTCCATTCTGTCCGCACCAATCGCTTGATTAGTGTCTTTTCTTCTTTATAGACCTGTGGATGGTGTGTCCGCGTGCCACCACTTCCGGCTTTTGAGTCCCCCAACTCATAATAAAACTGAACCTGAAAACAATGAAGTCTCCAGCACTTCAGCAGTGCCTCTTATGGAACTACCTTTAACGTTTGTACAAACTAGTTTAGCATGTCGGCAAGGCGGTTAGAGCACCTGGATATCATATCACCAGGTCTGGGTCCGGTCCCAGACTACGAATCCCTCCAGTCTATACCAAATGGCAACGAGTAAATCAAGACAGTGAGGAAGGGAACTTGATACACCAGCCAACAAATACCCAAGACAGTGAGGAAGGGAACTTGATACACCAGCCAACAAATACCCAAGACAGTGAGGAAGGGAACTTGATACACCAGCCAACAAATACCCAAGACAGTGAGGAAGGGAACTTGATACACCAGCCAACAAATACCCAAGACAGCCCAAGACAGTGAGGAAGGGAACTTGATACACCAGCCAACAAATACCCAAGACAGTGAGGAAGGGAACTTGATACACCAGCCAACAAATACCCAAGACAGTGAGGAAGGGAACTTGATACACCAGCCAACAAATACCCAAGACAGTGAGGAAGGGAACTTGATACACCAGCCAACAAATACCCAAGACAGTGAGGAAGGGAACTTGATACACCAGCCAACAAATACCCAAGACAGTGAGGAAGGGAACTTGATACACCAGCCAACAAATACCCAAGACCTCTTACCAGGTGCCCGAAGGAAACGATACCTAAACAAAACAAATAAAAAAATGTTTTTTTTATAAATACGTTTTTCGGTACATGCTCTTATTTATACTTAGACGTGTTTTGTTGTTCTGTTTTTTTTTTTGTGGTTTAGTTGGGAAGGGGGGGGGGGGATGGGGGGGGGGGTATGTGTGTTTAGAAAAAGAAGAGTCTACTGGAGTGTTGTTGTTCGTGTTGTTTAATGCACACAATGAGTGGCTTACTCTATTGTGCATCATGAAAAGGACGTTAAGTGGCGGGTTGTAGTAACTTTCCTCACATCCCGAGAGTGCTGAAGAAGGTGGACCACGGTCCTCTAGGCGGTTGTCCTATGCTTGGCTTTATCTGCGCGACGCTCACTACTACGGCGATCACGTCAATCCCCATCTCGTCATCTAGACTACTTCAAAAACAACCTGTTTCCATGTAACGCTGAAGAGAGATAGTGGTCTTGGTCAGTATAGTGTGCCCTACCCTGATACGACGTCATGGTCAGTACGTTGCGCTTGGCCGGACTAGGGTTTCAGTTCCCCCTACTGAGGTGTAATTTGATAGATTTACAGGACATACTAAAAGAGGATATGTCCAAAATGTAGCCCTATACGTTATGGGGAAGTTTGATAACATAAGAGAAATAGAAGCCCACACAAACTGACAAAAAAGGCGCTATTTTTAGCAAGGATTAACTGCGCTACTTTTTATCTTCACTCTCTCGTCTCGAGCCGCGCGACCCCAGTGGCAAGTCAAGGACAAGACGACTAGGGGGCGACTACGAGATGCGGGGGACTCCGCATCAAGCACCCGTAAAAAAGCCGGCGGAGTCCGGAGTCGAACACAAACTGACAACTGTTCAGATAAATAAAAGCATGCAAAAAGATATAGATTTATTAGCTGTTTTAAAAATTATGTGAAACTTTGGAATAATGTTGGTTAAATATTGAAAATCGAACATGGAAATCGAATGAACCAGTCAAAGTGGGATCAAGATGGTGTGAAGTAGATGAGCTGCAGCGGTCAGCGACCCAAAGCTGACTGCTAGAGTCAGGACCAGCGACTCGGAGTCGTCAAGATCATTCTACAACTTCCCTCACGAATAATGGACTGAAACAGTACAGACTGGCTAAGGAGAAGGGATCGAAGAGGGAAGGCTAACCGGGTACACAAAAACGCCGACTGAAGCCGGATTTGTCGGACTGATATGTGCAAATATCGCAATCAAGCTGTAAACTACGCCACAACGCATTCCGTTCTCTGCGCAACATCCTGCTACTTGATGCGGGAATTTGAGAACGAACGAGGAAGAAAAAGCTGCTTCAAAGTTGCAGGACATATTTCATATGACCGACTTTCAACTATGCATTCACTATGTTTAATTAAATCCCTTCTTCTGCTGATCAGGACTGTGACTTGTCCACAAGCATTGTTTCCGGAGTTGTCTTTGAAACACAAAAGGCAGCTCGACCCTCATTAGCTGTTGACCGGTGTGAGTGCTGGGGTGTGACAGGAGTTTGAGTAATCTAGTCTAGAGAGGTTAGACCGCAATGATTCTTTCTCATTGGACAGATAGCTGCAACAATTTGCACGAAACTAGTGGTAAGGCAAATCTGGTAGCCCCACCAAAAAGTCAGCTAAACCCGGATATGTCGGGACGAAACGCGTCGATACCGGAGCCTCGCTGTAAACTACAAAACAACGTCCCTTTCAGAGTGAACGCCGAAGAAAGCGATATTTTATGTACTCGTCCCCTTCCACTGTGGTTTTAGCTCATATGTGCGTTGTTTGTTGTCCCTGGCGAAGACCGTTTAGGTGGTAACGTAGGTTATGTTCGTATTCATCTTAGCCCAGTATCTGATCATACCTATAAATGACGTGTTTTTATTACACTGTCTATAATCTGAACCGGCCTGTAAGCACTCTGGCATTAATATCATAAAAGTCCGCATTGATATAAAAAAATTCAATCAATCTTTTATGTGCAGAAGTAACACGAGCTGGTCTGACACAAACAGAAACGACCTAACTACAGCCTACCCCCCAACAACGACCTAACTACACCCTACCCCCCAACGACGACCTAACTACACCCTACCCCCCCAACGACGACCTAACTACAGCCTACCCCCCAACGACGACCTAAACTACAGCCTACCCCCAACGACGACATAACTACAGCCTACCTTCCCCCCCCCCCAACGACCTAACTACAGCCTACCCCCCAATAACGACCTAACTACACCCTACCCCCAACGACGACCTAAACTACAGCCTCCCCCCCCCCAAAGGCGACCTAACTACAGCCTATCCCCCCACCCACCCCCCACCCCACCCCAACGACGACCTAACTACAGCCTACCCCCCCAACGACGACCTAAACTACGGCCTACCCCCTAACGATAGTTTTAATAACAAAGATCCGGATATATACTTACGGGAGAACAAACAGCATGTCATTCAATAAAAGTTGAGGTGTCGGTATACTTCAGTGCCACTAGACAGACTGTGAATTTTATGGTGGCCCCCCTTACTTTTGGCAAGAACATAACATATTTCAGTGGGACGTGACGTGAGGAGAAGTCGTTTCCGTTAGAGCACACATTAAGGAAGTCAGTTGACAGTATTACAAGACAATCCCTGTTTTGGGGATTAAAATTAGAGGCAGACCAAAACACATGTGGGGACGACAGCTCGAGAAAAAAAAACATAAGGGATAGAGAGAAAGCGTGGACAGAGTTGGAATGAGGGACACAGTACAGAAGGAGATCGCGTGTATCAATTGAAGACTTATGGTAAATCGGAGTGCAAGAAAGCAGGTCTCAACATTAATAGATGAGGTAACCAAAAGCTCTACGCAACCGCTTTGTGGTTCATGTCCCTGCTCCTGAACAAAATACCCATAGAGGATGTCGATCGAATATATCTATCTCGGCCGTCTCCTCAACATGGAAAATAACCTCAAGTATATTTTTTTTGTGTGCGTTCTCCTTATTTCTATATTCCCCAAAGGCAGTGTGCGTTGCACTGTGGTTTTTATTTTGCGCCCAGTGCATCCGACTTCAGCATGCATTTTATGTAAGGGCCTGCTTCCTCCTGCATTTTCTAACGGTTTGCTTCCCCATGGTAACGGCCGGTGCTGTGATGGAGATCGAACCCAGCACCTTCTGGTTGTGAGCAGTGTCACTAGCAAACACTAGCCAATGCCGTCCCCAACCCTGAGAATGTCGGACACCGGCGATTGGGCTGGACCGGCTTAACTCAATCCAGACGGCAAGAGACGCTAAGGAAAAAACCCAGACTGCGAGCAAACCTATTTCATTCAGTGGTCCTACCAGCACTATGCCATGGAAGTGAAACCTGGTCTCTGACATTGATAGTTTGTCCATCACAAATGATGAAGACCACTCTCTTTGTTTAGCCGTGTGGACAGTCGTATCTCTTGCTGTGTCCGCTGAAATTGGTGACTTGCGCGGAGATTTGGATTAAAGTGAGGAAGAAACTGCGCCTTTTGTCAACCTCACTCACAGAGCCTAAGCTACCTTTTGCCAGTGGCAAGACATTCATCGAGACGACTGGAGATAGCATAGGATGCAGATTTTGCCTCAGGGTTACCACCGAAGCCTTTCCGTAAACATGTAACCCGCAGGGTAGAAAGGTGGGAAGGCATCTAACGCAGTTTGTCGTGCCTTTTCGATAACCACAAGAGGTCGTATGGACAACACTCAACGTGTGAGTGAGTCTGGCATCTCTCCCCAGCTGTATTCAGTTCATCATAGTAGCATCTAAAATTCCCACACGCCAAATTCGTGAAGGTGAACCGGCAGAACTAACCCGTGAGATACGACACAGGTATAACTAGTTTAAGCGTAGCGCCATTCAGACCAGGATAAACGGATGGAAGAAATCACAAAAAAAGAACGAAATAACAAGTCCAGACGGAAAAGAACTCCACGTATCCGTGAAAACAAGTGTAAGTCGTCGACTAGTGTGAATTCCAGGCAAATCCGTGGTCTGGCGGCATCCATAATGATCCAAAACATTAGAGAAATGTAGACTCGCAGCCAGTTACGGCGCCATCTTTGCCTGACATGGAGAATCAGGATAACACATGGGCATATCACTTAGCAGCGCCAGATGGGCATACATGACAGTGACATCTGGGTAACGTCAAGGACGTCCTACAGCATGTCAACAACTCCACGCACATCTGGGCTGACCAGCACAGCAACCACTCTTTGGTACCCGTGCTGGGAAAAGAAACCTCACAGAAGACACCCCCTTCCACTTAGTGGCAAGATTCGTTCAAGCTACACATGCACTGGCGACTCTGAAACTAACAAATCAACTCCTGCCCGACACAAAACCAACCGAGACCCGTACAGATCCAACAGAAGCGGTACTGCTAGAGCTCAGTCCGCTAAGCAGAGAAATGCACCTACCGGCTATCACCAACTAGTACCATAGCTGGGGCTTGCACAAGGGCAACCACCCTTGTACAAGTACAGGTCTCCTAAGACTGTACTCAACGGTTTTGACGATGATCCATTATGGCAAAGACATCAAATCCGCTTCTTGTTGTACCGTGTTGTATCGTGATCCACAGAACCGGCCCCAACACGTAGTCAGGGATTCCACAAATACACGTTAAGAAACGATGATTAATGATGGGACATTGTTTTAGTATCAAGACGCTGAGCAGGGCATGAGCTGCAGCGGTCAGTGACCCATAGCTGACTGCAATCGTCAGGGCCAGTAAACCAGAGCTGACAAGACCCTTCTCCCGATCATGGATAATAGGCTGTAACACAGCAGACTGGCTAAGTAGACGGGATCGAAGAGGGAAGGCTAACCCGGTACTAAAAAATGCTTGCTGAAGTCGGATGTGTCGGATCAAAAGGTGCAAATATCGCAGTCAAGCTGTAAACTACGACACAACGCTTTTCCGTTCTCCGGACTGAACTCTTGCTACTTGCAAACCCTTTTTCATGGATTAGTAGCGGGAGATTGAGAACGAACGAAGAAGAGAAGAACATTGGTGTTAACATCGAAAGAACTATTTGTAATTGTTAATAGTAAGAGAGACACCGAAAATGTTGAATTGCTGTTTTATATATTAAAAAGATGCCAGAAAAGAAGAACAATAGACGATAATTAACGTTTCTATGAAGTATGGTCTTCATCAAAGACACGGATAAAACACGTTCGAAACAAAGTAGTTGGTAAAACAATATCCTACCAATAGTAGATGGATAGATTGTATCAACACACACACGATCAAGATTGAACGAATAAAAGATGAGAAAACTTGTTACTCAATTTACTGCAGTCAATGTTATTTTTATCATCCTACTATGCTTGCTAACTTAATTTAATAGGGATCATTTTGCTGAGTAGTGCATTGATTTGTAGCGGTCAGCGACCTAAGCCTGACCGCTAGCGTCGGGACGACCAGAGACTCACACCCTTCTCAACCTCCATGTGGTGATCCTAGATTACAGGCTGCAATACGGCAAACTGACTAAGGAGAAGGGATCGAAGAGGGAGGGCTAACCCAGTACCTAAATACGTCATGCTTAAAAGTCGGATGTGTTGAACAGGTAGCGCAGTCGGGACTGTAAACTGCGACACAACGCATTGCGTTCTCCGTACGTTGCTACTTGCAATGACATTTTCAGGGTTTGGTAGAGGGAGTTTGAGAACGAACGAACGAACGAAGATGAAAAAGAAAAAGAGGACATATTTAATAAATTCATTTTTACATTCATATTTTTAATTATAATGATATCTACTTCGGTGGGTTATGACCCAACGTGACTAGCTGAGGTTGGCTTGGCTTGGCTTGGCTTCGTTCGTTCTCAATCTCCCGCAACCAAACCCTGAAAGGTCTTAAGCAGAATGTAGTCTAGAGAACGGAATGCGTTGTGTCATAGTTTACATCTTGACTGCGATATTTGCACCTTTCGGTCCAACACATCTGACTTCAGCAAGCATTTTTTAGTACCGGGTTAGCCTTTCCTCTTCGATCCCTTCTCCTTAGCCAGTCTGCCCTGCTGCAGCCTGATATTCAGGATCACCGCGTGGAGGTGTAGAAGGGTCTTGGCAGCTCTGGATCGTTCGCCCTGACGCTAGCAGTCAGCTATGGATCGCTGACCACTGCAGCTCATGCGCTGCTCAGCATCTTGATCCCACTAGCTGAGGTTGAGCAATACTATTTCAATAATTATAACAGATCAGTTAGTAAAATATTGTCCTTCTCATTACAGAAGGATGTATTGTACAAACACACAAGATCAAGATTGCATAAATGAAAGACGCATACTAGTTTTACTCGTTTTAATAATATTTTGATAATATTTTTTTGCTGCGATCGTTAACATTATCATTTTTGTTACATTTAACAACTTTTTATATTTGCAACATTCAAATGTAAAATTCTAATGATGTAAACATGGATAGAAATAATCCACTTTAAAACTCGCTGAGGTTGAGCAATACTATTTCAGTATGTAATTGCCTCCATCAGAGACTGCTGAACAGGGTGACCCTACAAAACATTACCTATACCCTACTATTGGATAACCTTATTACTGGCCTTGAATTTATTTCCCCTTATATTTCAGATTATGGCAAAGAAACCTCTTAAGAAATCAATTTGGCGTTTACGGCACTGAATATCCTGTGTAGAAAATTACTCCAGACACGACTTGCGCAAGAGCTATTTAGTTTTGGAGCATGAAAGCAACAAAGCTCCCAGTAAACATGAGATCAGCGCATGGGATGTTATGGTTTTATGGATAACCTCAATGCAAAATCAGATGACATTGCAACAGCAGAATTTCCAACGATATCGGTTTCAATGTCCTGAATAATTGTGTACAGCGCCTAAGGAAATCTATTGAGCTGAAAAGCAGTCATTTGGAACATCTCATGTAGCCAGCAAGAAGCACATATTATGACAGTTCCCACTTATTTATGTTTGATCAACATTCTTCCAAAGTTCCAAAATGTTTTCATAAAAACTAACAATGGTATGCCGTTTTACTTTCATTATGGGATTTTTCGGGTCACTGCGTGTTTTGAGTTCAAGGTTTCTTATTTCCTTATTATGAGCTCTGTGATAACGAGTAACTCGCTCTGTTATTCTTGTATCATATTGCAGATTGTCTACTGTTTCCAGGGACCAAGATGCAGCTGGGCAGCGAATAAGCTGTAGCTGTCAGCAACACAGATTTGACTGCCAGCGTCTTGGCAGCGACGCAGAGCTACAAAGACCCTTCTTCACTTCCAAGTGGTGAACATGGATAACAGACTGCAACAGGGCAGACTGGCTAATGAGAATGGATTGAAGAGGGAGGGCTAACCCGGTACAGACTGCAACAGGGCAGACTGGCTAAGGAGAGTGGATTGAAGAGGGAGGGCTAACCCGGTACAGACTGCAACAGGGCAGACTGGCTAAGGAGAATGGATTGAAGAGGGAGGGCTAACCCGGTACAGACTGGCTAAGGAGAATGGATTGAAGAGGGAGGGCTAACCCGGTACAGACTGCAACAGAGCAGACTGGCTAAGGAGAATGGATTGAAGAGGGAGGGCTAACCCGGTACAGACTGGCTAAGGAGAATGGATTGAAGAGGGAGAGCTAACCCGGTACAGACTGGCTAAGGAGAATGGATTGAAGAGGGAGGGCTAACGCGGTACAGACTGGCTAAGGAGAATGGATTGAAGAGGGGGGGCTAACCCGGTACAGACTGGCTAAGGAGAATGGTTTGAAGAGGGAGGGCTAACCCGATACAGACTGGCTAAAGAGAATGGATTGAAGAGGGAGGGCTAGCACTGTACAGACTGGCTAAGGAGAATGGATTGAAGAGGGAGGGCTAACCCGGTACAGACTGGCTAAGGAGAATGGATTGAAGAGGGAGGGCTAACCCGGTACAGACTGGCTAGGGAGAATGGATTGAAGAGGGAGGGCTAACCCGGTACAGACTGGCTAAGGAGAATGGATTGAAGAGGGAGGGCTAACCCGGTACAGACTGGCTAAGGAGAATGGATTGAAGAGGGAGGGCTAACCCGGTACAGACTGGCTAAGGAGAATGGATTGAAGAGGGAGGGCTAACCCGGTACAGACTGGCTAAGGAGACTGGATTGAAGAGGGAGGGCTAACCCGGTACAGACTGGCTAAGGAGAATGGATTGAAGAGGGAGGGCTAACCCGGTACAGACTGGCTAAGGAGAATGGATTGAAGAGGGAGGGCTAACCCGGTACAGACTGGCTAAGGAGAATAGATTGAAGAGGGAGGGCTAGCACTGTACCACATAATGCCCTGCTGAAGTCGGATGTGTGTCGGGGCGAAACATGCAAATATCGCAGTCAAGCTGTTAGCTACGACACAACGGATTCCGTTCTTCTGACATACCTCCTGATACTTGCAAAGCCCTTTTCAGGATTTTGTGAGTGGGATTTTGAAAACTAACGAAGAAGAGGAAGATGAAGAAGAAGAAGAAGATGACGAAGAAGAAGAAAAATAACAACAAGAAGAAAAAAGCATCATATCACAGATGGTCTACTGTATCCGCAGCACTTTTTCAAACAAAAGGAACAAAAGGCTATTTTTTTAAATATTTTTTTTACGTGTTTGCCTCACTAGTTGCAACTGGCGGAGGCGCGACTATTCCACCCCACACCGTAGTCAATTGGGCGATATTAAGACGCATAAACCAGTGCTTGAATGTATATGTCCGTCTGTATGTACCTATGCTAGGTTTGAGCGCTCTCAGAAGCCAGCCCAACCAAAGTGCAATGGAAGGTCCTCATCCTGAAGGCGCGTGTGAAAGTTGTGCAAGAGTGTGATTGTATGACAGAGTCAAATGAAACCTGAGTGTGTGGAAAGGAGAGAGGCAACCAAAGCTAACTACAAAAGGCTATTGCACACTTAGAAGCTTTTAGCATGTGTCAACAGCAGGGGTGTAATCACCTCTTATGACGCGCTTTAATTGTGACACGGGCTATATTCTCGTCTCTGTCCCACACACAACTCTCCCGGAATCCAGCTTGGGTTGACCTCAAAGCAGTGGGAAAATCTACACGCCCGTGTAATTGCTTAATAAAAAAAATATGCGATAAAATGTGTCCTTGTTGAGCCAGGTCGTGATAAATGTCTGGTAATTAATATGCCGCTTGAGGTAAAGCGTACGCACAAAGGCACTGCTCTATACATTCTCAACATTGTAGGGTCAATGATTAAGTAGAAGTATTCACATAATTATATTCAGAAGGTTTAAAACAAACAGGAGCATGTACGTGTTCACGAAACAATTGTAAATATAAACATAGGTTGAGTCATAAATTCAGACATTCAATAAAGTGAGTTTGTCTAGAGGCAAGACGTCGGCCTCGGGTGCTGGAGGTCGCGGGTTCAAATCACGGTGGAGACCGAGTTATTTTGTTTTTTTTTCACGTGGACTTTCTGGTATTTTGCCGGGATCTCTAGGTAGTGGAGATCTGACGCTTGTGTGTAGGGTCGCGCAAATTAAAATCCGAGTTAAAGTCCTCGGAAGTTGGAAATCGTAAACGGTGGGCCGCCTCCCGGACAAAATGATGTTAAGAATCTACACAACCTATTACGGGATCCTCGCCGGTGCTAACGGAGTTCGTCCATTGTGCCGAGATTCTCCAAAGAATATAGAGAACAGAGCACTAATGGGTTCAACCGTGTGCAGTGACGTTCATTCTTCGACCAAAGCAAAACTAAACTCACCCAACAAAAATTAAACTCCTTGTCACAGCTCATACATGGCGCGCGGGGAGGTTGCACACTGTGAAGTAGTTAGTGACACCACGACACGCAACTCAAACATATACATGTTCAGGTTGCAAAAGGCAATATCCTTACGGCAAGTGAGTCCATTTAGAAAAACGCGTGCTGCAATCGGATACGCTGGACAGTACTGCGCAAAAAACAAAGCAACAACGCATTCCGTCTTAGGAAACAATGCGAACGAAGAGAGAGAAAAACATCGCTTTTCGTAGCTAGCCCTCATTAAGGACAGAAACAGCTCATCTGGTCGTTGAAAAGGAGAAAAGTTACATATATGAATAGATAAACAACAATGCAGGACGCAACAACATAGTGTAAAAGAATAAGGTCACAATATTACTACAAACGGGTCAAAATAAAACCAAATTGGCGTCTTTATTAACAGATGAATCAAATAACACCATGGAAACAGGAAAATTATGCCATAATTATGATGCAGATATACAAGTACAGGCGATGAAATTGGCGACGGAAAAATTGCTGAACACCAACCTTGGCCCATATCCTGTGGTATTTCTAACATATGCAAAATTAGTACTTCAAGCACTATCGTCCGGGCAGTTGTTAGATCTACAAGTTTTAGTGTCAACATTGAGCAACCAGCGCAGAATCACGTGCAGTGGATACCGTCTCACTGCGGAATACCAGGAAATGAGAGAGCTGACACACTGGCGAGGGAAGGTGCCCCAGACAAGCAACCAGATGTACCAGTTACATACCATCAGAAGAAAAAGATGATTAAATCAACGAGAGAGCTTCCAACACAAATAAAAGATGACTATCATAATATAAGCAGACAAGAGCAGATTGTTATACTACGTTCGGAACGGGACACAACCGACTCCGCAGTCACATGTATACAGCATTTAGAATTGACAGCTCAAGTATGTGTACATGTGGACAAGCACCCCAGACTGTGGAGCATTTGATTCAGCACTGTCCAGAGAATGAGATACTGAGGCGGACATACTGACCAGGACAAACAATACTGGAAGAGAAACTATATGGAACTATGTGTGAGCTGCAGAAGACAAGTTCAAACAAGAGACAACTTTGCAGATGTAGACATACTCCAAGCGAACGAAAGAATAAAAACAGATGAATTGGCATGGCTGTGCCGACGGTGTAGCAGTGAATGAGCTGACAGCGCTCAGCGACTCAAAGCTAGCGTCAGGGTCAGTGAACTATCGATGACAAAACCGTATTCCGCTTCTTAAGTAACGGTCTTGGAAATAGGCTGTGCATGTGTAGACTGGCTAAGACAATATGTGTCGATGAAGGGAGGTCAACTATGCACAGTTCTCATTAGTTGTATGTTACTTGCTTGGATGTTAGTGGTACTATTCTTTCGTCCCAGAGTGCCACTCGGGTGTTCTAGAAAACTGTCTCACATATTCAAATACACAAAATCAACATAATTAACCAAGGCACGCAAAGGACACATAAATCAATAAATACATGTTTTTTTCTCTCTCGTTCGCCATATGATATGCTATGGCCTTTTTCGTCTTGACAGACGGTCAGTAAGCTAGTCTGTTGTAGAGATTGTCTGTTGTGGTGGCAGCATAGGTCGGAGGGACATCGACTTTCGTGGCTGATTTTGCCAGTTCTCGGTTGACAGGGACGACAGCAGTGTGAACACAAAAAGTTCGATTGGAGTGGTGTAGGCTCCTTTCTTTGGCGCCGCGTGTCTTCCATCTTTGTCATCAGAACTAGCTCTGATGTCTCGATGCTCGTTCTCAAGGTAGCTCTCCATGTAGCTCTATCCTCTGAAATCTCCTCCCAGGTATTTGGATTCATCGTAAAATCGTCCATGAATCCTTTGCGAGTGTCCGTATATCTTAATGTAGGTCTTCCTTGTGATCTGGAATCCGATATGAGTGAAGTATACTTCTTCACTAACTACTTTGCATTTAAGATTCACTCAAACGACTCTAACAAAGGTAGTAGTAAACCCGTTCAGAACATCTGCCCGCCAGTCGAACTGTACAGTATGAAAGAAACCACAGTAGGTTTGTTTTTGTTTTTTGTTTTTTTTGAGTTCGCCTTATTTCTCTAATCCCCAAGGCGGTGTGCGTTGCACTGTGTTTTTTATTTTGCGCCTGTCAACCCAGTGCATCCGACTTCAGCATGCATTTTATGTAAGGGTCTGCTTCCTCCTGCATTTTCTAAGGGTTTGCTTCCCCGGAGTAACGGTCGATGCTGTGATGGGGATCGAATCCAGCACCTTCGGGATGTGAGCCGTGCCACTTAACCACTAGGTCACGCCATCCCCTCCACAGTAGTTTAATAATTAAAGGTTCTCCCCCGTCTTGCACCCCCTCTCTTGTCCCACATCTCCTTGCACTCTTCCACCGTCCATCCTCAAATCCATGCCTCTATTTCAACCAGCACGTCTCTTCCTCCCCAAACCCGCCCATAATCCTTCCCTTTCAACCTTATCATCTCTTCCCTCTCCACCTTTTTTCAACCTATGCCCCCACTCTCTCAATGCGCTCGTCTGTACACCCTTTAACCGGCCAATCACCATGCCCAACTTCCATTACAACACGCCTCCTCCCTTTATCTGCCAAGCCAGCCTATTCCTTCTTTCAAGCCAGCCTATTCCTTCTTTCAAGCTACCCAATTCCTTCTTTCAAGCCAGTCAATTCTTTCTCCTTTCAAGCTACTCACTTCCTTCTTTCATGCCAGCTAATTCATTCTCCTTTCAAGCTACCCAATTCCTTCTTTCAAGCCAGCTATTCCTTCTCCTTTCAAGCCGGCATATTCCTTTCTCTTTAAAATCGGCCAATTCCTTCTTCTTTCAAGTCAACCTGCCTCTCTCTCCCCCCCCCCCCCCCCCCAACTTTCCGGTCTCTCCCCACATCTCAGATTATTGTTTTTTAATTAAAGACCTTCAAAATTATCCGGAGCATCGTCTTCTCGTATCGTAACCCACTTATGCCATCACGTGATTCAATTAGCAAATCAACTCCCTAACGCAAACGGCACGAAATTATATTTTAGAACTAATATAGATAGATTAGTTATCTCAAGGCCGCGGTACAGCGTATCGTGTTTACGTGAACAACGTTATATGAAAACACTCAAATAGCCACACAGGGGAGAGAGAGAGAGAGTGATGGAGAGAGAATGAGAGTGACAGACATATATCTGAGAGAGACATCCATACAGACAGACAGACGAGACACAATAAGACAGGAAGCAACAATCACATAAGAGAAGAGACTAGACACATAACACATGTTCCAGGAATCCCATTACGAGAACCATGCCAGGAAGTGGGTCGTTTTCTTTTCCCGCCTCCCTTGCTGATTGTTCTACCGCTCTCTGAGTCAAGCCTAACCTTAAATTACCCTCGCTCGTCTATTCAACATCTGTTAACTATGCTCGCATACAAGCTTTATGAAGATAAGCGCATTTTCGCTCTTGCCAGCAAGAGTGACTCAGTAAGAGGGAACAAAATGGCGAACGTTTTTAGATAAGCATGCATGTCGTCAGTGAATGCGAGAGCGAGAGAGAATCTGTAAGCGGCAAAGACTGTGGTTTGCTCTTTATGTGATATCTCTTACGTGTGGTTATATTGTTAATGCTGCGTCAAAGCGAAGGAAGCCGAATTGAGACAGGTTAACACGTTTAAATAACTGGGTCCATGCATACCATCAGATGGATGATGCAATTATGAAATAAAATGTTGAATAGTCCAAGCATAATCGGTCTTCCAGGCCATGAATGGAATCTTGTGCAACAAAACTTTGTCGCTGCAACTGAGAACGAAATTCCTTGGATGCTATGTGGAATCAGTACTGACTTATGGCAGTGAAGTATGGACAATCAGCAAGCACGCGCATATATATTTGGAAGCAATGGACATGTGGTTTTACAGAAGAATGCTGCGGACCCCCATGGACTGCAAGGAATACTAATGATACAGTACTCGAAGAGACACAAACACAAAGACAGCTCATTGCAAAGATCAGAAGAAGGCAGTCGTCCTTTTTCTGGTATGTTATGTATGAAAAGATGGAGATTGGATCACGTTGTGACAACGGAAAAGATAGCAGGATGCTGAGAGAGAAGATGCTGGACTGCCTGAGAGAATGGTACGGGTGACAATAACCATCAGAGTTGGCAAACAACACACGTGATAGAAATGGACGGAGGTCCAATATCGCCAACGCCCACCGGCAAGGCACCTGATGATGACGATAGTGTTAATGAGGGAAAAGGACGAGGCTGCGACGCAGTGAATGAGCTGATGGCAGTCAGTGACTCATATCTGGCGGGTTTATGAGGGTCAGCGAGCCAGAGCTATACCGCGTCCAAGTGGTGTCCTGAAAACAGGTTGCACTAGTATAGACCGGGTAAGAGAATAGGGATCGGAATGAGACGGCAAGCCCGGTACCCAAATAAGCCAACAGAAGCCGGATGCGCCAGATTGAAAGGCGCAGATATCGAATTCTTGCTGTAAACTCGGAGGGGGGGGGGGGAGTGTGTGAGAGAGTGAAGATAGTGGATAACTAAAAAGAAAACCACAGACGTCGTATGTGTATTGGATATAGAACACAAGTGGATTGTAAACATCAGTACGCATATGAAACTATAAAAAAAAACAATGTTGGCCACATCAAATGCCCCAATGGTTTAGAGTATAGAGGAGGGAAAGGATGCTGGAATGTATGGTGTACGCAAAACGAGACACATGCAGACCACACAGCTGATGAAGCTGACAGTGGTAGATGCGAGAGAATAACTGGTCAAAGATCGAGTCTATTTTAACTCCGTTAAGTGATGAGAACGGAATAACTTGGAACGCTACGTGATGAGCTGCTTGATCCACAAGGAAACTCGTCAGCTTCAAAGTCATTCAACTCCGCCAAGTCATGAAATGTTGATATTCAACTCCGCTAAGTCATTTTTGTTTCGTCATATTTCTCTATTCCCTAAGGGAGTGTGCGCTGCACTATATTTTTCTTTTGCACCTGTCGGCCTAGTGCATCTGACTTCGGCATGCATTTTATGTAAGGATCTATTTCCTCCTGCATTTTCTAAGGGTTTACTTCCCTGGGGTATATTCAACTTTGTCAAGTCATGAAATGGTGATATTTAACTCCCCCAAGTCATGAAATGTTTATATTCAACTCCACCGTGTCATGAAATGTTGATATTCAACTCCACTAAGTCATGAAATGTTGATATTTAACTCCACCAAGTCATGAAATGTTTATATTCAACTCCACCATGTCATGAAATGTTTATTTTCAACTCAACCAAGTCATGAAATGTTTATATTCAACTCCACCATGTCATGAAATGTTGATATTCAACTCCACCAACTCATGAAATGTTGATATTTAACTCCACCAAGTCATGAAATGTTTATATTCAACTCAACCAAGTCATGAAATGTTGATATTCAACTCCACCAAGTCATGAAATGGTGATATTGACGTTTTTGTGACTTAAATTGTCTACACGATGGAGCAGCCAGTCGCAATGTCCATCACTTCTTAATCACCCCTTAAGACATATATGGCAGATTACAGTGTTATTTTCCTTACTCTCCATTCAGGCTCCGGTAACACACAGCGACAACCACATTTCCGTTCATATCCTAAAGTGCTTGGCCATGTCGTTTACAGCACTCATCGGGATCACGATTCTGCGACCCAAAGCTGACTGCTAGTGTCAGGGCCAGCGACCCAGAGCTGCCAAGACCCTTCTACACCTCCAAGCAGAGATCCCGTCTAACAGGCTGCAACAGAGAAGACTGGTCAAGGAGAAGTGACCGAAGAGGGAATGCTAACCCGGTACCCAAAAATGCCTACTGAAGTCGGATGTGTCAGTCTGAAAGGTGTAAATATGACAGTCACGTTGTATAATATGACACAATGCATTCCGTTTTCTTGACTAAATCCTGTTACTTGCAAAGGTCTTTTCAGGGCTTGATAGCAGGAGTTTGAGAACGAACGAAGAAGGAGAAGAAGATAGCACTCAAGTCTTCGAATCGGGTGTCCTTCTTTACATGCAGTGGGTGGGGATGGGCTCTTTGTTCCCATAATTTCTAGACTTCTATTCTGACCTTCAACTTGGCCTCTCTCATCTATTCAACATCTGTTACCTATAATCACGCTCCAGCTTTATGATGATAAACCGTTTCCGTTCTGGCCGGCAGGAGTTACTCGGTAAGAGTGGAAAAAAATACGAGCGCTTTTTATCTAATTTTCCATTTTTTTTCGATTAGCATGCTCGGGCTAGTATGAGTGATAGACAGAGAGTGATTGAGAGGGGAGAGAAAAAGTGAGGGAAAGTCTATAGATAAAGATATCAATTCTCGTTTCTTTGTCGAATCCATTGGATCATTGCGCTTTAAACGTCACTCCACCTATTTCAATGTGGGACGATTTTTGTTGGACAAAGTTGCATTGACTTCGTCTTCCACTGTACTACGAAAGATGATGTTGATCCTTCCGTCTTCTCTTCGCATGTGGGTCCTGATATAACGAATGTCTGGTTATAGTGTTGTTGTTTTGGCCCCATGGTGTGCCCAATCAATTTACAATTGATGTACTCCATCATCAGCTACGAAGGATAATGGGCATACAGTGAGAGAACATGGTGAGGAAGTAAGACCTGTGAGAGAGGTCCAAGATGAAGCACTACATGAGCTGCCATCGTCTCTCTTAACTGGCTGTTTGTATCAGGGTCAGCGATGTACATCTGACCAAGACCGTATTCCTCCACCACCAGGCGGCCCTGGAAACAGGCTGTACAGGTTTCTAGTGTAGTCTGGCCAATGGATAGGGATCCCATTTGGAAGGTAAACTTGGAGCTAAAACAAACCAGCTGAAATCGGATGTGTCAGACCGAGAGGTACAGATATCGCAGCCTGACTGTAAACTACTACTAAACGTCACTGAGTTCTTTCCCGGACGAACGCAGAAGAAGTCATGTGAGAAAACCGCGAACAACAGCCACTACAGCAACAATTTAATTTAAGAAAACGGGGTTCGTTTTGACATACCCTGAGGAAGGCACCGTCAACCATAGCTAGACATGCTCTCACGTGGAAACCGCAGGGGAAGAGAGAGAGGTAGGCCTACAGATACATGAAGAAGAGAATGTGAGAGGCAAGTACATTTAAATATAGTTAACCTAGGAGAAAAGCAACAAGAGTGGCACAGGACCGCGATAGATGGCGAGACGTGGTCAATGGCCTATGCTCCGCGGAGAGCGAAAGGCTTCGATTGATTGCCCTACAGAGACAAAAGCGATGAAGCATCAAAATAAGATTAATGAGGATATTGGTGGAAAAAAAATGATAAAGGTAGTCCCATCGCATACACTGCCATCGAGGATGAGGTGTAAGAGAAGTCATTCTACTAGGTTTCAGCTTTACTGGGGGTGGAGCTTCTTCTTCGATGAACTGACGCTTTGCTTCTAGCCCGGTGAGGTTCACGAAAGATACTGTGCGTTTCACTGCTTCGCCGGTCCATCATAGCTTTTCGAGCATGGTTGTTACCACAGGGCCAGACTGCCTCTCTGTAGTCTGCATAAGTGGGGCAGTCCTGCGAGATATGTTCTAGCGTTTGCTTGGATGCTGCGCATTCCCATGAGACGGTGTCTCTAACACCCTTTCTGTGAAGATGGGCCTTGAGTCTGCAATGTCCCGTTCTGAGTCTGAGGATATGTGTCTGTCTATCTCTGCCAAGTTTATCTACGCTGTCCTTTTCTGGTTTGTATTCTTTGTGCTGACCTCTCCATTCCGTCCTCGTGGACCGTTTTATGCCTTTGCTTCTTTATAGCTCTGTGGACGGCGAGTCTGCGTTCCTCCTCATCCGGGTTTTGGGTTCATCTGCCTTCTCGTTTCCAAGGATTCTTCCACTGTAGGACTAAATATGTTTTTGTGACCGCAACCGACGTTATATTTTATTTCATGTGAGAGTCCACTACCCTGTTTGGGGCTTGAGATGGTTTGGAGTACGTCCTGGAGTATATAAGAAATGTCCGTTGTTCTTGTAGTTGTCCTTTGACTGATAAGAATCTAAGTTGCCGAGTGTACAGCGTTTGCAACAGCTCTGAAATCTGTACAGGTCTTTCCTGGTAGTATGGAGTGGTTTTCTAACAGGTGTACTGACTGGTCCGGTTCCAAGTCCTCTTTAATCCCATAACTGGTCGTCGTGTATCTGTAGATTGGTAGACTAGAACTTCAACAGATCGGTGATAAACAATACAATACAGTTGTACGATTTGGCGACCAGAACCAATCGTGTCGAATGACCATGTCCATGTCTGATAGCCGCTTACCAGGCTGTCTGCAGTTGTTAGGGAGGTGGATATCTGTTTCAGTCAGGTGTTGTAATTGCGGCACTGTGGCCGTCGCAATGATGATCATGACCTATTTACATCCCTCGTCCCAGTCAGGCGGAGCATTTCATGGGCCGAGACTAGTCGGGAGATGCGCACCATATGACCGAAGAGGGACAGGCGACGGCGATCAATCGTCGAGGCAATTCCTTTGCTGAGTACGCCGAACTACTTTACTGTTTGAAATCATGTCGTACCAGTAGGTCCCGGGGTGCGCCTCTGGTTGCACAGGGATAAGACCTCGAGGCACTGTGTCCCGCTGCTGTAGTATCCAGGTCTCGGAGCCGTGTGGGGGCAGGGTGACGACTCGGGACGGGTATATGCGGAGTCAGCTCTCCATGGGAGAGCCTCCGCTGGGACCAGACTCTGTGGAGTAGGTGCAATGATAAAGCCGCCGGGCGTATGCTACGGGTGACTGCTGCATGCGTCAGAAGACTGTCTGCTGTCCAGGTAGACGATGTTCACGGTGGCTGCAACAGGGTTGTCGTTCACTGTGATCCTCAACGCAGAGGGGTCCTGTGGCTCCTTTCAGAAGTGGGAAAGGTTTCATGGTCACAATGTTGTCGGGGATGAAGTGTTAGAGACTTCATTCTATGAGGACACAGCTTGTTTGTGGGATGGGGTGACCAGTTACCTACCTTGCTGCAATTTCTTAGCCAGCCGTAAGTTATGTACCATTTTACTGCTGGGTCAACTGTAGCATGTGGATAACGGGAGTTGAATCCTATACAGTTTACCGCGAAAAGCGATTGATCTACCACTAAGTCAATCAGACGCTCATATTAAGTCTTGGTACAGGCTAAGAAAACACGGTAACAGGTTGGGATAATCAAAAGGCGAAATAGATAACTCACTTGAAAATTATCTTACAACTAGTCAGCCGACGTGCAAGTACTAATTACTGCTACAGCAATAATACACAGCACAATAAGACAATACCAGCAGGTTATATGACAGATGCAATGTCAGTTCTGCAAGCCATCACGAAAAATAAACTGTCAGAAATTATGAAGGACTTATTCTAACTGAAAGCTACAGTGGATACCACCACACTGCGAGATATCATAAAACGAGAGAGCAGAAATGTTGGCAAAGGAGGAGTAAGGAAAACATACACAAAATGAACAAACCCTGACTCTACGGGGAAACCAGAACATTACCCGTCATAAAGAAAGATGACCAAACGAGAAACAACTATTACTGCCTTGATCGAGCGCAGCAAGTGACCTTGTTAAGCATGAGAAGGGGCATACCAGACTGAACGGCCACTTACACGGGCTAAATCTGGCTCCATCAACCATGTGTACGTGTCGGCAGGCAGACACCCGGGCTGTTATATGTTTAGCCAATTGCTTTATGAGCACTGGTCCAAGGAGACGAACCAACAAAACAAAGCTGTTTGGGAGCCTTGAAGAACTCTCACCACACAACAAGTATCATGAGACCTGGTCTTCACGTGAAGACAACTAAACAAAAATAATGGCGTGGCGAAAGAGAAAGAAGGCGATTGAAAGACGTTTCTTAATTATTTTTTTTCCAGCAGTTATGTTTTTTATTTACACACTATCCATTCATTTTGCTCTTAGATTTTTCGTGTGTATTCCATCTTGTGTTTGTTCTCACTCAAAGAGTGTTTGCCAGTAGAACACGAAACACGTGCGCCTATGATTTTGTTTGCTTAAGATGCGGTTAAGGCCCATAGCAAATACTGGTTAGACACTTAATTGTACTAGCGATTATAAGATGAGATGGTTCATTTCGTTCCTCGCTGCATTGTCTCGGGATCAGGGTCAGGGACTCATAACTGACAAAGGCTCTTTTCCGCCTGCAAGTGGCAGCTCTAGAAACAGATTACAACCATGCAGCCTGGTTAATAGATAAGGGAAGGGGGAGAGGAGATCAACGTCATGTCCGGAAAAACATACTGAGCGAACAATGTTAGTCAGGGTCAAGCAAAATATACTGACCAAGACCCCAACTTCACTTCCATGCAGCTCTCTCTGGAAACAAAAGCAGTGGCAATAGCCAAACAAACCTAAAGATTAAATAAATATCATCATCGAGTGACAGATCATAGAACAAGTACAGAGGTTTTAGATCATAGAACAAGTACAGAGGTTTTCATATTTGGGACAAATTATTATAGAGGATGCTAGCTGTGAGGTTAAAATAAGAGCTAGGATTACAGTAGCAGAAAAGGCATTCTGTGAGAAACTAAAACTTCTAACAGCAAATAATATCAATATTGAGCTACGTATCATTGTAAGGATCTGAAACATGAACTCTTAACAAAACGGTTTGAAAAAAAACATTATAAGCTTTTCAGATGTAGTGGTATCGCGAGATGCAAAGAGTGGAAAGAAAAAGGTCAAATGAACAAGTGGTTAGAGACACAGGGCCACACAGACAACTAATGACGAGCATACAGAAAGGTATAATCTCTTAGCTTGGTCATAACACGAGACATGGTGGTCTCTTATTGAAAATACTAAAATACCAAATTCAGGGGAAAAGAAGAAGAGGACGTACAAGAAACAATGACATCACACAGACTTGCAAGAACATTGGGGTACATACTTTTACTGAGCTGAGGAAAACAGAGGGCAGTCGCATGACATGAACAGAAGACTTCCACACCAGTCTCCGGACTGACTAACAGAGGGCAGTCGCATGACATGAACAGAAGACTTCAACACCAGTCTCCGGACTGACTAACAGAGGGCAGTCGCATGACATGAACAGAAGACTTCCACACCAGTCTCCGGACTGACTAACAGAGGGCAGTCGCATGACATGAACAGAAGACTTCAACACCAGTCTCCGGACTGACTAACAGAAGGCAGTGGCGTGACATGAACAGAAGACTTCAACACCAGTCTCCGGACTTACTAACAGAGGGCAGTCGCATGACATGAACAGAAGACTTCAACACCAGTCTCCGGACTGACTAACAGAGGGCAGTCGCATGACATGAACAGAAGACTTCAACACCAGTCTCCGGACTGACTAACAAAGGGCAGTCGCATGACATGAACAGAAGACTTCCACACCAGTCTCCGGACTGACTAACAGAGGGCAGTCGCATGACATGAACAGAAGACTTCCACACCAGTCTCCGGACTGACTAACAGAGGGCAGTCGCATGACATGAACAGAAGACTTCCACACCAGTCTCCGGACTGACTAACAGAGGGCAGTCGCATGACATGAACAGAAGACTTCCACACCAGTCTCCGGACTGACTAACAGAGGGCAGTCGCATGACATGAACAGAAGACTTCCACACCAGTCTCCGGACTGACTAACAGAGGGCAGTCGCATGACATGAACAGAAGACTTCCACACCAGTCTCCGGACTGACTAACAGAGGGCAGTCGCATGACATGAACAGAAGACTTCCACACCAGTCTCCGGACTTACTAACAGAGGGCAGTCGCATGACATGAACAGAAGACTTCAACACCAGTCTCCGGACTGACTAACAGAGGGCAGTCGCATAACATGAACAGAAGACTTCCACACCAGTCTCCGGACTGACTAACAGAGGGCAGTCGCATGACATGAACAGAAGACTTCAACACCAGTCTCCGGACTGACTAACAGAGGGCAGTCGCATGACATGAACAGAAGACTTCAACGCCAGTCTCCGTACTGACTAACAGAGGGCAGTCGCATGACATGAACAGAAGACTTCAACACCAGTCTCCGGACTGACTAACAGAGGGCAGTCGCATGACATGACCAGAAGACTTCCACACCAGTCTCCGGACTGACTAACAGAAGGCAGTGGCGTGACATGATCAGAAGACTTCAACACCAGTCTCCGGACTGACTAACAGAAGGCAGTGGCGTGACATGAACAGAAGACTTCAACACCAGTTTCCGGACTGACTAACAGAGGGCAGTCGCATGACATGATCAGAAAACTTCCACACCAGTCTCCGGACTGACTAACAGAGGGCAGTCGTATGACATGATCAGAAAACTTCAACACCAGTCTCCGGACTGACTAACAGAGGGCAGTGGCATGACATGAACAGAAGACTTCCACACTTGTCTCCGGACTGACTAACATAGGACAGTGGCGTGACATGAACAGAAGACTTCAACACCAATCTCCGAACTGACTAACAGAGGGCAGTGGCGTGACATGATTAGAAGACTTCAACACCAGTCTCCGGACTAACAGAAGGCAGTGGCGTGACATGAATAGAAGACTTCCACACTTGTCTCCGGACTAACAGAAGGCAGTGGCGTGACATGAATAGAAGACTTCCACACTTGTCTCCGGACTAACAGAGGGCAGTGGCGTGACATGAATAGAAGACTTCCACACCAGTCTCCGGACTATCTAACGGAGCACAGTTGCGTGACATGAACAGAAGACTTCAACACCAATCTCCGAACTGACTAACAGAGGACAGTGGCCTGACATGATTAGAAGACTTCAACACCAGTCTCCAGGCAGGCTAACCTGATTGTGATGAATTAACCCCTACACTGTTAGAGTGAACCATAAGGCCTCTTTTAATGAGAATGAAAGAATATGTCCACTGCACTTCCATGCAAGTCGTTGTTACGTTAAGTGGTGGGTTGTACTAGCTTTCCTCACATCCCGAGCATATGCATGTCGTTAAAGACGACTAAAGAGAGTTGTGCGTGGGGTTAGCGAATTGCTCGTGTAAAACAAATTATTACAGAAACCATCACTGTGTCTTCAAAAAGGAGACAACTCTAGTGGTGACGGTTGACATGTGCTGTTTACATCAGAAGTGACGTCTCCATGCACATGGTAGGTATGTTCACTTGGTGCAGTTAGATCAGGTTTCATTTGAACACGCCTCGTGTATGTATGTATGTATATATATACACACACATACAAACACAGAAACTTTGGTAATACAATTATTAGCGCATGTTTCATTATTGCTACTTTAATTAATTAGCTATAGAAGATCGTGCTGCGTCCCGCAGCGCGCCCACACCCCCCCCCCCCCCCTCGACAAAATCTCCAGTTTCTGTCTGGAAGAAGGATGCCGTCCCATGTGAGTCAATACAACACACTCAGCTGAGCTCTAGAGTAACTTTATGAAATAGTATGTGATTAAGCATTAGTGGAAGATTCAGTAGCAATGTTGCTTGCCACACAAAAACAGCACAAAGCCAAAAAGTTAGGGATGAAAATAAACAAACTGAAAACAAAGAATACGGTGGTAGACAAGCAGCATATGCAAATTAATATAATCATTAATGGAGAAAATAATCGAACAAGTACATAAGTTTATATATATGAGGCAAACTATCACATAATATGTCCGCAATGTGATGGAAAATAGGACAACAATTGTATTAGCAAAAAACAAAAATGATTTCAGATAAGAACATCAATTTCTAACCTCAAAGAATATAAGGATTGAATTGAGGAACAGAATAATCATTAATCGTGCATGACCAATACCCAAGTGGTCCGTCTGGCTCTTCGTGTATGACAAGCATAGCGCCACTGCTCTTACAGATAGCATGTCGTAAGATGTGACTAACTGTGTGACATAGCATAACACCAGCCATGATTGGGTAGTTTGTTTAGTTCTGCATAGATGGCGCCTAACAGGCTGCGGGTCTACTTTGGTCTAGTGTTTGAGTCTATAAGATAGATTCGCACATCGTTTATCCACCCTTCGAGCCACTTGTCCCAACGCAGCGGAGTAATAAGTTGCTCGAGCCTAGCCCGCTAAGCAGGAAATCCTACTCCCGGCTACATCCAGATCATACCAGAGCTGGGACCTGCACAGGACTAAGAACTAATAATACCCATAACCAATAGCAGTGTAAAAAAGTAAACTAAAGTAACGCATAGCATTACTGCCGTAGGGATGTGAGGTGTTACCGATCTCACATTTCAAAGGCTCGGCTATATGAGGGCGGTAGCCATCTCCTCTCCCTCGCCGCTTTTACTTCCCGGACTTAACCGGTACCCATTTAAGGCTGGGTGGACCCGAGAGCCATTGCGGTCTGAAAAAAACATTACATCCCTCAACTGGGGAATGAACCCAGGACCACTCAAATGCGAAATCAGCGCGATAACCACTGCGCTACGCGGCTGCACTCAGTGTTTGAGGATGAATTATGGACTCTTGCAGAAGGATTTTTTTTTTTCAAAGACTTGGAGGCGTTTGACACGTGGTAAGAAGAGTAGACTAGTGTCCTCCATTTTCAGCAATCACCTGGTCGTTAGAGCAAAGTTCATTGGTTTCATGGCGTTCTCCCCAACGCAGAGCCAATAGATATCAATCGCATGGGCCCAATGGATCTACACTAGGTTACGGCAATCCCATGCCTGGTCGTTAGAGCAAAGTTCATTGGTTTCATGGCGTTCTCCCCAACGCAGAGCCAATAGATATCAATCGCATGGGCCCAATAGATCTACACTAGGTTACGGCAATCCCATGCCTGGTCGTTAGAGCAAAGTTCATTGGTTTCATGGCGTTCTCCCCAACGCAGAGCCAATAGATATCAATCGCATGGGCCCAATGGATCTACACTAGGTTACGGCAATCCCATGCCTGGTCGTTAGAGCAAAGTTCATTGGTTTCATGGCGTTCTCCCCAACGCAGAGCCAATAGATATCAATCGCATGGGCCCAATGGATCTACACTAGGTTACGGCAATCCCATGCCTGGTCGTTAGAGCAAAGTTCATTGGTTTCATGGCGTTCTCCCCAACGCAGAGCCAATAGATATCAATCGCATGGGCCCAATGGATCTACACTAGGTTGCTGCAATCCCATGCCTGGTCGTTAGAGCAAAGTTCATTGGTTTCATGGCGTTCTCCCCAACGCAGAGCCAATAGATATCAATCGCATGGGCCCAATGGATCTACACTAGGTTGCTGCAATCCCATGCCTGGTCGTTAGAGCAAAGTTCATTGGTTTCATGGCGTTCTCCCCAACGCAGAGCCAATAGATATCAATCGCATGGGCCCAATGGATCTACACTAGGTTACGGCAATCCCATGCCTGGTCGTTAGAGCAAAGTTCATTGGTTTCATGGCGTTCTCCCCAACGCAGAGCCAATAGATATCAATCGCATGGGCCCAATAGATCTACACTAGGTTACGGCAATCCCATGCCTGGTCGTTAGAGCAAAGTTCATTGGTTTCATGGCGTTCTCCCCAACGCAGAGCCAATAGATATCAATCGCATGGGCCCAATGGATCTACACTAGGTTACGGCAATCCCATGCCTGGTCGTTAGAGCAAAGTTCATTGGTTTCATGGCGTTCTCCCCAACGCAGAGCCAATAGATATCAATCGCATGGGCCCAATGGATCTACACTAGGTTACGGCAATCCCATGCCTGGTCGTTAGAGCAAAGTTCATTGGTTTCATGGCGTTCTCCCCAACGCAGAGCCAATAGATATCAATCGCATGGGCCCAATGGATCTACACTAGGTTGCTGCAATCCCATGCCTGGTCGTTAGAGCAAAGTTCATTGGTTTCATGGCGTTCTCCCCAACGCAGAGCCAATAGATATCAATCGCATGGGCCCAATGGATCTACACTAGGTTGCTGCAATCCCATGCCTGGTCGTTAGAGCAAAGTTCATTGGTTTCATGGCGTTCTCCCCAACGCAGAGCCAATAGATATCAATCGCATGGGCCCAATGGATCTACACTAGGTTACGGCAATCCCATGCCTGGTCGTTAGAGCAAAGTTCATTGGTTTCATGGCGTTCTCCCCAACGCAGAGCCAATAGATATCAATCGCATGGGCCCAATAGATCTACACTAGGTTACGGCAATCCCATGCCTGGTCGTTAGAGCAAAGTTCATTGGTTTCATGGCGTTCTCCCCAACGCAGAGCCAATAGATATCAATCGCATGGGCCCAATGGATCTACACTAGGTTACGGCAATCCCATGCCTGGTCGTTAGAGCAAAGTTCATTGGTTTCATGGCGTTCTCCCCAACGCAGAGCCAATAGATATCAATCGCATGGGCCCAATGGATCTACACTAGGTTACGGCAATCCCATGCCTGGTCGTTAGAGCAAAGTTCATTGGTTTCATGGCGTTCTCCCCAACGCAGAGCCAATAGATATCAATCGCATGGGCCCAATGGATCTACACTAGGTTGCTGCAATCCCATGCCTGGTCGTTAGAGCAAAGTTCATTGGTTTCATGGCGTTCTCCCCAACGCAGAGCCAATAGATATCAATCGCATGGGCCCAATGGATCTACACTAGGTTGCTGCAATCCCATGCCTGGTCGTTAGAGCAAAGTTCATTGGTTTCATGGCGTTCTCCCCAACGCAGAGCCAATAGATATCAATCGCATGGGCCCAATGGATCTACACTAGGTTACGGCAATCCCATGCCTGGTCGTTAGAGCAAAGTTCATTGGTTTCATGGCGTTCTCCCCAACGCAGAGCCAATAGATATCAATCGCATGGGCCCAATGGATCTACACTAGGTTACGGCAATCCCATGCCTGGTCGTTAGAGCAAAGTTCATTGGTTTCATGGCGTTCTCCCCAACGCAGAGCCAATAGATATCAATCGCATGGGCCCAATGGATCTACACTAGGTTGCTGCAATCCCATGCCTGGTCGTTAGAGCAAAGTTCATTGGTTTCATGGCGTTCTCCCCAACGCAGAGCCAATAGATATCAATCGCATGGGCCCAATGGATCTACACTAGGTTGCTGCAATCCCATGCCTGGTCGTTAGAGCAAAGTTCATTGGTTTCATGGCGTTCTCCCCAACGCAGAGCCAATAGATATCAATCGCATGGGCCCAATGGATCTACACTAGGTTACGGCAATCCCATGCCTGGTCGTTAGAGCAAAGTTCATTGGTTTCATGGCGTTCTCCCCAACGCAGAGCCAATAGATATCAATCGCATGGGCCCAATAGATCTACACTAGGTTACGGCAATCCCATGCCTGGTCGTTAGAGCAAAGTTCATTGGTTTCATGGCGTTCTCCCCAACGCAGAGCCAATAGATATCAATCGCATGGGCCCAATGGATCTACACTAGGTTACGGCAATCCCATGCCTGGTCGTTAGAGCAAAGTTCATTGGTTTCATGGCGTTCTCCCCAACGCAGAGCCAATAGATATCAATCGCATGGGCCCAATGGATCTACACTAGGTTACGGCAATCCCATGCCTGGTCGTTAGAGCAAAGTTCATTGGTTTCATGGCGTTCTCCCCAACGCAGAGCCAATAGATATCAATCGCATGGGCCCAATGGATCTACACTAGGTTGCTGCAATCCCATGCCTGGTCGTTAGAGCAAAGTTCATTGGTTTCATGGCGTTCTCCCCAACGCAGAGCCAATAGATATCAATCGCATGGGCCCAATGGATCTACACTAGGTTGCTGCAATCCCATGCCTGGTCGTTAGAGCAAAGTTCATTGGTTTCATGGCGTTCTCCCCAACGCAGAGCCAATAGATATCAATCGCATGGGCCCAATGGATCTACACTAGGTTACGGCAATCCCATGCCTGGTCGTTAGAGCAAAGTTCATTGGTTTCATGGCGTTCTCCCCAACGCAGAGCCAATAGATATCAATCGCATGGGCCCAATAGATCTACACTAGGTTACGGCAATCCCATGCCTGGTCGTTAGAGCAAAGTTCATTGGTTTCATGGCGTTCTCCCCAACGCAGAGCCAATAGATATCAATCGCATGGGCCCAATGGATCTACACTAGGTTACGGCAATCCCATGCCTGGTCGTTAGAGCAAAGTTCATTGGTTTCATGGCGTTCTCCCCAACGCAGAGCCAATAGATATCAATCGCATGGGCCCAATGGATCTACACTAGGTTACGGCAATCCCATGCCTGGTCGTTAGAGCAAAGTTCATTGGTTTCATGGCGTTCTCCCCAACGCAGAGCCAATAGATATCAATCGCATGGGCCCAATGGATCTACACTAGGTTGCTGCAATCCCATGCCTGGTCGTTAGAGCAAAGTTCATTGGTTTCATGGCGTTCTCCCCAACGCAGAGCCAATAGATATCAATCGCATGGGCCCAATGGATCTACACTAGGTTGCTGCAATCCCATGCCTGGTCGTTAGAGCAAAGTTCATTGGTTTCATGGCGTTCTCCCCAACGCAGAGCCAATAGATATCAATCGCATGGGCCCAATGGATCTACACTAGGTTACGGCAATCCCATGCCTGGTCGTTAGAGCAAAGTTCATTGGTTTCATGGCGTTCTCCCCAACGCAGAGCCAATAGATATCAATCGCATGGGCCCAATAGATCTACACTAGGTTACGGCAATCCCATGCCTGGTCGTTAGAGCAAAGTTCATTGGTTTCATGGCGTTCTCCCCAACGCAGAGCCAATAGATATCAATCGCATGGGCCCAATGGATCTACACTAGGTTACGGCAATCCCATGCCTGGTCGTTAGAGCAAAGTTCATTGGTTTCATGGCGTTCTCCCCAACGCAGAGCCAATAGATATCAATCGCATGGGCCCAATGGATCTACACTAGGTTACGGCAATCCCATGCCTGGTCGTTAGAGCAAAGTTCATTGGTTTCATGGCGTTCTCCCCAACGCAGAGCCAATAGATATCAATCGCATGGGCCCAATGGATCTACACTAGGTTGCTGCAATCCCATGCCTGGTCGTTAGAGCAAAGTTCATTGGTTTCATGGCGTTCTCCCCAACGCAGAGCCAATAGATATCAATCGCATGGGCCCAATGGATCTACACTAGGTTGCTGCAATCCCATGCCTGGTCGTTAGAGCAAAGTTCATTGGTTTCATGGCGTTCTCCCCAACGCAGAGCCAATAGATATCAATCGCATGGGCCCAATGGATCTACACTAGGTTACGGCAATCCCATGCCTGGTCGTTAGAGCAAAGTTCATTGGTTTCATGGCGTTCTCCCCAACGCAGAGCCAATAGATATCAATCGCATGGGCCCAATGGATCTACACTAGGTTACGGCAATCCCATGCCTGGTCGTTAGAGCAAAGTTCATTGGTTTCATGGCGTTCTCCCCAACGCAGAGCCAATAGATATCAATCGCATGGGCCCAATGGATCTACACTAGGTTGCTGCAATCCCATGCCTGGTCGTTAGAGCAAAGTTCATTGGTTTCATGGCGTTCTCCCCAACGCAGAGCCAATAGATATCAATCGCATGGGCCCAATGGATCTACACTAGGTTGCTGCAATCCCATGCCTGGTCGTTAGAGCAAAGTTCATTGGTTTCATGGCGTTCTCCCCAACGCAGAGCCAATAGATATCAATCGCATGGGCCCAATGGATCTACACTAGGTTACGGCAATCCCATGCCTGGTCGTTAGAGCAAAGTTCATTGGTTTCATGGCGTTCTCCCCAACGCAGAGCCAATAGATATCAATCGCATGGGCCCAATGGATCTACACTAGGTTACGGCAATCCCATGCCTGGTCGTTAGAGCAAAGTTCATTGGTTTCATGGCGTTCTCCCCAACGCAGAGCCAATAGATATCAATCGCATGGGCCCAATGGATCTACACTAGGTTACGGCAATCCCATGCCTGGTCGTTAGAGCAAAGTTCATTGGTTTCATGGCGTTCTCCCCAACGCAGAGCCAATAGATATCAATCGCATGGGCCCAATGGATCTACACTAGGTTACGGCAATCCCATGCCTGGTCGTTAGAGCAAAGTTCATTGGTTTCATGGCGTTCTCCCCAACGCAGAGCCAATAGATATCAATCGCATGGGCCCAATGGATCTACACTAGGTTACGGCAATCACATGCCTGGTCGTTAGAGCAAAGTTCATTGGTTTCATGGCGTTCTCCCCAACGCAGAGCCAATAGATATCAATCGCATGGGCCCAATGGATCTACACTAGGTTACGGCAATCCCATGCCTGGTCGTTAGAGCAAAGTTCATTGGTTTCATGGCGTTCTCCCCAACGCAGAGCCAATAGATATCAATCGCATGGGCCCAATGGATCTACACTAGGTTGCTGCAATCCCATGCCTGGTCGTTAGAGCAAAGTTCATTGGTTTCATGGCGTTCTCCCCAACGCAGAGCCAATAGATATCAATCGCATGGGCCCAATGGATCTACACTAGGTTACGGCAATCCCATGCCTGGTCGTTAGAGCAAAGTTCATTGGTTTCATGGCGTTCTCCCCAACGCAGAGCCAATAGATATCAATCGCATGGGCCCAATGGATCTACACTAGGTTACGGCAATCCCATGCCTGGTCGTTAGAGCAAAGTTCATTGGTTTCATGGCGTTCTCCCCAACGCAGAGCCAATAGATATCAATCGCATGGGCCCAATGGATCTACACTAGGTTACGGCAATCCCATGCCTGGTCGTTAGAGCAAAGTTCATTGGTTTCATGGCGTTCTCCCCAACGCAGAGCCAATAGATATCAATCGCATGGGCCCAATGGATCTACACTAGGTTACGGCAATCACATAGGACACATAGCAGTCCCGGATGAAGTATTAGACACTACACTGTGCTTAGTATCAGCTTGCTACGTGGTGGGGTGACTTCACCTAACAATTAGCCAGGTGCCCATTCACATGTCTGCAGCATGTCAGTAACGGGGACCGAACCGATCATCTCCGCCGCGGGAAGCGAGTGCTCTGCCACTAAGACGCTCACACCCTGGATATGTAAAGTTGATACCCCTGATGCAATTACATAAAGTTATATGATAAGGTATAAGGTATATGATAAGGTATAAGGTATATGATAAGTATGTCCACCCTAGAAATCCTCAAAGTTGACCTTGGCAATGGAGACAAACAATATAATGATAGTGATCAACAATAGGGATAAACACCTTGATAGTGATCAACAATAGGGATAAACACCTTGATGGTGATCAACAATATGGATAAACACCTTGATGGTGATCAACAATATGGATAAACACCTTGATAGTGATCAACAATAGGGATAAACACCTAGATAGTGATCAACAATAGAGATAAACACCTTGATAGTGATCAACAATAGGGATAAATACCGTAATGATAGTGACCAACAATAGGAATAAATACCGCATTGATAGTGACCAACAATAGGGATAAACACCTTGATGGTGATCAACATTAGGAATGAAGACCTTGATGGTGATCAAAATTTACGATAAACACCTTGATAGTGATCAACAATTGGGATAAACACCTTGATAGTGATCAACAATTGGGATAAACACCTTGATAGTGATCAACAATAGGAATAAACACCTTGATAATGATCAACAATAGGAATAAACACCTTCATAGTGATAAATAATATGAATTAACACCGCAATGATAGTGATCAACAATGAGAATAATCACCGTAATTACAGTGATCGAAAATGGCAATAAACACTGTAATGAAAGTGATCAACAATATGGATAAACACCTCGATAGTGATCAGCAGTTAAAATAAACACTGTAATGACAACAACAGTGATGTAAGCTGTACTAAACGTATACATATATGCTTCAAGGACACATGCCGATCTTCAAGCCAGTCATGATTTAACTAAACTTTTCCTATAAGTCATCCAGAACGACTAATATACATTCTTTCTAGCCGCATTATGCGTGTATTACCTATGCTGGAGACGGCTGTGAGATTTATACAGGTCGCTAGCGTTTCAGAAGCGGAGGAGTGTTTATTGTATTTATATTTATTCTATTATATAATATGATATCATTAATCAAAGTGCAATACTTGTATGTTTCAGTACTACGATATAAATCAAGGCTGACGAAGGATCTACTGCAAACAAATATACTCAGAAGGTGGTAACTGGTGGATATTCCTGTCATAGCCCAATCCTAGAACATGGAGGACCAACACACTTACGAGTTAGCATGTTAAATACACTATATATCAGTCGCCAAAGTCTGAACACCTTGCGTGATATATTTCCAATTTAAAAGAGGAAGTTGTCCGTCAATGTCATCTTCAAACTGTTCTCTTTCAAGTAAGTGTGGAAAGTTCAAAATGCCGAAAACATTCTTGCTCGTGGCCACAAAGTAAACTCTTCAAGTGCTCCTGATGTTTAGCAGAAACGTGCAAATATGTGACAACTTCGTATGTTACCCACAGTTTTCAAGCGAATGCACTTTTGTGGCAGGACGTTTCAGTGGCATGTCTATCTTTCTCTTTCTTTCTCTCTCTCTGTCTCCTGTTTCTTCTTCTTCTATCTCCACAAATAGCCAAACATATAAATCACAAAGACGATGCTGTTGTCGTTTGATGGGAGACTTTCTTCGTTTTGGTGACACATACATTGTCTTGCCACCACATACACAGTCTTTTTGTTTATACCATTGCGTGCCTGCTATTGGGATCATGTGACAGCATGCCTGGGCTTAGGCCCGATAAGCGCTGATTTATTATACTATTAAAGAGCACCTGTCGGAACATTAGTATTTTAAGATGTGGAGGCAGGAGAGTAAATACGTAACCAAACAGTTAAGACCCGACAAAGATAGCACATATACGATGATAGTTAATGCACACAATGAGTAAGATTACGTTTCTGTGTGTCCTGAAAAGGGATTAAGTGGCGGGTTACAGTGGTTTTCCTCACATTCTGATGACGGTGGATTGACCGGGGTCCTCCATGCAGTTGTACAAAGTTTGGTTAATCTGCGTGTCGCTTACCACTACGGGGATCACGACACCCCCCCCCCCCTCTCTCCATTAGCCATAACGCTATGAAAATAGCCCATTTCCAGCGAGAGCTACGTAGGGGTCTTGACCAGCATATTTTAGCGGACCCTGACTAACATGTCTGATCAGTATGTTTTGCCTAACCAGACGTTAGTGACCTCTCCCTTATAGCAAGTATAAACACTTCTCGAAGCATATAGTGTTATAACTAAGGGGAGTCACTGGCCAAACAGTTTGAATGTCAGTCTCTGACCACAAGAAGGTCTGTTCAAATCATCGGCCAGACATTTCTTCTCTATTGGATATAAAATAAAAACAGTGCGCAGTGCATACACCAGAAAGAGCACCACTGAAATCGATTAAAAGCTGTGCACGGACTGTACAACCCTCAGAGCAGAACCCAGAGAGAAACCACATACAAAAGTGGCGCCAAAAGAACGGAAAAGATTGGATGAAGATCAGAGAACTTGAACCAGGACATCATTTGCCATTAACTACGTGGAGATCTCTGAACAGGTTAAGAACAAGTGTGTCCAGATGTGGGTCCAACCTGAGAAAGTGGGGATATGCAGACGGTGAATATTGCGAATTTGGGGCCGTCCAGGACCTAGAACACCTGATCATATGTCACAGTATGCAGGAATCATTTACAAGTGGAGGACCTGGTGGTGGCAAATGAAAGATCCCTGACGGTGACAAATGAAAGAGCCCTAACGGTGGTAAATGAAAGAGCCATAGCGGTGGCAAATGAAAGAGCCCTAACGGTGGCAAATGAAAGAGCCATAACGGTGGCAAATGAAAGAGCCCTGGCGGTGGCAAATGAAAGAGCCCTGACGGTGGCAAATGAAAGAGCCCTGACGGTGGCAAATGAAAGAGCCCTAACGGTGGCAAATGAAAGAGCCCTGACGGTGGCAAATGAAAGAGCCCTAACGGTGACAAATTAAAGAGCCCTAACGGTGGTTGGTTTTTGGTCGAAGACTATGTGAGGTTGCCGGACACGGAAAGTAAGTATAATATAGTGAGTGTGCAGTAACTAGTTGCAAGATGCCTTTTTATCCCCTCAGCTCTATAATTCCTTCGTGTATTTCAGCATTGGGACTAGACAAAACTAGTGGTAGTTTAGTAGTAGTTAACGGGCGTCCATTTTTGTCTTGTGAACAATTCACTGGACACCAGTACCGTGTTGATTCATTAGGACTGTTCATTGGGTGACGCGTAAATTTATATTCTCATGTCGGCGCGACTGCAGTCTAGGCATTTGATAGTCATCTATGACACGTTAAAATGACATTCACAGTTCAATGTCTTGGGGGTGTCGCGCTTCAATTACATTTGTGGGGGGGAGAGACGGCCCCAGTTTGCCCATTTCTTAAAATGGACACATGATAATGCACGAGATCGGTAAAGTTGGGAATCAAACACACCTCATACACACCTGTTTCTTTGAGCGAGACGCGTTTATTTCAACCACAGACAGTCTAGGGAGAATAGCTGGTTTCAACCACAGACAGTCTAGGGAAAGAATCTGATTTCAACGACAGTCTAGGGAGACTAGCTGATTTCAACCAATGACAGTCTAGGGAGACGAGCTGATGTCAACCACTGACAGTCTAGGGAAAGAATCTGATTTCAACGACAGTCTAGGGAGACTAGCTGATTTCAACCAATGACAGTCTAGGGAGACGAGCTGATGTCAACCACTGACAGTCTAGGGAAAGAATCTGATTTCAACCAATGACAGTCTAGGGAGACTAGCTGATTTCAACCAATGACAGTCTAGGGAGACTAGCTGATGTCAACCACTGACAGTCTAGGGAGACTAGCTTATTTCAACCACAGACAGTCTAGGGAAAGAATCTGATTTCAACCATAGACAGTCTAGGGAGACTAGCTGATTTCAACCACAGACAGTCTAGGGAAAGAATCTGATTTCAACCATAGACAGTCTAGGGAGACTAGCTTATTTCAACCACAGACAGTCTAGGGAAAGAATCTGATTTCAACCATAGACAGTCTAGGGAGACTAGCTTATTTCAACCACAGACAGTCTAGGGAAAGAATCTGATTTCAACCATAGACAGTCTAGGGAGACTAGCTTATTTCAACCACAGACAGTCTAGGGAAAGAATCTGATTTCAACCATAGACAGTCTAGGGAGACTAGCTTATTTCAACCACAGACAGTCTAGGGAAAGAATCTGATTTCAACCATAGACAGTCTAGGGAGACTAGCTTATTTCAACCACAGACAGTCTAGGGAAAGAATCTGATTTCAACCATAGACAGTCTAGGGAGACTAGCTTATTTCAACCACAGACAGTCTAGGGAAAGAATCTGATTTCAACCATAGACAGTCTAGGGAGACTAGCTGATTTCAACCACAGACAGTCTAGCAAGAAAAGTAGCTTTCAACCATGGGCAGTCTAAAAATAAACGTAGCTTTCAACCATAGAGAGACTAGCAAGAAACGTAGCTTTCAACCACAGACAGTCTAGCAAGAAACGTAGCTTTCAACCACAGACAGTCTAGCAAGAAACGTAGCTTTCAACCACAGACAGTCTAGCAAGAAACGTAGCTTTCAACCACAGACAGTCTAGCAAGAAACGTAGCTTTCAACCACAGACAGTCTAGCAAGAAACGTAGCTTTCAACCACAGACCGTCTAGGGAGATACGCTGATTTCAACCACAGCCAGTCTTTTGGGGCTATATCACGTCGTTTTTTGTCATCTTAATCGTATGGCGGCAAGCCTGGGATCGGCTATATGTAAGGGCTGAATTATATCATATAGTGATGCACCTGGCAATGAGTAATACCTAAACTCCTGACAGGAGCCTTTTTAATAGCTGAAAAGACCAGCATTGTGCTACGACAGGTGTCTGTGCTGCGATAGTCGCACGCTTGGAGGGCTCTGCCAAATGGTATACTTTGGGTATATTCAGAAAACACCTCGACAGGAGAGGGGATGAGAGGAGAGGGAATGAGAGGAAAGAGGGAGGGGTATGTACACAGTGGATAACAGTGGATGACATGGGATGGGGCGGGGTGGGGGTATTTAGTTCGTTGAAAGTGGACGTTCAATTCATACTTCGGATCTCATCGAAGAGAAACTGGACGGCGGTATTGAGACATTGAAAAATTCAGCATAATTTATTACAGAATCCTGAGTCTCACCCACAATGGGCAAACGATCGTAGAAGAAGAAAATGAGTCCACTTTAAAAGAAAAATATAGCGACGAAAAAGACAAAATACCTCGTAAGTAAGGTCACAGACCATTCAGATAAACCTGGACTTAATGTTAACGTGAAGAGAAGAAAGATGTTTAAAATAAACATCTTAAGCAAAGAGCCAGTCATGCTAGGTGGAGAGGGGGAGTCACTGGTAGAGGTGGACACCTTCACATTTTTGGGCGATTGGGCGGCCCCATTGATACACTAGGGTGTACAGAGGCGGATGTAAGGGTTAGAATTTGGAAGGCAATGACAGCATTCCTGCGCATGAACAATTTACGGTAATCCATGGAAATAAAACTAATACCTAGTTAAGATTGTTTCTTTCCAATGTCAAGTCAGTACTCGTGCACGGAGCAGAAACTTGGAGAACAACAAAGACAATACACAGGAAACTCCAGTCGCTCGTCAATAAATCTCTACGGAGGATAATGGTTGCAGACTAGCCAAACATGGTGAGGCATGGAGACCTGTGAGAAAGAAGCAAACAACAACCAGTGGAGCAACAGATCAAACATGGGAAATGGGGTTGGATAGGACAAACACTACGTACATAACCAACAAATGTGGCCAAACAGTCCCTGGCGTGGAATCCACAGAGTAAGAGGAGTAAACCAAGAGTCGCCAGGAGAAGAGACTGTGAAAATATATATTTTCCTGACATCAGCTGGAGAGAGGCAGAAAGGGTAGCTCGAGACCAAACTCGCAGGAGGAGGGTTGTTAATGGCCTATGCCCCGAGAGGAACTAAGGCATTGCATTTGATGATGAAGAATCACTACCATTGGGAATGAAGTACTACAGCAATCTTCCTGAACCTATTTACCACAGAGGGACCTCTGAAATAAGTTGCAGGTCAGCTGTTAGCCCGTGGATTTGACGCGTCGAAGCCCAATGTTTAGTGGCACTACTCACAAACCAAAACGTGCATGTGTTTGGATTCATTAACAAGCAAGATCGTACCACTATAGTAAGTGAACCCACTACAAAATGTGCGCTGAAGCCGGATGCACTGGGTAGTATGGCGTAAAACGAATCACAACGCACTTTGTCTTCGGGAAGAACTAGGCTAACGCCAAAAGAAACAAAATATAAATCGTTTAAACGCGTATTATAAAACAAACGCATACGCACATACACACAATCATACACCCGTGGGCATATGAACATTCAAATCAACAACAGTTAGGCAATGTGAAACAATTGTCCCAAATTTGTCCCCAAAAATATCAATAACTTGTATTGTCACAGAGTTTGTACCTGTCCTCAAAATGTCAGCTCTCTTGCTCATCGGTAGGTGTATTCATTTTCAAGTACAAGATTTGATCTCAATAAGTAAATTTAATTACAGGCATTTAAAACAATGAAATAACCCCTGCGTGCAAATGAGTTTATCTACAGTTCAATGTACGTTAAGTGCGATCAGTAACTGTAAAGAACCACCCCCTCTCGTCCCCTCTTATATACTTTTAATACTTTTTCTTCTTCGTTCGTTCTCAATCTCCCGGTATCAAGTCGTGAAAAAGGCATTGCAAGTAGCAGAATGTAGTCCAGAGAATACGTTGCGTAATAGTTTACAGCTTGACTGCGATATTTGCACCTTTCGGTCCAACACATCCGACTTCAGCAGGCATTTTTGAGTACCCTTCCACCTAGCCAGTCTGCTCAGTTGCAGCCTGTTATCCAGGATCCCCTGGTGGAGGTGAAGGAAGGGTCTTGGCAGCTTTGGCTGGCCGGCCCTGACGCTAACTGTCAGTTATAGGTCGCTGACCGCTCATGCGCTTCTCAGCGTCTGCTTTTAATACGAGGCGTGTTCAAATGAAACCGGACCAAACTGCACCAAGTGAACATACGCACGATGACGTCACTTCTGAAGTAAACAGCACATACCAGCCGCCTAGTCTGCAAAATTGTATTATCCTCCGACTCATAGTTTCCTCAGACCGTTTAAAACGTGGCGGGTGTGATACGGAATCCGTCCAGAGTTGACCAGCGAGCCGTGATTCGGTTTCTAACAGCTGAAGGATGTCGACCAGTTGACATTGATCACAGAATGCAGGCAGTGTATGGTGACAAAAGTGTGGCGAACGTACGCTCCGCCGAAGGTCCACCTAAATTGTTGCATAATTTTGGCGATGGCATCTTCTGACGCAATAATATGGGCCTGACCTGGTCCCGGAATATCTTTCGTAAACTCACGGCCTTCTTTAAATAAACATCGTTGTCTTCGACACATTTTTGTCACCATACACTGTCTGCAATGAATGTCAACTGGTCGATATCCTTCAACTGTTAGAAACCGAATTACGGTTCGCTGATCAACTCTGGACGGATTCCGTATCACACCCGCCATGTTTTCAACAGCCTACTGAGGAAACTATGAGCCGGAGAATAATGAAATTTTGCAAACTTGACGGTTGGTATGTGCTGTTCACATCAGAAGAGATGTCACCATGCGCATCGCACGCATGTTAACTTATTGCAGTTTGGTCCGGTTTCATTTAAACACGCCTCGTATAATCACGTTCTATCTCGCGTAAACCTTTTACAGACCGTTCGCGGATACTTGAGGTTTTGTTGAAAACCGGTTGAGAGACGATGCGCTAGAGACACTTCATTGTATGAGGTATCAACTTAATCTAAAGCGGGGTAACATGTCCCCTTCCTCGCCGCTTTTAATTTAAAACATTCTCAGCTCCGGGTGGAGCACACACAAAATACACGCCAAGATCTGAGCTACTGGATTCAGCTCCGCCAACGTTGTCCTTGTTTAATTCCTCATCTCCGCCGCGGCCCGTGAAGCCTTTCCCTGTGTAGGCTGTTAGAACGTTCCAGTTTCCAATTCTGGATATGTTATTAGAAGAAAACAGGTCCGCCAGCGAGGCGGATTCCTCATGCTTTTCTCTGCATTTGCCCTATTTGGTACATGACTATTCTTCTATATTGTTTGATTTGTATTTTTCGTTTTGATTGACGTGTCAATATTTGTCAAAATGCGTGTGGCTTATCGCTTTTTCTTCTTTGCATTTAGGATCTGTCTTCTTCTGTTGTCCTACTGCTCTTGCTGTCTGGGCGTTGCAGAGAGGTGAGATGCGCCGTGGGAGGCTTGTCCTGCCGTTCAGATGTATGTTTCTGTCCTTCACGTTGGTTGTTACTTTCATCGTACGCACTTCCACCTACCTATACAACGTGAGTATACATTTCACGTTGGTTGTTACTTTCATCGTACGCACATCCACCTACCTATACAACGTGAGTATACATTTCACGTTGGTTGTTACTTTCATCGTACGCACATCCACCTACCTATACAACGTGAGTATACATTTCACGTTGGTTGTTACTTTCATCGTACGCACATCCACCTACCTATACAACGTGAGTATACATTTCACGTTGGTTGTTACTTTCATCGTACGCACTTCCACCCACATATACAACGTGAGTATACATTTCACGTTGGTTGTTACTTTCATCGTACGCACTTCCACCCACCTATACAACGTGAGTATACATTTTTGAAACAGTTCTTCCTCTTCTGCGTTCGTTCTCAAACTCCCGCTACCAAGCTCTGAACGTTCTCAAACTCCCGCTACCAAGCTCTGAACGTTCTCAAACTCCCGCTACCAAGCTCTGAACGTTCTCAAACTCCGGATACCAAGCCCAGAACAGGGCTTTACAAGTAGCAGGATGTAGTCCGGAGAACGGATTGCGTTGTGCCGCTAGTTTATAGCTTGACTGCGATATTTGCACCTTTGGGTCCGACACATCCGTCTTCGGCAGGAGAAACAGTTGTAAATCACATTCGGGTTGCTGGGCCTGTGGTAAGATAATCTGTACACTATTTGTAGTTCCTGTAGGCACTACATTGGTAACAGCTTTCTTTAAAATGCGAAGTAACAAATATTATTCGGTAAACAAATGCAAGGATCTTTGATCATGCTACATCTGCAGGCTAGTCGCCCTGATGAAATCTGTAGACTTCGCCAGGTCGGAGCGGCTCTTCCTGACTAACACTGTCTCATCAGTATGTTTCACCTGACCCTGACTAAGGTTATCCGATCAGTATGTTTCACCTGACCCTGACTAAGGTTATCCGATCAGTATGTTTCACCTGACCCTGACTAAGGTTATCCGATCAGTATGTTTCACCTGACCCTGACTAAGGTTATCCGATCAGTATGTTTCACCTGACCCTGACTAAGGTTATCCGATCAGTATGTTTCACCTGACCCTGACTAAGGTTATCCGATCAGTATGTTTCACCTGACCCTGACTAAGGTTATCCGATCAGTATGTTTCACCTGACCGGCCGTTAGTCTCCTCTCCACACCATGCACTGTAGATATCCATCAACCTGGTTTCAATTTTCAAGAGCTCCCAAAAGACCCTCCCCCAAATGACTCCATGTCACGAGAGATACAAGCAAACCTACATTGACCGCAATGATTCCATTGAGTAACGTTTCAACATAACCACGCAAGAGAGTAATTTAGCTAGCATCCTGCTTCGTGCCTCTGAATTCCTGCCTTTCGCATGCTGACAACTTGACAATGAAAATGTATCGCTCTGCTAAGTGTTTTCAACTCGTTTCTCAAAGTTGTAATGCGCGTTCATCTGAACACTTCCGTGTTTGTTTGTTTGGTTTTTTTTATTTGACCTCAAAATAGTTAGAAGAAAACAATGGGTCACAGCGGTCCATCCCCAATTATTACTATTTTGAGCTTGAGTGGTTAGAGCTGACTTCTCGCAGAAAATGCCCCGATTATGCTGCAGGGTTGCGATCCGCTGGTGTTTATCTCGGGATGATAGTTTGTTAGCCATCGCAAGCGATGATGGCGACATCATCAGACGGTTTTTGTCGTGATGTTACTTGCGACATATTTGGGTTATTGTGAGAAAGAAGCTGCGCTGGTCATACAAACTTACTCTCTGGTCTCGAACTACCTTGCGCCTGTGGCAAGACACAAGTCAAGACGACTGGAGGTAATTTAGGATGCAGGCACTCTGGTCCCACCTCCCTTCAGACCAGGAGTCGCTTGAAACCTGCGGGGTTCGAGCCCACACCGTTTTCGTCCATCACTTTGAGAGGCGACCACAGCGACCCCTGCATGTTATATCAGTGCTAACTAAACACGTGCATAAGGCAGAAACCAATGCGCATCAGCTTGATATGTGTAACGCTACTTGTCCAAGTTCATGAATGTTGCTCATGTCAATAAAAGAGCCATCACTGGCGATTGTACTACTGAGAGTTTTCTTTCGGTCTTCCTCTTTTCCTGCTGTAACATGATGTGCACATAATTGTTTGCAGAGAGATAGAGAGAGTATGTTGCTGTCCATTCAAATAACATGCCCTTAGTATGTCCACCGTGTTTTCCTAATGAGTGATGAAACATATCGCTGAACGTTGACTAATTATTGTGTTGGCTATGAATTCCCAGCAACCGATTTACAACAGTTTTCTAAGACATGTATTCCCATATCCTTCAGTTTCTTGTCACATGTATGGCTTGGCTTGGCTTCGTTCGTTCTCAACCTCCCACTACCAAACACTGAAAGGGCTTAAGTAGTAGAATGTAGTTCATAGAACGGATTGCGTTGTGTCGTAGTTTACAGCTTGACTGCGATATTTGCACCTTTCGGTCCAACACATCCGATTTCAGCAAGCATTTTTTGAGTACCGGGTTACCATTCTCTCTTCGATCCCTTCTCCTTAGCCACTGCCCTGATGCAGCCTGTTATCCGGGATCACCACATGGAGGTGTAGAAGGGTCTTGACAGCTTTGGTTCACTGGCCCTGACGCTAGCAGTCAGCTACGAGTCGCTGACCACTGCAGCTCAGCATCTTGATTCTTGGCACATGTATAAATGAGTATCTGACTCAATGTTTGAGATTACAAGACGACGAGCAAGTAAAAACATATCACAAACCAAGTTTGCGAACTAATGCAGTAAAATCTGAAATCCCGTACACGCCTAACCTTTGTGGGGACTCGGTGGTCTCGAGGTAAGGTGTTCGCTTCGGGTACCGGAGGCCGTGTGTTCGAATCACGGTAGAGACTGGGATTTTATTCACGCGGATCTTCTTGTACCAAAATTCCCCTGATCTCTGAGTAGTGAGATCGAACCCCCGTGTTCACTGTCGAGCACATTAACAATTCCTTGGCAGTTGGAAATCGATAATAGTCGGCTTAAAGTTCGCTGCCCAAAATCTAATGCACCAGAGACTAAACAATTTCGGAAATGGGAAACTAAAGCGGAGAAACTTTGCAGAAATAGCCAAAGCAAAGATGCACGAAGACCCCATGAACGCACTAACAACACCAAAGCCCATCCCTACTGTACGAAAACCTACCTGGAGGCAGCATATATTTCCAGAGGTGGTAGAAAATATACCAGGTATTGGAAACAAAAACTGCCAGATTGAAAAAGAAAGAAGAGATACAACCCTGAGGTACATAACGAAAAACTACCCAAGCATGGACTGGACCCATGCATACACCGATGGTTCTGTAACAAACATAACACAGAACGGAGGGGCAGGGGCATTTCTGAGCCTACCAAATGGTAGAAAAATAACACTGTTATTGGCAACTGGAAAATACATAAGCAATTTCAGAGCGGAGGCAGAGGCACTGAGGGCGGCAGTGGAAGAAATGGTGACAGGTAAAAGGAATGAAAGCCATATAGTCCTGCTTACAGATGCCCTGGCCGTAGTCACAGCACTAAAAAGCCAGAAAAATACTGAACTTAATGATTTAATAGCAGTACTCTGTCAACTATGATAGCAGTCTGCACCAAAAAGAGTAGTGGTACAGTGGGTTCCATCCCACTGCAACATCCAAGGCAACGAGGAGGCAGACAGACTGCCAAAAGAAGGTGCAAGACTACCACAACCAGATACTAGTGTGACCTACGAAGAGTCAAAAAGGCTTATTAGAGCTAGATACATGACCAAATGGGAAACAGAACATACTGGCTACACAAAAAACGATGCCTATTAGCAGTTGAACAGAAGAGAGCAGGTCGTGTTCTTCAGACTTCGCACTGGCCACAATAGACTGAGGTACCACCTATTCAACAAATTGAAGATAGGTGGCACTGACGAATGCTCGTGTGGTACAGGGAAAATGACCCCTGAGCATTTGTTGCAAAACTGCCCGACATACGAGGACGAGAGAGAGCAGATGTGGCCATTACCAGTGGCAACACTAGACAAGCTCTTTGGCAGTGTCGACAGCCTCAGGATGACCGCTGCATTTTTCGAAAAAATAAAGGTCGACCTCTGACAGCGTAAGAAGAAGAAGAAGAAGAAGACAGTCAGTGTATACTTAATGTGCTGGACTGCCATTCCTGCCCTTCCGCTCTGCCCACGAGACGCTAGTTACATGTGTGTCTTCTTCCATTGTCCTTCGCTATACGATCTTTTGGATTCCCCAATCGTCACTATTCCCGTTCCAATCCAAAGCAGGCCTAGATATAGTGTCACATTCAGAATGACCCTGCATCTATTATTATTATACTCGTATATCTAAGACTTCTCTTACAGATTAATTTGTCAGTATTGCTAAATGGGCAAACCACGTGCCATTCCCCAGCCTCCATAGGGACTGCATTGCTGTAAAATTAATGTGTATGTATGTATATAAGCCAAAATGTGTCATGTATATATATATATATATATATATATATATATATAAGCCAAAATGTGTCATGTATATATATATATATAAGCCAAAATGTGTCATGTATATATATATATATATATAAGCCAAAATGTGTCATGTATATATATATATATATAAGCCAAAATGTGTCATGTATATATATATATATATATAAACCAAAATGTGTCATGTATATATATATATATATATAAGCCAAAATGTGTCATGTATATATATATATATATATATATAAGCCAAAATGTGTCATGTATATATATATATAAGCCAAAATGTGTCATGTAATATATATATATAAGCCAAAATGTGTCATGTATATATATATATATATATATATATATATATTTATACAAGCCAAAATGTGTCATGTATATCTTGGGCCATGGAAGTCCATTGGGTGGCAAGCATTCCATCAGAGATGTCTCGAATATTCTTGTTGCTGTACATAGGAAACTGGCTGACTAACCCCATCTAATAAAAAGCTTTGGCTCACTTAGTACAACTTCATTGCCGACAACAACGACTGCTATGGGACTACGTTCACCTCGGTTGCATAATCCATTTCTGGAGTCTGTGAAGACTCTAGTCACGGGTACATATTCATTAAAAAAACCATAACAGAAGACGAAACGAGATTTTATTGTTAAAATTGTCAAGTGGTTATAAAAATTGTAGCTATGAATATCGATCTGGTGAAGGCTTTATCATATCTTCGCCGAGCACATCAAAGGAGGTTATCAGGATATCGATTTGCCTTTGGGTGGTGGTGAAACACTGTAGGATTGAACGATACTTTCCATAGGTGGTTTCCGGGTGGGTTATATGTGTGTGTCAGAGATCCGAGAATACGGTTGTTGCAGCACGAGACGAATCTCACAGTAGAAGACATTCCAACTCATAGGTTACACATGGGCGAGTATGTGACAGCTTCTCTTTTCAAAAGAAAGATCTAGCAATAATACACAAACATGATACAGAAATTGAAGTACGAAAGCAACATTTACTCTGGTGTTGAAGAGCTCAAAGCAAGTTTTAAATTGTGTAGAAGAGAGACTGCACCATTATTATTATTATTACTATTGTTAAAGTCATATAGCAGGAACTATCGTTGGTGATGCAGTGTTAAAAGCTTCATTGTACTAAGCCACAGCGTGTGTAAGGTGGGGTGGTCAGTTCGCGTTCTGTCCCTAACCGTTAGCCAGGTACCCATTTACAAATTGATCCCCTATGCAGCTGGTTCAACTGAGACGCGCGGGTAGCGCTAGTTGAACCCAGTATATCTTGTCTTATTTTTTTTTTTTTTTTTTGCGTTCGCCTTATCTATCTATTCCCCAAGGCGTGTGTGCGTTACACTGTGGTTTTTATTTTGCGCCTGTCGGCCCAGTGCATCCGACTTCAGCAAGCATTTTATGTAAGGGTCTGCTTCCTCCTGCATTTTCTAAGGGTTTGCTTCCCTGGGGTAACGGCCGGTGCTGTGATGGGGATCGAATCCAGCACCTTCTGGTTGTGAGCCGTGCCACTTAACCACGCCGTCCCCATATCTGTCTTGAAAAGCGAGTGCTCTATCATGACACTAATCAGACGCTCGGTTATACCAGTATCATTTACAATATCACATTTCAGTTCTTATGTTCACCCTGAAAAGGACGCTGTGTCGTGGTTTACAACGACGTTGCACCGTTCGGCCCCAGACATCCAGTTTCAGCACGGCATTTTAGGGACCAGGTTTGCCGTCCCTCTTCGATTCTTATTCTCATAGCCAGTCTAAACAAGTGCAGCCAGTTTCCAGTTTCCAGGCAACTTATACACAATTTAACCTCTTTATACTGGTTTGGAAGACTGTATACAACCAGTTCATTTTACATTCACTTGATCTAAAAATACCTATGCGCATCCAATCATTCTTGGATACATTAATTGATCCTGCCGCCACTATTTTCTGTGGCAATGCATTCCAATCATTAACGACTAAAAAAAAAAAAGTTCCTAGTATTTAATCTGGACCTATTTACAATTAATTTGTGGATGTGTCCTCTTGTTCTTGTAGGCGGCTGTATTTTGAAGGAAAAAATCGTGTTATAGTCTGATTTATTCTTTCCTCTGATTGTATTAAGTTACCTCGAGCTCTTCTCTTTTCTAGACACTGTAGGCCGGTTTTCCCGAGTCTTTCCTCATATCTGAAATTCCGGAATCCCGCTATCAGCCTTGTCCCTCATCATTGTATCCTTTTCAGCATGTTTTGTATCCTCTCTACGATAAGGACTCCATACCTGTACACAATAATCCAATCTAGGTCGAACTAATGCTTTAAACAGCTCGACTATCACTGCCCTGTTCCAATGTTCAATTCTTCTGTTTATCATACCTGCCATTGCATTTGCCTTTTTTTTACTGCTACCTGGACTCGCTCACTCACATTACCTGTATTATCTATTATGACCCCTAGGTCCTTTTCTGACTTTCTAATTGTGTTCTCTCCCAGTATGTAATTATGTTCTATATATGTCCTGGTATAACCCAAAAAGTAGTTTTGTGGTTAAAAGAGGCTCATGCTAAAAGAGGCTCATGCTAAAATAGGCTCATGCTAAAAGAGGCTCAATCCCAACTTCTCTGTCTCTGTCTAATGACAGGAGGAGGACCCAGCTAGCTACTGCAGACAATAACGTCTATTTAAAGCCCACCAGAATCGTTCTCACATTTATCACACTGATAACGAGACTGAGACGATAGTCCGGTCAGGACAACATACTGACCAGGACGTCGCGTCAGGGCCAGGCACAATATACTGACCAGGTCGTCGTGTTAAGGTCAGGTACAATATACTGACCAGGTCGTCGTGTCAAGGTCAGGTACACGGGTACAATATACTCACCAAGACTACAGATAGCATTCGCTGGAAACAGGATGCTTGTAATGCTGTACATTGACGCAATGCCCGTAGTAGTGAGTGTTACGAAGATTAAGCTAAGCATAGCACAAACGCCTGTATGACCGCGGTCAACCTTCATCAGTGCGCTAGGGAGGAAGGAGCAGTAAGGTAAAGGCCGCTGTCCACCTACGAAAAGGTAAACTGACTTTAAACCATAGATTTTTTTTTTCTTTGCGCAGGCGATGATGGCATAATTTATTTGCTTGGGCTATTTTTAGTAACGATTAATTTCTCTACTTTTTATCCTCACTATCTCGTCTCGAGCCGCCTGACCCCAGTGGCAAGTCAATGACAACGAGTCGAACCCACACCACCTGATCACGAGGTCGACGGCTTAACCACTTCGCCACGGAATCCCCTAGAATTTTCCTAGAGCACAAAAGAGTAAGCGTTCTCATTCCGAGCATGAAACAACAGTATCACACTGGTTGACGTATGCAGCCATCCGACGTCGCCACTCTAATGTAGCCTGTGCCAGTCTTGGTATAGTGAAAGGCGGTGTTAAATACATCTGATGTCTTATGTAGCACCTGAATTACAATTATTGTATCTACAGATCTTCTTCTTCGCTCGTTCTCAATTTTCAACTACCAAGCCCTGAAAAGGTAGCATGTAGCAGGATGTTGTCCGGAGAACGCAATGCGTTGTGTCGTAGCTTACAGCTTGGATGCGATATTTGCACCTTTCAGTCCGACACATTCGACTTCAGCAGGAATTGTTGAGTACCTGGTTAGCCTTCCCTTCTCCTTAGCGAGTCTGCTCTGTTGCAGTGTGGCATCCAGAATCACCGTGTAGAGGTGTAGAAGGGTCTTGGCAGGTCTGGTTAGCTGGCTCTGCCGCTAGCAGTAAGAAATGGGTCGCTGATCGCCGCACTTCCCAGCATCTTGATACATCTACAGATCAAATTACGTTGGTGTGACTCGTAACTTGTAAATAAAATGATTACATGCATAATTCTCTAGGTTTGTCTTAAGAATAGCGAAGACCCTATATATTTTAATATTTAGCTGAACGATAAGTGCCAGATGTATTATCAATTGTTGTGGATTACTCTCATAACTAACTTTCACGAACTATCAACGTCACGTAGTACTGAAGTCACATAGCAAAGCGTAGTCTCAATACGACGTTTTACACGTTATTTAAAACCTGCTTAGATGCTTCCATTAGACGGCCAATGATTGGCGAACCTTGCGTTCTTGGAACCTCAAAATGTAAACTGAGCTTATTCCTTTGATCCGTTATCCACGGAACTTTGAAATTATGTTGTTTTTCTTTTAATTGCATCTTCAATCAAGTGTTTGATTACATCTTCAAAACATGCGTTGTGGTGGGGTGGGGGTGGGGGAGGAGGGTGACACAGGCAGAGTATGTGAGGTGATGGGCGCTGAAAGGCATAGATTCTATAACTGTTAAACTATTGTTGTTTCTTTCATATTGTACAGTTCCATTACCGGGCAGATTTTCTTCACGGGTATTTATTCTATGCAAGAAGATGCTGCTGCTGACCAGCGCCCACATCTGTAGGTCTAGGTGAGGAACCATGAACCAATGACTGAGGGGAGATTCCGATCGTGGAATGCAATGAAAATGGACGCAATTTCCAAGTAGGTCGTGCACAACCAAGTGACGTCCTATCTAACATCGTGTATTCTATAAAATCCGAAGATCAGATCGTGTTTTTTCCTAATTCCGAGAAAAATTACACACAGACTTCCTGTACCAAGCGTAAGACGTGCTAGAAAATGATCACCACACAACGCTGCGCTCCATACATTAATTGGAACCAACAAACCACATGAAAATCGCAGATCATGAGCGCAGCTGTTGCTTGGTCGCCATCTTACCGGAAGACACCTACGGAAAGGTAAACTGACTTCAAACCACAGATTTATATATATATTTTTTTCCGTTTATTCCTCTATTCTTATTTCTCTATTCCCCAAGGTAGTGTGCGTTGCAACGGGGTTGTATCTTGCGCCTGTCGGCCCAGTACATCCGACTTCGGCATCGATTTTATGTAAGAGTCTGCTTCCTCCTGCATTTATTAAGGGTTTGCTTCCCCAGGGTTACGGCCGGTGCTGTGATGGGGATCGAACCCAGCACCTTCGGGTTGTAAGCCGTATCACTCAACTACTAGCCCATGCGGTCTCCAAGCCATAGATGATAAGTATAGTCTAAGATATATCTAAGGTGATAATAAATCTAATCTATGAAAGGGTAAACTGACTTCAAACCATAGATAATAATAAGTTTGGTCTATGAAAGGGTAAACTGACTGCAAACCATAGATGATAAGTTTGGTCTACGAAAGGGTAAACTGACTTCAAACCATAGATGATAAGTTTGGTCTATGAAAGGGTAAACTGACGTCAAACCATAGATGTAGTCTATGAAAGGGTAAACTGGCTTCAAACCATAGATGTAGTCTACAAAAGGGTAAACTGACTTCAAACCATAGATGTAGTCTACGAAAGGGTAAACTGACTTCAAACCATAGATGTATTCTACAAAAGGGTAAACTGACTTCAAACCATAGATGTAGTCTACGAAAGGGTAAACTGGCTTCAAACCATAGATGTAGTCTACGAAAGGGTAAACTGACTTCAAACCATAGATGTAGTCTACGAAAGGGTAAACTGGCCTCAAACCATAGATGATAATAAGTTTGGTCTATGAAAGGGTAAACTGACTTCAAACCATAGATGATAATAAGTTTGGTCTATGAAAGGCTAAACTGACTTCAAACCATAGATGTAGTCTATGAAAGGGTAAACTGGCTTCAAACTACTCGTTGCTTTGTGTGTAGTATGGAAACATTCAAAGGTTAGGGTGAGTTGACCCAAATCAAAAGATTTGCTGAAAATGAATACGCCTGGTACATATTCAACACAAATACATCGCAGATATCTGATGATATTATTGTATTCTTCGTTTGCCCAGCTTCCCTAGCGCGGTGCGCTGCGCTGTGTTTCGTACCTTTAGCCGCCAAAGTACATCTGACTTCATTCAACATAAATTTAACGGGAGTACTTCCTATAGGGGAACGGCCTTGCTGTTTCGTGAAGACGGGAAATAGGAGAAATAGATATGGTTATGTGAGAGCAAATGATGATGAAGGATACTACACAAGGGGTATCTTAAATTACCATGTTTAGTACTTGCGTATCAATTCACCCCAAATAGAGTTCCCTGGGTTACCATCGTGTGTATCTGATAGATGATGAATGTCACAGGGCATTCCATTTCGGGTTAAGGGGAGGGCAGGTCGATATAATTTATTTGAAATAAATAAGTAAAGACTTGATAAAGATGGAAGTGTAGAAAAGATGGTTATATTCAATTTTGAAAAGGGTTAGGGTTAGATAACATGGTGGTTATTACATCGTCTGACAGCATGGATAATGCCATGCTACTGTATAAACTGGATGCTTCTCTCCTTATCATGGGTCAACGTTGACAGATTCGAGAACAGAATTGCTAAGACGGCAGGAGAAGCAGAAATTGTCGTCTAGTCTCGCAGAATGTTTGACACCCCAACAGTTGAAAAGTGGCCTATTGTGTGACGTCACTGCCTCAAATTCAGTGTTTGTGGTGAAATAAGACGAAAGTACCCATTTTTATTCCTCTGACGTCCACAAACTTCTATCCAGTTTAATTAAAAATGAAGCTCTCAAAAACACTAAACACGTCAACGCACTGTAAACACGCAAAAGTGTGTAGGATAAGTGTAAAGTAGACATAGTTACTACAGGCTGTAACTACTATCCCAGCACATTTGGGCATATTCCCAGTCAATGTCTATATACTCTATCAGCCTGCTTTCGCACTTTCAACCGATTAACATGCTAACACTGTCCTTTCGCCACCAAAAATGGGCATTCACAGATGATTCAACAAGCACTGAGGCCTGATCTAGGAATGTGTTCTATCACCCGATCTGTTTTCCCTTGGAACTGCGATAACGGTAAGATTTAAATCTGACAAACTTGGAAAACGAGTGGCGTGCCATAAGGTAAACACGTTGCGCTACGCTGATAACATAGTAATTGTTAGCTTGAAGGCGGCCAATGCCTACAGGAAATGGTTAGAGCTCAAGAGAAGGAGGTTCCCTGTCTGGCGTATACTTACCCACAAGAGGTACAGTCACAGTTACTATGTCAACTGCAAATGACCAGAAGGAGGCTTTCCTCAAAGCTGGTTAAAGTAACACAAATCCAGTGTTGGACACGCTCATGCACATGGCAGTGGGTTGGGGGAGGGGGGGGGGGAAGAGAAGAAGAAGGAAAAGGAGAAAGAGGGGATTTAATGAAAGTAGAAAAGCTTCACGAAGGTTTACTAAAAGCAGATAAGCCTGTGAAGGTTTACTAAAAGTAGATGGGTTTCGTGGTGGTTTATTAAAAGTAGATTAGCTTCATGAAGGTTTATTAAAAGTAGATGGGCTAATGAAGGTTTACTAAAAGTAGATAAGCAACATGAAGGTTTACAAAAAGTAGATAAGCTTTACAAAACGTCAAGGTGGTATGAGCATGTTTAATAAAAGTCTTTGTGGTATGGAAATGTTCACCGAAAGTCAGGGTGATTTTTCAACGTTTACCAAAAATCAAGATAGTATTGGAAGGTGTACTATAGGGACCGAAAATGGGAGGAGAACCACTGCTTTATTTAGTTATGAACATTGGGGGGAAAAGATAAAATTTGCACAAAATGTACTCAACATACATAGCAAGAACAAAGAAGTATCGCTATCTCCTGCTACCTGGATGCTCAACTGTACAGAAGTTTATTTAGTGTAGTTTAGGCCACTCGGGCGTCTCCTGGAAGTGATTTTCCCTTTTACACCTTAGTCTTATAGTCAGCCCAGCCTTTGCAGACTAGTCCGGGAAAACGACTCATCGAAAGTTGGAAACAGCTGACACAGGTCCCCTTGGTCGAGTTACGGGAGGAACCTGCGCCTGGACATCTCCTGCCCCACGCAACATGGATGTCACTAAATAGACTTCGAACTGGTGCACCACGATGCAGGGAAAACCTAAAAAGATGGGGATACAGGGATGATGAAACATGAGGATGTGGAGTAACACAAGACCTAGGACCATCTGCTCAAACCTCCCGGAGACGTGTAGCATGGATGACCTGCTGAGTGCCAGCGACGGGGCAATTCATGTGGGTGAATACTGGAAGAATGAAGTGTGGCGTAATGTCTAGAACACGGACAGTAAAGTAAGTAAGTTTAGTTAAGTCGAACAATCAAAGGCATTGCACACGGTTTAACCCGTTCTGTTCTTTATATTCTTGGAGAATCTCAGCACAATGCACGAACTCCGTAGCACTGGCAAGGATTCCGTAATAGGTTAGGTAATTTGTTTACACATAATTATGAATTTTGCCCAGTCAGTGATCGGTAAGCCTACTCTTTTCGATTTACAACCGCCGAGAAACTTTTAACGAACGCGACACTGTACACAGGCGTCCGACCTCTACTATCGAGAGACCACTTCAGTCCCCTCAGATGGCCCATGTGTAAATTGGTACTTTATGGTTAGGGAAACAAAGGCAGCGAGGAAGGAAACTAACCATCCCACCTTACAACACAAGCTGTGGCTTAGTACAATGAATATCTTCCTAAAATCAAACAAAGCCGACACAGACAAGCCCTGAAAGTCGCCGTATCGAGAGATGGCACAAATTGATGCAGGCCCCAGAGATGGAACTTCGAGAGGAACATGCCTCCGGTCATCATCTACCATATACACCACGGAAGTCACTGAACAGACTCTGAACCGGTGTATCACGATAGAAAATGAACATGAATAGATGAGGGTGCAATGCATGACCCAGAACACCCCCTGAACTACCCCAACCTTCACAAAATATGCAATAGGTGCGACATTATGGTGGCAAATGACAGAGAAATCCATGTCGCAGAATACTGAATGCAAGCTGTATGACGTGCTCCTTGGACACCGAAAGTAAGTAAGTAAATACAATGAAGTATCTACCACTTCGTCTCCGACGGCAGTAACTGCTATAATTTTGTAAAATAAAAATGATATCCGGGTTAGAAAGAAAAACCACAACCACAAAAATGCAGTAAATACAATCTTAAAATAAACGCATAAATTAAATACGCCACGATGCAATGATGACAATCATAACGGGAAAATTCATCATAATCCCACTGCATTTCCTTCACTAAACAAAGTACCCGTTTCTAGTTATATATACTGGATCGTGACGAATCAACGTTTATACTGAACCTTCGAGGAGGAAGACTAACGTCTGGTCAGGCACAACATACTGATCAGATGTTAGTCAGGGTCACGCAAAATATACTGGCCAAGGCCCTCACATCAGGTTCCTCGTAGTCCTCCCTGAAAACGGGTTGTTTTCACGGTATCCCGAACTAACGAGGCGAGGGATCGACGTGCTCCCCGTAGTGGTGAGCGACACGCAGATGAAGCCAGGCAATTAACAGTCGCCTGGAGGACCACGGTCCACCTTCATCAGCACGCTCGGGATGTGAGGAAAGCTACTGCAACCCACCCCTTAACGTCCTTTTCAAGGCGCATATAAAAGTAAACCTACTCATTGTGGGCATTCAACAAGAAGAAGACTGAACCTTCACTATTGGAGAAAACACGTTTTGAATATCACTGGGTCGATCTAGTGTCGAAGGTATGCAAGTAATGGTACTCACCCAAGTATCCACAACACAATCCATTACCATAACACACGCGCAAAAGATATGTCCATTTAATATACTCCTTGCTTCAGAAAGTGGATTCGTGATCCACAATAGCGAACGTGCAAATTGGACTAGTAGATAACTAATAAAGGTCCGGGGGGAAGGTGTGTGGGAGGAAGAGAGAAATGATGCGGCGGTACGAGCCGATGTGGCTTGTGCAACGCGCTGAGACTTTCGGATTTTCGGGTTGAGCGAGGGAGGGACAAACTTGTCGCCATGGAATGCTTACGGGAACTCTTTATCTACGTAAGCGTATTCTAATCTGTTCAGATAAAAATCGATGTCACTGCGCTCCTGGAAGACTCGTTAGTGATCAGTCTTCTTCGGCGTTCCTCTTACAAGGGAGGGGGCGATGGTTCTTTTAGTTTATTGCGAGGCTGCGATATATGTGACGTTGGGCACAACACATCATATGTCAGCTGGCTTTGGAGTGGTTGGGGGGGGGGGGGGGGGGGGGGGGGAATCGGGTTAGCCTTACCACTGCTATCTCTATTCCCTTAGTCAAACTACGCTAGTGCAGCCTGCTTCCAGGGTCGACGCTTGCAGGCGGAATTGTGTCAGTTCTGGTTCGCTGAACTTTTGTTACTATCAGTTCATTTACTACTGTGCCCTATCTTCGGCCCCAGTTCTTCTTTGGTTGTTCGTGCTGAAACTCCCGCTACCAAACACTCGAAATGGCTTTACGAGTAGTATGATGTTGTTCGGAGGACGGAATTCGTTCGTGGTAGTTTACAGCTTGATTGCGATTTTTTTGATTTTTTTGCGTTCGCCTTATTTCTCTTATCCCCATAGCGGTGTGCGTTGCACTGTGCTTTTTTTGCGCCTGTCGGCCCAGTGCATCCGACTTCAGCATGCATTTTATGTAAGGGTTTGCTTCCTCCTGCATTTTCTAAGGGTTTGCTTCCCCGGGGTAACGGCCGGTGCTGTGATGGGGATCGAACCCAGCACCTTCCAGTTGTGAGCAGTGTCACTTAACCACTAGGCCACGCCGTCCCCCTTGATTGCGATATTCGCACCTTTTTGGTCCGACACATCCTACTTCAGCAGTCATTTTTGTGTACGCGGTTACCTGTCCCTGTTCGATCCCTTCTCCTTAGCCAGTCTGGCCTGTTATCCAAGATTATCACGTGGAGTTGTAGAAGGGTGTTGGCAGCTCTGGGTCGCTGGCCCTGATACTAGCAGTCAGCTGACCGCTACGGCTCATGCACTACTCGGCCTCTTGATCCCTTCAGCCCCAGTGATCAGTCTATTTCGCTAACGGCGAAGGGTGTAGATACTGAATGGCTATTGTAAATCGCTGGTTGTATACACACCTGCCGCGTCCTCTCAGGAGCCCCTACTTGCTGGACTCGTATCTGAATACATGTTGCTATATGTGGAGCGCCGGTTCATCAATTGCAGTGTCACCATCCAAGAGGCGTTCAGCTAGTCAGACTTGATCAAGTTCAAGGCCCAACGTGAACACATCACTCATCACGAACATATGACTGTAAAGATCAATCCCGGAACGGCATACCCTGCCATATTCGGGGCGTACATGTGGAGAGCTGTAAACTCGTCATCGTACATTTTTTTTTCGGGGCAGCACGCTTTCGCTGAGCCTCCGCGATCTGAGCACTTTCGGTGACACTAGCGCGCCCACGTGGTACCATTTTGCGCAAGCGAAAGAGACACTTTCAAGGGGTCTGCACCCCTGATGGACGTCTGTCGACTGTGACAGCTATCACCGTCAAACAGCTGCCTGGGGATGCGTTCATCTAGCACGCGAATAATATGCCCTGTCCATGATGGCTGAGCCTTTTGCAGAAGTGTATGTATGCTAAACATGTTAGTCTGACTAAGAATTTCAGAGTTAGGTACTTTGTCCTGCCACATGATTGTGGTGAGCAGCCCACGCAGACATGTCAGGTCATCTCGTTACCGGTGAGGTCCTTGGGGCACACATGAAGACATTCTCAAAACCCCACGCCACCCTTCTCTGTCATCGGCCGTTGCCTGTGCCTCTCTGGTCAGAGATTGGTCCATTCTTGTATGTTATCCTCCCACCTCTTTTTGGGTCGGCCTCTTCTTCGTCTGGTTTGCACCTTTCCATGCAGGATCGTATTTGCAAGGCCATTTGATCTCGATATGTGACCGTACCAGGCGAGTTTCATTCTTTTGACAGTTTCCAAGAGGTCTTCAAAAGGCCCTATTGCTGTTGTAATTTTATCTTGTATTTCCTCATTTGTAACTCGATCTTTGTACGTGACGTTTACAGTATTCGGAAACATCTCATCTCCAATGTCTGTATCCTTCTCTGTAACTGTCCATGTCTTACAAGCATAGAGGAATATTGACAGGACCAATGTACGCATTAATCTGATTTTCGTGCATAGTGCTAACCGTTTATCTTGCCAGATTTTGTTAAGCCGTACAAGCGCCGCTATTGTCTGTGCTATTCTGGCCAACACCTCACATTTTGATTCCTCATCACTGACAATCGACCCTAGATAATTAAAACACAGACAGAATAAGTAAAAACAAAAAGATGTAGCTGTCTGCTATACACTGTCCATGTTTCGCATGCACTCAGCCGAGTGGATAACACTACAGCACGGTATACTTTCAACTTTGCGGCGACACTGATACCTTGTCGGTTCCTTGTAGAGTGTGTGGTTTTGCTGATTGGCTACTGTAACGGTGTGTATTGCAATCAAAAGTGACCAGGGCGGTACAAGATCCTGGAGGCCTGGTGCCTCTATGATGGCTGTCCACTGATTTCAAAACCATCCATTTGACACTTTCCGAAGCAAGTATTGAGCCCGACACGATGTGGTGCCCTCATAAAACATGTCTCGATAGCCAACAATTGAAGCTACAACTTCAATCTCCACTCCCATGTTGTAGGCAACTGTCATGCATGCCCTAGTCTGTTCTGCAACAACCTTGCATCTCACTCTAGAGAAGCACCAGCCAGATTTCTCACTTGTGTTTGGGGTGGGGTGGGGGGAGGGGAGAATGAGAGAGAGAGAGAGAGAGAGAAAAAAGAAGGAAGAAAAAGAATACGAATAGGTTCCCACTGCAGCTAGAGGCCGACATAAGGGGATTGTGCATGTGGCTAGCAACATCATCATATAAACAGTTTGCTGCATAAACATAACTGCAAGCGAAAACAAATCTGCTTTATTGCAGACGTCCAGTAAAGGGTCTTCGATAATGGGGGCATTATGACCCATAATGGCGGAGCTGGAAAAGAGCCCAAAATATGTCTTCGACCTATTGGATGACCAGAGGTTGTAACAGTCTACGTATTAATCGCCAACAGGTGTACCAGATTTTGCATATTAGAAAGTCAACAGTTGTAACAGGGCCTTCATATTAGATTACCAACGGTTGTAACACAGCCTACATATTAGACGGTCAACGGTTGTAACAGAGCCGTCATATTAAATTACCAACGGTTGTAACACATCCTTTATATTAGATGATCAACAGTTGTAACAGAGTCTACATATTAGATGACCAATAGTTGTAACAGAATATACATATTAGATGACCTACAGTTGTAACAGAATATACAAATTAAATTGACAACTGTTGTAACAAACAGAATCTACATATTAAACTACCAACGTTTGTAACAGAGTCTACGTATTTGATTGCACACGGTTGTAACAGACGCAGTTGTGGCAATGCAATGAGACAGGCACTAGCTTGGAGCCCACTGAAAAAGGAAACGAGCGGGTCAGTTAAAAACAACAACATGTGACGACAACAACATGTGACGAAGTACCAGTAGAAGAAGAAGCCATGGCGGCTGAAGACTCATAAATGGAACACAGGAACATGAAAAAGCAAGGAACATAATTTGCAGCCAAGGGCGACCAGAAGGATTACGTAAATAGGCAAAAATGCAAGTAAAAATTCGCAAAGTATCCTTTGCCTGAAGACAGGGATGCACATAACAATTAGAACATCTGCTATTTCACATCACCAAAATGTGCGCCAATTAGAATCTCTACATTCTGTTTGTGAAGATTGAAAGGTAATTAAACAAGATAGACCACCAAGCCGAAGTTCACAAGAGCACATCTGCCTGCTCTCCTCACTCGTCCCCTCACCCGCACAGGTGAAGAGGAAGAGAAAGAAGTGAGAAAATGTATGACAAAGAAAGTAGAAAGCGTGAGAAAGTGTGTGTAAGTTTAGATAACCTGTCTGTTTGCATTGTTCTAGACGCCAGTCAGTTAATTGAGGCTAGGAAGTGTTACGTATTAAAAATGGGGGAGTCTAGTGGGGGGGGGGGGGTGGGGGGGGTAGAGTGAGCGTGAGGAGAAAAGTACATTATTCTATGAATAGGATAGAAACTAAATAGAAAATAGCTCATAGAACTTCAGTGCTCATGGGCGAATCCATATTTGTGCAATTCGTTTCATTGCTGAAAATGCTAACGACAGATCACGAACTTCGTGGCTCCTATCGGTACATATGCCCTTGACAGCATTCAACAAGAATGCACGGTCATGCATTGCTCTCAGGGTGTAATCATTTAATCTGAGTTCTTTCTCATATTCTCTTCTCGTGTATGTTTGGGTCTCTGTCTCTCTTTCCTTTGAGGATGCCATGTAAGAGGCTATGTTGGATTATGCCTACCGCAGCGTATGTCCTGTCCTATCCAGCCCCATTTTCTTTGTTTAATTTGATTGTTTCCGGTAGATGTTGTTGGCTCATTTCCCATAGGCCTTCATTCCTATCCGTGTCCTGCCACTTTATGCCCAGTATCCTTCGTATGCACCTGTTAACGAAGAACTGGAGTTTTTGTTGTATGGCCTTGGTTGTTCTCCGTACCTCCGCCCCATACAGCAGCACCGACTTGACACTTATCATCATGTAGCATGTCCTTTGTAGAACGTCGCTCCCATCACAGTCTGTCTGAAAGAAACTCGTTCTCTTGGCAAAACTCCAGCCTCCGCCACAGTCATACTCAGGCATTTCTGTATATCTTGGTGCCATCGTCTTCTTGGTCTACCCGTTCCTCTTTTGCCTGCCACCATACCTTCCATCACCGTTCTCTCAAAGACCGTTGTGTCTCTTGATGTGACCAAAGTATTTGCATTTTCTAGCCAAAATGGAATGGATAAACCAGTTCTCCTCTATGCTAACTCTTGCCGAATGTCTGCATTTGGTTTTTTTCTCTGTCCAGTGCATTTTGAGGATCTTTCTGTAACATTTTGACTTGAAGGATTCGATTCTTTGTCTAGAAGTTTTGGTAATCGTCCATGATTCACAGCCATAAGCTGCCACAGGAAAAACACAGGCTCTCAAGAATTTTACTTTTATTATTTTGTTGGTGCTCTGCCATAATTTCTTCAGGCTGTTCAGTCTCTGCATTGCCATAGCTAGTCTTCTTCTGATTTCTTTCGAGCAGTCGCAATTTTTTTCAATTCTGGAGCCCAGATATTCAAAATGTGTGACCTGCACTATTTCCTACCCACCCACTGTAAATTTATGTTGACATTGTGTTTTGTCGGTGGTCATTGTCTTTGTTTTATTTATGTTTATGGACAGGTTTTGATCTTTACTATATCCATTAACGGCTGAAAGTAGCTGCTCTAGCCCTTCTGCACTTCTTGATAGTATCACTGTGTCATCTGCGTATCGTAACTCTGGAATCTCGTACTCCCCAATCGTAAATGGGTCGAAACTTTCAATGTTCTCGTCGTCTCGAACATTTCTCATTATACATTCTGCATTTATATTGTACAGATAAGGTAGGAGGATACATCCCTGTCGGACTCCCGTTTGTACTACAAACCAATCTGATGTTTGCCCAGATACTCGGACAGCGGCTTGTTGATCTTGTTATAATGTTTCAATGAGATGGACTTTATGCAAGGAAACCCCCATTTCCTTTATGATTCTCCACAGATTTTTATGTTTTACCGTGTCCAAGACCTTGGTGTAATCAATGAAACATGTGTACAGGTCTACATTTAAGTCTCTACATTTTTCGTAGATATTCCTTAAATTGAATATGTGGTCCCTGGTCCCTCTGTCTTTCTAATTCACGTAGTCCAGGCAGGTATTAGGAAAGACAGAAGACTTGACACTGGCGTTGAATATTCTAACTTTGGTATGAATCGTGATTTCTCTGGCTTCCTCGCGTCCGTCGCGTTCTTTTTTAAATTTTGTCTTCAAGTGAAATTCAGTTCTCTGTAAGGATAATGAATGATGTTGTGTGGAGATTCATCTCCGTGCGCGATAGGCAGCATATAACAGAGCCGCAGGATACGTTCGGCTGTCTGTGCTGTTTGCCTGGACATACACATTGTGATGGGGTCACTTTTAGCTGTGCAAGTGGTCATCTGATATGTTCGGTTCTCCGTCGGAAAATAATAACTGCTGCGCTCGATCAAGGCAGTGATAGTTGTCTCTCGTTTGTTGACTTGTCTTTCAGCATGGATAAGGGTTTTATTTTCTTGGAAGGTGATTGTTTGTTATTTTTTGCTCCTCCGCTAAGCTGTCTCCTGTTTTATTTCCTGGTTATATGACAGTGTGATGGTATCCACTCTAGTACTACCATTCTCTTCGCTTTTAGTTTCCCTACGCTTTTTTAAGCTCTGACAGTTTACCATTCTGAAGGGCCAGCAGAATAGACATTGCACCTGTAAGATAAATATCCTGTTGGCATTAGTTTGTTAAATGTAGCTCTAAAAATAACTTTAATCGTGTCGGTTCATCTATAACTCTAGAAAGGACTACAACCCTGATAATGACCGACTGCAGCTCTAAAAATGACGTTCAACCTATCAATTCATCTATAACTCTAAAAATTACTGTAATCCTGATAATGACCAGCTGTGGCTCTAAAAATTACTGTATTTCTAATAATGATCAGCTGTGACTAAAAATGACTTTAATCCTGATAATAACCAGCTGTGGCTCTAAAAATGACTTTAATCCTGATAATAACCAGCCGTGACTAAAAATGATCGTTGAAATATTTGGTCTGTGATTGAACTGCGAAGTTGTGTACATTTTGGTGATATTTGTACGTGACAATTCACTCGTCTGTCCTCTTGTTCTGCTGGTACAGAAAGGTGCTTGTTTAGTTCTAGCACACAACCCTTTGTTTTATCGAGATCATTATGTATAGGATAAAAGTAATGGTGAGCCTGTCGCTTCGTCACAATTCAGGTTAGTAATCCGATTTATCAGCACGCCTCAATCGTTTATATGCTTCATTAGCGCGCATCCTACGCCAGGTCATCGACGAGGGCTCGAGTGGTCTATAAATAGCAGAGAATGGGGCGTGGGGTGGGGCAGACCAGCTGCTGTTAAGTGCTAATCAGTGTGGATGTATGTTAATCCCAAGACAAGGCCGCACTAAGTCCAATAAGCCAAGAACGTTTGTTCATGACACTGAACACAGGACGAGTCTTTTTATTTTTTTTTATTTTACGTGTTTGCCTCACTAGTGTCTAGTGGCGGAGGCGCGCCTATTCCACCACAGACCGTAGTCAATCGGGCGATATTAAGACGCATAAACCAGTGCTTGGATGTATATGTACGTATGTATGTACCTATGCTAGGTTTGTGCGCTCAATCTGCACAAGCGGAACATATATAACGAGCAACGGAACAGAAAGTAAAGTTATGGGCAGCCAATGGATTTTAACTCCGGGTCTCCAGATGACGGAATAGCCTTACCACGACAGAGAGAGAGAGAGAGAGAGAGAGAGAGAGAGAGAGAGAGAGAGAGAGAGAGGAGAGGAGAGGAGATAATGTACTAGAGCAGCGAGACACCCCAAGACGTGTGTCACAATCTGGCGAGTCTTTCGTCATTCAACACTTAAGACTTCGGAATATAGACTGAGGTCGATCCAGGCATATTTATAGACTCGATTACTTCCTGACCTTCCTATCATCAAGAACTAACCCGCACGGGCATTAAAGGCGGCACACGCGCACACAGAGAGAGTCAATATAAGGGTATAATCACGGTTACTAGGTCGTACCTCATGATATTGCCAAAAGAAACATGTAGTTGGCTGAATGAAGGCGTTATAAGCTTTAACAAGAAACTACTCAGTTGGCGTATCTATTCTCCTAACATATTCAACACAGATGCCCACTTGCAGCTCATCAGCAGTAAAGGGGTATTCCTAGTCACATAGAACACCCATCAGCAGTGAAAGAGTAGACTATTCCTAGTCACCCAGAACACTCATCAGCAGTGAAAGAGTATTCCTGGTCACGTACAACACTCATCAACAGTGAAAGAGTTGACTTTTCCTAGTCACATAGAACACTTATCAGCAGTGAAAGAGAAGACTATTCCTAGTCACCCAGAACACTCATCAGCAGTGAAAGAGTATTCCTGGTCACATAGAACACTCATCAGAGGTGAAAGAGAAGACTATTCCTAGTCACATAGAACACTTATCAGCAGTGAAAGAGAAGACTATTTCTAGTCACACAGAACACTCATCAGCAGTGAAAGAGAAGACTATTCCTAGTCACACAGAACACTTATCAGCAGTGAAAGAGAAGACTATTCCTAGTCACATAGAACACTTATCAGCAGTGAAAGAGAAGACTATTCCTAGTCACATAGAACACTCATCAGCAGTAAAAGAGAAGAATATTTCTAGTCACATAGAACACTTATCAGCAGTGAAAGAGAAGACTATTCCTAGTCACACAGAACACTTATCAGCAGTGAAAGAGAAGACTATTCCTAGTCACATAGAACACTCATCAGCAGTAAAAGAGAAGACTATTCATAGTCACATAGAACACTTATCAGCAGTGAAAGAGAAGACTATTCCTAGTCACATAGAACACTTATCAGCAGTAAAAGAGAAGACTATTCCTAGTCACATAGAACACTTATCAGCAGTGAAAGAGAAGACTATTCCTAGTCACATAGAACACTCATCAGCAGTAAAAGAGAAGAATATTTCTAGTCACATAGAACACTTATCAGCAGTGAAAGAGAAGACTATTCCTAGTCACACAGAACACTTATCAGCAGTGAAAGAGAAGACTATTCCTAGTCACATAGAACACTCATCAGCAGTAAAAGAGAAGACTATTCCTAGTCACATAGAACACTTATCAGCAGTGAAAGAGAAGACTATTCCTAGTCACATAGAACACTTATCAGCAGTAAAAGAGAAGACTATTCCTAGTCACATAGAACACTTATCAGCAGTGAAAGAGAAGACTATTCCTAGTCACATAGAACACTTATCAGCGGTAAAAGAGTATTCTCATTCATTGAGGGGTTTAAAAAAACCAGACCATACAACTAAACCAAACTTGTTTTGCTAATTCCATTTGAACTTGAGTTGGGTACTCTTAACGGCTTTCTTTTGTCGCATGTTACAGTGGCTCTCCTTGCATCTCGAGGCGTACTTGAGAAGGTGGAACAGGGTCCCACTGACAGTAGTGCAATGTTAGGCTCTTCAGTAAGCCCACCACTATGGCGATCATAGTGCAAACCACCACCTCGCTGACCAGACTGCCATGAAACAGCCTGATCACTATTATTTCACCTGCCCCTGACTAACATAGTCTGATCAGCATGTTTCACCTGACCATGACTAACATAGTCTGTTCAGTACGTTGCATGTTTCACCTGACCATGACTAACAGTCTGATCAGTACGTTTCATCTGATCCTGACTAAAATAGTATGATCAGTATATTTCACCTGGTCCTGACTAACATAGTCTGATCAGAATGTTTCACCTGACCCTGAATAACATAGTTTGATCAGTACGTTTCACCTGACCCCGACTAACATTGTCTGATCAGTACGTTTTACCTGACCCTGACTAACATAATCTGATCCGCACGTGTTGCCTGACCAGACTTTAGTCTCCTATCCTTTAAACCAAACATAAAATAACCCAAACAATACCCAGATATAAACACCATTCAAATACGGACATAAAAATAAATCAAGGAAGAAACCACACAAGCATTTACTTCTCTGAAACACCTCCCATTCAATGACTGCCAGGCGAGAACAGAAGCCATCATGTGCTACATAAACCACACGTTATAACACAAGCAACGATTCTCCTCACAGGACTCAAACAAAGCCACAGATAGAAAAGCATAATGGATCCTGTAATAGAACTGCCACGACTCAATGATTCACGCTGCCATCAAAGACACGCTGAGACAGAAACGAAGCTCCCTGGCGGTGTTACCTCGCTAATGAACACGGAAACCTCTGTAAGTCTCACACATCCGTTCTCCGCAAACACACTTTAAACGCATTATCCAGTCCACCGCACACAATTCTGGCATGCAATTCTTTCTTCGCACATTCCACGCCAGCGGGATAGTAGCCAACTTCTGCCTAATGCATCAGTTGCCAGACGTGTTCATACTTACGTTTACAGCTGACAAACGTAATCAAAGTATCAACCAATGATGACTTTTGCGTGGATACAGCAGCAGATATGACAGACCAACGACTCCACGAGTTGCCATGACAACCACCAATCTTCTTCCCCACCCACACACAATTTATACACATGATATCATTACGACGACATAAGAAGAATCAAAAATATGGAAGGAATTGATTTTCTCCTCCCAACTTCGTTTCGTTTACAAAAACTTCCTGGCCGCATATTATGATCGCATATGTGATAAATGATGATTTGACATTGATGTGCCAGTGCACCGGTAGGTAAGGCCCGACTGAAAACAGAGCTTAATAATTAATTAAAAACATATTGTATTATAGATTCACATTGGAGATAACATGATGGACTTCTACCTGGTCATTATCAATCATGGGAAGGGGAGAGAATGCAGAGATTTGTGAAATAGGCAAATGAATATCGAAGTTAACTTCTTCTATAGGTCTTCTATTTTGTCCTACTGCTCTTGTCATTCGGCGTAGCGGAGAGGTGGGATTCGTAGATTTCTTGTTATCGTGGTCTGCCTCTTGCTGGTGGACCTGAGACCTGCATATGATATGCTCTTGGTGCAGGCTGGTCATAATGCAGTCTGACTGCATCCAGAGTTACCGCAAATCGTCTCGTCTGGTCGTCTTGCCGCTGGTCCAAAGTAGCTCAGCGAGGTTGATGACCATTGCAGTGTTTCCTCACTACAATACAGCGCAAATTACGTCATCAAGACAAAAACGTCTGATGATATCGTCATGAAGACAAAATGGTCTGATGATATCGTCATGAAGACAAAGAAAGTCTAATGATGTCGCCATCAAGACAAAAACGTCTGATGATATCGTCATGAAGACAAAGAACGTCTAATGATGTCGTCATCAAGACAAAAACGTCTGATGATATCGTCATGAAGACAAAGAACGTCTAATGATGTCGCCATCAAGACAAAAACGTCTGATGATATCGTCATGAAGACAAAGAACGTCTAATGATGTCGCCATCAAGACAAAAAAACGTCTAATGAAGTCGTTATCATCGCTTGCTATAGGCAACTAACTCAAACATTCGTAACTATACAGTTTTTCTATGTCATACCACGGTTACTTGTCGATTCCCTGCTGTATATAAACATACCCATATACCTTACTTATCGTGGGCATTAACCAACAACCTTCCTTTTCTACAAAATAGCAGGGACCTCTATTTTAAATTAGGAGCTGCGGTAGTGCAGTTCTTCTTCTCATCCTTCTTCTTCGACTAACTGATGCTATGCTTCTAGTCCCTCGAGGTTTCCGAAGGAGACTGTGCGTTTAAAGTCTTCGCCGGTCCCTCACAGCTTTTCAAACATGGTCGCTCCCTGGGTCAGAATGTCTCTCTTTGGTTTGTATGATATGTTCTGGTGTTTGCTTGGTGGCTCCGCAATCGCATGTTGCGGTGTCTCTAAGACTCATTCTGTGGAGGTGGGCCTTGAGTTGGCAACGCACAATTCTGAGACTGAATATCTTTGTCTGCCCATCTCTGCCAAGTTTGTCTATGTTGTCATTTTCTGGCTTGTATTCTTTGTGCGGGCCTCTCTATCCCGTCCCCGTGGATCGTTTCATGAGTCTCTTTGCTTCTCTGTCAATCAATGTCAAGTCTGCGTGCCGCCACTTCCGGCTTTTGCAGGCTCATCTGCCATCTTATTTCCAAGGCGTCCACAATGGGCCGGAACTCATCAGCAGTGAAAGAGTATTCCTGGTCACATAGAACACTCATCATCAGTAAAAGACTATTCCTGGTCATGACTAAATCAATTTTTTTTTTGAGACAGCAACCCAGTGTTACATTTTATTTCGTGTGATAATCTATCTTGTTTGGGGGTAGATATGGCTTGATGTATGCTCCTGCAGTCTTGTTAGTCCTGTTTTTCTTCTTGTGTTTTAGATGATAAGAATCTGGATAACGGAGTGACTTCCCAGCCAAGTCATCTAGGTTCAGTCCTAAAGCGGTGCGGGGTATTTTTTTCGATCGCAAACTGCTCCAGGGTTGACCTAGCCGAGGATGTATGGGAAGTAAACGCGGCTAGCGTGGTGCTGAAATCATCTCTACTGTGCCGTTGGTCAAGAAAATATGGGACTAGCAAGATACCTCCAATATGCTACACTGAGTGTACACGGTTTCTTTTTACTATGTTTTACATTGTCTTTCAAACGAACTATTCCCGAAAAAAGACGCACAACCATAATACATACATTAGCAACAAGAAATGAAACATAAAAAAGCAGTAATGATATCGTCTGCTACATTCCACATCTATCACAGGTAACAACTAACTCGTTTTATGGACATGATTTATGAGGATTGTGTCTGCCGTCGGCTGAGATTATAGCATCCATATCGTTAGGAGGGCTGGTGCTTATTTGTGGCGAGACGCCATCGTTTTTTCTTTCACGGCACCTGTTTCTCATCTTAGCTATCACATCACGTTTGAGAAGCAGAACTAGAGGGGGTGGAAGACTTGTGTATTTTACGATTTTTCCAACAATAAAAATCACGGCCTTCAGGTAAAGCTGGTTCAAGGCAGGAGGAAATAGACGTGGGGGGGGGGGGGAGGAGGAGAACGAATAAGCGCAACGCATTTTAAAGAGCAACAACGCGAGCGCTGACAGGCGTGGGAATTCAGGAGTTGCAGGAGAAAGAAATCAGCTCAAAGGAAGCACAATTATGCCATCTTTATAAACAAACCATTTCCGGGCAAACATGGCGGTAATCGCCGCCTGTTATGAAGATTTAAAAAATAGTCACGCAGAAAGTGTATGCAAATGGAGAAATAAATACGTAATGTATATGTTAGCGTGTTTAGTGAAAGTTCATTTCAAAATAAATATAGTATAAAAATAATTACGATCATGTGTGCATGGTTGTCGAAGAGAGGAGAATTCACATTGAGACAGAAAAAACATCTCAAAAAAGCAAATGCAGAAGAGTATTGGGTATCAGAATGTCTGTATCTGCTTCTTACGCTTTTCTAACCTTAAGTTGAATATATCTAAAGAGAGCAGTGGCTATTGAGAGCGTGTACAGGAATGGTTTTCGTGATGCTTTCTTTGTTCCTCGAATGTTAGACGTCTTTGTAGCAGATACACTCGTTTGTATGTCTTATTCTTAGTTTGTTGAACAGATGGCATGTCATTATGCTGTGGTCTGTGCGGAGCATTCTCAGCTCTGTTAAGATGGCAATATGTGTAATTTTATTTCATGAGTTGGCAAGAGAAACAAAGTAAGCTGCAGCAAAAGAAAGTATGAAAGACATGTGTACAACGGCACAAGGAAACCTACAGAAAAATATAAGAAAGTAAATGGCTTTATTAATGGTAACGAAGGACATTGTATTAGCAGCACAAATGAACAGATGTAGAGAAACGCAAAACATTTCGAAAAACTTTTAAATAGACGGGCTCCACAAAATCTTCCAGATATTCAGTTTATCAGAAAACAGAACTGCAAGTTAATTGCGAGGAACAAAACAAGATTAAGAAAATCATAATGCTTCAAAGATATGGTAAATTCACCGACAAAGATGGTATCTCAGCAGAAACAATCACACCAGGCATTGCTACTTCAACAGAAATGTACAAATTACTAAGTATAGTTTCAGAAAGAGAAGAAATACCGATACACTAGAGGAGGCAGACTATGTAATCAAGTTACAAAAGAAGATAGAGTAGATCTGCAGTAGTGTACAAATTAATGAGAATGTACAGCGACACTGACTCACATTGACCGACGAAACGCACTTGGTGCAGGATAGACGACTTAAGCTTCCCACGACGCTCAACGGCACAAGTGGAAAGAAAACGAACTAAAGAAACAATAATAGTAACTACAGTAATAGCAGTGCATGAAACCCCATAAGCTGTGTGTTTATCTAGAGTTTTTCCTGTTTAGGGTGTGGTTGGGAAGCAGTGTGAGCAAGTTTTGCATACTTAAGAAATGTAATGGAGTAAACATTTTTTGTGATTTATGAGTAACTGCAAACTGGTAAGGGTAGTCCCACGGTCAGGGCTTGACTAATTTTAGGGTGGCTTACTACTCAGTCAAAAATCTCACCAGTCAGCATGATTGGACTACAGTCATGCAATTCATGTTAACAAATTTAATCTATGCACTCATTCACCGCTATTTCTACATAACAATGCGTACCAAACCCAAATATATTGTATTACTTACACGGTGTTAGTCTATTTCTTCTTAAGAGAAAATGCACTACTGTCAGATGCATGGTGTGTGTGTCCTTGAACATGCTCGGTAGTTTTAGCAATGTAGACCCATTTATCGATGGCTCTAGTAAGTTTAAATTGGACAGTGGAGGTCTATTTATTATCATCATCATAGACTAGCTTATGTACAATCTATTCGAACCGTAATATCATTAATAATCGTGGGAGAGTCGTTATGTAGTAACGATTAAAAACGTCATTAACGATTAAAAACGTCATTAACGATTAAAAACTGATTTTTTTAAACTTGTCGAGTAAATATTTTTACGTCACAGACGAGCACAATTATCAAGCCATGTCCATAGCTGACACTGTTGTCGTGGATGTTGTGTTAGAGACGGCATTCTACGAGGCCACAGCTTGTGCATGAGATATGGGGTGGCCAGTTCCCTTTCTTGCTGTCTTTTATTCCCTTACAGTAAGCAATGTATCAATTTACAGCTGGGTAGACTGGAACGTGTCTTTAAGCTGGGTCGACTGAAGCGTGTTTTTAGCAGGAGCTGAACCTGGACATGTGCCATGAAAAATGAGTGCTTTATCCCTACAGTGGCCCAAAGGGGAGTAAAGAATAGTAACACTGTAACTTACCAGGTTACCTGTGTTTTTACCATGGCAGCATACGTCTGCGAAGCATGGACAGTTACCTAAACATCAAGGAAGAAAATCGAGTCTTTCGACATAAAGATGTTATAGAAATGGTCTCAAAATACCATGGACCGAAAAAAAGAAGAATGCAGACATTCGACAAGAGTTGGCATAGAGGAGAACTAGTTCATAAATTGCCTCATGAACAGAGAAGTAAATACTTTGTCCACATCATAAGACACAACCGTCTTGAGAGATCGTTAATGGAAGGTATGGTGTCGGACAAGAGAAGGCGATGGCGCCAAGATGTCAAGGAATGACTCTGGAACTGGCTGGAGATTTGACAAGAGCTGGAGTTTCTTTCAGATGGGCTGTAATGAGAGAGATGTTCTGCAAAGGACATGCTATGTGGTGATGATGAACCTAACAGGCATATAAAAGGTGACTAAGAAGGGTTGTACATGGGACTGGCTGTGTGTCTAACGGGAGTTGAACCGTCTGCCTTTGCCATGAAAAGCAAATGCTCTACCACTACTCTAATCAGATGCTCAAAGTGCAAAGTGACATATAATATTACTGGATTCTGGGAAAACTCAACATTTCTCCAAAGGAGCTTCAAATTAAAACCTTAAAAGTGGAATAGATGTGAGAAAACCCATGCCTTTGTATTGTAGCTTGTTAATATGGTTGCTAGGGATATCAAGAGTGCCCTGCACATGCCATCACGGTGCAGACGAACAACATGAAGCCATAATTGTAGTTAAAAGATGACCGCCCCACTTTTGACATGCACCAAAGAGGAGCAGCGTTCTGCAATCCGTTTTGTGAGCAGCAAAAGGGTGAAACCTATAGAAATTCATCAGCAAATGACAGTCCAGTAAGGTGATGCATGTTTTTCACTCACTGTCCATTTGCAATTTTCCTTCACAAGGTGGTCAATGGCTGCAATCGACTCTGGGGTCACTACTCTGTGTGCCTGACCAGGCCATGAACAGTTTGCCACAGAACGTATGTTGTTTTGGAACTTTCTAGTCCACTTATTCACTTGCTAGAGTGAAAGTCATACACCGCCGTTCTGGATATTCATTTGCAGATGAATTCCTATAGGTTTCATCGCTTCGCTGCTCAAAAAACGGATAACAGAACGCTGCTCCTCTTTGGTGTATATCAATAGTGGGGCAGTCATCTTTTAACTGCAACTATGAGGTTATGTTCTTCGTCTGCACTGTGATGGAATATGAAGGACACTCTTGGCATCCTAAGCAACCATATTTACAAGTAACAATACAAAGACATTGTTTTTTCTCATTTCTATCGCCCTTTGAAAGTTTTCAAGATGAAGATCTCGAGCAATGTATGTTCTCCCTGACAGCTCTCAGCAGAACACCAAAGGTTGGTCATACAGTGGATCCCATCCCACTGCAATATTGAAGGCAATGAAACTGCAGACAGCAAAGTGTGAGGGAGCATCCCCACAAACAGACCCAAGCATCATATATAATGAGGCCAAGACCATAATTAAAGCCAACTTCAGGGGAAAATGGGCTGATTAACACCCTGACTTTCCAAAAGAGGCCAGCTATTTTAATTTAACTAGAGAAGAGCAAGTCATCATCTTCAGACTGAGAACTACAGACTCAATGATCATCTGTACAACAAAATGAGGATTGAGACAGATGATAAGTGTCCTTATGGGGAGCATACCATGACAGTGGAACGCATCCTACAAAGCTGTATGCTCACGCAGGAAAAGAGAGAACAATACCTCACGAGACAGATATGAGACAAAAGCTGCATGGAGATAAAACAACCATAAAACAACGGCGTCCTTTATAAGAGAAAACGGGACCTTGATCTGATAATGAACGAAGAAGAAGAATATTTTTATTTGAAGCACAGCTTAACTTTAGCTGTTTTACACTACACACATATGTAAATAATCATTCCTCTTTCTTCAACCCCATCCACTACAAAAACCCTATGAGATTTTTAAAAAGCTGAAGACTATGCATATCCTAGTACTTGGCACAACGGAAGGATAGAGTTAAAATGAGTTTTTCCAAGAATATACCAATTCAAACTGATTTGTCACTTTAGTGATAGCATGGGAAACTGGTTTCCTTATATATATCATGAAATCTGCACTACGGTTTTAATGTGGATTTAAGTGTTGGTTGTTTTTTACATGCCGGGGACAGCAGTCACCTTCTTTACATTCTATCAACGTGGGAGCCTTGATATCTAATTACAGTGTACAACAAATAAAATTCCATCAACAATGTAAGGTGCCAATTTGTACCTCTGGTAACATTTTTTTAAAACAGTCAGACAGAAACAGACACAGAGAATCATTACTCAAGTTACAGCTAGACTCATGTACATACAGATGAATTGGAATCACCAGGACAAGCTCTATAGAGATAACAATAGACTCAGGCAAACAACTGCTTTCTTTAGATATTCATGCATAAAGAAGTACCTAGATATATAGCCATTTTAGCTATCTACCCCTTATCTCACGTGCCATAAACGTCTTAGAATCTCAAATATTGCAATGGATATATATATAACTACAACAACTAAATGCTCCCATGGCATGTGTCTCATATAGCCTCTGACAACAAAGCCATACTCCTGGCCTTTGCGCTGCAGAACTGTTTTGACTAACAGGAGAAGGGGCGGAAGGCAAGTCACTGGCGCCTTAAAATCAGTAGTTTCGGGCAGATGGGGCTCGAAAGCCTAGGAAGGCAGTTCCTCGAGGAGAAGGAAAACTTTAAACCATCATGCAGATAACGTACTAGTGTATCTTGTCAGGTTTTGTCAGATATGGCTGTGCAACCTGTTTTCTGATAACTCTGAAAGTTGGTCAGCATCTACCAAACTGATGTGCGAAGGAGCACATGCAAAAAGATACAATACCTTATCCTAGAGCAAGGACAGACAACCTTAGCCTTGGTTGACGGCTGGTCCTGGAGTGAATCCCCAATAGGCGAACAGATAGAGCATTGCTATGCTGATCCAACAGCTTCTGCAGCTTGCCTTGTTCCAAATGTATTGGTATCCCCTTTCTCTTGGAGTAAACAATGCAGACCGAGAGAGGGACCATACTGGATGGGCAACACATGGTCTCTATATTTCTGCCCGGGCTTTGTGCTAATAGCATAATTACTATCGTCTGACAAGAAGAAAAGATCTAATGATGATGATTATAACACCTACAAAAATGGCAATCTAAAGCTGTGCACAAACTACCGAACTATTGCGCTAATCAGCCACGCAAGCAAGATACTATTGCGGATCCTATTAAGAAAGATAGAGAAAAGATTTGAATCTGAAATTCACGAAGACCAAGCAAGTTTTAGGAAAGATAGAGGGACCAGGGAACACATATTCAATATGAGGAATATCTACAACAAATGTGGAGAGTTTAATGTAGACTTTTACACATGTTTCATTCACTACATGTTTCATTGTCTTCAATACAGTAAAACATCAAAATCTGTGGAACATTTTAAAAGGAAATGGGGTTTCCTGTGCACATTATACATCTCATTTGAAACATTATACGAATTTAAACGAGCCGCTGTCCAAGTATATGGGCAAACATCAGATTGGTTCGCAGTACAAAAGGGAGTAAGACAGGGATGTATCCTCTCACCTTATCTATATAACATCTATGCTGAATGTATAATGAGAAATGTTATAGAAGATGGGAACATTGAAAGTTTTGATACATTTACAATTGGTGGGTTTGATACGCAGACACAGTGATACTATCAAGAAGTGCAGAAGGGCCAGAGCAGCTAATTTCAGCTGTAAATGGACACAGTAAAGATTAAAACCTATTTATAAACATAAACAAAACAAAGATAATGACCACTGACAAACCATAATGTCAGCATAAATTTACACTGGATGGTGAGGAAATAGATCAGGTCACACATTTTGAATATCTGGGCTCCAGAATTGACAGGAATGGCGACTGCTCGAAAGAAATCATCAGAAGACTAGCTATGGCAACGCAAAGACTGAACAGCCTGAAGAAATTATGGCAGAGCACCAACAAAATGATAAAAGTAAAAGTCTTGAGAGCCTGTTATTTTCCTGTGACAGCGTATGGCTGCGAATCATGGACGATTACCAAAACTTCTAGACAATGAATCGAATCCTTCGAGTCAAAATGTTACAGAAAGATCCTCAGAATACCATGGACAGAGAAGAAGACAAATATAGGCATTCAGCAAGAGTTGAGCACAGAGGAGAACTGGTTTACCAATTCCATTTTGGCCCGAAAATGTAAATATTTTGGTCACGTCAAGAGACACAACGGTCTTGAGAGAACAGTGATGGAAGGTATGGTGTCAGGAAAAAGAGACAGGGGTAGACCAAGAAGACTATGGCACAAAGATATTCAGATATAATGACTGGATATGACAGTAGCGGAGGCTGGAGTTTTGGCAAGGGAAAGAGTTTCTTTCAGACAGACTGTGATGGGAGCAACGTTCTATAAAGGACATGCTACATGACGATCACTTATTATTATTTACAATGCCCACTATAAATGCATTGTCATGCCCTTTGATCAACCCAAATGCAAATCTGTGAGACTAATGGTGTGTGTACTGCCAAATGATGAGATCACAGTAGAGACTGAGATTTTTCAAGTGGACCTGGCAAAAATGTCCCTATCTCTAAGTAGTGAGATCTGACTCCATGTTCAGCGTCGGACACATTTAAAAATTCCTTGGCAGTTAGGAATCGAAAAGAGTAGACTTCACGGCCACTGCCATGACAATATTCAAAAATTCTATTTTAAAATCTACCCAAATTATTTGTACCTTCCCCAAAGCCTAGTAAGTCGCAGGAAGTTTAAAATACCTACTATTGATTGTCTTTGGCTACATGGCAACAGACATTAAACAACATGGCTATTTCTTCTTCTTCGTACGCTGTCAGACGTCAACTTGAATTTGTTCGAAGAAAGCAGCTGTCATCCTGAGGCTGTCGACACTGCCATAGAGCTTGTCTACTGTTGCCACTGGTGATGGCCACATGTGCTTTCTCTGGTCCTCGTATGTCGGGCAATTTTGCAGCAGATGTTCTGTGGTCATTTTCCCTGTACCACAGTGCCACCTATCTTCAGTTTATTGAATAGATGGTACCTCAGTCTGTTGTGGGCTGTGATGAGTCTGAAGACCACAACCTGCTCTCTTCCAACATGGCTATTTGAATACCAGGATTCTGAGAATGCCAAGTAAGCATTTCCTTATATTTCCAAGTAAACATAATTTCCTCGAGTGGATCTCTGGTCTATTATGGCCAGAACGAAAATCATTGGACCACCAATAATCCTCTACAATGCCTTGTCATGATGATATAATACATTTAGCTGTGAGCTAGCAGCTCTTGACAGCCCAATGCCTCCTGGCTAAAAGCACACGTCCTCCTCAATTTTTGTAGTGATGTGTAGAGTGTGTTGTATATGGTGGGGTGTGATGGGAGCAGCTGGTTTTGCAGATCGGTCAGCTCTGAGCACAAAGTCAGGAGGTCCTCGACTGACTCCTCATGGTTGTGGCAGAATCTGCAGTTTGGTTTATGTAGTGGGTCTATTCTATTCAGATGTTTGTTAAGAGGGGCATGGCCTGTTCTCAGCTTGAAGATCAAATTCTGGTCTTTTCATTTCAGTTTTTTGGCTAGGGATCTGGTTTTGCTTGGTGTTTGATGCTTTGTCATAAAAGGTGACTAAGGATTGCTAAAGGAAACAGGAAAGATGTGGACTGAACTGGAACTGGAATGGATGGTCTAGGACAGGAAGAATTGGTATGTACTTGTTGAAGACATGTGCTCCACATAAAGATGAAAGGTTTTCATTCATTTATTTATGCAAGTCATTCAAGTGATTGTTTCTCATTGCAAAGATAGCAGAAGCAATCCCAAGTCTCAAAACACTCCAGTCTACCCAACTGTAAAAGAGTACCTGATTTACTGTTAGATTAAAAAAAGACAGCGAGAAATGAAACTGGTCACCACATTTTTTTTGGTGGTGTTTTTGCCTTATTTCTCTCCTTCCCGAGGTGGTGTGCGTTGCACAATGTTTTTATTTTGCGCCTGTATGCCCAGTGCATCCGACTCCGGCGTGTATTTTATGTAAATGTCTGCTTCCCCTTGCATTTTCTAAGGGTTTGCTTCCCTATGGTAACGGTAGGTGCTCTGATTGGGGAATGAATCCAGCACTTTCGGATTGTGAGTCGTGTCACTTAACCACTAGCCCAAGCCGTTCCCGGTTACCAACCCTAAGAAGACCTACTACAATAGAAGCTTGAAGCACTTCTTCCCTGACAGCAGCAGCTGCTACGAGACTAACTTTACCTGACATGGGTTAGACAACTTCATGATGTGAAACAAAGTACCACAAAAACTATCTTTAAATTACAACTGCAACACCATATAAATGATAACTTGCATGCTTCATTCTAAGGAAGTCAACTGTTGTGGTGGCTCTATGCTCTTACTAGAACAAAATACAGAAAGATAATGATAAAAATTGCAACTTTTTTTACTTGCTCAACTATATAGACTAACCATTTATATAAAAATATAATAAAATTAAGGAAATAAACTGCTTGGCTAATGCTAGTCAATAGCTCTGATACAAATGAAAAATAAATGTCAGATTCATTTAAGACAATATTCAAGGGACAACAAAGAACCCGGACCCTGGCATCAAAGATTCAATTTTATATCACAGGTATGCCGAGACATTAAAGTACAAACCTATGCTGAAATGAAGAGAGCTGCAGAGGATAGGGTCAAATCTGGAGAGACATACTAAAAAAACCTTACAACCAGTCTCCGAACTGAGCAATCAAATGATAATGAACAAAGAACCAATCATTTTGGAGGGAGAGCTGTTGGAAGAGGTGATGCCTTTACTTATTTGGGCAGCACAATTGACATGTCAGGGGGTACAAGATGCAGATGTAAAGACTATAATTGGAAAGGCAACAGTGCCATTCCTGGCACTAAACAACATATGGAGATCCGGGATCAAGATGCTTAGCAACGCATGATCTGCAGCAAGTCAGCGACTGATAGCTGACTGCTAGCATCAGGACCTGTGACCCAGAGCTGCCAAGACCCTTCTATGATTCCATGTGGTGATCCTCGTTAACAAGCTGCAATAAAGCAGACTTGCTAAGTAAGTAGAAGAGATTGAAGTAGGAAGGCAACCCGGTACTCAAACATGCCTGCTGAAGTCGGATATGTTGGATCAAAATTCATAGTCAAGCTGTAAACTACGACACAGTGTATTCCGTTCTCCGGACTACATCCTGCTACTTGCAAAGGGCTTTTCAGGGTTTTGTGGCGAGAGATTGAGAACGAATGAAGAAGAGGAATATAGCGATCCAGAGAAATCAAGATCCATACCAAAGTTTGACTATTCAAAGCCAGTATTAGGCCTGTGCTGTATGGAGCATAAGCATGGAGAATGACCAGGACAATATTACAAAGACTTCAGTCCTTGGTTAATGGATGCCTACAAAGCATAATGGGTACAAAGAACATGGTGAGGAATGAAGATCACTAAATGGTGGCTAAGGAAGGCTATTCATGTCAGAAGAATTCACTAAGCAGCGGGTTGCAGTAGCTTTTCTCACATCCCGAGCATACTGATGAAGGTGGCACAGGGTGTTCCAGGCGGTTGTGCTATGCTTGGCTTCATCTGCTTGTCACTCACTATAACGGGGATCACATCGTAAGCTAGCCAGGCTGCTATGAAGAACAGTCCGTTTCCAGAGAGACATATGTGGAAGTGAAGCCGGTATATTTTACCTGACCCTAACTAGCGTGTCTGTTCAGTATGTTTTACCTGATCAGACGTTAGTCTCCTCTCTCCTTAGTAGTGATGATACAATTGAATCAGCATTATAGAATAATAATATAATATAGACTATTGAATACTTATTGTATTATACTTATAGAGCAGGGGAATTATGCCTCAGTTATCTGCTAAGTTATGAATACTTTTAAATGCTACATTTATTTAAGTTTTAAATCATCAACATTTTATATTATTAAATTTGTAAAACACTATAACAATTAATTAAAGAAGGTGAATGTTTGCTCCTATGTACTAATTTGACTAATATAGGGAGACAAAAATGTCAATATTAATTATTATATCATATATTTATAATATGCATATTATTGGAGTGTCTTTGAGTCAGGACAATCTTGGGAATAAGGGAACGAGAATCTGGAATGAAATTCTGAACTGCAAAGGGTACATGAGGCAAAAAAGGTCGAAGACCTCTTAGAATAGAGGCCAAAATAAGTGATTGAATCAACAAGTCAGTCAACATGATTCATAATGGAATGGTCAGAAAACACTGCCAAAAAAATAGACTATTATAATTAATAACTAAATATAGTCTACTATGCAAACCATAACTATAATAATTTTAAACTAAATAAAGATCTACACTAATCTAATGTTTACAACACACTGCTTGGATATCAGCACAGTTTTATACTAAGTACTTATTAGTGTAACTGTACTGTAAAGTGTTATGTCCATGTGGATTCCAAGACCTTAGCTACAGTCATGATTTTGATAGTGGAGTGCAGAAAGGAGGCAAATAAAAATATAAGATGATGGGCTGGGCATTCACATTTACACACTTGACACATCACTGGACCTATGCAAATTATTAGGGTTGTGCATGAGGCTAGCTGGTAAAACAAACTGCTATATATAAACCACGACTGCAAGAAATCATGAAGCACTGTGCGTCCTGCAGTATTTGCCCCAGGGTTCTTAAGTAGCGAAGAGGCAAGGGCAAGATGAAGGCAAGGCTCTCTCTCCCCTCTGTCAGTCAATGATTGAATGTACCAGACGTGGGCTTAAAACCGTGATGCGAGAAGTAGTAGTATTGTTAGAATCCTAATCATATGTCAAGCAACAGTGAAAACAGCACTTATAATTAACATGACAGGCGTAACACTAACAGCTTACCCCTGGCCTGACGAAATCACAAGTAAATATCACACTGACGGAGTGAAATGAATGCGATCCATACGATACATTCTCCATCCTATCCTCCATCTGTCGATCGAACTCCCCACAATCCGTGACGTCACTAGTGTGTGTGCTGCTCAGAAAACTGGGAGGCCCTCTGGCCCGGATCAATCGATAGATATCTAGATAGCAGCTACAGCAACAAATAACCAAATCTTATTTTAAATCACCGATCGGTGGCGAACAACACGTCCGTGATACAGGTCTATTTAGGTTGAATCGCCGGTACGCGCATAATGTAAGACTGCATAATAACCTTAACCAATATTTCGGTATTGGGTGTGTCCTGTTTGACTGCTACCCTTATCATATAGTATATATTCTTAACAGTGCATTTATATAATGAAGGTGAAAATGCAGTTGTTTACGGGAACATAAACATATGTATTCTTAAGGAAAAAAAACACCTAGTACAGATATAATAATTTGAATTATGTCTAAAGGTAGAGGAAAACGATTGATGTCGGGTTTTGTTTTACTGCAGTTCCTCGCAATAATATTAGTTCTCAAATATTACAGTATGAGAATCAACATTAAAACCGAAGTTATGACGATTGCAAGAAACGAAATGGAAACAAAAATAGTTAAACAAAACCAACAAGTAAAACGAGGGAAGAATGTCATCCACTTGGGTAACATAATTTCAGCAGTTGGCAAAGGAAACATTGAAATCCAACACAGGTGTAATAAAGCATGTCAAATCATTGGGCAATTGTTTCAGATATTACAAAGTAAACACATGGCAATGGAAACAAAAAGAACGCTATGCAATACAATATTCCTAACCAAGTTTAGCTATCAATGCCAAAATTGGACATTGACAAACAAAGATAAAAGACACATCGTAATAACAGAGGAAATGCCTGCGCATAATGCACGGAGTAACAAGAATGGATAGAATCAGAAACGAAGATATTAGGAGACAAGTTGGTACAACACCAGTGCTAGACCTCATCAAGAGACATCTTCCCAAATGGTTCGGCTACGTGATACGTTAACACCAAATAGTATCCCTCAGAAACCAAGGCTATACAGATTCAATGAATACAAAGTCAAGGGCCGACTACGCAAAAGATGGATAGCACAAATAACATTAGCAGTAAAGCTCCCCGTGTACGAAGCACATACTAGGACCGGTCAAGAAACTACTTCAAAACCTGACACTGAAAGGCACAAGCAGGACATAAGAGAAAAGAAGAAGGAATTATCACCATCAAGTGCCCTGCCCGTTGGTGTTCATGTGCCTCTATTTCCTCTTATCTCGTGTGCCGGTTATCAGTTCTGCCGCTGATCGCCTCCCATGCAATGCCTTCAAGCTGTCAAATATTGTCAACCTTTGCCTCACGCTGTCCCTCTTGTCTGCGATTATGCCTGTTACAACAGTGTGTTCCAACCCGCCTCTTCTCGGGACATGTCCGAAAAAGGATATCTTTTTGTCTTGATTTTTGCCATAAGCTGTCTTTGTGTCTGCGCTTTTTCATGTGCCACGTAATTAGCTTTCTTTGTAGTCAGTGGAATTTTCAATATTCTTCTGTAAAACTATATTTCCGTTGCCTCCAATGATAGCTGTACTTGCCTGCTGATTGTCCATGACTCCTGGAGTATTCCAGAACTGGTTCCACACAATGTCCAAGAACTCTCTTCCTTAACAAAGCTGATAGTGGGATTCCATAATTACAGTTATGAGGAAAGATTAAGAAAAACCAGCCTACGGTGTTTAGAAAAAAGAAGAATTCAAATTGATTTAATACAGGTTTATAAGATAATCAAAGGAACAGATAAATTAGACTATAACAAGTTTTTTTCAAAATCCAACCACCCACAAGAACAAGAGGGCATAGTTACAAATTAACTAAAGAGAGGTCCAGATGAGGTATTAAGAATTTTTTTTAGTCAAAGAGTGGTGAATGCTTGGAATGCAGTGCCACAGGAGGTAATGGAGGCAGGGACAATTAATGCATTTAAGAATAAATTCAATGCACATAGCTTTTAGGGCAAGGTAATGTAAATGAAACTGGTTGTATACAGACTGCAGAGTCTTCTAAACCAGTATAAAGACGTTAAGTTTAGTTAAGTTAAGTTAAGTTAAGTTAAGTTAAGATAAGTTAAGTTAAGTTAACCTGGTGATGAGTTTTTGAAGCATAAGATTCCCGTCAGACTCTGGAATCAAATTATCACCATGCATTCGGTATAGACAATTATATATATATATATATATATATATATATATATATATATATATATATATATATATATATATATATATATATTTTTTTTATATATATATATATATATATATGTATATATATATATGGTTAGAACAAAAGCAAATACGTTCAGTTTTATCTGAGATTAGCAAAATAAGTGACAAAAGTTTATATAATATACGTATTTACTACAAATATGGGATTAGATCTTCCGATTTAAATAGCCTTGATATTGCCTCACACAAGGCTACTCAGTATAACGTTTTGTTTGTCTACTATGTTTACGCGTGATTTAATTGATGTGTCTTTTTTGTATCATATATCGTTTTGTCTTGCTGTGTTCAGTACCACTGCAGCTTCGATCTATTTATTTCTCCTTAATATTCCGCTCAATGATTTCTGTTATTCACTTATAGTAGTCATAGAAGCCCCCTTTCAGTTATGTCTGATTATAAGTCGATGCTACCTTGGAGTAGCAACTCTCTACTGAGTTTTGGTTTTCATTTTCCTAGAGGTGTTGTGTTTTTATTTCTCTGTGTTGCATGATCTTATTTTCGCCAAACCTGAGGTTGCCTTCAGGTTGCATCTCCATTTGGATCGGTCTGCAGCTATGTCTTCAGAAGATGTCATATCCAAATTCAATGTCTTCACGTCCCGCTTACATGCACCTTTGAACTTCAACTTTGGTCAGTCAAATTATCTTTTACCACACGCCAGCTCCCCACAGGGAATATATTTGGGGATGCGACCTTCTTCCATGCGACCAACATTGATCAAGCTATCGTAGTCTTCATTGCCGAAGGAGGTTGTACTAACTTGGAAGACCGGTGCGAAAATGCACCTGTACATTTGCTTCTCTGTCTCACTACAAGACAACACGGATGGATCTCATGCGCCGTACATGAAATGCGTCGAGCATTTGCTCTTATTTGGCATTATGTTGTCTACGTTTCGCGACCATATGATGATGATGTTCGTTTACGCTCTCTGTTCAGGCGTGAGGACAATCTTTTCTCTTGCTGTGTCCGCAAAAGATGGGTGACTTGAGCGGTGTTTGCATTAACGTGAGGAAGAAACTTCTCCATTTGTCAACATCACTCTCTCGTCCTGAGCTACATTTGGCCAGTGGCAAGACATTATCGAGACGACTGTAGATAGCACATGATGCTACCATATAGGAGCGTACTCACGACACAGATATTGTAGACCCTGCCTTGACTGTAAGTTTGGAGTTTTTCAAGACACGTTGTGAAACAGGAAAACATGGCATCAGATTTGCTAATGCCAATTTCAGTGTCTAGAGAAAGATTATCATTGATGATTGTTATTCACTAAACAAAATAATATCTACAGATTATCATTTGTTTTCTTGTGTAGTCCTTATCGTAGAGGAGATATAAATATGCTGGAAAGTATACAAAGAAGAGCGACTATACTGATAGTGGGATTCCAGAATTACAGTTACGAGGAAAGACTCAGAAAAATCGGCTTACAGTGCTTTGAAAAGAGAAGAATTCGAGGTGACAATACAGTATTATAAGATAATCACAGGAAAGGTTAAATTAGACTATTACATTTTTTTTTAATGCAACCACCAACGAGAACAAGAGGACACAAGATACAGATTAGATAAAGAAAAGTCCAGATTGGATATTAGAAAATATATTTTTTTAGTCAGAGAGTGGTGAATGCTTGGAATGTATTGCCCCAGGAGGTAGGGGAGACAGAGACAGTAAATTTCATTAAAGAATAGATTGAATGCGCATAGCTTTTAGAGCCGGGTAATGCGAATGTAACTGGTTGTCTACAGACTGATGAGTCTTATAAACCAGTTTTTAAAAGAAACGTTAAGTTAAGTTATTTTGCGTTCGCCGCCTTCTTTTTCTGCGTTCGTTCACAATCTACCACTACCAAGCCCTGAATGGGGCTTTGTAAGTAGCAGAATTTAGTAGGGAGAATGACATGGGTTGTGCCACTAGTTTACAGCTTGACTGCGAGATTTGCACCTGTCGGTCCGACACATCCGTGGTGGTGTACGGTGCACTACGTTTTTCTTTCGCGCCTGTCCACCCAGTGTATCCGACTTCGGCATGTCTACTTTCTCCTGCATTTTCTAAGGGTTTAATTTCCCGTGGTAACGGCCGGTGCTGTGACTGGGGCGCGAACCCAGCACTTTGGAATTGTGAGCCGTGTCACTTAACTACTAACCCAGCCGTCCCCAGGTTATCATTAGGACTATGACTATTAGTATTTAATTATGAATGGCTCTTTTCGTCTTTAATAGACGGGTTTTAGCGAGAAAAGTCTAATTTGGCAACTCTTTTCGTCTTTAATAGACGGGTTTTAGCGAGAAAAGTCTAATTTGGCAACTCTTTTCGTGGATGATTTTGCCTATTTTAGACCGGAACACTTCACTATCTTAAGGACAAGTCTTAGATATACGGTTGCATTTACTTTTATGCTTTTTTTCACTTAATCTTCAATGTGCTTTTATTTGTAGCGTTTTCTCGAGAATCTACAACTCTATATAATGTTGTTTTCTATACAGTTCTATCTTCAGCCATCTCCTCCCACTTTTGAAAGTCTATGGAGCCCCGAGGTGTTTGGCTCGACGATGATGATGGCGTTGAACGCCAACAATGAGTAATATTACTCTTTTGTGCGCCCTGGAAAGGGCGTTAAGTGGGGTGGGGTTGCAGTTGCTTCCCTCACTTTCTAAGGGTATTGATGAAGATAGATTGGTTCCTCCAGGTGGTTGTGCAATGCTTGACTTCATCTGCGTATCGATCACTACTACGGGGATTAGCGGCTCGACGCAGTTGCCTCTATAAGGCTCTATGTTTGTGATTTTGTATTGCCACTTGATTTTCATTATTTTGAATATTCAGCGAAGATTACAAATGTTGAGTCTTCTTTCGTGTCTCGAGTTAGTGGTCCACGATTTGGAACCATATAGTAAAGTGCTCAACTCGCAGGCCCGATATTTATGAGTCTTTGTTTGTTTCGCAAATTAATATTGTCCCACAATAATTGTTCCATTTAATTCAATCAGTTAATTTAGCAGGAAAACAAAATTCATCGACACCTCCGGACTTCGCAAATCCGAAATAGTGCAACATAATTTTTTTTTAAATATTGGTAGCAGCGGTACTTGATTGTTTAATTATATAATATATCTAATGCAATTGCTCATAGTATTAAAAGGAAGCAAATAAATACACAAACAGTTTTATTAAAGTGGATTTTTTTGGAACAATTATAGTGCGGTTTAGACATGTTTTTAGAATGTCAACAGGTCTTGTGTTGAAAGTCTTCTGTTGTTTGAAACAAAAATAAACCAAACCGGGTAACTAAGAAACAATATGGCGGATGTGTGGTTGGAGAAATTACGGTCATCTCATAAAACATGTCTTATTCAAGACGGTATGTTTGACACAAACGAGCACATACATTTACGGTAGTTAAAAGGGTTTATAACATCACTTACATTTATCTAATGTATAAGTCTTGTAAGAGAAAAGCTGACATGCTTCATTCTTTATAGTTTACTAGTTAAAATACTAGGCCTCACGTGCGTTTATTATTAAAGTGAGAAAAGCTGACCTGCTTTATTCTGTATAGTTTACTAGGCTTCACGTGCGTTTATTATTTAAAGTTTATTAATTTTTAAGTTAATTAAGTCAAGCACATGAGCTGGTAGCTATCAGCGACCCAAAGCTAACTGCCAGCGTCCCAATGTTGACTGCTTGCGTCAGCGGCAGCGACTCAGAACTGCCAAGACATTTCTCCACCTCTACGTACTGATCCTGGATAACAGGCTGCAACAGGGCAGACTGGTTAAGGGAAAAGATCGAAGAGGGAAGGCTAACCCAGTACCCAAAAAAGGCAATGCTGTGGTAGTATGTGTCAGACCGTAAGGTTCAAATATTACAGTAAAGATGTAAACTACAACACAGCGCATTACGTTCTCTGGATTACATCCTGCTACTTGCAAAGTCGTTTTCATGGTTTGGTAGAGGGAGTTTTAGAACGAATGACGAAGAAGTTACAATTTTAACACGAAGTGGAAATTGATAACAAGCTCTCATGTTATTCACATACAACCACTTTTTAAGTACAAAAGTCATTAATACAATTTGATATGTTTAATAATTAAACCAAATATTGTTCCCATATTTCCATCTACTAAAAGCGCTGATTAAAGTTTTCATTCTTTCTTATTGCTTGATTGGTTATGTCAAACACATGCAAATATTTTGTGGGACTGGAATTAAGAACCCTAGACAATTCCTTCAGAACTGCCTCGCCCTATACGATTATACCAAGCCTAGCTTGGGTGGGCGCAGAGCTGAGCCATAAGTTGTGAGAAGCAAGTTAAAAGAATGCAAACTTCATCATGATGACGAGCCTGAAGAATGGCATGATAGTGGTCAGTGGGCCTGAAAGTAGAAGATGACCTAACTCAAAGGTAAATCTCAACAAATCCTATGAGATGTGCTCCTTGGGCAATTTGAGGTTACTTAATACAGGTTTATAAGATAATCAAAGGAATAGATCAATTAGACTGTAACAAGGTTTACAAAGAACAACCACCTATAAGAACAAGAGGTCATAGCTATAAATTAATTAAGAAAGTCCTGATTAGATATTAGGAAATATATTTTTAGTCAGAGAGTGGTGAATGCTTGGAATACATTGTCACAGGATGTAGTGAAGGCAGTGTCAATTAATGCATTTAAGAATAGGTTGGATACACATAATAACGAAAATCTACCCAAGCATGGACTGGACCCATGCATACACCGACGGTTCTGTAACAAACACAACACAGAACGGAGGGGCAGGGTATTCCTGAGCCTACCAAATGGTAGAAAAATAACACTGTCAGTGGCAACTGGAAAATACTCAAGCAATTTCAGAGGGGAGGCAGAGGCACTGAGGGCTGCAGTAGAAGAAATGGTGACAGGCAAAAGAAATGAAAGCCATATAGTCCTGTTTACAGATGCCCTGGCCGTAGTCACAGCACTAAAAAGCCAGAAAAATACTGAACTTAATGATTTAAGAGCAGTACTCTGTCAACTATGCCAGCAGTCCGCACCAAAAAGAGTAGTGGTACAGTGGGTTCCATCCCACTGTAACATCCAAGGCAACGAGGAGGCAGACAGACTGGCAAAAGAAGGTGCAAGACTACCACAACCGGATTCTAGTGTGACCTACGAAGAGTCCAAAAGGCTTATTAGAGCCAGATACATGGCCAAATGGGAAACAGAACATACTGGCTACACAAAAAACGATGCCTATTACCAGTTGAACAGAAGAGAGCAGGTCGTGGTCTTCAGACTTCGCACAGGTCACAATAGACTGAGGTACCACCTATTCAATAAATTGAAGATAGGTGGCACTGACGAATGCTCGTGTGGTACTGGGAAAATGACTGCTGAACATTTGCTGCAAAACTGCTCGACATACGAGGATCAGAGAAAGCAGATGTGGCCATCACCAGTGGCAACACTAGACAAGCTCTATGGCAGTGTCGACAGCCTCAGGATGACCGCTGCTTTTTTCGAAAAAATACAGGTTGATGTCTGACAGCGTACGAACAAGAAGAAGGATGCACATAGTTTTTAGAACAAGGATGGAATCAAGATGCTGAGTAGCGCATGAGCTGCAGTGATCAGCGACCCATAGCCGACTGCTAGCGTCAGAGCCAGCGAAACAGAGCTGCCAAGACCCTTCTACACCTCCACGCGGTGATCCTGGATAACAGGCTGCAGCAGGGCAGACTGGCTAAGGAGAAGGGATCGAAGAGGGAATGCTAACCCGGTACTCAAAAAATGCTTGCTGAAGTCGGATGTGTTGGACTAAAAGGTGCAAATATCGCAGTCAAGCTGTAAACTACGGCACTACGCATTCCGTTCTCTGGACTACATTCTACTACTTAAGCCCTTTTAGGGTTTGGTAGCGGGAGATTGAGAACGAACAAAGACAAGCAAGCCAGCCAGAACAAGGACATGTGAATGAAACTGGTTGTATACAGGCTCTGCAGAGTCTTCTAAACCAGTATAAAGATGTTAAGTTAAGTTAAGTAGGGACGGCTGACTTCTTTAATATCGTTACACTAATTTCAATTTTTGTGATCACTTTTCTAATGTTGGCTGACTAAATTGAATGGATGGATATTTAAGTTGATACATGTGAAATGAAGTGTTTGAGGAAGATCATTGGTGTTACCAGGGAAAACAGACTGAAACGAAGACATTCGAAGTATGATCGGCACTATGTCACGTGCAGAGAACATTTCCAGGCAAAACATACTCTGGTTCGGTCATCTCATGAGAATGCACCCTCATCAATTTCCATCAATGGATTGCAATGCTGGCATATCTGGCTACAGGGCAAGAGCGAGACTGCCAGGCAGGTGGATAGATGACATTAAAGTGATTGTACAGTGACACTGGCTGACAACGGATGATGCAATGCACTTGGCACAGGGCAAGAACGACTTGAGCTCCGCACACCATTCAGCAGCATAAATGGAAAGAAAACTAACAAACTAATTTAAGTTATCTCCATTGTTTTCTTAAATAAATTAGAAAATGTTTATTTGGTCATTATTTGAAATTTAATAACCAGTTTACTTTCACAGGCAGGCGCAAAGTCCATTTCACAATGTCAGATGGGACAGAATTGGCAGAAGAGTATGACATGAAAACAGGAGAACTGCTTGGTGAGATGCCATCCACAGCTGTTTGAATACATCTAATATTTCTATAGCCTGCTACCATATTTATGTGTCACTTTTTAAATACAAATATAAATCTTGTATCTTTTCACATTTAACACTGTTGACTGTATAAAACTTTGCCAGGATTTCTGTACTGTGTGCTGCACCAGGTATTCAAACATAGAATGTATTGGATTATTTGTCCGTTATTCTCTTTCAATTTTTAATGCTACACTTATCCATGTCGTAGGTGATGCTATACCAATTAGGGACTATATTTCAGTTGGAGTGGGTTTTAGGGTATCGCTATTGACTAATCAATCTTCACTGATCCCATTTATGCAGATGACATTGTTCTGTTCTGCACAGATAAGTCTGCGTTGCAGCGATCTCTAGAAATCCTAGATAGCGAAACACCCTTACTAGGACTGTCTATATCCTGGACCAAAACCAAAGTTCAGAACCTCATTTCCAACATAGCACTGCATGGTATTAAAACTCAATACTACACCATGGAAGGCTCCAAAGAATTTATCTACCTAGGTGCAGTAGTTCTGATATGTCAAGGTGAATCGGACTAGCTGTGTCTGCTAAGCACGACCCCCGACATGTATAGAGTAATGGCAAGATCTATCTTCAAACAAAAAACAAAAATCTGCATCCACCAGTGTCTGCGTGTTCACAGTCGTGCTTTACGGTTTCGAAACCTGGACATTACTAAAATATGGCATATCGAGATTGGAGTCCTTCCACATGTGCAACCAGTAGCATATCCTGGGCATCTGATGGCATGGCTATATCTGCAACGTGGAGGTCTTAGCTAGAACAGGCCTCCACCCGACCTCAGAAACACTTGACTTCCGCCGAGTTTCTTTGTTCTGTCATGTCGTACAGATGGACCAGGAAACCACGGCACACACAAGATATTACACAGGTCATTCCTCAGCACCAAAAGTCTTCCCCAGACCAGCTGGAGGTGCAGAAAAGGTCCTACCTGCACAGTATGGCTCCAATAGATAGCCGCCTCCACTTCTGCTTTGGACAAAGTCTGAAACCATACCACAGCAGGTGGTCATGGATATGACCAATCGATGCAATGGGCCTCAGACACCTAAGCGAACTTATTATTATTATTAGGTTTTAGGTACTCTGTAAATATCCAGACAATCTTATTTATTCCTGTATCAGTAAGTTTGACATGTGCAGAGTTTTTCCCAACTCATGCAGCGTACTCAGCTTTGAAGAAACACAGGGCAACTCCTGATGTTTCTGAGTACATCTGGCTGTGCTCCGCACTCTTTGCCAGTCATTTAAAACAAATATTAAGGGAACTTGGTATGTAAAGAGGTTCGGATTGTTTAAAACATCTAATGATTTAAGAGCAGTACTCTGTCAACTATGCCAGCAGTCCGCACCAAAAAGAGTAGTGGTACAGTGGGTTCCATCCCACTGTAACATCCAAGGCAACGAGGAGGCAGACAGACTGGCAAAAAAAGGTGCAAGACTACCAGATACCAGTGTGACCTACGAAGAGTCCAAAAGGCTTATTAGGGCCAGATACATGGCCAAATGGGAAACAGAACACAAAAAACGATGCCTATTACGAGTTGAACAGAAGAGAGCAGGTCGTGGTCTTCAGACTCCGCACAGGCCACAACAGACTGAGGTACCACCTATTCAATAAACTGAAGATAGGTGGCACTAACGAATGCACTTGTGGTACCGGGAAAATGACCGCTGAACATCTGCTGCAAAACTGCCCGACATACGAGGACCAGAGAAAGCACATCACCAGTCGCAACACTAGACAAGCTCTATGGCAGTGATGACAGCTTCAGGATGACCGCTGCTTTCTTCGAACAAATACAGGTTGACGTTTGACAGCGTACGAAGAAGAAGAAGTTTAAAACATCTTCACCGTAGCTAGATTACACAGCCTTTATACTCATACATAAACATCCCTCCACATAAGTTAAGGTATACATACATTATCCTTCCTTTTTTTCACTCCAGTAGGAGTATGGGAGTACCACAGGAGTTGGCTTCAAAATAGGAAGCCTGTGGCACAGCTGTACATACTCTTGCAGTCCTAATTAAGTTGGCCCTTTTGTTTTTATTTGATGTTTCTAGAACTATGTATAGCTCTTCTTTATTATATACATGGTTAGGTACAATGATGCAGTTCCTACACACACAAAAAGATTCTATTGCCTACATACAGATACACATGTATGTAAATGGGAAAATGTATATGTATGTTATATTATATCAAGGGGAGGAAGACTAACATCTGGCACAACATACTGATCAGACACATTAGCCAGGGTCAGGCAAAACATACTGGCCAAGACTCCCACCTCAGCTTCCTTGTAGCAATCCCTGGAAACGGGCTGTTTTCATGGCAGCCTGGCTAACGAGGTGAAGGATCAACGTGATCCCCGTAGTAGTGAGCGACACGCAGATGAAGCCTAGCATAGCACAACCGCCTGGAGGACCTCCGTCCACCTTCATCAGCATGCTCGGGATGGGAGGAAAGCTACGATAACCCACCACTTAATGTCCTTTTTAGGGCGCACAAAAGAGTAATTCTATTCATTGTAGGCATTCAACAACAAGATATTATATCTAATTAATTCTTTTTTGGTTAGTTTGTCCCTAATTTTCTGCAGTGATTTGATTGTCTGATTGAATCATGTTGTAGTTGTATGAATCTCCGCTATGGTATGAGAAGTCCAGGGACCAAATCCTGGACAAGCTTATTTTCCTTCTCATTTTGTTTCAAATCTGATCAATATATTATATCTATTATGGCATCATTTTTGGATAACCTCTGCACAAAAATAATAGTTGAGATCAGGAAACAGCTGCAGGGTATTTTATTTCCAGGCATATTTCTTTCTTTCTAATTTGTTGTTTTAAATCTTGTCAATACATTTAATTTAATCATGACATCATTTTTGGATAACTTTAGCCCATGATAAATAAATAAATAGTTGAAATTGGGAAACAGCTTTGGTTTGTTTATTTTCTGAAAGTGCAAATGAATTTACATTTCTATTTTTGTAATCAATAGATTATTTTGAAACGAAACGAAACGTGTTTCTATCTGTCTGTATAGTCAAAACAAACTAATACTAGATACTGTGGTTTAGGGGTTGGATCTTTGCCTAGGATACTAGAGACCAGTGGTTCAAATCCAGGAGGTCTATGGCAGTGTCGACAGCCTCAGGATGATCGCCGCTTTCTTCGAAAAAATACAGGTTGACGTTTGACAGCATACGAAGAAGAAGAAGAAATCCAGGAGGGGGGGGGGGGGGGTGTAATGGGGATGTGTGCGAGATATATATATATATATATATATATATATATTATTAATCTTCCTTAGTTTATTAATTTTCCGGAATAATCTCTTTACATTTTCTAGTAAGGAAATGGAAAAAGAGAGGTACTCTTGGAGGGGTTGGCAAGTGGGAATATGAGGTAGGGGAGCCACTTGTTCCTCTTCTCAACGTGGACACTGAAGGACTGGTGGAGAGCACTGTCAATGTGAGTTGTGGTTGTATGTTGTTATAGATTTTTATGTCTCATAGTTTTAATCTGTCGCTGTATTAATAGTTAAAAATATATATAATCTTAAATAAAAAATGGCTAAAATAGATCGGACTAGCTACGTCTGCTATACACGACCTCCGATGTGTGTGGAGTAATGGCAAGATCTCCATTGGGACAAGAAATCTGCATCTACCTGACCTGCATGCTCCCAGTCCTACTTTACGGCTTCGAAACCTGGACATTGCTGAAAAATGACATGTCAAAACTGGGGGCCTTCCACATGCGCAACCAGCATTCAATGACATGACTACATCCGCAACATGGAGGTCTCTGCTAAAACAGACCTCACCCAATCTCATAAACACTTGACCAACGTCGAGTTTCTTCGTTTGGTCCTGTTGTACAGCTGGTCCAGGAAACGCCAGCCCACAAGATACTACACAAGTCCTCAGCGAAAAAAGTCTTCCCCTGACCGGCTAGAGGCGCAGAAGAGGTCGTCCCCACACAGTATGGCTGCAGCAGATATCAACTCCTCCTCCGCCATGGATGAGGCCTGTAACCACACCACAGCATTGGATCATGTATGTGACCGACCGACGCAACAGGCCTCAGACGCCTAAGCGAACATTAATATTATTATTATTAAATTGCTTGTCTTTCACAGCAAAGTGACTAGGCTCTTTACCTGACCATGCCATGCTGTAGTCTACCCATCTGTAAAATGGTACTTATTACCAGTTAAGGAAGTAAAGGCAGCGAGGAAAAGAACTTGTCACGCCACATAACAAAAGCGGAGACATCATACATTGAAAAATGGAGCCCAAGACGGGATCAAAATGCTGAGCAGTGCATGAGCTGTAATGGTCAGCAACCCAAAGCTGACTGCTAGCGTCAGGGTCAGCGGCCCAGAGCTGTCAAGACCCTTCTCCACCTCCACATAGTGATCCTGAATAAGAAGCTGTAACAGAGCAGACTGGCAAAGGAAAAGGGATCTAGGAGGGAAGGCTAACCTAGTACCCTAAAATGCCTTGCTGAAGTTGGATGTGTTGGATTGAAGGGTGCAAATATTGCAGTTGAACTGTAAACTACGACATCCTGCTACTTACAAAGCCCTTTTCAGGGCTTGGTAACGGGAGTTTGAGAACGTGTGCTGAAGAAGAAGAAAAAGAACGAGTTTCAAGTGGACTGCGGCGCAAGAAGACGGAGTAGAAGTGTGTACAACCAACAAGCTGCAGGAACCGTCAGTACCCACACCCTTCACGATTTACTGAGAGAGACTGAGCGGCTATGGGTATGCCCAGAGTGCAGTTACGTCAATTCTTAGGAACAGAACATAGAGAGAAACGCAATGACCGGATTCTTCAGACATGTGTGACTTCTTCTTGTCTTTATTAATGAGATTAGAATAAATGATGTCTCAGACTTTGTCAACATGCAGTTTATCACTCACGTTAATTGGGGTGTTGTTTGAAGCAATTTAAAAACAAACAAATTTTAATTCGCCTTATTTTTCTATTCCCTAAGGCAGTGTGCGTTGCACTGCAGTTTTTATTTTATGCCTGTCGGCCCAGTACGTCCAATTTGGCATGCATTTTATGAAAGTGTCTGTTTCCTTCTGCATTTTCAAAGAGTTTGCTTCCCCGGGGTAACGGCCGGTGCTGTGATGGGGGTCGAACCCAGCACTTACAGACTGTGAGCCGTGTCACTTAACAACTAGCCCACGCTATCCCCGTTTGAAGCTATTGATGACCTGTCTTTGCTAGCAGGTTACAGTGGCTTTTCTTACATCCTAAAGTTTACTTGAGAAGGTGAACCTCAGCCCTGCTAGCTGTAATGCAATGCTAGGCTTCTTAGTAAACTCCCCACTGTAGGGATTGCAATGCCGATCCCCACCTCGTTGGTTAGACTGCTGTGACACAGCCTGTTTCCAGGAACACTGCAAGGAAGTGAGGTGTGGACTTGATCACTATGTTTCACCTGAACTTGATTACTCTTTGCTTCCGTTGATTGAGGTAAGCCATGCTGTCAATGGGCTCTATTCCTAAGGTTCGCTGTGGTCAAGAGGTAAGGCATTGAGAAGTGGATGGCGATCGAATCCCACAGATTTAAAGCGACGACAGGTGGTGGAACCAGAGTGCCTGCATACTGAGTTATCTCCAGTCGTCTAGACTTATGTCTTGCCACTGGTCCTAGATAGCTTTGGACCAGAGAGTGAAGTTGATGACCAGCGCAGCTTCTTCCACACTATAATCCATATACAGCACAAGTTGCATCATCAAGTCAAAACAATCTGATGATGTCACCATCGCTTGCGATAGGCAACTAACTTAACTTTCTCAAATGTACATACTTGGAGGACATGCTAAACTACTTCTTTGTTCTCCCTTCACAAGATTATGTCAGTGTTAAATTTGTAATTTACCGAACATAAGTAATTTGAGTTCACAGTCTTCAATTCACCATCCGGGGACATTGTGGTCTAGTGGTTAAGTAACACAGCTCACAACACTGAAGGTGCTGGGTTCACTCCCCAATCACAGCACCTGCTATTACCCTGGGGAAGCAGACCCTTACATAAAATGCAGGCTGAAGACGGATGCACTGGGACGACAGGCACAAAATAAAGACATAGTGCAACTCACACCGACTTTGGGAACGTCAAACAAAATAAATAAACAATTCGCCATCCTAATATTATTACCTAATGTGCTCTTGCTAAGGAGTGGTGTGCTTCTGTTATTTCAAAATCTTTGTGTTCTCTGTGACATTTGTCTTTGTGGTTATTGTTTATGTTTTAATCTCTTCATATAATGTCCTGCTGTTATTTCAGGCTTTCTAGGTTGATGCAAAAGATCCCAAAACCATTGAACAAATAAAAGTACAGTTTAGCATCTCTTTCTTTTTTTTTTCAGCCCACATTTTATCGGAAAGATACAAAATCTCACTTTCAGTGGAGGATTAGAAATCTTCCGTACCCCATTGACAACTATAAGGTCAGAACGTCTGATGACAGGCAAATCATTCTATCGACAGTGAACAAAAAGTATGTATAATAAATTTTATGTATATGTGAAAGCTAAACTGAGCACAGACACAGTGGTCTACGTTTGTATATTACTTACATGTAAAATATTCACAAACCTGGATGTTGCTACCACCTAATGTTAGTTGCACATCGCAAATGGTGATGGCGACACCATCAGACGGTTTTGTCTTGACAATGTAACGTGTGCTGTATTGGGATTATAGTGAGAAAGATACTGCGCTGGTGATCAACTTGACTCTCTGGTCCCAAGCTACCTTGGACCAGTTGCAAAACGTAAGTTTGGGGAACTCAGTATGTAGGCACTCTGGTCTCACCTCCCTTGAGACCAAGTGCCGCTTGAAACTTGCGGTATTCTTCTTCTTCTTCTGCGTTCGTTCTCAATCTCCCGCTACCAAACCATGAAAGGGCTAAAGTAGCAGAATGTAGTCCAGAGAACGGAATGCATTGTGTCGTAGTTTACAGCTTGACTGCGATATTTGCACCTTTCGGTCCAACACATCCAACTTCAGCAAGCATGTTTTGAGTACCGGGTTAGCATTCCCCCTCTTTGATCCCTTCTCCTTAGCCAGTCTGCCCTGCTGCAGCCTGTTATCCAGGATCACCGCATGGAGGTGTAGCAGGCCCTGACGCTAGCAGTCAGCTACGGGTCGCTCACCACTGCAGCTCATGCGCTGCTCAGCGTCTTGATCCCACTTTTGAGAGGCGAGTGCCATACGCCTCAACCACAGCGACCCCCGTCTAATGACACCCATAGAAACTACCAATTACACTTTTCAGCTATCTCATTCTTTAGGCCATTAAGCAACGACTCCAGTACTTGGTTAACAGATGCCTACGAAGGATAATGGGCATAAAGTGGTAGGTCACGGGGAGGAATGAAGACCTATGAGAAATAAGCCAGCATCAACCACTGGAGCAACAAATTAATAAAATTAAATGGGGCTGGATAGGACATACGTTACAGAAGGCATCATCCAACATAGCCAGACAGGCTCTTACATGGAATCCTCAAGGGAAGGATGAGAGAGGTAGACCAAAAAATACACGGAGAAGAGAATGTGAGAAGGAACTAAGAATAAATGATTACACACGGAGAGAGGCAGAAAGTGATTACACGCGGAGAGAGGCAGAAAGTGATTACACGCGGAGAGAGGCAGAAAGTGATTACACGCGGAGAGAGGCAGAAAGTGATTACACGCGGAGAGAGGCAGAAAGTGATTACACGCGGAGAGAGGCAGAAAGTGATTACACGCGGAGAGAGGCAGAAAGTGATTACACGCGGAGAGAGGCAGAAAGAGCAGCATATGCTGGTGGGATATTGTCAATGGCCTATGCACAGAGAGGAGTGACAGGCTTTGATTGGTATCAGTTTACTTACTTTCTGTGTCCTAGGCACTACGTCACACATCATTCTTCCAGTATTCAGCCACGTGGATTGCCCTGTCACTGGTAATCAGCAGGTCATCCATGCTACAAGTCTCCGGGAGGTTTGGGCAGATCATCAGATGGTCCTGGTCTTGTGTTACTCCACATTCGCATGTTTCATCATCCCTGTATCGGGGATGGCGTGGCCTAGTGGTTAAGTGGCACAGCTCACAATCTGAAGGTGCTGGGTTCGATCCCCATCACAGCACCGGTCGTTACCCCGGGGAAGCAAACCCTTAGAAAATACAGGAGGAAGCAGACCTTTACATAAAATGCATGCTGTTGGTGTATATATTATACAGCAAAGGTGCCAGGACACTTCCTTGTGCCAGCCTATTTTTTTGGTTTTGCCATCAATGGTTCAGGATCATTCTTTCAAAGACTTTATACAGATGGCACACTGGTCGGAAGTTCTGTTCTGCTTGGGTTTTACCTGGTTTTAGCAGAGCAACCACATTGGATTTTCTCCAGATTTTAGGAATGTGCATAGAACTGATGCATATGTTGAAAAGCTTCAGTATCAGTTTATGACCTACTTACTAACTTACCCTTGAAGTATTAGTCAGTTTTAGTCATCTCCAACTGAACTATCTATCCCATTTCTAAGATCCACAAATAGGATTTGTAGGACTGAGGAAAAAAGTCCACTTCTTCTGCAGTTGCCATGCGCTGTTTTGGATAGGTCTTTTTATTGCTACAAAAAAAAAACCCAAAACTTACTCCACACTAAAGTTTTCACGGTATGTCCTCATAGTAGAGGACCGACCAACACACAACTCAAAGAACTGGGCAACGATGTTTAAAGAAGTAAGTCAGTTAACGAAAGATCTTCCGAGACCAGGTCATGCACATATTGTTGCGTTAACTCACGTCCTTCTTTAAACATCGTTGTCTAGTTCTTCACTGTTGTCTTCGACCCACTTTTGTCACCATACACTGCCTGTATTCTGCGATGAATGTCAACTGGTCGACATCCTTCAGTTGTTAGAAACCGAATCACCCTTTGCTGATCAACTCTGGACGGATTCCGTATCACCCCCGCCATGTATTGCAGGGAAACATGTCTGCTGAGGAAACTATGAGTCAAATTATAATGAAATTTTTGCAAACTTGACGGTTGGTATATGCTGTTTACACCTGAAGTAATGTCATCATACGCATTGTAAGTATGTTCACTTGGTGCAGTTCGGTCCGGTTTCATTTGAACACGCCTCATAGTAGAACGGTCCGGTTTCATTTGAACACGCCTCATAGTAGAGGACCAACCCGCGAGCCGCTCTAATACTTGTTTGTGCTATTCTCGACATTTGATGTTCAGCTCTGCTGTAAGCCCTATAGTTTTTAGCTCACATTTACTGCTGTTTATACTTTCAGGTATTACAAGAAGTTTTCCATCCCCGACATGGACAGATGTGCCCTGCCATTAGACGAAGAGAAAATAGACATGGCCCATGCAAACAATACGCTTATTATTTCTGTAAGTACCAGCTCGGTTATTTATACAGATCATTGCGTGTCTACTTCTTAGCTCCTACAGAAAGTGAGTTATTCAGATTGTCCTTGTCTACTTCTTAGCTCCTACAGAAAGTGAGTTATTCAGATTGTCCTTGTCTACATCTGAGCTCCTGGAGAAAGTGAGTTATTCAGATTGTCCTTGTCTACATCTGAGCTCCTGGAGAAAGTGAGTTATTCAGATTGTCCTTGTCTACATCTGAGCTCCTGGAGAAAGTGAGTTATTCAGATTGTCCTTGTCTACATCTGAGCTCCTACAGAAAGTGAGTTATTCAGATTGTCCTTGTCTACATCTGAGCTCCTGGAGAAAGTGAGTTATTCAGATTGTCCTTGTCTACATCTGAGCTCCTGGAGAAAGTGAGTTATTCAGATTGTCCTTGTCTACATCTGAGCTCCTGGAGAAAGTGAGTTATTCAGATTGTCCTTGTCTACATCTGAGCTCCTGGAGAAAGTGAGTTATTCAGATTGTCCTTGTCTACATCTGAGCTCCTGGAGAAAGTGAGTTATTCAGATTGTCCTTGTCTACATCAGAGCTCCTGGAGAAAGTGAGTTATTCAGATTGTCCTTGTCTACATCTGAGCTCCTACAGAAAGTGAGTTATTCAGATTGTCCTTGTCTACATCTGAGCTCCTGGAGAAAGTGAGTTATTCAGATTGTCCTTGTCTACATCTGAGCTCCTGGAGAAAGTGAGTTATTCAGATTGTCCTTGTCTACATCTGAGCTCCTGGAGAAAGTGAGTTATTCAGATTGTCCTTGTCTACATCTGAGCTCCTGGAGAAAGTGAGTTATTCAGATTGTCCTTGTCTACATCTGAGCTCCTGGAGAAAGTGAGTTATTCAGATTGTCCTTGTCTACATCTGAGCTCCTGGAGAAAGTGAGTTATTCAGATTGTCCTTGTCTACTTCTTAGCTCCTGGAGAAAGTGAGTGGGAGAAGACTGGATATGCCAATAGTGAACAAATATGGAAAGACTAAATGGTTATTTTGAATGCGCACGATGAGTAGGTTTACTCTTTTGTGCGCCCTGAAAAGCATATTTAGTGGCGGGTTGCAGTAGCTTTCCTCACATCCCGAGGGTGCTGATGAAGGTGGGCTGCGGTCCTTCAGACTGTTGTGCTATGCTTGGCTTTATCTGCATGTCACCCACTACTTCGGGGATCACGTCGATCCCTCAACTTGTTAGCCAGGCTGCCATTAAAACAGCCCGTTTCCAGGAAGGGCTACGAGGAAGCCAAGATGAGGGTCTTGGCCAGTATGTTTTTCCTGACCCTGACTAACATGTCTGATCAATATATTTAGTCTTCCTTCCCAAGACCAAATGATGATATGGGTTGAGAGAAAGAGAAAGACAGACAGATGGAGATAGGGAGGAGAGGAGGATTAGGAAAAGGTATGGAAAATATTTCTGCCATGTGGCTGCAGGCAATCCATGTGGGAAATTAGTTTATTTTCAAGTGTGAATTGATGACGTTCCTCAGAGAAGCAAGAAACAATAAATCAAGTATTTTTTGTTTATATTCTCTTTCTCAGTACAAAAAACCTCAAGCTATTCTGGAAATGGAGAAAACTTTTGAACGGGAGCTAAAAAATCTGAAGGCAAATCAAGATGGTGAAATTGACTGTACACCAAGCTGATCATTACCACACTTCTAATACACCTATATCATCTGCAACTACACCAACCTGTTTGTGTTTATATGATTTTTTTGTATTTCAGTTATGTGTTTGGACATGCAACATTCAAAAAATTGCTTTTGTCTTATTACCAAAGGGAATATAAGGGATTATTCCAAGGGATTGGAAAGATGCAGGAGTGATACCCTTATTCAAAAAGGGCAAAAAAGATGCAGCAAATTATAGAATGGTGAGTTTAACGAGCAGTCTGTAAATTGTTAGAGTCAATAATCAAAGAAAACATTGTACTGCATTTATACAAGTTTAATCTAATCAGAAATAGTCAACATGGGTTTACTAGAGGGAAATCGTGCTTAACAAATCTTTTAGAATTCATGGAGGAAGTTACTAAAATGATAGATAAAGGGGAGCCAGTGGACGTTATTTATCTAGATTTTGCAAAAGCCTTTGATAGAGTACCTGATCAAAGATTATTCAGAAAATTAAAACCACGTGGAATAAGTGAGGAAGTTGCCAAATGGATTGAAAATTAGTTAATGGGAAGTAGGCAGCGAGTGGGCATAAATAAGGAGTACTCTGAGTGGTGTAGAGTAATAAGTGGAGCACCACAGGGATCAGTTTTGGGACCAATTTTGTTCTTGATGTATATAAACTGTTTGGACATTGATGGGATCCATGATTGCAAAATTCGCTGATGACACAAAACTATGCAGTAGTGTCTCATCTAAAGCAGAAGTGGATATATTGAGGTCAGATTTAGATAAAATTTGAGAATGGTCTGTAAGCTGACAAATGGATTTTAGTGTAGATGGCTGGCTTCGTTCGTTCTCAATCTCCCGCTACCAAACCCTGAAAGGGCTTAAGTAGCAGAATGTAGTCCAGAGAACGGAATTCATTGTGTTGTAGTTTACAGCTTGACTACAAGATTTGCACCTTTCGGTCCAACACATCCGACTTCAGCAAGCATTAATTGAGTACCGAGTTAGCATTCCCTATTCAATCCCTTCTCCTTAGCCAGTCTGCCCTGTTGCAGCCTGTTATCCAGGATCACCACATGGAGCTGGAGAAGGGTCTTGGCAGCTCTGGTTCGCTGGCCCTGGCGCTAGCAGTCAGCTTTGGGTCGTTGACCACTGCAGCTCATGCGCTGCTCAGCATATTGATCCCTTAATGTAGATAAATGTATATTCATAGACATGGGTAGATCCAATAAGGAATATAATTACAGAATGGGTGAGAACAATTTTAGAAAGATAGAAAAGGAAAAGGACCTAGGGGTTATAATAGATCATACAGGTAAAGTGAGTGAGCAAGTCCAGGTAGCAGTGAAAAAGGCAAATGCAATGCTAGGTATGATCATAAGAAATATTAAACATAGGAGCAAGGAAGTGATAGTCAAACTGTATAAAACATTAGTTAGACCTAGATTGAAGTACTGTGTACAGGTGTGGAGTCTTTATCGTAGAGGGGATATAAACATGCTGAAAAGGATACAAAAAGAGCAACAAAGCTGATAGTGGGATTCTAGAATTACAGTTATGATAAAAGACTCAGAAAAACCGACCTAAAGTGTCTAGAAAAGAGAAGAATTTGAGGTGACAATACAGGGTTATAAGATAATCAAAGGAAAGGATAAATTTGACTATAACAAGTTTTTCAAAATACAACCACCTAAAAGAACAAGAGGGCATAGCTACAAATTAACTAAAGAAAGGTCCAGATTAGATATTAGGTAATATTTTTTTAGTCAGAGAGTGGTGAATGCTTGGAATTCTTTTACCACAGGAAGTAGTGGAGGCGGCATCAATTAATGCATTTAAGAATAAATTGGATGGACATAGCTTTTAGAGCAAGGTAATGTAAATGAAACTGGTTGTATACAGACTGCAGAGTCTTCTAAACCAGTATAAAGACGTTAAGTCAAATGATGTAAAAGTGGTTTGTTTTTTCAGTTCTGGGTTTCTCAGTATAATTTGAGCCAATAAAAGGTTATTGAATCAATACAAAATGTGTTCTCTGATGTTATTCTTTTACATAAATTAGGAGCAGTCCTGTTGTTCGTTTCTATATTACAAAAATAGGTCATCATCATCAGGCTATAGGGTCTGGAGACCCAATAAAATGATATACAGAAAGGATAAATTAGACTAACAAGTTTTTCAAAATGCAGCCACCTACAAAAACGAGGGCACAGCCACAAATTAATTAAAGAAAAGTACAGATTAGATATTAGGAAATATTTTTAGCCAGAGTGGTAAATGCTTGGAATGCTTTGCCACAGGAAATAGTGGAGGCAGGGTCAATTAATGCATTCAAGAATAGTTTGGATGCACATAGTTATTTTTTAGATCAAGTGGATGCAAAAGAAACTGTTTGTATACAGACTCTGCAGTCTTCTAAACCAGTATAAAGATGTTAAGTTAATTTGTCACGCCACTGTCCTCTGTTCCTAACAGATCACTTCAGCTTAGTAAGGGGACTCAGTGGTCTCGAGGTAAGGTGTCCGCCTTGGGTGCCAAAGATCGCGTGTTCGATATTACAGTGGAAGCCGTGATTTTTTTTACATGGATCTTCTAGTAAATATTCCCCTGATCTCTGGGTTGTGAGATCGGACTCACGTGTTCACTATCAAGCACGTTAATAATTCCTTGACAGTTGAAAATAGAAAAGAGTAGGCTTAACAGCCGCTGCCCAGGTAAAATTCAAATAAAAAATCTATCCAAGTTATTTGTACCTTTCCCCAGGTGGTTTGAAGCAGATATAGATGGCACCTAACTGGCTTCGGGTCTACTTAGCTCTAGTGTTTGAGTCTATTAAGATGGACTCACACATCAGTAAAAACCACCCTCCAAGAAACTGGTTGTATACAGACTCTGTAGAGTCTTCTAAACCAGTATAAAGACATTAAGTTCAAAGTTAAGTATAAGTCTGGACCCCAATGTTTTTGCATGCCTGTGTGATATTGTTTCTTGGAAGTTCAAACACACACGAGGATAGTGATCTTCACAGACTGTAAAGCACTACTTGCTTGAATCGGTAAAGAACACAACAAATGAGGACATAACACATAAAATCAAAACAGAGCTAAATGCCATACAAAAGATCTCAAAGATCACACTACAGTGGCTCCCCTCACATTGTGGAATTATGAGAAATGAGAAAGCCGATGCACTATCTAAAGCAGGTGAGAAAATGGAACAATACACCCATAAAGTGCCATATAAGGAAGCCAAAACCATCATTCGCAGCGAGTATAACATAAAATGGGAGAAAGTAATAGTCCAGACCCAATCCACCAGCTACAAAGACACCAGCAAACTGCAACCTTCTGCATGAGAACGGCCACAGCAGACTACTGGGCCACCTATAGCGGCTCAAAATCTCCCAAGCATATGAATGTCCATGTGGGACAGGAGCCCAGAGCCCTAAACATGTACTTCAAGAATCAGACGAAGAATTGTTTCTTAGACATCGTCTTCTTCTTTGCCCCCGAAATTTGCAGTCTAGTATTTTCAATAGTAAGCCTCCATGTCTTGTGTTATGACTAAGCCAAGACAATCTACCTTTTTGTGTACTCGTCATTAGTTGTCTTTTTGATCCTATATTTAATTTCTTCGTTCGCTCTCAATTTCTGGCTACCAAACCCTGAAAAGGCTAGTATCAAGTAGAACGGTATGTGCTGTGTCATAGTTTACAGCTTGACTGCAATATTTGTATCTTTTGGCCCGCCACATCCAACTTCAGCAGGCATTTTTGAGTACCAGGTTGCCTTCCCTCTTCGATCCCTTCTACCTAGCCAGTCTGCTCTGTTGCAGCCTGTTATCCAGGATCACCGCGTGGAGGTGTAGAAGGGCCTTGGCAGCTCTGGTTCGCTGGCTCTGATGCTAGCAGTCAGATATGGGTCGCTGACCACTGCAGATCACTCACCAAGACACTATTCCACTTCCAAGTGCAACCATGCAGCCTGGCTAAGAGATTAGGGATTGAAAAGGTAAGGAAACCCGGTCCCAAAAATGCCTTGCTGAAATCAGATGTGTCAGGTTGAAAGACACACATGTCACAGTCTCGCTGTAAACTACAACACAAACATCCATTTCAAAATGAATGCCAATGAAGAAAAAATGTTGAAAGTACGAGGCATGTTCAAATGAAACCGGACCTAACTGCAAAAAGTGAACATACGTACGATGCGCATGATGACGTCACTTCATGTGTAAACAGCAGATACCAACCGTCAAGTTTGCAAAATTTTATTGTCCCCCTACTCATAGTTTTCTCATCAGACCATTTAAAACATGGCTGGTGTGATACAGAATCTATTCAAAGTTGATCAACGAGCGGAGATTCGTTTCTAACAGCTGAAGTATATCGACCAGTTGACATTCAACGCAGAATGTAGACAGTGTATGGTGACAAAAGTGTGTCAAAGACAACAGTGAAGAACTGGACAATGATGTGCCTGCAACTGGTTGACATCCTTCAGCTGTTAGAAACAGAATCACTGCTCAATTCTGGATGGATCACACCTCCCATTTTTTCAGTGTTCTGCTGAGGAGACTATGAATTGGAGGATAATGAAATTTTGCAAACTTGACGGTTGGTATGTACTGTTTACACCAGAATTCACGTCGTCATACGCATGTTCACTTGGTGCAGTTAGGTCCAGTTTCATTTGAACACACCTCGTATTTGATTTACTGATGCCTTCCAGACTGGAATTGGTTACAAGTTTCTACTATGAAGGAAAAAGGATTTTTCTAACATCATCAGGTGCTAAACACTCAAAGAGATGGTGGTTAATAGCTTAATTTGCTGACAGTTAATAAAATATGCCCATTAAATATAATGTAAAACAGCAATACCATTGTAATAAACACACACACTACCTGACCAAGTTTATCAAGGACAGTCACATATTTCCATCTAGGAAACACACGAAAATTGTCACACAAATGCGAAGTGGTGAAAATACTAAATCATAGCTATTTTATTACATACTCAATGCATTTCATTTACATGGAGTATTATTAAATGAGTACATCTGAACATATTTTTTTAAAGAAAACAACCTTCATAAACATGCACAATCTATGATCTTTATTGATGTTATTTGCATGAAGTAATAAATCAATAATTATTTCCCATTGCAAGCGATGATGGCCACATCATCAGAGGATTTTGTCTTAAGAAGGTGATGTGCGCTGTATTTAGATTATAGTGAGGAAGAAGCTGTGCTGGTCATCAATCCGACTCTCTTGTCCCGAGTTACCTTGGACCAGTGGCGAGACTATTGGTCGAGATAACTGGAGGTAACTCAGGATGCAGGCACTCAGTGGTCTTACCTCCTGTGATACCAGGGGTCGCTTGAAACTTGCGGGACTCGATCGCCCACCGTTTCTGCTCATCACTGTGAGAAGCGAGTACCGTAACCTTTTGACTACAGAGACCCACTTGCATGGAGTACTGATCAATGAATAATCGAACAGAGACATCACAGGCTGCAGCATAAATATAATCCCTGAGAAGAAAGTTACATATTCTTTGCACCGCTAAGAAATTCAACGAAGTTATTTTATAAGCAAGCAGTACTAGAATAAGATTGCTTAATAAAATACAAAGGTAAACATGGTACGTTGGAGACATACATACACAAGAAGACCTGGTGAACATTTTGTCAGCAAGAAAGATCAAGAAAAGGGAAGACAGATGAAAATTCGGAGACAACACAACAACAAAATGTAACAATAAAGGTACTGAGCTTCTCTTGCAAATGGGAAAAATTAAGGCGAACAAGGAGATTGCTTTTTCTCTTTAGTGGGGTCTTTAAGAGTGATTTACAGAACAGAGGAATTGACTGCAGCTTGCCCGTGTACACAGTAAGCAGATTGTTTTTATTTCACACACAAAAAATACATTCTTACCACGGTTCTCCTGACATAAGATGAATGGGGTAAACAGAATATCTGAAATACTCACAGGACAGATGTTGTGAAATAAATTGATTATCAACACAACAAGACATGAAATTGATAATGATTTTCAAATGTGGGTATGGTTGCATTTTATTTACAATATTATAATTACGTGTTGATTTCACAAATGAGCAGAAATGAACGACATGATCAGTTTGAACTTTTATCATAAAATTACAAACAACCTTCTCATATGTACATGTGGGGATCAAGATGCTGAGCAGCGCATGAGCTGCAGTGGTCAGCGACCCATAGCTGACTGCAAGTGCCAGGGCCAGCGAACCAGAGCTGCCAAGACCCTTCTACACATCCACGCTTTTGATCCTGGATAACAGGCTGCAGCAGGGAAGACTGGCTAAGGAAAAGGGATTGAAGAGGGAATGCTAACCCGGTACTCAAAAAATGCTTGCTGAAGTCGGATGTGTTTAGACCGAAAGGTGCAAATATCGCAGTCAAGCTGTAAATTACGACACAACACATTTCGTTCTCTGGACTACATTCTGCTACTTAAGCCCTTTCAAGGTTTGGTAGCGGGAGATTGAGAACGAACGAAGCCAAGCCATATGTACATGTGCTGGGCCAAAGATGCAGCACAGTGAATGAACTGACAATAACCAGCGACTCATAGCTGGCGCTGGCTGTTTGCATCAGGGCCAGCGAACCAGTGTTGACCAAAAATATATTCACTCCATCAGCAGCCATGGAAACACGCTGCACTAGTGCAGTCTGGTTAAGAGAATAGGAATTGCAGTGGGAAGGCGAACCAAGTACCCAAAAATTGCAGCCTCGCTATAAACTAGGACACAAAGCCACGATATCTTTTTCAGGACAAACACAGAAAAAGAAGAAAATATGTACATCTACAAAACATGAACAATTTAAACTATATTTGTACAAATATGCACACAGAATTGTCAAATGCGTGCTTGTGGACAAGTTATAATTCTTTTTTTTTTAAACTTTTGGTTCGGTCTAAATTTTGTTTCAAATAATTAAGACACCTTTAACACATGCAACCTTTAACACATGCAGACATGAAAAATTACGATTATATCTATTAGTATGTACATTTTATCTGTATGGGATATCTTGTAATGTGCACTTTCTGTTAAGTTTGAATTGACAGAAAAATATTATGAAAACTCACCTGCAAACAAACACAAAAAAAAAAACATCAGATCTATAAGTGAATACATCTCATTTGCTTGAAATATTTTCAAATGTGTACCATTGGCTGAGAAGTTTAAATAAAAATAGATTATATTGGAAAAACTACAAGGGATGTTCAGAAAGTAACTTGTTTGCATATCCTCGTTGTGCGTCGCCAAGTGTACTACTTCATACAATTGACTCCTCGATCCATCGGCAACACACAGACAACATTTTGTGATATTTATTTTATGCTTGAAGTTATTAGGAGTTCAAAATATTAAGGGCAATCGAAGGTTCTGACAACTGAAAAATACGGTCCATAACTAGTTTTTTTAATGCAAAAAAAAAATTCAATCAATTGAAATTCATCATCAGATCTGTGAAGTTTATGGTGTTATGGTGATGGCAATGCAATGAGTGGTACCATGGTTAGGAATTTGGAATGGAGGACAAAAGAATGTACATGATAATTCGCGTAATGGGCGACTATCTTTGATGACTTGGTGCGTACGGTTGACAGAACCATTAATGAGGACAGATATTTATACAATTCCTCTCTCTCTCTCTCTCCATGCAGTTTCCAGACATTTCAAGGACTCTACTCGACAACAATGTGAGAAATCATTTGGGCTTTCAGAAAATATATGCACGTTGGGGGCCATAAGATGCTCACAGAGAAGCAAAAGGAAAAAAAAACCACACAAATAAAAACAAACGTATTGTGCGTGCTTTGGAATTTCTGACATGCTATCACGAGGCTGGAGGCAAAATGCTGAGCCACATTATGACAGGAGATGAGACATGTGTATCCCATAAAACACCTGACTCAAAATGGCAGTTGTGGAAGCACACTGATTAGCAGAAAATACAAAAATTCTGACATCTACCCTGAGGAGTAGAGGTTCCTAAAATATAAATCTTCATTACTTGACTGAGTCACTCCTCATCTGCCCTGATGTTGCTAAAATGTCAATTGTTATTATTTGAATGAGTCACTCTTCATCTGCCCTGATGTTGCTAAAATATAAATCTATACTTCTTGACTGAGTCACTCCTCATCTGCCCTGATGTTGCTAAAATGTCAATTGTTATTATTTGAATGAGTCACTCTTCATCTGCCCCGATGTTGCTAAAATGTCAATTGTTATTATTTGAATGAGTCGCTCTTCATCTGCCCTGATGTTGCTAAAATGTCAATTGTTATTATTTGAATGAGTCACTCTTAATCTGCCCTGATATTGCTAAAATATAAATCTATACTTCTTGACTGAGTCACTCCATATCTGCCAGAAGTGTAGAAGACTTCTTTCCATTTTCTTACGACATTGTTTCTACAGAATGTGAAAGCCAGCATGATAGCCAACCCTCCCTGCATGTCGGGCAGGATACAGCTTTGCTTTTCTGTCCTCCTCTTTCAGACTCTGGTTACATCAGTCAATGTGTACATGCTATTTGCATAGAAAATGTATAAATGTGTAGTCTATGGCATGTATGAATTTTGTTTGAATTGAGAAACAAAATGAATATAAAATCTACCATGGCAAACATACAACACGATCAAGTCTTTCAATACATTACATCTCAACACAAAATTGATCTGTCAATACATTACATCTCAACATAAAACTTGATGTGATCAAGTCTGTCAACATATTACATACTCAACAGAAAACTTGATGTGATCAAGTCTGTCAACATATTACATACTCAACACAAAACTTGATCTGTCAATACATTACACACTCATCACAAAACTTGATCTGTCAATACATTACACACTCATCACAAAACTTGATCTGTCAATACATTACGCACTCATCACAAACTTGATATGTCACTACATTACACACTCATCACAGAACTAGATCTGTCACTACATTACGCACTCATCACAAACTTGATATGTCACTACATTATGCACTCATCACAAAACTTGATCTATCAATACATTACACACTCATCACAAAACTTGATCTGTCAATACATTATGCACTCATCACAAAATTTGACATGATCAAGTATGTCAACATTTTACATACTCAACACAAAACTTTATAACTCCTCAGTTGTACAAGAGGACACAGCTACAAATGAATTAAAGAAAAGTACAGATTAGATATTAGAAAATATTTTTTTTAGTCAGAGTGGTGAATGCTTGGAATGCATTGCTGCAGGAAATAGTGGAGGCAGGGTCAGTTAATGCATTCAAGAATAGATTGGATGCACATAGTTATTTTTAGATCATGTGGGGTAGAAAAAACTGATTGTATACAGACTATGCAGCCTTCTAAACCAGTATATAGATGTTAAAGTTAAAAAATGGTACTTAGTCATTCCTCTTTTTCACTTGTGTGTAGGCATTTGCCAGATTGATCATCAGACTGTTCTATCTGCCATTTTTCACCTGGCTGGTTACATACAAATTCTCAGCTTCTCTGGGACTGTCGAATCGTGTCTTCACATTGCACTTAGGGATGTCCTCAGAGTCTGGATTCCTGACTCCTGGCCTCCCCTGATTGTCGTGATATCTGGTCCTTACATATTCTACAAAGACTGCAGTTTAGACTGCTCCACTGGGGGTTGGGGTTCGAGATCATGATTTATTGCCTGGTTATAGATCTTGCCAATTGGACCACTTTTCTCCAATATCTCATTTCTGAGAATTGTAGCTGGCTCTATTTGGTTATGGTCATTACCCATGACTAACATCTGTATGTGAACTGGTAGACATTCATCTTTGTTTGCCAAATGGATTGAAAATTGGTTAACAGTAAGAAGGCAGAGAGTGCGCATACATAAGGAGTACCGGTACTCTGAGTGGTGTGAAGTAAAAAGTGGTGTGCCACAGGGCTCAGTTTTGGGACCATTGTGTTCTTGGTATATATAAATGATTTGGATACATGGTGGGAAATTCGCTGATGACACAAAACTATGCAGCAGTGTCTCATCTAAAGTAGAAGTGGATATATTGATGTCGGATTTAGATAAAATTTGAGAATGGTGTGTAAGCTGGCAAATGGATTTTAATGTAGATAAATGTACAGTCATCCACATGGGTAGATTTAATATGGAACATAATTACAGAATGGGTGAGAAAAATTTTAGAAAGATAAAAAAAGGAAAAGGGCCTTGGGGTTATAATAGATCATACAGGTAAGGTGCATGAGCAAGTCCAGGTAGTAGTTAAAAAGACAAATGCAATGTTAGGTATGATCATAAGAAATATTAAACATAGGAGCAAGGAAGTGATCGTTAAACTGTATAAAGCATTAGTTAGACATAGATTAGAGTACTGTGTACAGGTGTGGAGTCCTTATCATAGAGGGGTTATAAACATGCTTGAAAGCATACAAAAAATAGCGACAAAGCTGATAGTGCGATTCCAGAATTACAGTTATGATAAAAGACTCAGAAAAACCGGCCTAAAGTGTCTAGAAAAGAGAAGAATTCAAGGTGACTTAATACTGGTCTATAAGATAATTAAAGAAATGGATATATTAGACTATAACAATTTTTTAAAAGTACAACGACCTACAAGAACAAGAGAGCATAGCTACAAATTAAATAAAGAGAGGTCCAGATTAGATATCAGGTAATATTTTTTTTGGTCAGAGTGGTGAATGCGTGGAATGCATTGTCACAGGAAGTAATGGAGGCAGGGACAATTAATGCATTTAAGAATAGATTGGATGCACATAGCTTTTAGAGCAAGGTAATGTAAATGAGACTAGTTGTATACAGACTCTGCAGAGTCTTCTAAACCAATATAAGACGTTAAGTTAAGTTTCTTGCTTAGTAATTCCATGTTTATAGCATGGAAGAGTCTACCAGTTGCATGGTGCGGCTAATACTTCTTTGATGCCTCCCATATGGTCTTTTACAGCTCCAAGATATTTGAAATGGCTGACTTGTTCTAGTGGCTGTTTTTCAAGGGCACACATACACATAGAAAAGCCACCTACACTTATCATCTCAAGTAACAAACATAAGGGGAGTAACTAAGCATTCTTCAATAAAAATGAAATACTTCACTATTTCTATACATTTTGCAATATTATTCATTTTAAATACACAGCCTCCAATTTGGCACAGTTAATGCAAAATAGTTTGCGAAACCAGAGAGCATGTAGTAAGTTGCTTTCTAAAAATGTGGCTATTAAAGCAAAACTAAATTTTAGAAACAAGTGCTGATCATTTGTAAGTGCTTAGGTGTGTCCCCTTTTTTGGTCCTCGGTTAAAGTTGATTCATTTTACATTCAGCGACGTCTAACACTGGTCATCTCCTCACCTGAGCACCGTAGTTATCACAGAAATGCCTAGAGAACAAAAAAGGTCACATATATATATATATATCATTAGCTCTTTCCGTCTTGTCAGAAGATAGTAATTAGGCTTTAAAAAAAAAAAGGTAAGCAGCTGCAGTCCATGACAGTAACGTATGTAACTCATAAGACCAATCCAGGCAGAGAAGAGTCTTCCACGGTGTGTGCAAGGAAAGTCAGTACCGTTTACGGCATCGCATAGTGTGGCGTATCTTCTCAAACCCCGCGCCTTTAGCCTATTAGCAATCAGTATACTGTAGGATTTCAAAGATTCGAGCATTGTAAACTTGTACAAGAATAAGGGGGACCGGAGTGACTGCAACAACTACAGAGGAATTTCGCTTCTGGGTATCGTTGGGAAGATACTTGCTAGAATTGTTCTGCACAGACTCCAGGTCCGAGGAGACCAGGTTTAGCCAGTCACAGTGCATGTTTTCATGGGAATAGTTCTACCACAGATATGATATTCTCGTTACAACAGTTGCAAGAGAAATGCAGAGAAGAAAATCAACCATTGTATATTGCCTTCACAGATCTCACAAAGGCATTTAACTTGGTCAGTCGTGTGGGTCTGTTCAACCGACCGATTCTTCTTAGCATTATCGAGTCGTATCATAAATATATATATATAACTATAAGAAAGGTATTAGTCAGTTCTCAATTCATTCAATACTGTAATATCAAATCTATCATCCTCATCTTCTATTCACTTGTGTTGGTAGATGTCATGGGAAGGTGCATTTGTCTTTCATGTGCCAGATGTGCCGTAATTGCTGTTGTCATTCCGTGTTTCTTCCGTGTCTCACTAACACCATTTATCAATCTTTTCCTTTGTCTTCCTCTTGTTCTGCAACCCTGTTGTCTGGTGCTGTTTTCCCTCATAAAAATGGTGGTGGTTTTCAGGATTATCTCTTCACCAAATAGTTTATCCTTCAGCAGGGTAGATAAGAGTCATAATGTCATTATGGGATCAAGATGCTGAGTAGCGCATGACCTGCAGCGGTCAAGGACCCATAGCTGACTGCTAGAATCAGGGCCAGCGAACCAGAGTTGCCAAGACCCTTCAACACCTCCACACGGTGATCTTGGTTAACAGGCCGCAACTGAGCAGACTGGCTAAGGAGAAGAGATCGAAGAGGGAAGGCAACTTTGTTCTCAAAAATGCCTGCTGAAGACGAATGTGTCAGACCGAAAGGTGCAAATATCGCAGTCAAGCTGTAAACTATGTCACAATGTATTCCGTTCTCCGTCTACATCCTGCTACTTGTAAAGCCCTTTTCAAGGCTTGGTAGCGAGAGATTGAGAACAAACGAAGAAGAAGGAGGAGAAATATTGTCATTATGCTCCTCTCAAGGAATTGACATGCCTGGAGAACAAGTTCTACTGTTCTCACCACAAGGACAAATGTTCATCTCATTTTTAATTTATTGGAACTGATAGTGTATGCACTTGCCGAGGTTAATTCGTAGTCTGAATATCATCATCACTTGATCCTTTAAAGTACAGTATACATCTATCATAACCTGCTACAGCCCAGTCAAATTTGACAGATTTGTGTCTTACAGTTTAAGGCAAGTACCTCAACTTCATCAAATAGTTGTTTTTTTCTTCAAAATAAGATTAATTAATATTAAACAAATAAAGATTATTAAATTAAAATATCTAAAGACACATCATTAAATTTATGTATGACATGAAGTATTCAGAATATTAATATAAATGAGGTACAGTCATTAGGTAACAGCAATTTTATTATAAAGTGCATAGAAGAGTACGGTATGTAAAATAGAAAATCTTAGTTCAGGTCACAAAATGGCTCTTTAGCAATACTCCATGTAATGATCGATAAGTATGCGCATGCGCAATATAGCTTACATGACTGTGCCACTGTCAACTTGCACCGTGAAAGAACACGACGTTATTAGTTTTTTGTGGTCAGAGTGTGAATTGTTACCTGTCGTAGTCGGAGAATGATCACCTGGTCTCGTCTGGAGAGTTGATAGTAGGCATAATTTTCTATGTGGCCAAGGTGGTCTTTTTCCATTTTGCACTGTACGTTGACCTGATGAATGCTTTAGTCTCATTGTATGTGATTTCTGTATCACTCTGCTGCAGCATTCCTCCCTCTTTGGCGAGTCCGCCTCCTCATTGCCTGGAATATTGCAGTGGGCTGGTATCTACTGGACTATACTTTTATGAAGCACTGTGTCAGGCGTTCAAGCAAGTCTGCCAGAGCACCGAGTTCATTTTTGTGCTGGCTCTTGAGCGCCATTAACACTGCGAGGGCGTCTGTGAGAATGACCATGGTGTATAAGGGTTTCAGCTGCTTATCTCAGGACACTGGCTTCGGCATTGAAGTTGCTGCAGCTTCTCCCAGTGGCAAATGCTGCTGAGTATACTTTGCTTTTTAGTTTTAAAGTGATGCCTCCTCCCCCGTTTCCAATGGCATCTTTGGCTGAGCCATCCATATAGTCGTGTGTCCAGGCTATTTGTGGAAATTTTTAGTTGATGTAATTTGTAACTATGTGTTTTTTCTGTTCCTCTGTGACGTTTCGCCTTCGATGTTGGGGATATTGCATATAAGATCAGGGAAGGGTCTTCCTTTCCAGAGGCGAATGAGGGCTCAGTATGGAGACACTTTTTGAGCCAGAGAAGAGTGTATGAATGGGTAGAACAATTTTAAAACGGAAGACAAAACGGCTTTGACGAACCGCTGAAATGAGAGACGAGCACGCATGGCAGCTGACACAGTGAAACAGCAGACTGACCAGCTAGTCTGTGGCAACTGGCGAGTTACTATTGATGAAATAGCCGTATATTTAGCTAAGAACAAAATTGTCCATGATGACCTCTGTTATAGGAAAGTGTTCAGGAGGTGTCCCAAGGTAGCTGACACAGAGGCGGTGCAAAATTGGTTAAAAGCACACCAAAATACTTTTTTCTAGAGGACATCCACAAGCTAATGAACAGGTAGACAAAGTGTGTTGACAGACACAGTGACTATGTAGAAAAATAAGACACAAATTATGTTACTTAATGACTGTCCCTCATTTTAGTAGTATGAAGCATCCTGCCGAAAATGGATGTGTCAGGCTGAAATGTGCAAATATCGCAGTCAAGCTATAAACTAGCGACACAACGCATTGCGTTCTCCGGACTACATCCTGCTACTTGCAAAGCCATATTCAGGTAGCGGGAGATTGAGAACGATCGCAGAAGAAGAAGAAGTATGAAATATTAATGTGCAGGGGAAAATACACTAAACTGTTTTCTTTTTTTAAAAACTCACATGCATTTGTATTTCTGCGCCATTTGATCACTAGAATTAGCATAGCCACCTATTTCTGTGTGTCATCCAGAGTTTGAATCAGACTTGCATTGAATATCTACATATCTTTCCATACCCAATCATTAGCCTGATAAAATAATCAGTCATTTCTCATCTCGTCAACTCTTTTAACTGTATCGAAGGTCTAAAGTTTAAAATTAACCAGATTCATATATACGAGGCGCATTCAAATGAAACTGGACCTAACTGCAACAAGTGAACATTCGTACGATGCGCATGATGACGTCAATTCTGGTGTAAACAGCACACACCAACCGTCAAGTTTGCAAAATTTCATTATCCTCTGACTTATAGTTTCTTTAGCAGACCATTGAAAACATGGCGGGCATAATACGGAATCCGTCCAGAGTTGATCAGCCAGCTGTGATTCGGTTTCTAATAGCTGAAGGATGTTGACCAGTTGACATTCATCGCAGAATAGAGGCAGTGTATGGTGACCTGAAATGCTGCATAAATTTTTGGCATCTTCTGACGCAACAATATGCGCCTGACCTGGTCTCGAAAGATCTTTAGGCAACTGACGTCCTTCTTTAAACATCGTTGTCCAGTTCTTCACTGTTGTCCTCGGCACACTTTTGCCACCATATACTGCCTGCATTCTGTGATGAATGTCAACTGGTCGACATTCTTCAGCTGTTAGAAACAGAATCACCGATCGCTGATCAACTCTGGACGGATTCCGTATCACACCAGCCATGTTTTCAACGGTTTGATGAGGAAACTATGAGTCGGAGGATAATGAAATTTTGTAAACCTGACGGTTAGTATGTGCTGTCTACACCAGAATTGACGTCATCATACGCATGTTCACTTGGTGCAGTTAGGTCCGGTTTCATTTGAACACACCTCGTATATCAACTGGATGGAATTAACTTTTCAATAAATGACAGTTGCACATTTGCTTAAAATTCTACTATATCTAAGGTTGTTGTTGTTTATTATTGTTTAATACCCACAAAGAGTACGTTCACTCTTTTGTGCACCCTGAAAAGGACGTTAAGTGGCAGGTTGTAGCAGCTTTCCTCACATCCTGAGCCTACTGATGAAGGTGAACCACGTTCCTCCAAGCGGTTGTGTTATTATTGTCTTCATCTGCGTGGCGCTCACTACTACGGGGATCACACCAATCCACATCTCGTCAGCCAGGCTGCCTTGAAAACAGCAGGGAATGCTACATAGAAGAGAGATTATGGTCTTGATCAGTATATTGACCCTTGATGCAACGTCCTGGTCAGTATGTTTTGCTGACTGGACTAACGTCCTAGTTCCCCATCTAAGGTTATTGCAAAACCTGAAAGATCATAGCTAAGCAACAGACCAAGACATAGGTTTTAGATGTCAATTTAGGCTGAAACATACTTTTACCTATGTTTTGCAGGGCCATTGAACCCCTGCCATATCAGACTCTGAGGCTACTTTTATTAATCATTAATAAATGTCGGCCCTTACTTTTCACTCTGTTAGAAACATGAGGTCAAAGAGCGCATGTTCGTTACAATGATCACAAGACAAGTATTTATCTACACTCAGGTAATGTTTATACAACAAACAGCAGAAACGAGCACATCATCTGCAGTGGTCAACGACCATAGCTGACTGCTAGCGTCAGAGCCAGCGAACCACAGCTGCCAAGACCCTTCTACACCTCCACACGGTGATCCTGGATAATAGGCTGCAGCAGGGCAGACTGGCTAAGGAGAATGGATCGAAGAGGGAATGCCTCAATAATGGTGTCCCAACTAGGCTAGTCTTTCCTCATTCAACACTTGCAACTATGGAGCATAGACAGAGAACTGCCCACACAAATTTATAGACTCAATTACTTTCTATCATCAAATACAGGCCTTAAATGCTTGTCACAGGTACACAAACAATGAGATTTGGTAGTTTCAATTAAGGAACATGGTAAGAAAAGAAATATGCGGAGACTTCTAGGCAGCGAGTTGTAAACAAAGTATTTTTGTTCGTGACAATAATCATAAGACAAGTATTTATCTACACTCAGGTAACATTTATAACAAATTATAGAAAAGAAAATGATGTAAAGGACAGCCCACAATTCAAACACCGGGCCTTCAGATGACGGAAGCACCTTGCCCAGGTGAGACAGGAGGTAAGGTGCCAGACCAGCGAGACGGGATCTTCTTCTTCTTCTTCGCACACCGTCAAGCGTCAACCAGTATTTTTTCAAAAAAAGCAGCGGTCATCCTGAGGCTGTCGACATTGCCATAGAGCTTGTCTAGTGTTGCCACTGGTGATGGCCACCACATGTGCTTTCTCTGGTCCTCGTATGTCGGGCAGTTTTGCAGCAGATGTTCAGCGGTCATTTTCTCGGTACCACAAGTGCATTCGTCAGTACCACCTATCTTCAGTTTATTGAATAGGTGGTACCTCAGTCTGTTGTGGCCTGTGCGGAGTCTGAAGACCACGACCTGCTTTCTTCTGTTCAACTGGTAATAGGCATCGTTTTTTGTGTAGCCAGTATGTTCTGTTTCCCATTTGGCCATGTATCTGGCTCTAATAAGCCTTTTGGACTCTTCGTAGTTCACACTAGAATCTGGTTGTGGTAGTCTTGCACCTTCTTTTGCCAGTATATCTGCCTCCTCGTTGCCTTGGATTTACAGTGGGATGGAACCCACTGTACCACTACTCTTTTTGGTGCGGACTGCTGGCATAGTTGACAGAGTACTGCTCTTAAATCATTGAGTTCAGTATTTTTCTGGCTTTTTAGTGCTGTGACTATGGCCAGGGCATCTGTAAACAGGACTATCTGGCTTCCATTTCTTTTGCCTGTCAGCATTGCTTCTACTGCAGACCCCAGTGCCTCCGCTCTGAAATTGCTTGAGTATTTTCCAGTTGCCACTGACAGTGTTATTTTTCTACCATTTGGTAGGCTCAGGAATACCCCTGCCCCTCCGTTCTGTGTTGTGTTTGTTACAGAACCGTCAGTGTATGCATGGGTCCAGTCCATGCTTAGGTAGTTTTTCGTTATGTACCTCAGGGTTATGTCTCTTCTTTCTTTTTCAGTCTGGCTGTTCTTGTTTCCAATACCTCGTATATTTTCTACCACCTCCGGAATGATATGCTGCTTCCAGGTAGGTTTGCGTACAGTAGGGATGGGCTTTGGTGTTGTTAATGTGTTCATAGGGTCTTCGCTCATCTCTGCTTTGGCTATTTCTGCAAAGTTTCTCCGCTTTAGTTTCCCATTTTCAAATCTATTTAGTCTCTGTTGCATTGGATGGTCTGTCAGTTTTCTGAGTTTCTCTGCTTGCTGCTGGGCTCTGCAGTCTCTTCTGTCGGTCGTGGATTGCAGATATGTAATCTTTTCAAGTTCTACAATTGGCGTTGACTTCATGCCTCCTGTTATAACTCTCATGGCTTGGTTTTGAAGTTTGCTAATTTTATCAAAGTTCGCCTTTGCTGCTGTTGTCCATGCCGCAATGCCATACTTGAGAACTGGTCTCACTCTTCCAGTGTACAGTTTCTTTAGTATACTTTCGTCTGCTCCCCAGCTTGTGCCAGGAAGTTTCCTCATGATTGCCATTCTTTCTCTGGCTCTCATTCGGTTTCTCTCGATCTGACTTTTCCATGTCATGCGCCGATCAAATGTGACCCCCAGGTAGTTTGGGTTGCTGTTTGGTGTTCTGGGGTTTATTTGAAAGCGAGAATATTGTACATGTTGTTTTTTCCTCATTTATTTTGACCAGCCATGAGTTCGCCCACTCCTCCAACGATGTTAGGGCCTGCCACATCCGATTGCTTGCTATGGTGAGATTTTTTTCAGAGGTCCACATAGCCAGATCGTCTGCAAACATGGAGCTGTGGACTCTTCTTGGTATATTCTCTGTGATGTTGATGTGGGGATCAAGATGCTGAGCAGCACATGAGCTGCAGCGATCAGCGACCTATAGCTGGCTGCTGGCATCAGGGCTGAACCAGAGCTGTCAAGACCCTTCTACACCTCCATGCAGTGATCCTGGATAACAGGCTGCAACAGAGAAGACTGGCTAAGGAGCAGCGATCAAAGAGGGAAGGCTAACCCGATACTCAAAAATGCCATGCTGAAGTCGGATGTGTCGGACCGAAAGGTGCAAATATCGCAGTGAAACTGTAAACGGTGACACAGCACATTCCATGAGCACTTTCATGAGATGACCAAACCATCTAATAAAATTCTGTTCGGCCAGGTATTTTTTGCCTTCGCCTTATTTCTCTATTCCTCAATGCGGGTGTGTGTTGCACTGTGGTTTTTATTTTGCGCCTGTCGACCCAGTGCATCCAACTTCAGCATGCATTTTACGTAAGGGTCTGCTTCCTCCTGCATTTTCTAAGGGTTTGCTTCCCCGGGGTAACGGCCGGTGCTGTGATGAGGATCAAAACGGTTGTGAGCCGTGTCACTTAACCACTAGCCCACACCATCCCCGGCCAGGTATTTGACACACGGGATGGTACCGGCCCTTTTACGAATGTCCTGATTCTGGCACCCCTGAAGGCGTCGGCAGATATTCACAAACATCTAGTCCTCTTATTGGAGCCAAATAGTAAGGATGTGTGTTTTATATGCTGTTCGAAGCTACTTATGCTGAGTTGAGGGAGCTAACTCTTTATGGCGTTACTTTGGTAGCAGGTTACAGTGGCTCTTCAAATACCCTGAAGTATACTTGATAAAGTGGACCGGAGTCCTCTTGGCTATGGTGCAATACGATGCTCATAAGTAAGCTTACCACTATGGGAGTTAGTGTCAATCCCTACCTAATTGGCCAGACATGCCTGTTTCCAAGAGTACCAACGAGGACACAAGGTCTTCAACTAATCAAAGCCCACCAATCTTCTCAGTGCATAGGACGTTGACCACATCTCGCAGGCATACGTGTTCTTGGCTTACTCTTTCTGTTTTTCTCAGGTGTAACCCATATAATGCTAGCTCCTTTATCACATTCTCTTCTCCCTGTATCTTTAGGTCTCGCCCCTTGATAATTCCACATGACAGCCTGCCTGGCTATGTTAACAGTGCCTTCCTCAGTATATGTCCTATCCAGCTGTTGATGGTTCCTTTCCTACTGTACTCTTTTGTGTGCCCTGTAAAGGGCATTAGGTGACCAGTTGCGGTTAGCATTCTCACATCCCAAGCATGCTGAAGGTGAACCAGGGTCCTACAGGCGGTTGTGCTATGCTTGACTTCATCTGTGTGTCATTTACTATTATGGGGATCACATTGACCCCACACCTCGTTAGCCAGAGTGCCATGAAACAACCCATTTCCAGGGAGAACTGCATGGAAGTGAGGCGGGGATTTTGGTCAGAATATTTCGCCTGACACTGACTGATATTGTCCAGTCAATGTGTTTTGCTTGACCAGACGTTAGTCTTTTCTCCCCTCCCATTTGTATAAGAAGCATCTTACCTACATAGCTGAGATTTTGCATTCTAATTCTAACTCATTACCACCAATCCACAAATACATGCTCAAAACTTACATGTTCCTTGATCAGCAGAATTTCAGTTAACCGAAATGTCATCCTCAAACACACGTTTCCGGTTTGTTTCATGGCTGAAATAAGAAGATTGATTATAGAAGTAACAGTAAACATGGCTGAAAAAACACTCAATGGTTGTTACTTGTTAGCATCAAACTGTCCCACACTGTCACCCACATAACTAGCATTTATACTTACTAAAATCTGCAGTTACTTCTTCTTCTTCCTCGTTCGTCTTCAGATTTTGACTTAAATTTCTCTAACGAAGGCAGCAGTTGACTTGAGGATCTGTGCTCTTCTGTACAGATTCTCGTGGAAGGACACTGGCTGTTGCCAAATGCTGCTTCTTTAACCAGTATACTATGGGCAGGACTGCAAAATGTGTTCTGCTGTCATGGGTGGGCTATGCAGCAGATACAAATTACAAATGTCGGTAGTACTAATCTTGAATTTATTGTATATATGGTATCTCAGTCTGCTGTGTCCTGTGCGTAGCCGAAGAATGATCACCTGGTCTCGCCTGGAGAGTTGGTGGTAGGCATCATTTTTTTTTATGAGGCCAGGGTGGTCATTTTTCCATTTTGCTCTGTGCACAGCCCTGATGGCTGCTATGTCTCATCGTATGTTGTTTCTATATCACTCTGCTGCAGTATTCCTTCCTCTCTGGGGAGTCTGTCCACCTCCTCGTTGCCTGAAATGTTGCAATGGGCCAGTATCCACTAGAATGTGTTATTTTTTTACGCATTGGGACAAGCGTTCAAGTGAGTCCGCCAGTGTGCACAGCTCATTTTGGTGCTGGTTCTTGAGAGCCGTTAACACTGCAGTTATTTAATTGTGCATATTCCTTCCTTTTTTTGATCCAGTAGAAGAAAGGATCCTCCGATAAAGATGACCTTGAGGGTCAAAGATGCAGTGAATGAAATAGCAGCCAGCTACTCATAGCTTTTTGCGTCAGGGTTTGCGAACCAGACCTGTCCAAGGCCTTATTCTACCACCAAGTGGTAACACTGGGAAAAAGCTGCATATATGCAGTATAGCTGAGAAGAATAGAGATCGGAGAGAGAAGGCAAACCCGGTCCTAAAAAATGTAGTATACTAAAACTGGATATGTCGGACTGAAAGGCACAGATAACAAGGCCTCAACATAACAAAACGTACTTTTTAGGACAAATGATGAAGAAGAAGTTGGCCTTATCCCAAGAAGCTTGTTCCAAAGCATTGATACCCTGGTCACAGTTCTAAACAGGCTGCATCAGTACAGTCGGGCTGAGAGAATAGGGATCAAAGAGAAAAGGCAAACCCTGTCTACAAAAATATGCAGTGTTGAAACTGGATATATCGGACAGAAAGATGCAGATATCACGGAATCGTTGTAAACTACAACATAATAAAAAGCCCTTTTCAGGACAACCTGCTACTTCTTCGTTGTTTCGCTCTCAAATAACCACATCTATTTCCCTTAAAAACCTGGCAGTCCTTCTCAGGCTTGTCTTATCGCCATATAGTTTATCTCGCAATTGAGTTAGGGAGGGTCATGTCGTCACTCTGCTTCTCTCGTGGAGCCGGCAGACCTTCAGAATATGTTTGACTGTTTGTTTGTTCTACCCACATGGGCACATATCTGTGTTCAATTTTTAGTTTGATGAATAGATGATTTTTCAGTCTCCCTTGATCTCTTCTTGGCAAAGAGTATTATGCTTCTGCTTATTTCAGCAATCTGTATGATAAGGCAACAAGCGCAGTCTCTGTGGATGGAAAAATGGGTGAATGGTTCCACACATCTGTCGGTGTAAGACAAGGATGTATACTCTCCCCGACACTCTTCAATATATTCCTAGAAAGAATTATAAGTGATGCCCTTAAAGATCATCTTGGCACCATAAGGATATGGAATAGAACGATTACCAACTTTCACTTTGCAAATGACATTGACGGGATGGTAGGGAATGAGACAGAACATCAAGAATTGATCCGAAGACTGGATGTAACAGCAAAGGGTTATGGCATGGAGATAAACATAGAAAAGACAAAGTTGATGACAAACAACACTGAAGGAATCAACGCTGTGATCAAGGCTAATGGACAGGAGCTTGAAACAGTGAACTGTTTCAAATCTGGGCTCAACAATCAGTGATGAGGGATCAAAACCAAAGGCCCTGACCAGAATAGCATGAACAACAGTAGCGCTTGCAGGATTGAAATATAATGGAAAGATAAACGACTCTCCCTCGCCATAAAGGTCAGACTAATGCGCTCCATGGTTTTTTCGATACTCCTCTTGGCCTGCAAACTATTACAACAGACCTTCATTGAAGAGTCCAGACCAAGGAGATGAGATGTTTTAGAACTCCTAAATATCACCTACGAAGACCGTATCCCAAATGATGAAGTATGACGTAGAATCGAGAATGCAAGTGGACCGTACGAACGACCTCTTCACAACGATCAAAAGCTGACTTGGTATGTCCATATCTTGGGGTCTAATGGATTTGCAAATACCATACTACAGGGCCCGCAAAGGCAAGGACGTCAGAGAAAACGATGGGAAGACAACATCCATGAATGGACTAACCTAAGACTTGAGGCACAAAAAGCAATGACAGACAGAGAGGGATGGCGCAGGTTTCTGGAGGTGTCAGCAGGGGTGTCCCAACAATCTCAAAAGGTCGCAGGATGAACTGCTTAGATCCTGAAAGTTCTATGTGCCACTTGCCTTTGAAGTTAAATTTTATCATTGTCTTCATATGTTGACAGTTTGGGGTTTGTCGTCTCTTGAGGACAAACAATAAAGAAGTTAGTTTTATCACATTAAGCTTGTTCCCAAACCTTGATGCCCTGGTCAGTCCTAATTAGTTGACTTTTACCTAGGTACTGTCGCTTTATTCTTTTCTTCCCTGGAAATGGACAGGTTTCACATGATGATGATGTCAAGTGCTGTCTCTGCATCAAAGGTTGGCCACAATGGACCTCCAACATCTTCTGTCTCTTGTCTCGATAGTACTCTCCAACAGACTATTGTCAGTCCATCTCTTGATGTTGTCTTCCCACTTATAGCACTGTCTTCCCTTGCCTGCCTACCATTCATCTTACCCTCCAGTATTGTTTTCAGCAGTGTGTCATGTCTCTTTTAACTTTTTCCATTCCAACAGCGTGAGGTTATGACGATTTGGCTACTTTCCACTGGCAGTCATCGGTCTAGGTCACTAGTGTCATCGCTTTATTGTATATACACTACCAGGTTAATTCAATAGATACGGCTGAACATACTGCCCTTTTGATTGTAGAGAGTTCCAGCTTCCATCATGTAAGGTTAGATGAAAACAATGGCGGTTTAAAAATTTGTATTCGATTTTGGAAATCATTTCTTCTGTTTTTCGCTTGGATTTGAAGATTCACCCGTTATTGAGAATGGGCGAGTTACTGAAACATTTTCTGAGGTAGATCTATTTAGTTTGTTTATGTAGTTACAATAATTACGTTTATAGTTGAAGTGACAGACATTACGGTAAACATCAATAGTAATATTTGTACGCATTTCTGTGAATTTGTTTTTGCTTTCTAACCAAAGGACGTTGCTACCGGGTGAGTCTATATGTTTGTGCTATTTTTCACCACTATCACCATCTTTTTGTATACACACAATAACAACAACAAGTTCTTTATTAACATATGTTTCTAGACAGACAAGAAATTTTTTTTAAAGGTTTAACAAAATTAGAGGTTTCAAAATCAACAACCCGTCTGGACATGACTTGCTGAAAAATTATGCAGATACAGGAAATAGACGTAATTTTGTCATCTGGAAAGCAGAAGGTTAATATGTCCAAAATATAATTTTATTTACCTAATTTGTATTGGGAGGAAGACTAACATCTAGTCAGGAAAAATATACTGATCAGACATGTTAGTCAAAGTCAGGCAAAACATACTGGCCAAGACCCTCACCTCGGCTTCCTAATAGCCCTCCCTGGAAACGGGCTGTTTTCATGGCAGCCTAGCTAACAAGGTGAGGGATCTACGTAGTAGTGAGTGATGCGCAGATGAAGCAAAACATATTACAACCGACTGGAGGACCCCGGTCCACCTTCATCAGCACGCTCGGGATATGAGGAAAGCTACTGCAACCCGCCAATTAACAGCCTTTTCAAGGCACACTAAAGAGTAACCTACTCATTGTGGGCATTCGCAAACAACAACACAAACCTAATTTGTATCTCCTTCAGTAGTTCTCTTTCCCTTTCCAATTTCTTTATGACCTCCCTATCAGTGTGTTTTTTCTTTCATGAGATGCTGCCCATTCTTTTATATATCCACATTTCAAAGGCTTCCGCTTTATTCACATGCTCACTGTTTATCAACCATGTCTCAGCATCATAGAACTTCCAATTTTTGGTTACATTTTATTTTGCGTTCACCTTATTTCTCTATTTTCCAAGGCAGTGTGCGTTGCACTGTGGTTTTTATTTTGCACCTGTCGGCCTAGTGCATCCGACTTCAGCATGCATTTTATGTAAGGGTCTCCTTCCATTTATATTTACTAAGGGTTTGCTTTCCCGGGGTAACGGCTGATGCTGTGATGGGGAACGAACCCAGCACCTTCGAGTTGTGAGTCGTGTCACTTAACCACTAGCCCACACCGTCCCCTGGAACTTCAAATGAAAACCATAACAATTTTTTTTTAGTAAATCTATTCTGAAAAAGTGAAACACAACTGCATAATTTTTCACCTATAAAGCGCCAATAAAGTGCATGGATTCCTACAGGAAAAGTAGACACCAAATTTTCTTGGGCATGTGTGTACCACTCATGCACCACCTGCTGGACCTCTTCATCGGACCTGAAAGTCTTTTCTTGCAATGCCTCTTTTAGTCGCCCAAAGATGTGAAAATCCCTTGGGGCTAGGTTCCATTATTGAGGGGGATGAAATTAAGTTGTTGCAATGGATTTTTATCTCTGTCAAAGATGGATGTGTCAGACCAATAGGTGCAAATATCGCAGTCAAGCTGTAAACTAGCGACACAATACATTCCATTATCTGGACTGCATCCTTACTTACTTACTTAGTCGCTCCTCTTCTACCGTGAGGTGTAGGTGTAGAGGTTCGCCAGAGAGAATGCCACACTGCTCTATCCGTCATCTTTTTACTGGCCTCTTTCCAATCCAGCCCTCTATCACTTAGGGACTGTCGTCTTGGGGGTCTGCGTCCTTGACGTTTTATCTCCCATGACCGCTTTGGTATCCGATCTTCTTCCATTCTACAGACATGGCCAAACCACTGTGGTTGGGACTGTTCCACTCGCGTCTGCGAGGGGTTGAACTTAGAGAATGTTACGTATTGTTGGACTGCATCCTGCTACTTGCAAAGCCTTGTTCAGGGCTTGGTAGCTGGAGATTGAGAGCCAACGCAGAAGGAGAATAGGATTTTTACTAGGTAGGTCTTCTTAGTTTGTTTATGTAGATACAATACCTTTGAAGGGAGAACTAACAGAAATACTGATCTTCTTAAAAAAAAACACTATCAGTGCTTTGTGGCAATTTCATAGAATATTTGAGGAGTGAAGTTCCCTAATCAGTTAGTCTAAATGTTTGTGCTTAGTTTTATCAATTTTCTTGCATCTCAGAAACTAACACATGCACATCAAAAACAATAACACATTCTTTATCAATTTATATTTCTAAACTCAATCAAATCATATGTATAGACCAGGGGACGGCGTGGCCTAGTGGCATGGCTCACAATCCGAAGGTGGTGGGTTCGATCCCCATCACAGCACCGGCAGTTACCCCGAGGAAGCAAACCCTTAGAAAATGCAGGAGGAAGCAGACCCTTACATTGCGTATGAAGAAGAAGAAGAAGACCCTTACATAAAATGTATGCTGAAGTCGGATGCACTGGGCCGACAGGCGCAAAATAAAAACCACAGTGCAACACACACCCGCCTTGGGGAATAGAGAAATAAGGCGAACGCAAAACATATCTATAGACCCACAAATAAAAAAGTTACAGGCTATCAAAGTCAACAACCATAGTAAACGTGACATGTAGAAAAATAATGCTGGCGCAGATGAAATTTGTGTCAATTGTTAAAGGAAAGTGGCTGAGGTTAAAAAGGTTACAGGCTCTCAAAGTCAACAACCATAGTAAAACTTGAAAATTAGTGGCTGCACAGGAAATTGCGTTAATTTTGTATGTAGGTGCTGCAAGGTTAACTACAGTACATGCGTTGTTTATAACTTTTTTCTTACCTGCTGAAGTCATTTGTTCCGGCTAAGTGTTTCTGTAAGCGGTGCGCTTCCTGAGCATACTGCTCCAACAATGCTGGGTTAGTAGGAGCGAGAATGCTGGGAAGGTAGCGTGAAAAAAGTGGTGGGTTCAGTTTGGAATACTCTGTGGAAGAATCATCGTGAAGCAAAATGAAAAATAGGACAGTTCAGTTGTCACTTGTGCCAGTGAGAGTCATGGGGAGCTTAAGTTGTCCTTTTTAGACCAAGCGTTTTGTGTTGGTCATTGCAAGCCCGTGCCATTGAAGGATTACTCTAATGTCACATATCCATCTTCTGCAATGTCTCCCTCATGCCTTGTAACTAGAACCTCCTGTGTTATAAGCATGCATTGAGAGTTGATCTAGTCTCATTCTCACGAGATGACCAAACCAACACATTTTCTATCTTAAAATGTATTCAACACAAGGGGTAGTCCACAACATATTCCTAATGTCTTTGTTTCTTATTCTGTCTCTCCTTGTGACCCAAATGACCCGTTTTAAATATTTCATTTGACATGTCGCTATTTTCCTGCCTTGCAAAAATGCCAAGTCTGGCACTGATATGAAAGAGTTGGTATAAATACACTGCTTATCAATGTTCGGTGAACAAATACAGCACAACCTGGTGTTCAATATACTCAAGACCATCTTGATAACTCAAGACTTACCAGTGCCAAACAAAACCAAGTATAAAACTTAAATAATCTACTGGAAGATTTGTTACAGCACCTGTTGCTCATATATATTTCTCATATCAAATTATACAAGTTTCTGACATGTCACAAAATGCTTCAGTTTATCCAGCTCAAGAACTAATATCTGACTATGTTAGCTTTAACCATTTGAACCCTGGCTACTGAGTACGTAAGATCTCATTCCCCTGAGAAAATACGCACAATGTAGACATTTGAGTAAAGCTATTTACTATGAAACTAATTCATAAAAAATGGGACACAAAATAGCCTGCGAACTACCGTCCGATATGTTTGCAATCATCCCTGTACACAATTTTCACGACAGTAATTATGAACAGACTAGAAAAACAACTTGATGAAAATCAGCCACGAGAGCAGGCGGGATTCAGGAAGGGCTACTCTACCATTGACCACCTCCACCAGTTAATGGAGAGGACAAAGGAAGTGTGTGTGCCCCTAGAGGACTATGAAAAAGCCTTTGATAGCATTGTAGTGAATGCAGTCATAAATGCCCCACGAAATCAAGGTATTGAAGAACAATAAAGCAGCTTAAAGCAGAAATAAACAAGGGCTGCTCAACAAATATCCCCCTTTCCTACCGGCCAATTAACATACAAATTGAGCGTGGCGTATGACAGGGTGATACAATCTCTCCTAAACTTGTCCCAGCGGCCCTTGAGGAAGTCTTCCGCACACTTAATTGGGATGATAAGGGTATTAACATAAATGGAGAAATGCTCAACCACCTCCGGTTTGTGGATGACAGCAACAAGGAAGCTGAGCAATTCCTGGATCAACTCAACAACGCAGGCAAGGTCTGAAAATAAATAAGACGCAATGCATGCTGAACAGTTTCTGTCCCTGGGAGTAAATGCGGCTTGGAACTGATTCCGTCAAAAACATTAATTTGTACATCTACATAGGCCAAGAAATTACAAACCCCATGACTTGCATAAAGAAGGTTAGCTGCAGAGTGGTTCAGCTTAAACCGCATCAAGACAGTATTTCAACAGATGAAAACAAAGCGAGAGTTCACACCTTCAACAGCCTCATTCCAGCAATGGTGTCTGGCTATGAGGTGTGGAACTTACGAAAAAGTGACATGGCATGGCTTTAACCTACTCAACTAGCCATGGAGCATAAAACACTGTTACTTTCACTATGAGATCACATCCGCAACACCGCCATCAGGAGTCAAACCTGCTTCAGCGACATCGCAGATATGGCGTTGATGAGAAAGTACAGGTGGGCAGGCCATGTGGTACGCATGCCTGACAATAGATGAACACGTCAGGTGACATCATGGTGGCCCTATACCTATAATCGTCCCCCCAGGCGTCCACCAATAAGATGGAGAGATTACCTTTCACAAGACTTTGATCCAGTATGGTGCTTAATGTTAAAGGACAGAGATGAGTTTAGACGACATTTGGCTACCTGGCATAGGGCACAAAAATGTGCCTAAGTAAACACCAGGGCTACAGTATTCACTATGACAGAACTATGTGCTCTAGTTTACTTATTCTATCTAAAATTGATTGACCTGCTAATCTCCAATGTTTCTACTTAAGTAGAGTGTGGAAAATATTCAACAAATTTACTTGATAAGTCATGTAAGATGACCCCCCCCCCCCCCCCCGGACCATAGGCTGATCCTCCAAGGAACATATCTAGCTTGATCCTAATCAATGGATGATTGGTAATCCGAATCACACATACATTGAATGTTGTCGTTCAAATACCAACTGACTCTTTTCAGAATAATCACCATCTAAAACTAATTTATCAGCCTCAATATCCTTGAAATTACTTTCAACTTGTTCTGTTGTTAGCCTTTTAGAATAGCCATTTCCTTAATTTTAAAAAAAAACCACCTTTTTATTCTGAAAATCATAAAAATTTCATCACAAAGACATGCTTCGATATTTACGCAGCCATATTTTTTTATTGCCAGAAATGTGTTTATTGTGTAGACATCACTATATTATGACCAAATTCCAAGCCGTACAACCTGAAATAGGCCTTAAAATAATGGTCTACCCGTCACAGGGGGGATGGATATTTACACACACCCCATTATATGGGTGTCATGGGGTTCAAAGGGTTAAGGAAGGGAACAAGTCATCCCCATCCTTTTAAATTTTGAACACTTCATCCTCCAAAAATTACACTGTTTGCTATCAGTCTACTCATTCCTAAAATCGCCATGAAAACAAGCACACACACAATAAAAGATCAATGATTACCTTCATTCAATGCATAAAGATTCTTCATTATGCTTGCCATGGTTGGAGGAGATATTGCAAATGGTACACAGCTAGCCTCATCCAGCAGTTCTGGCTCAAAGGAAACAGGAAATAGTTATACAATGGAATATCTCAGCCGAGACCTCATTTTGAGCTTGACAGTATTTAAAGAAAGCAGTTGACAGCCTGAGATTATTGCTTAGAACTTGTTCGTGACAGACGACCTTCTCTCACATGACAACCTTCGTCCATCCATCCATCAACCTTTCACCCATCCATCCAACCTTCATCCATCAAACAACATTTATTTAACCATCAACCTTCATCCATAAAAAAAAAGCACCTTTATTCTTCTTCTTCTTCTTCTGCGTACGCAGTCAGACAGTAACCATTATTTTTTCGAAAAAAGCGGCGGTCATCCTGAGGCTCTCGCCACTGCCATAGAGCTTGTCTTGCAGTTCCACTGGTAATGGCCACATCTGCTCTCTCTGTTCCTCGTATGTCGGGCAGTTCTGCAGCAGATGTTCAGCGGTCATTTTACCAGTACCGCACGGGCATTCGTCGGTACACCCTATCTTCAATTTGTTTAATAGGTGGTACCTCAGTCTGTTGTGGCCAGTGCGAAGTCTGAAGACAACGACCTGCTCTCTTCGGTTCAACTGGTAATAGGCATCGTTTTTGGTGTAACCAGTATGTTCGGTTTCCCATTTGGTCATGTATCTGGCTTTGATAAGCCGTTTTGACTCTTCGTACGTCATACTGGTATCTGTTTGTGGTAGTCTTGCACCTTCTTTTGCCAGTCTGTCTGCCTCCTCGTTGCCTTGGATGTTGCAGTGTGACGGAACCCACTGTACCACTACCCTTTTTGGTGCGGACTGCTGGCACAGTTTGCAGAGTGCTGCTCTTAAGTCATTAAGCTCAGTGTTTTTCTGGCTTTTTAGCGCTGTGACTACGGCGAGAGCATCTGTCAGCAGGACTATATGGCTCTCATTTTCACTGTGTGTCACCATTTCTTCCACTGCCGCCCTCAGTGCCTCTGCCTCCGCTCTGAAATTGCTTGTGTACTTACCAGTAGCGAATGACAGTGTTATTTTTCTGCCATTTGGTAGGTTCAGGAATGCTCCTGCCCCTCCGTTCTGTGTAGTGTTTGTTACAGAACCGTCGGTGTATGCATGGGTCCAGTCCATGCTTGGGTAGCTTTTCGTTATGAAGCTTAGGGTAGTATCTCTCCTTTCTTTTTCAGTCTGGCAGTTTTTGTTTGCAATACCTGGTATATTTTCTACCACCTCTGGAAATATATCCTGCCTCCAGGTAGGTTTTCGTACAGTAGTGATGGGTTTTGGTGTTGTTAGTGTGTTTATGGGATCTTCGTGCATCTTTGCTTTGGATATTTCTGCAAAGTTTCTCCGCTTTAGTTTCCCATTTCCTAAATTGTTTAGTCTCTGGTGCATTGGATGGTCGGTCAGTCTTCGGAGTTTCTCTGACTGCAGCTGGGCTCTGCAGTCTCTTCTATCGGTCATGGATTGCAGTTTTGTAATCTTTTCAAGTTCTACAATTGGCGTTGACTTCATGCCACCTGTTATAATTCTCATGGCTTGGTTTTGAAGTTTGTTAACTTTATCGAAGTTCGCCTTTGCTGCTGTTGTCCATGCCACAATGCCATACTCGAGAACTGGTCTCACTCTTCCAGTATACAGTTTCTTTAGTATGCCTTCGTCTGCTCCCCAGCTTGTGCCAGCAAGTTTCCTCATGATTGCCATTCTTTCTCTGGCTTTCATTCGGTTTCTCTCAATCTGACTTTTCCATGTCATGCGCCGATCAAATGTGACTCCCAGATAGGTTGGGTTGTCGTTTGGCTGCAGGATTTTGCCATTTAGACTTAATTTGGTACTTTGGGGTTTTAATGAAAGCGAGAATATTGTGCATGTGGTTTTCTCCTCGTTTATTTTGACCAGCCATGAGTTCACCCACTCTTCCAGCGATGTTAGGGCCGTCTGCATCCGATTTCTTGCTATGGTGAGATTCTTTTCAGAGGTCCACATAGCCAGATCGTCTGCAAACATTGAGCTATGGACTCTTCTTGGTATATTCTCTGTAATATCGTTTATATATACCAGGAAGAGTGTGGGTGACAATACTCCCCCTTGGGGTACTCCCTGCTCGAGTGTCACCTTTTTGCTCATCTGCCCTTGTACTTGGACTCTGGCCGTTCTTTGTTTGAGGTAGTGGTTGATCCACTTGTACATCTTCCCACAGACATCACTTCTTCTTAGCTTGACTCTAAGTCCATCTTTCCAGACTTTGTCAAATGCCTTTTCCAGATCCACCCAAACAGCTACTGCGTGTTTCTGTGCCTGGTAGGCATCTTCTATCTCCTGGGCTATGAGGATGACCTGGTCCTCAGTGGATCTGTGCTGTCTAAAGCAGGCTTGCTGTGGAATTAGTATTCGTTTTTCTTCCAGATGCCACATCAGTCTGGTGTTTATCATCCGTTCCATCAGCTTGCCGACACAGCTCAGTAGGCTTATGGGCCTGTATCCATTTGGATCTGTTTTGTCCTTTCCTGTTTTTGGTACTGGCATTATTGCCTTGCTTAGGCTCTCTACCATGGGCTTCATTTTGGTGTTTCGTGTGTTGATGGTTTCACACAGCCCATCTGTCAGGATTGCAAATCTGTCCCAGTCGGCTCGTTTGTAATTCCAACGTGGGAGCGGTTTTGTTTCCTGTGGGCCTACTTCCATGGCAATGGTTAGCCTGATCGGCCTGTGGTCGCTACCTGCCAGTTGGTTTAGCACCTGGCGGTCTATTTTATGGTGTATGTCCTGTGTGGAGAAGGCCAAATCTGGAGTCGAGGTGGTATGCCATGTTCTTGAATAGAAGCTAGGGCTATCCTCCGGCCTATTGATTAGGGAGAGATTTGCATCTATCTCCCAATCTTCCACTTCGTCACCTCTGCTGTCTGTGTCAGAGTATCCCCATCTCTCAGAGTGGCTGTTGAAATCTCCAACTACTATGCAGTTGGAGTCTCTGACCTCCATACTCGAGAGCGATAGGTCTCTATTCGGTAGTCCGTACAGATTGAAAATGCGGAGCTTCGTCTCTTGAGTCATTATGTCAACTCCTACAATTTCTGCTTGTCCGGTGTGATTGACAGATACCGCACTACTCGGTATGCAGTTTCTGGTCAGTATCAGGACCCCTCCTTTGTGGCCTTCTCTATCTAGACGGAAGGTCTGGTATCCTCTGATTGAGAATTTATGGTTATTGTTGAGGTGCGTTTCCTGGATACATGCCACGTCAATCTTACCTTCATGCAGGTGGTGTGTTAGGGAAAGTTTTTTGTTAATGACTCCCTCCGCATTCCACTGTAGTATTTTGAGGGTCTTGAGGTTTTGGCCAATAGAAGTTGCCCCATAGCCATGTGCCTTGACTCCACGACACATGGGTGGGTGACCACCAGTAGTCAAGGGTGGGCCCCTTCGAGGCGTGAGGCCCGGCACTATCGCTGCCTGGCGGGACTCCGCAGGATGAGCACCATGCGTTTTTCTAATAGGTTGTACTGCCATCATGCTGCGATTTACGTTGCACTGTTTTGTTAGGCTTGCGGCCCCGTGCATCCGATTTCAACATGCGTTTCTGTAGGGATGCCCTCCTTAGCCTTTGGCTGTCCCCAGCCTATCTGCAAGGCAGCAGTTGTTTATGATCAGAGTTGTCTCTCTTATGGAAGTTGTCTTACCAGACTATCGAGTCTTCACTACTCGTGTCTATAGGGTGCAATGATGATATGTGAGATGATATATGAGATGGACTGGTTTACCCGGAAGAGAGGCAGTCCAGTGTGTCTGTATCCCAGGATCGTCACGTCCTGCCAGAAACGTAGCATTTGCATGTGAGTGGGGTATCTCTTTTTCCCTTTATTTTCTTGGCTTCTATGCAGGGATGGTACGCCTAGCATTCCCCGCCACCTGGGGTGTTGACACAGTGGGGCAGGTGTGCAATGTCCGCTGGTCTGCATCTCTTCTGCGTCCAGCATGATAGTTATATGGCTGATAACGTACAGAGGTAGATATCGTAGCTGACGTGCATTTAGCCAGAGGACAAGCCTGGTAATGTCACAGAGATGTTGTTCGCCTGGTGTGCGGACAGCTCTCATGGTCATTGGTTGAGTCTCGACAGTTCACAGTGAGGTGGCTGCTCTACTGTTTTCGACACCCCGACCAGGTACTAAGTCTTTAGTTGGTGGTTTCGCACCCCATCGCCGTATAAGGTGAGTATCAAGCAGTTGTCCGCCCGCTTTGATCGGCGGATGGCAAGGACCTCTTGCTGCGGCTCTACCGGATATGGCTGGGGCGCAAGCCCCAGGTCCCGAGCATGTAGGAGCCTCCCATTGCAGTGGTGCTGAGATTTTGGGCGGGATTGCGGCTTACAAGGGTTCGGCCGTAATCCCCCACATGGTAGCCTAGCGCCATTGGCTTATCAGCCTGGTACGTGAACCAAAGTGTCTGCTGCTCCTCTCGATATGAGCTGGTTTTCCGTAGCAACGCCCTGTCATTAGTAGGCACCTTTATTCTTCCCACAGCCTTCATTCGTCACGCAACGTTAATTTATTCATCATACAACCTTAATTCACCCATCCCATAATCTTAATTCATCCATCACACAACCTTAATTCACCCACACACAGCCTTAATTCATCTATCACACAACCTTAATTCACTCATCACACAACCTTAATTCATCCATCACACAATACTAATTCATCCATCACACAATATTAATTCATCCATCCCATAACCTTAATTCATCCATCCGACAACCTTCATTCATCACACAACATTCATCCATCAACCTTCATCTATCTGACAATCTTTATCCATTTTCCAATTTTCATTCATCAATCAAATTTCATCCATCAAGCAATGTTTATTCACCCACTAGTTTTACTAACCAGCCTTGCATAAAATTTCGATTCTGATTAATTTCTTGCATCTATTATTTCACCTAAAAAAATTATCGAAATGGAAACGTCGAAACAAATAACTAATAACCAGCTCATAACTAATGACTCGTTAAGAACAGAGACAAACCAAATATAAGTATCGACCATCATCGGAAAAATACTATGGACATACATCGGACATGTCCTTAGAATGAACAACAACCGTCTTCCACTGCAAGCATTCAAATGGATACCAAGGGATGTTCGGAAAAGAGGAAGACCCAAGCAAAGACATACTCAGAAGAACAATCATCCGAGAGGGCTCAACTATGGGCCTCAGCACAAAACAAGATCTAAAAACAGTGGCGTCACACCGTTCCAACTGGAAATAAATTGTTTTTGTCTTATGCGTCATATTTGGCGCGCAAAGAACACAGATAGATAGACAAGAGGTAAGGCTCTCGCCTCGCTCTTTCCAAAGTAAATCAAAGGTGGATCCCATGGTCCAATAATTGCCGTTAGGGATGAAGATAACCCTTCACTAAGCCGCAGCCTAAGATAACTCTTCACTAAGCCGCAGCCTATGTGAAGTGGGGTGGCCAGTTCCCTTCCTTGCTGTTTATACCTACCTCAACTCATTCGTCAGGTACTCATTTACACCTGAGTCAACTGGGGAAGCAATCGTACCAGGAAGGAACCACGCTGGATTATGTTTCTCTCCGTCGCTGATTTCGAACCCTGGTGCAGTGTTATCCCAGTCTTAGCAAGCGAGCTCACTGTCGACTAGGCTACATGTTCCACTTTTCTAAATAAAATTCAAACTGAGCTAAAATTATGATCTAAATATCTCAAGCCATATAATTAAACTATATATTTGTATGAAGCGTTAAATGTCATAAATACGAAAGAGAATACAGGGATACCAAAATTCGCAAAAATAACTTATGGACAGCTTCCGGGCAACAGATATACACAAGCATGTTGGAAACTCAGGAATTTCAAGTAAAATTATAATAAATTAATCCCAAACATGTGTAGCAATAATATACACAACACTGAATCAAATACAGAGAAGATATTCAAACTGCTTACTTATCAATGTATTTATATGAACGTCAATCACTCTGTAGCGGAACAGCTTTCGTAGTTCTTCATTCAAATCTTTTTTCAACTTGTTTTCCACATAAAATCGATTCTGCAAAAAAAAGTTCAGCCCATTAAATAATCAACATATTTTAAGATCATATTGCAACTAGGTGACTCTTTTACCTTCAAAACCAGGGAATCATTCTGTAAGACATTACTGCACACTTTTTTTCTTATTTTTGTAAAACATCAGCTTTGTTGGTCGAAGTTTCTTACTTGAATCCTGATAATTTTTTTTTGGCGTTGCACTGTGGTTTTTATTTTGCGCCTGTCGGCTCAATGCATCCGACTTCAGCATGCATTTTATGTATGGGTCTGCTTCCTCCTGCATTTTCTAAGGGTTTGCTTCTCTGGGGTAACGGCCGGTGCTGAGATGGGGATCGAACACAGCACCTTCGGCGTGTGAGCCGTGTCACTTATCCACTAGCCCACGCTGTCTCCCGAATCCTGGTATTCAATCAGGCAAAGCTGCCTGATACCAGGTAGTCAGAAGCTGCTTGAATCTGTGCCTGTCATTCACGCTGGAGTACAAAGGTATGATGGTACAAAGGCGTGGTGCAGGCCATCTCTACATCCCGTCGGCGGGCTGCAGCGCAGGCGGTTGTAGTTGTACGTACGGACACCAGAAAGACACTCTCCCCGTCTATCTATCGTCAGCCATGCAGACCTAATTGGCTAGCGCATCTGTTCCTTCGCATTGATACAGAGTCGACGACATCCCAGAACTCAGTTTGGTCGCGGATGTCGGTATTTTGGATATGTCTCTTTGGGGTATTTAGGACTCTACATTCTATTGTTCTTTCAGTAATTTGGAGCTTTTTTTCATCTGATTTACATAGACTCCAAACCTCACATCCATACCATTGTTGAGATAACCATGCTATTGAAGTTGTGAACCCTGGCTTTGACATCTGTCATCTGCTGGAGTATCGGTTTAATGCTGTTGAAACAGAGATAACCCACCGCTCTCCTGCGTGAGATCTTCTTATCAATTTTGTAGTTGTTGATTTCCTGGCCTAGGTAGACATACACATTGACACTTTTGATGGGCCCATCTTCCAATCACAGTAGAAATTGAGCCTTCAATTTTTGTTCAGGCCAAACGCTTTGCCTGCTTCTTGTGTTGAGTTAATCACACTTCAGTGTCATTAGCTTTTCTTTGCCATTCAAACAGAGTTGTGGCCTCCTTGTAAGTAAGTGGTAAAGGTGGGTCTTATGGCACAATTGCCGTCAGGGATGAAGATAACTCTTCATGGACTAAGTTGCAGCTTATGTTGGGTGGAGTGGCCAATTCCCTTCCTTCTGTTTATACGATCTCCAACTCATACATCAGGAACCCATTTGCAGCTGGGTCTACTGGAGGAGTGGTCGTTCCAGGAACAAACCACACCCAGATTTGTTTCTGTCCGTCCATGACTTCGAACCCTGACATGATGTAATCCTAGTCTGAGCAAGCCAGCCCACTGTCGACTAGGCTACATGCTTCACATTTGCAAGTAGTCTGTGCTAAAGATCGTGCAATTGTGGTTTCTGCAGCAGTGTCTTTTGCGTGGTCATGTTGTGAGTCCTATTGCAAAACTTTCCATGGACATCTTTTTTCTTCATCTTTAACGTTCGTTATGAAAAGGGAATTGCGACTTTATGTCGTAGTTTACAGCTAGGCTTTGATATCTGTGCCTATAGGCCCGACACATTCAATTTTTAGGATTGGGTTTGCCGTCCTTCTGTGATCCCTATTCTCTCAGTCTGACTACACAAGTACAGCCTGTTTCCAGGGCCCATCACTAATCCTGATGCAAGCAGCAAGCATTGTTCCACTGGCTTATGTCAGCTCACTCACTGTGCAGCATCTTTGGTCCCAGGACGCCATTAAGAGCGGTAATGAAAAATGGTTCTAAGAACTGACTTCCCACTAGACCTGGGCGCCCCGTTACATGCTGTCCCTTTTATTGCTAAAAGTTTTGACAATAGAGCATGAACTTAGTAGCCCCTGCGGTGGCTCCAAAATTTACCCCTGACTTTGTCAGATACCCATTTACAGCTGGATCAACTGAAAGAAGCGGTCATGCCATGAAAATACCCCTGACATAACTGATCTATCAAACTGAGCACGATGTGATATGAACCTGGCACATTGGTATTGCAAACCAAGCTGGCAACTCCTAGTCCACCGAATCTCCTAATCTCTTTGAAAGTATGTGTAGCAATGCCTGATTACGACAGCGGTAGAGAACTCACATTCCACAAAGGTAAAAGGGTTTAACTCCTATTACCAGAACACTTCAGATGACCTAACTGTAAATAGGTAACTGGCTTACTATCAGGTAAGGAAAAGCAGCGAAGAAGGGAATTGGCCACACCATCTCATAAAAAACAGGTTTAGTACAATGAATGCTCTAACACTTAACCATTAACAGCAATGGCTCCTATAGGACTACATTTACCTTTATAGTACTGCACTGTGATCATATTTTTGCGAAAGATAGTTTTTATACAGAATACTAGAATCCTGGCAAGCAGATCAGACCAGTCCAAGCCAGGTAGTCAAACATTATCCTTTTGTTCTACAAATTCATCTGATCAGCCTCTATAAAGTGCCATCCTGTGTCCCACTGTTTACCCTTTTGGCTCACATTTTACTACTGGTAATGGCGACGGCGTGGGCTAGTGGTTAAGTGACGCGACTCCCAACCCGAATACGTTGGGATCGCTCCCTAATCACATCACCGGTCGTTACCCTGGGGAAGCAAACCTTTAGAAAATGCAGGAGGAAGCAGACCTTTACATAAAATGCATGCCGAAGTCAGATGCATTTGGCTGATAGGCGCAAAATAAAAACATAGTGCAGCGCACATTACCTTGGGGAATAGAGAAATAAGGCGGACAAAAAAAAATCATGTCAATCCTTCGATTCTGTCCAAGCACTTATTTAAGAACAACTATATCTTTTTGGTAGAAAAGCTCCGTGATACCGAAAGAGAAATTGAGCGAAAAGTCTTAAATATCTATTTGAGAAACCACGACCAAAATACTAACCTTTGCAATCAAATAGAGTTCCAGGATGTCATTGACTCTGCACCAATGCTAAAGTAGCATGACTGATGATAGATGGACGAAAAGGGTGTTTTAACCTGGTGGCCATACAACTACAACCAACCATGTGGTCAAACAAAATGAAGAGATGATCTGCTTCATTACCTTGGACCATTATGGTACCCAAGGGCAAAAAACAGACAAGGATTCAAGCAACTATTGGCTACCTTGCCTAATTGAATACCAGGATTCAAGTGTATTCAAGTACAATAATAAAAAGCTTCAACTCCAGCGTGAAGTCAGTTCTCTAAACATATTTGAAAGCAACAATCAATCAAAACCCTGTTGTAGATCCATTTGTTTGGTCATAAGTTCAACATTGCATTGGACTTATCCTAAGAGAGCTTTTATAAAAGCTGGATTAAAGTCATTTGCTGTTTGGTTTTATTCAATCTTTTCTATATGGGGAGGCTGCCAGCCCCATGCATAACCTTCTTTAGCCGTCTCTTACAACATATAAGGAAAGAAACAGCTGTCCTTCTTCGGTGCTATACTATTAAGGACGTTTGTAACATTACGTTGTAGTTTACAGCGAGGCTGCGATATCTGCACTTTTCAACCCGAGACACCTGATTTCAGCACAGCATTTTTGGGACCAGATTTGCCTCCCCTCCCCTCTCTAGTCTCTTAGCCAGGCTGCTGCTCCTTCTCTTAGCCAGGCTGCTCCCCTCTCTTAGCCAGGCTGCTCCCCTCTCTTAGCCAGGCTGCTCCCCTCTCTTAGCCAGGCTGCTCCCCTCTCTTAGCCAGGCTGCTCCCCTCTCTTAGCCAGGCTGCTCCCCTCTCTTAGCCAGGCTGCTCCTCTCTCTTAGCCAGGCTGCTCCTCTCTCTTAGCCAGGCTGCCCCCCTCTTAGCCAGGCTGCTCCCCTCTCTAGTCTCTTAGCCAGGCTGCTCCTCTCTCTTAGCCAGGCTGCTCCTCTCTCTTAGCCAGGCTGCTCCTCTCTCTTAGCCAGGCTGCTCCCCTCTCTTAGCCAGGCTGCTCCCCTCTCTTAGCCAGGCTGCTCCCCTCTCTTAGCCAGGCTGCTCCCCTCTCTTAGCCAGGCTGCTCCCCTCTTTTAGCCAGGCTGCTCCCCTCTCTTAGCCAGGCTGCTCCCCTCTCTTAGCCAGGCTGCTCCCCTCTCTTAGCCAGGCTGCATGACTAGTCTGTTTTCCGGATCACTCCTTGTAGGCAGAATATGGTCTTGGTCAGCTATGGATCACTGATCCTGATGAAAGCAGTCAGCTATGAGTCACTGGCTGCTGTCAGCTCATTCACTGCTGCATCTTCTGCCTCAAACAGTAACCTATTCTGTTTGGCCTGGGAGCTACTCAGATGATTTAAAGCAAGCAAACTTACCATATAATTAAAGATTGGAACAATCCCTGAGAGGGCTTGAAGATACTGGTGCATAAGGAAAGAAAATTGTTCAATATAGGGAATGGCTTTGCCCTCCTGAAAGAAAGAAAAATGTAAGATGTCAAAAATAGTATTTAATTAATCCTTCAAACTGTTGAATAGTGTTCAAAATAACACTGCTAAAATATTAATTTAACTTTATAGAGTCACACTACATAAAGATCAAAGATGCGCTGTTTCTGTTTCTAAGAATCCTCGTTTTATATTGAAACTTTTCTGTCTGTGGATTGCCGATTCATCTATTGCGGTGTCTTCAAACAAGCTGTCATTAATTGATTTCAATATGTCACTCCTATCCTTCACTAACGTGTAAATGATGAGAACTTGTGAAGCCAAGATGTCAGCTCTTTCGCTGCCTTTAATCCCAGCATGACCAGGACAGTAGATCCATGTCAACCCCTGGAAGTTTGAGGCCTCAACAGCTGCTATCCACTCGTAACTCAGCCATCCCTTCTGTACCTTCTCAAGTATGGTTTAAGCGTCAATCACGATGATTGTCCTTGTTAAAGGGTTCTCATATGGATATCTTGACGCTGAGGTCACTGCTTCCATCTCAAACTGAAAGTAATTGACATGTATGCCCTACTCCACCCAGCAACGACTTGTTCTCTCACTCTATCTGAGAAGCCCCAGCCTGATGTCCCGCTGCGCAGCACCAATCCGTCATTGTATATGACGGTATCACTATCCTCCTTGTTCTCAGTCATCAGCTGATGCACCTCAACCTCTGCTCTCCCTTTGTCCCATTCTCTACATTCCTAGCCTAAGATGCGTAAAAGAGTTAAAGTCAGATTCAACTAAAATTGACACCTAACGTGTGTTTTACTCTGTGGCTTAGCTATGCTGCTTCGATTTTTTAAACATTAACCAATGCAGAATATCCAGCATATGCGCAGCTTGCAAATAATGTAGAGTTTCTGACAATCGATTGTTATTTATACATGTGTTGAATATGTTAAAATTGTGCTTTTCATGTAATGGAATTTTAATTCCAAGACCTCTGAAATAGTTTTTAATATGATCAGGCCACTGATAATACATCTGGAAAACACATGAATATTTAATACAAGCATAATTCAGACTTTGGCACAGAATACAGTGATTGTGTTAATGCTTTTGATTGAAGAAGATAGACTGAGGGCCACAACAGGATTGCCAAGGCAAGTGCTACGTTTGGAAGGCTATTAACGTCTGGTAGGGAACTTGATTTCCACCAAGATCAAGGTCTATTGTGTTGTGGTGCAAACCACCTTCCAATATACATGCAAAACATGGACAGTCTGTAGCATGCCTCTGAGGAAACAACCATTTCCACATGAGCTGTGTCTCCACAGACTGCTCAGGATCAGCTGGCAGAATAGAGTGCCAAACTCTGAAGGTTCTTAGCAGTGCAAGGTTGTCTGTCATCCATACGATGCTGCAGAGAGCCCAGATCATGTGGACTGGGCATGTTACGCACATGCCTGATATACACCTCCGAAAGCAGCAGTTGTACGGTAAGCTCAAGACAGTAAACAGCTCAATGGGGAGACAGATGAAACGATACGAATACTATCTGAAAGTATCTCTGAACTGATTCCGCATTGATGTCACCTCCTGGAAACTGTTTGTTCTGAATCTCCCAGCCTGCATGCTGCCATCACACATGGTGCTCGCATCGGTAAGGAGAGAATCATTGCTGCAACTCAGAAACAGCAAGCTGCACAAAAGTCCAGAATCCAAGACTGCCCAATTACTGACATCGTCCATGTGTGCCTAACATATGGTAGAGTGTGTCATGCTTGGATCAAACTGTAGTGTCATAAACGATCACATATGAATACACATGTCTGATGCTGTTACCAGCTTCGCTTACAATGGGCAACTATTATTATTATTAGTTTGAATAACACAGAAATACAAACACACGTGGCACCGGCAAGTACAAATAAATAATTTTTGATATTTTTCCCTTCATTTTAATCTCTATTTTTATTATGAATACTTCATGTCATAGATAATTCAATTATGTGTCTTTAGATCTTTTGATAATAATTTTAACTTTATCTATTTAATATTGATTAATTCCATTTCATTTCTCACACCAACGTGAATGAAGCCACAATCTTGGTTTCTCCTGTCCGTTAACAACTGTGCCTTTAAATCCTGCTCGGGATCAAGATGCTGAGCAGCGTGAGCTGCAGTGGTCAGCGGCTCATAGCTGACTGCTAGCGTCAGGGCCAGAGAACCAAAGCTGCCAAGATCCTTCTACACCTCCACGCGGTGATCCTGGATAACAGGCTGAAGCAGGGCAGACTGGCTAAGGAGAAGGGATCGAAGAGGGAATGCTAATCCGGCACTCAAAAAATGCTTGCTGAAGTCGGATGTGTTGGACCAAAAGGTGCAAATATCGCAGTCAAGCTGTAAACTACGACACAACGCATTCCGTTCTCTGGACTACATTCTGCTACAGCAAACCAAACATCACCGTCTTCAGACAGTCAATATCTTCACCTACCTAGGCAGTACTCTCACCAGAGAAACAAAGATTAAATCTAAGGTCAACAACAGGATTGCAAAGGCAAACTCTGCATTTGAAAGGCTACAAGTGAATGTCTGGAACCGACAAGGTATCAGTGTCGCCACCAAGGTAAAAGTGGATCTTGTTGTAGTCAGCCAGACGGCGTGAGATTATGCCGATTTGGTCCCGTTCCACTGGTTTTATACGCCGAAAGCTCTAGGGTCATCGCTTTATCGTATATAAACTATGGGGTTATGCTATGGTAACGGCTGAACAGATTGCTCTTTTGATTGTAGAGAGTTCCAGCTTTCATCATGTACGGTTAGACGAAGAAAATGGCTATTGTGAAATTTGTTTTTAGATTTTGGAAAGGATTTCTTGTTTTTCGCTTGGATTTGAGAATAGGGGAGTTAAGTTTCTGCAACGGATTTTTCAAAGGAAGATTTATTTAGTTTGTTTATGTAGATTCAATAATTACATTTATAGTCGAAGTGACAGGCATATCCATTACAGAAAACATCGATAGTAGGCCTAATACTAAGAGACGCTGCTACCAGGTGAATCTATGTTTGTGTTATTTTTCACCACTATCACCTTCATCTTCTTGTATCTCAGAAACTAACATACACACAATAACAACAATAATACAAACAAGTTCTTTATTAATATATGTCTCTAGACCACCCAACACACAAATTTTATTTTATTTTAAAAAATGAACAAAGAAATTAAAGGTTCTCAAAATCAACAACCATACCAGGGTATAAAAAATTATGCGGACAGGAAATAGACATTATTTTGTAAACTGGTAATTAGAAGGTTAACCACTCTGCCACATGCCTCTGAAATATGGACAGTGTATAGCTGACATGCCAGACAGCAAAATCGTTTCCAAATGAGCTGTCTGTGCAGACTATTCAGGATCATGTGGTAGAAAAAAATACCTAACTCTGAAATTCTTAATAGCTCATCTAACAAACCACATCCAATGAAGGTGGAGGAGTCTATTACAGACTAAGGAATGGAGAAGAAACAAACTTTGAGTATTAACAAACGGGAACATACTCCAATAACTTCTGTGCAGAAGCAGAGGCACTGAAGGCCACAGCTGAGCTTGTAATCCAAGATAAAGATATCCACCAAGAAAACATAGTATTCCTGACGAATGCCGCGTCAGTATTAGCAGCACTAAAACAACACAAAGATGAAGATCTCGAGCAATGTATGTTCTCCCAGACACAGCTCTCAGCAGAAAACCAAAGGTTGGTCATACAGTGGATCCCATCCCACTGCAATATTGAAGGCAATGAAGCTGCAGACAAACTAGCAAAGTGTGGAGGAGCATCCCCACAAACAGACTTGAGCATCATATATAATGAGGTCAATACAATTAAAGCCAACTTCAGAGGAAACTTTAACTTAACTAGAGCACAGCAAGTCATCATCTTCAGGCTGAGAACTGGATATAACAGACTCAAGGCTCATCTTTACAACAAAATGAGGATTGGAACAGATGAAAAGTGTCCATGTGGGAAGCATACCAAGACTGTGGAACACACATTACAAAGCTGCATGCTCACGCAGGAAAAGAGAGAACAATACTGGCTTCATGAGATAGAAATGAGATAAAAGCTGTATGGAGATAAAACAGCCTTACTAACAACAGAGTCCTTTGTAATAGAAACCAGGACCATTGATCTGAGGATGAACAAAGAAGAAGAAAAATTCTTAACAGGTCAAACATGTTGAGCATCCATAAGCTTTTTTTTATTCATTTAGTACCAATTTCTCGTCTCTCTTTAAAAGCATTCAGAAATCGGTGTGCTGTATTCAAACCAAACTTACATAGGTTTTGAGCTCGGAGTTCAGGTAGTCCATGTGGGAGGACATGTGGTTTAACAGGTCACCGTACAATCTTTCTGAGAACTGCTTGCATACACATTTATAAACACAACTGTAATATATAAGATAGGTTATATTAGAATACAGCACATATTAGAATTCAGGACATATTAGAACATAAGACTTATAAGAATACGCCTTCTTCTTCTTTGTCATTCGACATAAAATGGTAACACTGGAGTGAGAGGTCGCATGGGCTTCCAACTCTCCAACAGGTTCACATCATCATCCAAAATGGTCTACCATGGCCTTTGTGTATGACAAAGACAAGAATAGCACCACTGCCTCGCAGTGAGCAACTGACTGTGGGACATGACATTACACCAGCCATGGTTGGATGGTTTGTTAAGAGTAGCATAGGTGCTTAACAGGCTGTGGGTCTACTTTGCTCTAGTGTTTAAGTCTATTAAGACGGACTCGCACATCGGTTAACCACATTCAAAGAAACTGGTTGTATACAGTCTCTGTAAACGTCTTCTAAACCAGTATAAAGACGTTAAGTTATCACTTGTTGTCCGCCAGGAACGTGTCCTTGCACCTGCATTATTTTGCTGCGACCAGGACTGGATCCTTGGTCAGGCGAAGGCACAAAACCTGGGAGCTGACATTAGACAGCTGCGTGTGACAGATCTTGACCACGCGGATGACGTACTTATGCCGGCTCTCCCCACCCTGAGGCGCTGATAAAAACTTGGGAATACTGCTTCACTATTGAGCCTTCACACTTCATGCCGAAAACCAAGATCCAAAACCTTGGTCATGGTCCTGCTGTGGTAGGAATCCTTGTTGGCGGCGACTATGTAAGCTCCACCAAGGACTTCCCTCATCTGGGCAGCGGCCAGAACTTTGATGCATGTAGTCCGGACATTGTTTGAAGAATAGACCTGGCCGCCATATCTGTGAATGCAATGCACTGAGTCTGGATCCAGCAAATGCTCTCGCTGGTAACCCAGCTGCACATATACAAGACCTGTGTCCTCCCCATCCTGTTATAGACTCAGAGATCTGGACTATCCTGTAGCATGACCAGAAGCGCATTGAAGCTTTCCCCATGTGCAGTCAGGGGCACGTTCTCGGCATCCACTGGTATAATCAGGTCCCAAACACTGAGGTCACGGCGTGCAGATCTGGACATCATTTACACGACGCTACATCTTGTCTTATCTACTTGTGCCGTGATGCGTCGCGGGGAGCCGTAGTTTTCTGTCCAGCGCCAGACGTGTCGCTGAAGTAGTCGTTATCCCATGACGATTTAGAATATCCGCAACATTTCATATATCATCATCGCTTAATTCTATTTGAGCATATGGCTCGACTTCTCTGGTCCTGGCCCATCAGCTCTTGAACATTAGGGGTGGTCAGCAACCCTCTCCTATATGGTTCCGCCCCTGGCTGGACCAAAGAGGGATGAATTTATCTTCCCTGAGTGCAGTCTGCACTACAGCTATTTGTCATGGACAGGCCCTAAGTTGTCTAGGCAGATTACAACTGCTAAAAAGGACATTGTGTTACGCTGTGTCGTATTTTGCAGTGAGACTGCAATATCTGCACCTTTCGGCCCAACACAACCGGTTTCAGCATAGAATATTTCTTGAACCGGATTGTCTTTCCCTCTTCGATCCCTATTCTCTCAGCCAGACTACACGGACGCAGTTTGTATCCAGGCAGAATATGGTGTTGGACAGTTCTGGTTGGTTGATCCTGATGCAAGCAGTCAGCTATGGGTCACTGACTGGGTCTTCAGTCTCCATCACCAAAACCTGAAATGGGAGCAAAGAATAGTAACAATGTAACCTGCCTGCAGGTTGCATGTACAATACAAGGAGGAATGAAGAGGTCCACTGTAAAGTTTCTAGAATGTCATAAAAGGTGACACAAAATTTCTTGTGTAACCTCATCATGAAAAACAAAATGCTACAGCAACCAGACTTGCAGGACAATGCACAATTGTTTTGAAACAGGCTTCCTGTAAGGGGACCAACTGTAGTGGTAGCTCTATACTTCAAATGGAACGAAAAACTGAGTGAAGAAATTACCTGCCAGGCTTAACGAAGAAAGTGAGTAAGAAGGGTTGGGTACAGTCTGGCTACTCCTTTCCTTACAAATTATAAGCCCCAAAAACTTCTACAGATATGGGCAGGTCAATTACAAGTTAAAATATATCCAAACCATTCAAGACAAGAGAAGGTCCTCTGTCAAAAGTGCTAAAGATGTGGTGAAAAGAGAAATGCATAGAGGACCTATTTCTCTCTCTCTCTTTTTTTTTTTTGGGCGTTCGCCTTATTTCTTTATTTTCCAAGGTCCGTTGCCTAGCACCACTTTTATTTAGCGCCTGTCGGCCTAGTACATTTGAATTCGGCATGCAGTATTTTATGTTAGGGGTCTGCTTCCTCCTGCATTTTCTAAGGGATTGTTTCCACGGGGTAACGGATGGTGCTGTGATGGGGATCGAGCCCAGCTCCTTCTGGTTGTGAACTAAAACTCCCGCTACCAAGCCCCGAAAAAGGCTGCGCAAGCAGCAGTTTTTTTTTTGGGGCGTTCGCCTTATTTCTCAAATTTCCAAGGCGGTGTGTGCGTTGCACTGTGGTTTTTATTTTGTGCCTGTCGGCCCAGTGCATCTGACTTCAGCGTGCATTTTATGTAAGGGTCTGCTTCTTCCTGCATTTTCTAAGGGTTTGCTTCCACAGGGTAACGGCTGGTGCTGTGATGGGGATCGAACCCAGCACCTTCTGGTTGTGAGCCGTGTCACTTAACCACTAGCCCATGCCGTCCCACATAACATTGTGGAATACATTGTATCATAGTTTACAGTTTGCTGTGATATTTGCACCTTTCGGTCAGACACATCCGACTTCTGCAGGCATTTTTGGATACCGGTTAGCCTTTCCTCTTCAATCCCTTCTCCTTAGCCAGTCTGCTATGTTGCAGCCTGTTATCCAGGATCATCCCATGGAGGTGCAGAAGGGTCTCAGCAGCTCTAGTTCACTAGCCCTGATGATAGCAGTCAGCTTTGAGTCACCGACCGCTGTAGCTCATGCACTGCTCAGCATCTTGATAGGAATTTGAACGTAAGACCTCCAGATATGGATGCACCTTGTCTATTGTGTGTCTGACAGAAGTGGTCTAAACAATCAATAAATAACTGTAACAAATGAAATATATATATATCTTCTTCTTCTTCTTCGTACGCAGTCAGACAGTAACCATTATTTTTTCAAAAAAAGCGGCGGTCATCCTGAGGCTGTCGACACTGCCATAGAGCTTGTCTTGCAGTTCCACTGGTGATGGCCACATCTGCTCTCTCTGATCCTCGTATGTCGGGCAGTTCTGCAGCAGATGTTCAGCGGTCATTTTACCGGTACCGCACGGGCATTCGTCGGTACCACCTATCTTCAATTTGTTGAATAGGTGGTATCTCAGTCTATTGTGGCCAGTGCGAAGTCTGAAGACAACGACCTGCTCTCTTCTGTTCAACTGGTAATAGGCATCGTTTTTGGTGTAACCAGTATGTTCGGTTTCCCATTTGGTCATGTATCTGGCTTTGATAAGCCGTTTTGACTCTTCGTACGAAATATATATATATGATACAGACCTATACATTTGCTCATAGGAGATGGGAATGTAAGCACCGAGCTTCATGTTTAGTAGTTGATCTATTGCAGTTTTGAGTTTGGGCCAGTATTGCATCTCATAGTCTTCTTCTGTCAAGGTCATCATAACTGGAAAAGTGAAAAAAAATGACAATATCAGAAAAATATCTTTGCACACATACAGACGTCAACTTAAATATATTTAAAGAATTCCAAGATCTTGAAATCCAGGTTAACCAGACATCTTTGGATCCCCATGTTGTGTTCCTTCCTTGCCGCATCTCGTTTCATACCCAATTCAGCCAGTTGCGCCATGGACATAGATTCTGGATCAACTTCAGAATCTTCCTTCCAACCAATTTCCCTAGCTGCGTCTAAGATACCGGCTCTGTCCATTGATCTCCCGCCCGCTACTATAGCTGTACTCGCCAACATATCAGATCTCTCATTGCCTTCGACGCCTGCATGTCCTGGAACGAGTATGAAGGCGATTGTCTGCAACCTTGACCGCCCTACCGACTCCAATCACTGGCACCGCGCGCAACCTGATTCCACCTTCCTGAGCATCCTCATTGAATCACTGAGGATACAAACATGTGTGCCACTCATTGTTTCAAGCCAGACCATCGCCTTCATAATAGAAGAAGCACTGTAGCAGACACTTGTTGTCAGGGATGAAGTGTAAGAGATATAATGGTACAACGCCAAATTGTGCTTATGAGGTGAGATGCCAGTTATGTTCCTTTCTTAACAAGCCAGGCACCAATTTACAGCTGGATTGACAGGAGTGTGTCGGTAATGACTCAAACCTTTGTTATTTTTAAAACAATTACATTATTTATTCGCATTTATGGATCAGGTGGGTAAATATATATGACTTATCCCTGTAGTTTCTAAACAGTGTGCAAATTAGGTTATTTTTACCCATCATAGATGGAGGAAAGAGTAATCGGGCTTAGGTGAAATATACTGATCAAGACCACCACCTCAAGTTTGTTTATCCTCCTGGAAGCATGCTGTGTCACAACAGTCTGGTCAACAAGGTGAAGATTGACACTGTAATCCCTACAGTTATGAGCTTGCCGAAAAGCCTTGCATTGCACTACAGCCAAGAGAACTACAGACCACCTTCTCAGCTACATTTCGGGATATAATATAAGAAGAAATAATGTAACATGCTTCAAAAGAGACATCATCAAGAGTTGACTCAACTCAGCAAGCACAACTAGCTTCAAACAACAACATTCCCATTGCTGGATTCGGTGAAGGAATTTATAGGGTTTGTCCTAGCAGATGCCACAATGTGTGCAGGCTCAGTTATTTTTACCCCCAACAGAAAAAAACAACCTAGGTCTTACTGAGGTTTTGAACCCATGTTAACTTGGTCTGGAGACTGATATAATAATGGCCCAGTATATGGCAGTAACCCACTCCTCCTGGTGATGAATATTATTACAGGAGAAATAAAGTTTGGTCAGAAACCATTAAACGCTTTAACTACACAGGTCAAACACTAAGTACATATGATATACTTTATACTTTATGATATTATAGGTACTACTTTACTTAACCCTTAAGATCCTATACCACTGGTAACCGCTGACGCCCTCAAATCCTATTCCGCTGAAAACCACTTGTTCTCATTGCGTTTGTTTTTGGGTTACTACGCCTATCGTTGCCTTCTGATTTGAATTCGTATGCAATCATAATGAGATAGTATCGAAAACAGGTTGGAAGTTAAAACCAGTACATTTTCACACAAAAATGAGCGATTTATCTGATACTGAGCATGCAGGGCCATCAAGACATAATCTGTTCAATTTATTTGAAACTAACTAATAGTAATTATTATTATGATATTATTATTAAGTAATTGTAGTAACTATAGACTAAGTATTAGTACTTTAAAGTTAAAGTCAACTGAGCTCTACTCAACGGCACGCACTCACTGAACAGAAACTCCATGTCATTAATTAAACAACGAATAAAAAAACACCTTTAACAATTTGGAGATACTGTACCCATACTTCCGGGTCTGAGTAATGGGGTGAAATATGCGCTGGACTTTGAAATGTCTTTATTATTGCTCCCTGACATTGTCATATTAATATTTGATGTCGTCGAAGACAGGGAGGACACAGACGGAGTCGAAGACTGGATTGGAAGTGAAGCTGCATTTTCCGTTGTTACTATCGCTGTCAGATTATCATTATGCAAACCATCTATCCCCGGATCAAATGAAGATTCCATTGGTTCGTCCATGACTTGGTATCTGCAAGATGATGATAACTCAGCCGAGTTTCAAATTAAATCATTCTAAAGAACAGACTAAAATTATTTTCTCAGTGAGTAATTGACGTCAACGTTTTCATTGCATCAGGGGAAACTATCATAATGGACTTTCATGTTTTGAATGACACTTCCGGTTACCAGAAATGGCACCCTTGCCGACTAACGAACTTTGTCGCTAGGTTTATTGATCTGTTTTACAGTTACAACATCAACAAACTTCACCGCAGAGAGCAAAGCATAATTTTCCAACTTAGGACAGAACACATCGGACATCAAATACTTGAACAAGTTAGACCCTGCACACAAACCTAACTGCCACAACTGCATTCACCCATACGAGGCAAGGCATCTTGTACTGCTCGCTTGCCCCGGACCCACCACAGACAGAGAAAAGTTATTCCCGATTACCCCAACAATCACCAACACCTTATACACTCCCTAGCTACAGAACACTTGCAAATTCTTCAACTTGGCATTGACTGAGAAAGAGTAAACCCCTCTGCAGACCTAGTTAATCAACAACGAAAATGTTGTTGTCAAGGAGAAAATGAGAGAGAAATGAAAAAGAAAAAGAGGAACAGTGTGTAGAAGAAGAAGAGAGGTGAAGAGGAAGAGAGAAAGACTTCGTGAATGACTGATTTTGACATTTGTCTTTGTCTTTTCCTACCTAGGAGATCGTAGGGGCATCTCATCTCACTACATCATGAACCTTCTAGTGTATGTTGCCTATTCAATCTGCCCAACGCCAGCGTGTTGATCTCTTATAAGATTTTGCGTGTCTAATTCTGAACATGTCTAGTTTATCTTAGGGCGACCACTATTACTTCTGCAACGAATTGTGCCCCTGAGTATCATATTAGACAGTCATTTCGATCGTATCACAAGGCCGGGCCATTTGTGTTTGCTGGTTTTTACAACCGATAGAAGGTCTGGATATTGTCCAATGCTCTGTCGAATTGTATTGTGGGCGTATGTTGACATTTTAGATAAGATCCTTGTAAATTGTTTCAAGACTCGATCTGAAACTGTTTGAAATATGTGTTTCAATGTCAATGTTCCACAAGCATATACATAGTGCACAGGCGATCAATGTTTGCAACAATTTAAATCGTAGTTCGAAGTGATCTACCTAATTATTTAAAAAAATGTGTTTCTGTCAAAGACGGATGTGTTGGACCGAAAGGATGCAGATATAGCAGTCAAACTGTAAATTAGCAACACAAAGCAAATCCATTTTCAGGACTACATTCTGCTATTTCCAAAGCCCTGTTCATGGCTTGGTAGCGGGAGATTTAGAATGAACGTCTGTGGAAAAGATTTAATTGGCTGATCGAATCTTCATTAAGTGGGTCAAAATAGCACTTGGCACTGGCGGATGTAATTATGAAATGATCTTCCTGGAAAGGTGAGACTTAGTTCTGAATCTTAAGCAAGCATGGAAGAGTTTATATGGGGGAAGAGTCGGACGGATTGGCGAGGAGGGGGGGGGGGGTGGCGGAAGATATTGACCGGTTGGATGGTGAGAAAAGAGTGCAATGGTAATGTGATACAGAGGAGGGATGCAGGTATGGAGAGAACCTTTAATTGTTAAACTGTTTTCCTATTGTGCAGTTCATCTGACGGGCAGATGGTCTGTAAGTGTATGTTAGTATCTTTCTGTTTTTTTTAGCTTTGTTTTTCACAACTACCTCAGCGAAGTAAGAAGTGTTGTTCTTTGTTCATTAATTGTTCTTAGTTTTGCGTTAATTTCCTCTTCTTCATTTCCAGATCTCATATATTTGAACTGTGTAACTGTCTCAAGCGTACGCTCAATTTAGCAATTGCGTTAATACTTGTATGAATCGAACTCAGCCTATATTCTACAGTCGCAAAGGTTGAATTACGAAAGACTAGGCTGGCTTGACACCTTATTAAGATATCACCCCAGGTCTTGTACCGTAACTCATCTTTCTTTCTCTACTCTCTCCCTTTCTCTCTCTCGCTCTCTCTCACACATGCTCTCTCTCACTCCCCCCTCCTCTCTCTCTCTGTCTCTCTCTTGTGGCAAAGCGCTTCCGTCATCTGGAGATCCGATGTTTGAATTGGTTATACTAGCTCGTGACCTTTATCATGTCGTGGGGGGGGGGGGGGGCGAAGAGGGGGATTGAGTCAGAGACTTAATTGCACGAGGTATTCCACTTTAACAGGTGGGGTGACTGAGTCAGTTAGAAAGTTTATTGTATCAAGCGTTTACCTTTATGAGATGGGCCAGTGTGTCTGAGTCAGTTCTTAGCCGTTCTGTCATCCAGAGCAAGGTCATATACAATTACAGTGGAATTACAAATATTTGACATATCTTTGTTAACAGTGTATAAGAGCGATGTGACAGAGCACAGTAAAAGGCAAAAATGTGCAAAATGTCCCCCTTTTAAAAAATTCTTCTTAAGTTCAATATATTAATTTCTTCTTCTTCTTCTTCTTCTTCTTTTTCTTCTTCTTTGTCATTATCACCTTGGGATTCATAGGCCATAAATTCAAGCTTCTCTCAGTAGAAGTGCATGTGTTATTTCTTCAAGTTCTATCCATCTTCTCCGTGTTCTTTTGTTTTGGCCGCTAGGGCTTGTATTTGTGTGTTCTTTAGCCTACTTTGTTTCTTATTTACTATTGTCTACATGATAGAGATTGCCTCGTGATACTGGTTTGTAGCTTCCGCATTGCCACCTTCTTCAAAAAGTTATCAACTAGATTATATTTCATGAAATCAGTAGGCATCACAACGTAATTGGGGCCTTCACAAAGCTTGTCCAGAATTGTTCTCATAACTTAAATTTACGTGTTTGTACTGGTTTAGAAAACTCTGCAGAGTCTGTAGGCATCCAGTTTCTTTTACATTCACTTGATCTAAAAATAAGAATGCACATCCAATCTATTCTTGAATGCATTAATTAACTGTTTCCCGTGGTAATGTCTTCCCAAAATTCACAACTCTCTGACTAAAAAATTGTTTTCTAATATCTACTCTGGACATTTCTTTAATAAATTTGAAGCTGTGCCCTCTTTTTCTTGTAGGCGACTATATTTTGAAGAAGAAAAAAAACTTGTTATAGTCTAATGTATCCTTTCCGTTGATTATCTTATAAACGTGTATTAAGTCACCTCAATTTCTTCTCCTTTTTAGACATTAGGCAGGACTGCAATCAGGACTTGTTATCTCGCTTCTGACGTGTTTACAGACAGGGAGACGAGTCACGAATTCGTATGGGTTATCCAGCTAAGTACATTAAAAAAAAAAAAAATGTATGTGTTCATTTATATATTTTCTGTAATGTGATGCTAAACCTCTTTTTGATATCTTTGACTAGATCGCTTGGCTGCCCACCTTGGCTTACACATTTCCTGGACGAATACGAACATTCAAAACCTCAGCAATGGCTCCTCTGTGTTGAGCTTCATCGTGAACGACAAACCTGTTGCAGCTACCGAAACCTCGTCTGACTGGGCAGTAGACAGTTCTCCGACGCACATTAGTAGCCACGACATCACCCGTAGGATGGGCTTGGCGGCTTCATCCATGTACTCCACCCGCAGAGTCTGGTCACAGCTTATTGTTTCCCTGGAGATCAGGCGTTATACACCTCCTGTGTCGTTCCATCCTGCACGACTCCGAGACCTGGACACTACTGCAGCGGAGCCCGCAGCATCTTGAGGACGTTCACCTAAGCAACCAGAGGCTCATCTTCGGGATCCATTGGCACGACACGACCTAATTTCCAACAGTGAGGTAGTTTGACGCACTGAACTCGCAGGCGTCACCTCTCCTTCTTAAGTCATGTGGCCTGCCTCCCCAAGAAGTCCTAGCCATCGAGATTCTCCGGCTGGTTGTGGGGGCGAGGCTGTGATAATCCTGGAGACGTCCTCGTGGCTGCCTACGCAATACTTAGCTGGCACAGATCGCCATTTTCCTAATAGCACTGCAGGCCATCTAGGACCGTGATAGCATACATGGTCATTTACATGATCATTCGACTGGATGGGCCATGGTCGCATAAGCTTATTATTATTTGGCTTGGCTATGTTCGATCTCAATCTCTCGCTATCAAGTCCTGAAAAGGACTTTGCAAGTAGCAGAATATAGTCCAGAGAACGGAATGCGTTGTCATAGTTTACAGCTTGCTGCGATATTTGCAACTTTCGGTCCAACACATCTGACTTCAGCAACCATTTTTTGAGTACCGGGTTAGCATTCCCTCTTCGATTCCTTCTCCTTAGCCAGTCTGCCCTGATGCAGCCTGTTGTCCAGGATCACCGCGCGGAGGTGTAGAAGGGTCTTGGCAGCTATGGTTCGCTGGCCCTGACGCTAGCAGTCAGCTATGGGTCGCTGACCTCTGCAGCTCTTGTGCTGCTCAGCATCTTGATCCCACAAAGGTGTTCAACATAAGAGGAAAATACAAAGTGCATATAACCATCACTAATACCATTCCCGGACAAGCGATATGGGGATACCAATAACACATAAGACTGACTACTTCTTTTCTTAGATATTTTCAAGTTGACATCTTCTTCTTCTTCTTTCACTTTCAGATGTCAACTTGAATGTCTTTAAAGAAACCAGTGCACCGCAAAAGGTCATCGGTAGCTTCATAGAGCTTGTCTTGGATTGTACCTCATATGTTGGACATTTTTTGGAGCAGATGTTCAGCAGCCATTTTATTACCGCCGCAGACACATTCATTGTTTTTTTTTGCGAATGCCCACAATGAGTGTCCTGAAAAGGACGTTAAGCGGTTAGTTGCAGTAGCTTTCCTCACATCCCGAGCTTGCTGAAGAAGGTGGACTGGGGTCCTCCAGGCGGTTGTGCTATACGTGGCTTCATCTGTGTGTCACTCACTACTATGGGGATCATGTCGGTCCCTCACCTTGTTAGCCAGGCTGCCATAAAACCCATTTCCAGGGAGGGCTACTAAGAAGCCGAGGTGAGGGTCTTGGCCAGTATTTTTTTTTGCCTGACCAGACAATCTTCCTCCCCTTGTTATGTCCTCATTTTAACTAGTTGAATAGATGGTATCACAACCTGTTGTTGCCTGTGCAGAGTCTAAAAATTACCACCTATTCGGCCATGTTCAGCTTACAGTAATTTTGTTGTCATCCTGGATGCTTCGCTAACCACTTGTTCTGGTATCTGCACCTGATAAACTTCCTGGCCTCTTCATAAGCTATACATATATTAGTACATGAAAGTGTACAAAAAAGAAAAAAAACTCAGTTCACACAGAGAAATTTATTTTCAAATTCTGTTTATTAAACAGATGAGCACACTCTCATTGAGAGCTCCAGAATGATTTTTCTTCTTTTTAATTCATGTCAATACAATCATTAATCATCAATCATAAAAACAATCATCAGTGCACTTACCCAAGCGGCAGCCAAGTAAACAAAGTGTAATGAAGGCATAGGGAGCGGTGCAGCAGCCGAATAAAATTAGTGCAACTAACAACCCTACTCAAGCCTGACCTGCTGATCAGAAAGAAATGGTCAATCCAAGACGAAATGGTCAATCCAAGACGAAATGGTCAATCCAAGACCCCCCATCCCTCCCAAAAGAGCCAGAATGATGGCATGAGGGCGACTTCAGTGGGCATGAACTATCCAATCGTCTACAGGTCATATTGTGACAAAACTACACGACTTGAGACAGGATTGGGATCCAGACAAGATTAACTACCTGTCAAGGAATGGGTTGCTTATGACTAATACATCCAGCATAAGGCATTTTTTTGGTCTGACAGTTGCAGTCAGGAATGGATGGATAAGTGGACTCTGTATGTAGACACAACCCAAACCCAACAAGAGTTACATGCAACACTTAAACTTGATACACCAGGTTGTGAACAAGACATATATCCCTCAACAAACACACATAGTGACCACAGACCATACTCCACACTTTAAGCACTACAAAGAGGAGGAGACTAACGTCTTGTCAGGCAAAACCTGCTAATCAGACTTATCAGTCAGGGTCAAGCAAAATATACTGGCCAATACCCCCACCTAGACTTCCTTGCAGTCATCCCTGGAAACGGGCTGTTTATCTTGGCAGCCTGGCTAACGAGGTGGGGGAATTGCAGATGAAGCCAAGTATAGCACAACCGCCTGGAGGACCCAAGTCCACCTTCATCAGCAGACTCGGGATGTGAGGAAAGAAACTGCAACCCATCATTTAACGTCCCTTTCAGGGTGCACAAAAGAGTAAACTTAGTCATTGTGGGCATTCACAACAACATCAAGCACTACAAAAGCAAGAAGTAACAATCAAATATTGCCTGTCAGATCACTTGCTTCTGTCGGTGCAACTACTGCCACTAACCCCATTAATCACTAATGATCTACATCTTCTTCTTCAGCTTTTGCCCTTAATTGGATGGTGTGACATAGTTTACAGCAAAGCTGCGATATTAGTGCTTATGGGCCCATATCATGGGGTCGCTGTGGTCAAGAGGTAAGGCACTCGTCTCTCAAAGCGATTGCTCACTATAATTCAGATACAGTGCAAGTTACATCATCACCATAAAACCGTCTGATGATGTCACGATCATCGCTTGCGATGGGCAACTAACTTATCGACTCAACACATCCAGTTTCAGCGCGGCATTTGTGTGACTGGGTTTGCCTTTCCTCTGCAATCTCTATTCTCTTAGCCAGACTACCGTGACATTGTTGTCAATTTAAAAATAATCTATGACTTTACATAATCTTCTTGGTTCTCCGTGTAGCATAGAAACACAATGGATATTCTCTTCATTTATTCACCTTTTCGTTCCATTGTGTGAACACGCTACTCAAGTATTTAAATTCTCTTACCTGTTTAAGCTCTGTGCTCTTTACCTAAATATTTGGTGTTTTATCTATATTGCTGATTTTCATTGTCTCTGTCTTTGCTGTATAATCCCCATTACCGTGGTCAAAAATCACGTCTAATTACAAGGCCAGTATTCTAGCTACCCAGCGAATCAATTCTCTATTCTGTAACAAAATATAATGGATGACATGAGCTTGTAACCAAACCTTCACAAGAAATATTTACAATGTACACACAAGCATCAGTTGCTCCATTTGCAGGTTCACAATGATGGAAATAATTAAATGATCACTTACAATGATGACAGCAGTGATAGGATAAGTAATACACAATACCACATTTTCACTGAATAAATATTTCGTAAAATGTACACTGGAGAATAATTTCAAATGCATACTGTGTTCTATGTACAAATATATATTTACACATAATTTATACATCCTTCAGACGTTCAATAATTAAGTAATACAATTTGTAATTCCAGCATATTTTTATGTAAAAATAAATAAATATCAAAGGTACAAGAAAACTTCACTGTAGCAATTAAAAAAACAAAAAATATGAGTAGAGAAAGCAAATGTTATTGCTTTTTCCCCTTACCAGAGAGAATGGATAGGAGAGTGATGTGTTAAGGAAGAGGAATGATGGTAGTGAAGCAAAATGGATGCAGTCAAAGAGAGATATTGAGAAATGGTTTGGAGATGTGATAATTGGTAGCATGTGATCTCTAATCAAAGTAATGATTGACTAGTTCAAAGTACATTATTGAACACAGAAGCCTAGCTTTGCATCTAAAATACTGAAACAGAATAAGGAAGTGATTAGATGATTGAGATAACAAAATTCCCCATGTGAATCTTTAGGCCCTTGATTTGGGAGGAAAGATTAGTACCATGGTATCTTACTAAGCCTGTCAACTAAGGAGAGCTGTGCATGGGACTGGCATTAATGCCGCTACTAGAGCACATACAAGATTTGACTCCAGTTTCCTTTCATGCAGCCAACTGCAGTAGTAGCTCAATTCTTGTATTGGAACAAAGAAGGAAGGATGATGAAGAGTAATGACACTACACAAGAAAACAATAACAGTAGCAAGAAATAGAAGACATGTTTAGTTCATTTGAAAAGTAGTGCTAGTCAAAGCGCATACTGTCACAAGTCCTGCGCTTCCCAGTAAGTGAGCAAGACCGCGTTTTGTGGTATGGTCGAAGTACAAGCCTATTAACTGTATCAAGAAGCTGTCAGTCCACCTGTTATGATGAAGGCAGGGGATATAGTCATCTTGGACATCTGCCTCGCTCTAGGCAGGGCTCAGGTATCAGGTGTAATCAACTCAGCATTGCACAGAGCTGAGTGTGCCTGAACTTGACACTGCACTCCGAGAAAATTGTCCCTTTTCCCCATTGCAAAACTGAAGCACAGGGGAACTGACAGACAAAGGACTTGTCTCAAGGCTCCTCATGTTGGTGGAGATGGTAAGCCTGGCAGGGGCTCCTCAGAATTGCTGTAGCTCAGCACACCATTGAATACATCAGACTTCCCTCTGTGGTTGGAAGGAGCCAGATACATTTCTGGTTTCTGCCTGGGAAGGAAAGGAAAGACACGGGGCCCTCCAGCACTATTAGTTAGAATCCGCAAGAGCTAATCACTCAAAGAAGCTGAATAATAAGAGAAAGAAGAATAGTGGCTTCATCTGAGAATATAATATTAATTATGGACGGTGAATATACAGTAGTTAAAAAAAACACTATCCTTTCGTCAGTTTTTCATATTGCAGGGTCCACGTGGCAGCTTATGGGGTTGAGGAAAAAAGATTGCTTGCTCTGGTAAGTTTGTATGTGTGTCCTAGTGCGTTTGAAACCTATGTCCACAGAATAATTACAAACGGTAGACCAGAATTCTCCTGCAGCTATTGTATGCAGCAAAATGATATTTTTCTGCTAAACTCTATATATTACAATATCTATATGAAGACCCCCTGCGGTCAATGTTAGAAGAGGAGTGGCTAAGTCAATTACGAGGGACAATCATTAAGTAATATCAATTTTATTATAAAATGCATGAAAAGGGTATCAACAACGAAAAATCTAATTTTTTTGACCCAAAATAGTTCTTTAGCAATAGTCCACGCAGGGATTGTGACAATCGAGCAGAATGCGCATGCGCAATACAGCGTACAACATAGCCACACTACTGCTGACTTGCATTATGGAAGAACAATGAGGAGTTATTCGTTTTTTTGTGTTCAAAGGGTGTGAAACATTCTGAAATCTACAAAAGTAAAGATTCAGTATGGAGATAGTTATTTGATTCAGAGGAGAGTGTATGAATGGATAGAAAGATTTCATAATGGAAGACAAAATGTCATTGATGAAATGCAGCATGGGAGACCATCAAGCATGATAACTGACACAGTGAAACAGCAGATCAACCAGAAATAGGCGAGTCACTATTAATGAAATAGCTGTAGATTTCAACATGAGTCACGGCCCTGCACACAAAATTGTCCATGAGGACCTTGGTTATAGGAAAGTGTGCAGCAGATGGGTCCAAAGGCAGCTGACAATGAGGTAATGAAGGCAGTGCAAAATTGGTTAACGGTCACACCAAAATACTTTTTAGAGGGCTTCCACAAGTTAGTGGACAGATGGACAAAGTGTGCTGCCAGGCACAGGGTCTATGTAAAAAAATAAGACACAAAATATCTGGTTCACACTCTTGAAAATTGTTATTAATAAAATTGATGTTACTTAATGACTGTCCCTCGTAATTAAATTAAGTAGAAAAGTATCCATGAAGTTTTTCATAACCAACTTTAAACTGATGACTATTAGTAATAATCAAGATGCCGCAGTACACTAACAAAAACAACATAATGTGGTGCTGCTGTGACATCATCCTGATGTTTCTTTGCTTGCTTCGGCATGGAGGCCACGACTGCAGTTACTTCTTGTGGTAAATGATGTGTTTTCCAACGCTGATGGCTTCTAAATACATTAAATTTTACAAGCTGGGTGAAAAGAGTAAATAGGGTCAGGTTAAAGATACCGATCAAGTCTCCCACCTCACGTCCTCCCAGAAACAGGATGTGTTACAGCAGTCCGACCAATGAGGTGAGGGATTGACATTGTAATCCCCATAGTGGTGGGCTAACTGAGAAGCCACGCATTGTGATACCAAAATGCCATCAAAAGTAAACTCAGCACAAGTGAATTCAAACAACAACTACATGATGAGATTACTTACACCTTTGAAAACACACACAGAAGAGTGTAAGTGGTCCTATCCCTCCCGATCCCAATAAGATGTATTGTATGACTATATAACACAAATCAGATCTATAAATACTGGCAAATATACCCAGTACAGCATTCATTTTCCACATACTCTTCTTTATCATTATAATGTACCTGTGAATACAGATGGTGGAGTACAGGTACAACACAGCAATTGGTTTACCCTTACCAGCTTTTAGGGAGTCCTGAATTCCTCTGTTTACAATGCGGTTTTACTGGCAATGGATTTTACATAGTGAGGTTGCTAGCCGCATCACAACCTTTTCTAGTCACTTGTTCGGTTCAAGGGAATAATAAATATTTTCCCTTCACACACAAGATTCAACATCAACAAATTTAGCTTCATCTTCACCCCTTATTAAGCATAGGACAACCACTTTCGGATGGAACCTCCCAGAATTGGTGTGAAACCCTAGTTGGGTTCCCAAGAGGTTATTAAGAGGGTAATCCCTTGGAATCCTAGTATTCAAACAGGCATGAAGGGGACTGCGTGGCCTTGTGGTTAAGTGGCACGGCTCACAACCCGAAGGTGCTGGGTTCGATCCCCATCACAGCACCGGCTGTTACCCCAGGGAAGCAAACCCTTAGAAAATGCAGGAGGAAGCAGACCCTTACATAAAATGCATGCTGAAGTCGGATGCACTGGGCCGACAGGCGCAAAACAAAAATCACAGTGCAACGCACACCCGCCTTGGGAAATAGAGAAATGAGACAAACGCACACAAAAAAAACAGGCATGTTGTTAATGTCTGTTGCCACATAGTCGAAGGCTATCCATAGTAGGTATTTTAAACTTCCTGCGACTTACTACTCCTAGGGAAAAGTAAAAATAATTTGGGTAGATTTTTAACTAGAATTTTTGAATTTTGTATAGGCAGTGGCTGTTAAGCCTACTCTTTTAGGTTTCTAACTGCCAAGGGATTTTTAACGTGCTCGACACTGAACACTGGAGTTCAATCTCACTACCAAGAGATCAGGGGAATTTTTACTAGAAGATCCACGTGGAAAACATTTTTTAGTCTCCACCGTCATTCGAACTCGCGACCTCTGGCACCCAAGGTTGACACCTGCCCTCGAGACCTCTTATTTAAAATGTATTTAAAATAAATCATTTTATAATTTTTATTTAAATTTCCTGGTTCTAACCGCAAAAACATGGGCACTTACAAAAGAAATGGAGAGTGACCCAAGACTCCTTGAGAGATATATGATCGACCTAACGCTCCACAACCAACGTTTCAAAGGTTCACAACACTGACATTTGGCAAATTGGTGAAGGATGGATTTACCCATGCAGACAAGGTAAAGCATCGCTGGACAGGCCACCTGCTTCGGAGAACTTATGAGTGTTGGAGCACAGCAACAACAGTCTGGTAGCCACAAGACAACCACGGGGAAGACCACCAACGCGTTGGTCTGACTCCCTCGAACTCAGAAACAACATCTACGATCATACAGATGGAAAACTTATCAACCACTGGTCCACCGTGGCCCAAGATAGAAGACAATTGAAACGAAGTTGGGACCTGCAGGAGCATAACCGTCTCTGAAGAACGGGTCTTCCATTAAAAAAAATAAAATTAACCAGTTTGTTGTCTGTCCAGCATTCTGCTCCACACATAGCCTTTGTCACATGTACACCCTGGCGTTCCCATCTACGAACAATGACATAATCAATCAGGTGTCAGTGCTTTGACTGCGGGTGCATCCAAGTTGTTTTATTGTGGTTAAGGAGATGAAACACTGTATCAAAGTTGTTTTATTGTGGTTGAGGAGATGAAACACTCTATTGGTAATCAGTAATCAGAAGTTCGTTCACCGCACATGTCTTCAAAAGTAGGTGTCCGCTACTAAAACAGCTACCGAAGTCATTTCTGCCAATCACCCCGTCCCATGAAACAAAGTCAGCACCCAGTCGAGCATTGAAGTCACCCAGAATGATCAACTTATTTGTCATTGGTTCAGCGCCGATTAGTGTCTCAAAATCCTGGTAGAACTTTTCCTTGGTGTCTTCCGAGTTACTCATAATTTGGGCATATGCACTGATGATGGAGGCTTGTTTATTTCCGGTCAAGGTGATCCTCAGCACCATTACACGGTCATTAATCTCCATTGGAGCACTGGGGAGACCACTAAGGTTGATTATATAGCAAAGCCAACACCAGACTCAACAAGCCGGTCTTCGACTTAACATCCCTTCTAGAAAAAAGTATAGCCGGCTTCAATTTCTGTAAGTTGGTCCTCTTCTGCCCAGCGAGTCTCACTTAGAGCTGCTATATCAATTCTGTATCTGGCAAGTTCTTTGGCAATAAGAGCTGATCTTCTCTCAGGTCTTTTCGCTTCTACTCGATCCATGAGGGTACGAATATTCCATGCATAAAATATTAAGGGCGCTCTTTTTTTTTTTTTTTTTCATCTTAGACAGTTGCGTTCGCAAAAAAGTGATTTGCGTGTGAATTTGATTATAGTGAAGGAGAGTTGCGCACGTCAACCTCATTCTCTCGTCATCAGCTACCCTTATTCAGTGGCAAGACATGGCCAAGACGACTGAGGGCAGAAGAGGATGCAGATTTTCTTAGGGTTTTCTCCCGAAGTCTTTCCAACGATCAGGCATCCCACAAGGCAGTGGGATCAGACATGGAGCCACTGATCTCCACTCAATGGTAACATACATACAAAGGTCGGCATGTCTGAAACCAACAGAAGACAGCAGGGGCATTTCGACCAAATTGTGATGTTGTACGCGAGCCAGAGTTAGAAGCAGTTTTGTTAATTTGTTAATGGGGTCCCACTACACATCAACAGTTCATGGCCAAAATTTTTAAAGGTGAAATCTAACCCATCTCTAGCGCTCAAACTCACAAAACCTGAAATCTTCAGTGCTGCGATCACACTACGGACTGGGCCATGCTTTTGCCATTGTGTTGATAACAATGGAGCGTATCAAGCCCAGTACTATCAGAAAGTTCACACTGTGCACACAGTTGAGTATTTTCCACTGAAATGTTGTGTTCTGTGTCTGGTGGTAGCGGCTTGACTGTCGTTAATAGCCTTGACCTAGAAAACCGTTGGTCAGCGAGGTCCCTAGATAAAATTACCTTTGCGGTTGAACGATTTTCCTCTGTAACTGTGAGCCCATGCGTTGTCGATAATGGGGATTTATAGATAAAGATGCTATACAACGGTAAACTAGACATATAAATGCGTTAAAAATAAAATACTTTAATGGGGGTTGTACTATAAATAAGCTTGTATTTGTACTAAAACATGGTTTAAAAAAATTTGTTAGGGATTTGAGGACATTACAGGTAATCAAGCCATGAACTTCAGCCCATACTTTCTGAAGCCACAGCATGAGGGGTCATGAGACTGAGTAAGTGGAATTTAATATATGTATATATAAAAGCAAATATTTAAAAACTGTCTTTTGATAAAAATTGTGAATTGCCGGTCCAGGATCCGTTAAAATTTGATAGATTAACAGGTCATACTAGTGGAGGCTGTGTACACAATTTCAGCTCTCTAGATTATGGAGAAGTTGGTTAAAATAGGAGAAATAGAAGTCTATGCAAATGGAAGTTTAAAAGCTTTTTAAAAAGGTTGCACACAACTGTCTTACAATCTTAGTCGACCTGTACTTCTCCAGGCATAGATGCCAATGTGCAGGTACCAGCTCTGGTATGAGCTGGATGTAGTCAGGAGAAGGGTTGTCTGCTTAGCGAACTAGGCTCAAGCAGCTTAATACTCTGCTGCGTTGGGACAAGCGATTACGGAGGGTGGTTGACCGATGTGCAAGTCCATCTTAATAGATTCCAACACTGAGCAAAGTAGACGCTTAGCCGATTAGGCGCCATCTATGCTGCTCTAAACAAACCCCCTAACCACGACCGGTGTTATGCCACGTCACACAGTCGCCTCTTACGAAATGCTCTCTGTGAGAGCTGTGGTGTTATTCTTGTCCTTGTCATACACAAAGACCCAGGCAGACCACTCTTACAATCACCGCATCAAACCACTTTGTGCATTCTTGTAGCAGTTTGTTTTACATGATAATGTGGCTAACCCCATGCACAGCTCTCATTAGTTGCCTTTTAAGACATGCTTCAAAGGTTGCAGTGGCACTATTCTGTTTCTCAGTTAACAGTGTTATTAGGGTCTAAAATGGGAACAAAGAATAGTACCACTGTAACCTGCCAGGCATGTCAAACGGTTTCTATGGAGGGTTGGTCATGGGGGTGACTAATTAAAGCATGCTATTATAATGTTAATCCATAAAACTTTAATATATACAGGCAGGTCTACATTTGTTGACATGGCATGTATTTGTTGAAATACTATGCTCCACAGGGGGCTGACAAGGCTTTCATTGATTGATCCATAATTCATGTGGCATACAAAATATGACATTTACAACCTGAGAGTTTCAATACAGAAACATAAACGTTACAATAAAAGTAAATGGACATTATTACACAAACGTAGATTAATTGTAAATTGACTATCGATTGTTGCCAAACTCTTTTCAGTCTGATATAATAGGAATCAGTGGTGTGCAAAAGATCAGTTACAGTTTGATTCTGTAAAAATGTGTATCTAACACCGGTGTCTCACAGCGTATGCTACAAACATCTGAGTTTTGAGATAATCTTCACAATGGCAGAATGTTCTGTGCATGTGTATCTTTCGTTTAATGTTTTTGTTTTGGACAATCGAGCGATATTTACAACTGTTTCGGATATATTAAAGATGTAACTTTCTGTGCAATGAAATTTGGATGTCAAGACCAGAGATGTGATTTATTATTTAATCAGGTCAATGGCCATGTTTCTGGTTTACAAATCGATATTCAAAACAAGTCTTTTTCAGACTGACTGGAAAACAGAAAAATGGAACTGTGGCAATGCTATTGAGGGATATAAACATAGAAAAACACATACTGTCGTAAGTACAACATTTTCCCCTTCACATTATCAATAAATCAATAGGGGATCAAGATGCTGAGCAACGCATCAGCTGCAGTGGTCAGCGACCCATAGCTGACTGCTAGCGTCAGGCCAGCGAACCAGAGCTGCCAAGACCCTTCTACACCTCCACACGGTGATCCTGGATAACAGGTTGCAGCAGGGCAGACTGGCTAAGGAGAAGGGATCGAAGAGGGAATGCTAACCCGGTACTCAAAAAATGCTTGCTGAAGTCAGATGTGTTGGACCAAAAGGTGCAAATATCGCAGTCAAGCTGTAAACTACGACACAACGCATTCCGTTCTCTGGACTACATTCTGCTACTTAAGTCCTTTCAGGGTTTGGTAGCGCGAGATTGAGAACAAATGAAGAAGAAGAATAATAAATCAATAGTACGCTTAGGCGGCCTGGACCCGTCGCGTCAAAAGACCATGTCCATGACCATGTCTAATGGCCTGCAGTTCTGCATGGGGAGGTGGCGATCTGTTTTAACCAGGTGTTGCGAGGGCGACCCCGAGGACGTCTTCAGGACGAGCACTGCTTCCCATTATGGTCTCCATGTTAATAACATTGCTTCATACTAATATAAATGTTTATTATGAATACTTCACGTCATAGATAATCTAATTATGTCTTTAGATCGTAATTTTAACTTAATTTGTTTAATATTCATTAATTTGTTAAAACTATTTGACATACAGAATTTGCAGTACTTGCTTTGGACTGTAAGAAACAATTCAGTAAAAAAATAGGCAGGACTGGAATGAGTTCAAACATGCTCAGGAATAATATCTTGTTCAACTCATTCACTCTGGAATTTCAGGGACTCTGGAAAAACTGCTTCACAATGTCAAATACATCTGATCATTTATACATATACACAAACAAACTACCCTGTTCCATCTGAGAACAGGTCAATGTAGACTATTAGGCCACTTCTACCATCTGAAGATATCCTACACAAAAAAAGTGTTCACATAGAACAGAAATCAGGACGCCTGAACATGTCCTACAAGATTGCCCAGCCCACAAAGACATACTTCTTCTTCTTCTTCTTCATTGTACGCAGCAAAGACATACAATACCAAACCTGACCAGAGGGAGCAGAACTGAGCCAGAAGATATGGGGGTTGCTGTCCAGACATGAAAAAGACAAGAATTACACCTGTGAAATCTGGATAAATAGGTGAACGACGAGAACAACAGGTCGCAGTGTATTTAGCGAAATGTCACGGTCAAAAAGTAATGACGATATAAATAAACTACATAGAAGAGATCAAAGTCTTATCTTTCAGTTCCAAACAGGACACATCAGAGTCAATAGGCTCTTGAACCGCATCAATCCCCAACACCTGCCCTTGTGCAGACATTGCTCTCACCATGATGAAACGGATAGACACCTACTCGTTGAGTGCAAGGTGCTTGCTGACATGAAGAAAAGATTCTTACAAGCACTGCCGACAATTGCCAACACGCTGTACGAAGTAGTGAAACAACTGAAGAAAACCTGTATCTATATAAAAATGGTATTGGGCTGCTAAAAGCAGGTTTGCTCAGCAGCTGTGGGATAACAACAACAACGAAAAGACTGCGAACTTCGTCCTGGTGACAGGACTGCAGATCTAGCATGATCAAATAGATGAACACAAAATAAGAAAAATAGTATCCAAAGGTTCAAGAACTGATAGCAGAATATAAGGCTACAAAAAACATGTGACATCTGAAGATGCCTGACTGAAAATAATGATTATTAGAACAATTTATTACTGTTTAATTATATATATAAACAATATTTTCACTTGCCAGTCAGCTATTATTCAGCTATCTATCAATACCCAAATGCCATTGTGCATTTCACTGAAGATAATTCATAAAGGAAAGTACTGAGTAACAATTTCAGCTAATTTGGTTTCATAATTTTCGCAATATGCACATTTTAATGAAAGCATGCTAAGTCGAGAAATACTTCAACAAAAATGAACATCACACAAAAATATACAGAAACAAGTAGTTTTAGACACAAAAATTTAGGAAACAAAGTAAAACACATCTACTATTTAAATGGGAAAAAAAATTGACGATCGATGTGGAGAATATTTGGGATTTTGTTGACAATATATAGCATTTATATATGACCTGTGCTTAGTCTACAGACTTCCAGAAATTCAAGAGTCAATGTGTTGAGAAATGAACATTGCTTTGATATTATGCATATTACATACAAATATTATGTTCTTCAGTAATGTTACTAGTTACAACAAAATGAAGATCTTATCACAAATCCAACTTCATTGAATTTCTGTTTCTGTAAGCAATATCTGAGTTGCAGGGTGGTAGAGCACTCACATTCACTTCCAATTAGAAATGTACAGGGGTTCAATCTGTGTTATCAACAAGAGCCTGTCAACTCGGCAGGAAATGAGTACCTGGCTTACTGTTAGGGAAGGAAAAGCTGCTAGGAAGGGAACTGGCCATCTCATCTCATAAATACCCGAGACTTAGTACAATGAAGTGTCAAACGCTTTATCCCTAACAGCAGTCTGTTTTCGGACTAGCTTTATCTTACATAATGAATGTCTACCTCTGATGGCAAGTTATCCAGTTGTAGATGGGTACATGAGAAGTGGAGAGTAACATCATGGTCAGATGAAACATGGGGATACAGAAGATTCCTCCAAGTAGATTTTTAATAAACACAGCAATCGGGCATCTCCTGTTAACGACTTTTCAGTTGAACAATCCTTTCACTACAGAAGCATCATGTATCATAAAACAGCCCTCCTGTTGATCTCAATCAACATCGAAGGACTATCAACACAAGACCCAGACCACCTGATGATTTGCCCAAATCTTATAGAAACATGCAATATGGATCGCATATTGAAGGGGAGCGCAACGGCAATCCCCGTAGCCAAACACTGGAAACATGCCGCCTGATGTGGTGCTCCAGACACAAAAAAGCAAGTAAGGTGAAACACATTGATTAAGACTCATGCAGTCTGGTTAAGTGAATAGGGATCGAAGAGAAGGCAAACAGTCCCAAAAATTATGTGCTTCTTCTTCTTTCATTCGCTTGGAGTATGTTTACATCTGCAAAGTTGTCTCTTGTATGAACCTCACTGTCTTCTGCAGTTCACACATAGGTCCATATAGTTTCCCTTCCAGTGTTGTTTCTCTTGACCAGTATGTCCGCCTCAGTATCTCAAACTCTGGACAGTCCTGAAGTATATGCTCTGCAGTCTGGGGTGCCTGTCCACATGTACACTTACTTGATCTGCCAATCCTAAATTTTGTATACATGTGGCTGCGGAGTTGGTTCTTTAGACCCATAGTTGAGCCCTCTCAGACGATCGATCTGCAAAGAGTCTCTTCTTGGTCTGCTTCTCTTTCTGCTGCCATCTGGAGCCCATATAGCTGTCTGTAATGGGAGTCTGTTGCTTTTTCACTCTAAGTATATGCCCGATGTATGTCCACCGTTTTTTCCTTCTTATGGTAGAAACATATTGCTGGTTCGTGACTTTACATATTGCCCTGTCCAAAATTGTTGCATATCCTGTTAGGTATGACTCTTTAAGCTCATATTCACAATATACTCATTCTTCCCCTGCAACAACAAGACCATAGGGCTGCCGCAGCAGTTGGCCTCCAAGCATGAATCTGGCATGAAAGCACTCTAGCAGTAGTTCTTTTTCTTCTTCTCCTGTGTTCATTCTCAATCTCATGCTAACAAGCCCTGAACAGGACTTTGCAAGTAGCAGGATGGAGTCTGGAGAACGGAATGTGTTGTGTCGCTAGTTTACAGCTTGACTGCGATATTTGCACCTTTTAGTCCGACACACCCGTCTTCGGCAGTAGTGATTTCAATAGTACTTTATTTTAGAAGTATTAGGTTGCCAGTCTGATGCACATCCCTCCTAAGCCGCCATTTATAACATATTCTTTTAACCTAAGGAATACAATGAGGTCTCTAATATTTCATCCCCCGACAGCAGTTTCTGTTATGGGACTTATTTAAAAAGGCAACTACGTATTCACGCAGAGTCAGGATATATTTTTCTGCTTCACCTATTTGACTACGGGGTACAATTTTCTCCAGCTATTTCCAGCTTCTCTATTTTAAATTGTATCGGCATTTAGGTATCTTCTACCATGTGTTCCTTGACCTATTTTGTCTTTTTCTTTGTGCGAGTTCCACGACAGAGAGATTGCTGGTGATACTAGGTGGGGTTTTCACAGTGTGCAATCTACCCAACTCAACCTGCTTCCTAAGATTTCCTGGCATCTTTTATAAGCTTTTGTGTTATAACCTTGACAAGACCTGTTTCAGCAGAGATCTCCACGTTGAGGATGTAGTCATGCCATCAGATGCCCAGAATATGCCACTTGTTGCGCATATGGAAGGCCTCCAGTCTTGACATGTTATTGAGTAATGTCCAAGTTTCTGAGCCGTAAAGCAGACTGGGACCACGTAGTACTGGTAGTTCGGGGTTTTAGTCCCAAGGGAGATCTTGCCATTACTCCACACACGTCGGAGGTAGATGAAGTCATATTTTTTTTTGGTTTTTTTTTTGAGTTCGTCTTATTTCTCTAATCCCCAAGGCAGTGTGCGTTGTACTGTGGGTGTTATTTTGCACCTGTCGGCCCAGTGCATCCGACTTCAGCATGCATTTTACGCAAGGGTCTGCTTCCTCCTGCATTTTTTAAGGGTTTGCTTCCTCGGGGTAACAGCCGGTGCTGTGTTGGGGATCGAACCCAGCACCTTTTGGTTGTGAGCCGTGCCACTTAACCACTAGGCCACGCCGTCCCCTGAAGTCATATAATCTCTTAATGTTGAATTTGATCATCCGCCATGTTTCAGATCTATACAAAAAGACAGTTGGAGTTGAAGTTCCGTATCTTGGCTATGCATTTTTATAATTGTAGAATTTCATGTGGTTTTTAACATTGACAAATGTTCCGTCTGCAGGATGTATTAATTAAACAAACTGAAACAACAAAATTGAACATACATATAATTTTAACGTGATAACCCAGCAGTATTTCACAAGAACCTTTTGGCAATTTGCACAAAATTGAATAATAATATGCTAAGCTTAATAAACAGAACATCTTGAAATAACTCTTTCAACTGACATACATTTTATATACAACTATTTTGCAACATAAATGTCCATAGAAATTGCACTGTGATCTTCCCGACATTCCAACCCCCCCCCCCTCAATCACTCAGTAATTGTCATTGTCCATCTTGCTTTAATTTCTTGATAGTGTTTTTCAGCGCTTGCCTCTTATTACAAAACCAAACTCGAATTACTTCCCGATCGTAGTTCAGTCTCTCTGACAATTCTGTCATTTCTGTGCCTGGTAATGCCAAACAATATATATTATTATATTAATGAAGAAAGCAAGTATTCTTGTACATACATTTTAAATAAAAAGAAACATGAAAACAAATCAAGAAATTCAACAATGTCCAATAAGTTCAATCATTTTGCTTTATCCTTATGGTTTTGTGGAAGTAAAAATTGTTACAATTACTGGATGGTATTTGTGCCTAGTATGTAAACAGGAAAGGTGCAAATGCCAGTGTGATAAATTGGTTTTCAGTGCTGAGTGGTGTACAGCAGGGGTGTGTTCTTTCTCCACTTTCATCATAATTTATATGGATAAGATTACACAGTTGGCTAACCCCCATGAGCAGTGCCTAATTGAACTGTTGTTTGCTGATGGTTAGGTCATCTTTCACCAAAGTGGAGAAGACCTACAACACCATCTAACTTATCTCAATTTTGCTTGAAACAAATATGATATCATGTGAACACGTGCAGAGAAGTTTCCACAGCGGTGATATAAGTATCAAGCAAGTACATTTAGTTCAGATACCTAGGTAATTTGTTCACTGATGACGGCAAAGTGGACAGAGAGATTGCATATAGAATTCAGAAGGTGAACCGCGTCCACTATCAAATTGCACTGATTCTGAACCACCCTAGAGTGTTTCTTTCAACTAACAGGAAGCTGATAAATACTCTGTCTATTCCTATATTGTGTAACAAATGTCAACCTTGGTCCTTACTAGAAACACATAAGAGTAAGATCCGAAGCTGTGAAATGCACCGTATGAGAAGAGCAGCCGGAAAGGCAATCTGAGACCGAATCCATAACACCACACTGAGGCAGACAGTGGGGACAAACCCAGTTAGTGCCTACATTGACACCCACAAAAAAAATCAAGTGGTTTGGTCATTTAGTCAGAATGCATTATGACTAGCTTGCAGCAAGAGCATATCATATGCATATCTCCAGTCCACGAGCAAGGGGCCAACCTTGACGCTAGTGAATCAAGGGTGTCTCTGACACCCTGAGGAAGCTACAACTAATGACAGCACAAGCCTCCCACTTGACGATAACAAGAAATCTACACATCTCTCTGCGATGTCTCATGACAAGAGCAGTAGTAATAAAGAAGAAGAAGATGAAAGAACTACATTAGTCACTCTCTACTGATCCACATTTTAAGCTGCCTTCTTGAGCTTTTTCTTCTTGTGATTGCAGCTTTGATGTGTACACCATCAGACAACTTCCCATGTTGAATTCAACCATTGCTTGGATCTCCTCTTTAACTCTTTGCAGTTTTTAGTTTAGTGTTCAATCGAAGGGCCAGTGTCTTACTTAAAGGGCCAATGTCTTCCTTAACGGCCCATACAGAGGACATTCCTGTAACACATGCTTAGCAGTTTGTTCAGCCAGTTCACATGTGCACAGTGGTGAAGCAGACAGTCGAAGCTTGTACTTCTGGTGTACTCTGTACTGAGGTTAGTTAGTTAGACGTCAGATCATCTTCATTGCACTTGGGACATGTCCATCTCATCCTCAGATTCTCTGCCAGCACGTGACGACTGACCATTCCGGTCCTGTGCTGGTTAACCAGACATCCTTGGATCCCCATGTGGTGTTCCTTTCTCGCCGCCCCTCGTTTCACACTCAATTCAACCAGCTGCGCCAAGGACGTAGAGTCTGGATCAACTTCTGAATCTTCCTTCCAGCCGATTTCCCTAATGTCATTTAGGATATAGGCTCGGACTATTGATCTCCCACCCGCCACTATAGCTGTACTCACCAACATATCAGCTCTCTTGTTCCCTTTGACACCTGCATGTCCAGGAACGAGTATGAAGATGACTTTCTGTTACCTTGACTGCTCTACCGACTCCAACCACTGGTGCCAAATGCAACCCACCTTCCTAAGCATCCTCATTGAATCACTGAGGATGCACATATGTGTGCCACTTATCGTTTCAAGCCAGACCATCACCTTCATAACAGCCGTGATCTCCATGGTCAGAATGCTTGTGGTCACTGCAAAAGTCCCCCCACTCCTCCTTGATCGTTTACCCACCCCTCTGAGCCGTGAAGACCCATGTGCTTCTCAACCCACGGATGGCGGATCCATCTGTTTAGATAATGATGTCATCGGCTGTGGAATTTTAACTGATCAAACGTTAGCCTCACAAACTACATCAACAGGATTCAACTGGACACTTGCTCTGTCAAGTGGGACAATCACACGGAAAGTCTGCAGGAAATTCTCATGTCCTGAGGTGAAGAATGGTGACCTGTCCCTGTTGTGATTGTCATTGTTTGATTGGTTCCGATAGCATTTTTTGGGTCAATATATACATGTATGTATATATATATATATATATATGTATATATATATATATATATATATATATATATACAATTGAAATGTCCAGTTGTTCACAATCTAATGTCTTTTTTTGCAAGCCTTTGTTTATTGGTACAATATACACCACAATTGGATAGTTGCTACTGAAGCAAGGTTCGCCCTCTGGTAGCCACCCTGTCTATTTCATTCTTCAGGTTCCCCAGTTTGCGATCTTTTGAGAACTTGAAATAAAATTGTGCACCTGTGAAGACCTGCTGACAGTCAAAATTATTGTTATAAATCATATTCGCACCTGGGGCCGAGAATGCAGCACAATGAATATGCAGACAGCAGCCAGAGATCTCTTGGATCCGAGTCAGTGAACCATATTCAACCTCCATGCGGTGGCCATGGAAACGAGCTGCACTAGTGTGGCATGGCTAAAAGAATAGGGATCACAGTGGGAAGGTAATCCCGGTATTTAAAAAAGCCAGCAGAAACCGGATGTGTCGGTCCAAAAGGCGCAGATATTGCAGCCTTGCTGTAAACTACAACACATCCTTTTCAGGACTAATGCTGTAGAAGAAGATATCCACAGCTTGTTCAAGTGCCTGAACTTCATTTTTATCATTAGACCAGTATAATACTTGTCTTACAATAGTTTTCCAGATATGAGACAAATACCAGCTCCTTCATCCTTGACAACATTTGCCGTTGATCCATCTGTGTGCACTTCATGAGCTCAACCACTTAGAGTACAACTACTGTAACTTCCTGTACTGTTGTTCTTCATTATATGTTCTTTGACCTCAATCACTTGCACCTTATATGTTCCTTCTCATCAACTATCAAACAATGAAAATTCATCTGCAAAAGGAAGAAAAGCTTGGCTACCCTAATTAAACAAAATCAGATAGACTCATACTATACTTATATTATTTTTCTGGTTTTAATGAGTCCTCTTCTTCTAAACAGCTTTGTGTGGAGATTTGTCACTGTGCGCCAGTACTCAGCACGCAATTTGCTAAGCATATAAGTATTACAGAATATGTTCAGCTGTCTGCATTGCTTGCCCGCACATATAGATGGGTAATGTCAAATTTACCCTGTGTAAGTGACTACTCAATTTGTTATGTCACATTCTTATGCGGAACAGGAAACTTGTTCCGCTCGATCAAGCTCGACACGCCTTGCCCTATTCTGACTTGACATTCATTGGAACGCACAGAAAATAGTGAAATCACTTGAAATTGCCAAAAGAAAAGATATGCACAATTTTCAAGTTACAACAGCTTACAGTTGGAGGGCTTAAATTGTTAAATAACTCGAGAACGGAAAGTCACAGAGAGTTGAAAATAGTCGCGTTGACATTGAAATTTCAGACGGGATTATCTGTGAAGATGTCACAAGTTAAAGAGACAAGTTAAAGCAAGACAGACAAACAAATACATGTATTTTTATTATATATATATATGTGGGATCAAGACGATGGGCAGTGCATGAGCTGCACGCTCAGCCATCTATAGCTGACTAATAGCGTCAGAGCCAACAAACCAGAGCTGCCAAGACCCTTCTACACCTCCATGCAGTGATCCTCGATAACAGGCTGCAACAGAACAGACTGGCTAAGGAAAAGGGATCAAAGAAGGAAGGCTAACCTTCTAAAGGCTAACCAGGCTAAAATGCCTGCTGAAGTCGGATGTGTCAGACCGAATGATGCAAATATCGCAGTCGAGCTGTAAACAACTCATTCTGTTCTCTGGACTACATTCTGCTACTTGCAAAGCCATTTTCAGTGCTTGGTAATGGAAGATTGAGAACAAACAAAGCCATGCCAAGCCAATGTGTATTGCGCAAGTGCAATGATATAAATATATCATTGCACTTGCGAGCATGTGTGTGAGAGAGAGGGAGAGAGAGAGAAATAACAATAATAATTAATTTATATTTTCACACATAAAATTCTACCTGTTGGATGTGTATTCCTCTCAAAATACTGGTTAAGTAACTCTAGTGCCTGCGGTGTGAATGATGTCCGTCGTTTTCGTTTTTTACTAGGCTCACTGCCTATAAAGTCTGTGAGATTTTGAACTCCATTTTTGTATCTTTCTTCAGCCTCGGCCATCCATCTCTCTAAAACTGGCTTGATTTTCTGTGCACTTTTGGGGGTGATGTCCAGCTTCTCAAACCTGCAGAGAAGTAACGCATTCAGAGACTAAAATATGATGTTATTGTGTAGTAAATAAACTTATAGATTCAATACAGCAGCTTGGACGGCGCGGGCTAGTGGTTAAGTGACACGGCTCACATCCTGAAGGTTCCGGGTTCGATCCCCATCACAGCAACGGCCGTTATCCTGGGGAAGCAAACCCTTAAAGAATGCAGGAGGAAGCAGACCCTTACATAAAATGCATGACAAAATCGGATACACTGGGCCGACAGGCGCAAAATAAAAACCGCAGTGCAACGCACAGCGCCTTGGGGAATAGAGAAGTAAGGTGAACGCAAACAAAATATACAACAACAAAAAAAAAAATTATACAGTTACAATACTTTAGGATCCTGTCCACTGAGTGATTCGCTGTGGTCGAGAGGTAAGGCACTAGCCTATCAAAGCTATTAACGGAAACAGCATGGGTTCGAGCCCTGCAGGTTTCAAGCTACTCCTGGTCTCAAAGGAGTGGGGGACCAGAGTGTCTACATCCTGAATTACCTCCAGTCATCTTGACTTATGTCTTACATCTGGCCCAAGGTAATTCGGGACCAGAGAGTGGAGTTGATGAATAGCTCAGTTTCTTCCTCACTATAATCCAAATACACGCAAGTTACATCATCAAGAAAAAACCACCATCATCGCTTGTGATTGGCTAACTTTTTTTTTTAGGAAGACTGTGTAATAAGGAGATGAGAAGGGATCCAATATCCCACTGAAAGCAATGTTGTAGGATGCATCTAACAATGTGGTCTGACCTTTCACGGGAAGAAAACTCTTTAACTTATGAAGTCGCATACCCCTCTCTTCCCATCGTTGTGGTTCACTAGATATGGATTGGAGTGACATTTATAAGTCTACCAGTGACCACCTGTTGGATAAAGACATCACAATTGATGAATCAGCAATTCACTGACTGTAGAACTTTGAAATCAAACATTCTTGGTACTGAAGAGGCTAACAGACTGCTCAGTGAAGATGGAATGCTACCTCAACCTGGTATTTGTATGAAACCAAGAGGTTTATCAGGTGTAGACACAGAAGCATGTGGGAAGCAGAGCACACAAGTCAACAACCAAATGAAGCATTTTCCCAGCTCAACAGAGGAGTTAGTAATCTTTGACGCAGCAGTTTGAGATGCCCTCTGTTCAAGAAATTAATGAAAGGAAATACAGATTTGTGATTTTTAGTGACTCCAAGTCGGTTCTGGGTGTGATGAAGAACACCCCATACAAAGAAAAGGAGATATTCTTAGTTGGGGAGGGCGATTAACAACATCATCACTGCCCACAGGATAATTATCATCTTGCAATGGATCCCTGAACATAGTGGGCTACTAGGAAATGAGATGGCTGACAGATTGGAAAAAACAGGAGCTTCGAAACAATGGATAGACCCTGCAGTAACCACAAAGTAAAACGAATTATTAAGAATAATATCAGGGAATCTGGATGAACATGTGGGTGACGGGAACAACAGGTCGCAGTGTATTTAGCGAAATGCCACAGCCAAAAAGTAACGATAACATAAATAAACTACATAGAAGAGATCAAAGTCTCCACATACCAGAGTCAATAGCCACTTGAACTTCATTAATCCCCAGCACCTGCCTTGTGCAGACATTGCTCTCATCCTGATGAAACAGTTCGACACCTACTCATTGAGTGCAAGGCGCTTGCGGATATGAGGAAAAGAATCTTAGAAGCACTGCCGACAATTGCCAACACACTGTACGGAGCAGTGAAACAACTGAAGAAGACCTGTATCTATATAAGAATAGCATTGGGCTGCCAAGAGCAGGCTTGCTCAGCAGTTATGGGATAACAATAACAACTTTAGATATATTCAAGTTGATGTCTGAAGATGAAGAAATCAAATGAGGGTCAAGAGAAGTGGAGCAAATGAGAGGATGGAGATGAAGTCTGTACAACCAACAAGCTACAGGAACCCAGTATCCACTCTTCATCATTTGCTGTAAGAGACTGAGCATCTATGGGCATGTCTGGAGTGCAGTGATGACGATTTTTAGGAACATAACAGAACAGATCAGACAGCGCATAGGCCACAACAGATTGTGATACCATCTATTCAACAAACTAAAGACAAGACATACAAATGAGCATGTCTTTGGCATTGATTAAATGATTGCTTAACATCTGCTACAATGGTGTCCAACATACAAATACACCTGGCAATGACAAGACAGGCTGGCTAAGTATGGATCAAGTCAAAAACAACAATACACACCAACAACCCTACAAACAACTACTGAAAACTGTGAACAAGGAGGCTTGGCTGATTAGATGGGCAATGGGTAATACTGGGAGAGAGCTCTACCAACATGTGGCCAAATCCCAAAGACAACATCAACCTTCTGAAAGGAGAGATCAAAGCATCATTTTACGGCTTCACACTCAACATATAAAACTTAGGTCACTGGAATGGAAACCAACCATAACATACTCCAGAGTACCGGCTGTGGACACATCCCTATGAAACTGTTAAACACCATCTTTTTTTTAGTGTCCAGCGCTTGATGGTTTCAGGAAAGAGCTTCTTCCTCTGAAGCCATACAAATGAAACATCTGTACAAAACTAAACAGCTCTCAAATACTTGCAGATACCACTATATAGCATTGCACCAAAGGGCAGGTTTCTCAGGCTGCTGGTTCAGTAACCAACAAACCAACCAAGAGTTCAGTTCTGGATGACAATTATGTTATACAGTCAAAACACCCTGATATCACCAAAAAAAAAGTTGTTTGAAAGAGGTGCGTCTTTGCTAAAAAGAAGACTAAATAATATATAACAAAACACTTTCCCAATCACACACAAAATGTAATCATATTACAGTGACACAAATTCTCTGAACTGACCTGCATATTGCAGATTGGCTGTATGCTGGCCCTTCGGTTGCACTAAGCGCCTGTCCGACCTGAGTTTGAGTAAGACCAAGAGACAAGCGCCGGATCTTGAACTGGCGAGCAAACTCCTTGATCTCATCTAAATTGATGCCATCTACTGTTGTGCTTTCTGTAGAATTTCCAACAGTGTCTGAATGGGAAGTAAAGCAATCGACACATAACAGATAACTTACTGACCTTAAGAAAACAAATCTCCCTGTCTGTGTTTGTCTGTTATCACCTTGGGATGCATGGACCATCAACCAACCCTCTCCAAACAGTTCTTTCCAGTGTCTACCTTCTTTTCTTGTATCAGCCTGTAAGTATCTTTCACCATATGTTCTTTGGTCGGACTTTGCCTCTTTATTGATAGTGGCTTCAGGTAGTGATTGTATGGTGATAGTGATTTGGGGCTTTTGCAGTGTTGGCCTATCAGGTGCCATTTTCGTCTAAAGATATCCTGTTCCATCTGTCTTTGCCATGTTCTCTTTCATCCAAACAGATGAATCATAAATCGAAAATGAAAAACGCCAGGTGTTTGTTTTCTCATCACTACTTTATGGCGCAAAAACATGGACACTGAGTTGGAAAAGAGTAATGAAGCCTTTGAAATGTGGGTATATAGAAGATTGGGTTGCATTTCTTGGAAAGAGAAAAAAACAAATAGGAAATATTGAAAAAGTTGGAGGTGAAAAGAGAATTAATGACTGAAATCAGGGTTCGACAGCTATTTTGGCCATATAACAAGACATACCTCCTTGCTGAAGACCATACTAGAGAGTAGGGTAGAAGGCAGTCATTCAAAAAGCAGACAATTTTATAAGTAGGTGGATAACACCAGGAGATGGACTGACAAAAGCCTGTCAGATTGCACCATTACAGCCAGAGCTAGAGTACACTGGAGATCGATTGCAGCCGATCTTCGATGCAGAGATGGCACTTATGTTGAACTTTCATGATAAGTGTTCATCGCAAGCAATGATGACAGCAGCAGTCAGACAAGTGTTGCACCTCACTGGTGAGTCTGGAGGTGGCCGTATAGTCTAATTCTGGTACAGAAACCCCTTTCACAAATGTAGCATTTAATGTCAGAATTGGACATGTGTGTTTCAGTTGTTTTGTCTTTTCGCAAAGTATGTTTTTCTGTGCTTCGGACATCCAGCGTTTCTCAGCAAAGCTGCTGCCTCTGATTGTGGTTTTGTGTCATGCCTTGCGACCCTGTGTGAGGCATTCCCATAAGTTTGCATCAATTTTTAAGCGTGCCAGAGATACTTTGAGGGAGTCTTTGAAGCATTTTTTTTGGCCATTGACCAGACACAGGCCCTCTCTCAGCTCACCATACATTAGTTGTTTGGGGAAGTGGTTGTCTGGCATCCGCACAACGTGGTCAGCCCACCTAATCTGGGTCTTCTACAACAGTGTGTGAATAAGCGCTATTTTTGCCTTCATGGGGATCTTGGTGTCTGGTACCCTATTCCGCCACTGTATTTTGAACAATCTATGGAGGAAGCTTGTATGGAAGTGTTTTATTTTCCTAACATGCCTGCTGTACACAGTCCACGTCTCATTGACATACAGAAGAGTGAATACTGAATTTTCATATGCTTTTGTTAGTATCACTGTTGAACCCGTTAGGCCAGAATTTTCCTCACGGATGCACTGATAAAGCCCTGCAATATCATAATACTGAGTCTGGTCATCTGTTATGTTTCTGTTCCCTATAGAAGGACCAACTTCACATTGGAGTTGAATATCCTTACTTTAGTATGCATTTTAGAGTTCAATATGGCTTTCAACATAACAAAGTCCATTTGTAACTCCTGCCTTTTATATCTTGTTTATAATGCTCCCAAGGTATGTGAAGCGCTCTACCTCATCTAATTTTAAAATTAGACACCTCTAAAATTACATCGTCTATGCTCATAGATGTGAAAAAAATATGGTTTATTTTTTACTACAGAGTACACATTTCCAAAGATAACAAATATGGCGGCATCAACAAACTTTGACATTTTCGTGATGTTTTGAAAATTTGAGAAATGGCCGTTTAAAAAAGGCTAACCACAGAACAATGCATTGAAAGTATTCTCAAGGTTTTGGAGGCCGATAAATTGGATTTATATGGTGATTATTCTGAAGAGAACAAGTGATTATTTTAATAACAACGTGTGTGATTTTAAATATAATCAAGCCAGAAATGTCCCTTGTAGGATCAGACTACGATCAGGGAGTATCCCACGTAATCTATCACAAGAAAATTTGATACAGGATATTTAGAAGACTCTGTGCAGAGTCTGTATACAGCCAGTTGCTTTTGCTTCACTTGATCTAAATACAACTATGCACATCAAATTTATTCTTGAATGCTTTAATGGATCCTGTCTCCACTATTTCCTGTGCCAATGCATTCCAAGCATTCACCACTCTCTGACGTACAACAAATATTTCCTGTTATCTAATCTGGATCTTTCTTTAATTAATTTATAATGACGTCCTCTTGTTCTTGTAGGCAGGCAGCTGTATTTTGAAAATATATAGTCTTATAGTCTAATTTATCCTTTCCATTGATTATCTAATAAACCTGTATTAAATCAATTTGAATTCTTCTTTTTTCTAGATACCGTTGGCCGGTGTTTCGCTTTCTTCATCTTGCACACATTTTCTCAGGTGCACAAGGGAATGGGATTTTACAGAACGAGTGGCCAGTGTTCTAAGGGTTAAATTTCTCCTTATAAAGAGAATCTCTAGTTCACAGTTTTACATAATATACTATTCTCGCGCAGGTAACATGCCTGCAGTGTGTGGAGTTGCCTGCTGGATTTGAAAGCTCTAGAAACAATACCTAATTTATAATATAGGAATGAAATTCAACTTTTTTTTAATGGAGACAGCGTGGGCTACTGGTTAAGTGACACGGCTCACAATCCAAAGGTACTGGATTCGCTCCCCATCACAGCACTGACTGTTTTCCCGGGAAAGCAAACCCTTATAAAATTCAGGAAGAAGCAGAGCCTTATATAAAATGCATACCAAAGCCAGATGCACTGGGCCGACAAGAGCAAAATAAAAACATACTGCAACGCACGCCACCTTGGGAAAAAGAGAAATAAGGCAAATGCACGCACAGAAAAAAAATAATAAATAAAACTTTTCCAGCTCCTGGTGGTCTTCAACATATACATGTCAAGTCATCAAATGTGGACCTGTCTATATCTATTGAAGTTTTAGTGACCTCTACAGGTCTCTACATTATAATGCATATAGACAAGTTTAACGAGGAGCACGTGGCCGAATGGTTTCAAGGCCTGCCTGCCGACAAGGAGTGCAGCGGTTTGAATCCCCGGTATGGCATATGTTGTTTTTCTGTTGGGGGTAAAATAAACAAAAATAGCCAGCATACGATGTAGCGACAGCAGTGGCGAAGTGGCCTGTCGTCCTGAAGCCTTCAAAACCCCTCAACTACCTCAGCAATGGGAAAAATGCCGTATTTTTTGTTGTTTTAAAAAATTTTTTTAGACAAGTTTAATCAGAATAAGAAATAGTCAGTATGAGTTTACTAGAAGGCGATCGTGCTTAACAAATCTATTAGAATTCATGGAGGAGGTTACTAAAATGATAAAGGGGAACCAGAGGATTTTATTTATCTTGATTTTACTAAGTCCTTCGATAGAGTATCTCATAAAAGATTATTAAGAAAGTTAAAAATCACATGGAATAGGTGGGGTAGTTGCCAAATAGATTGAAAATTGGTTAACCGGAAGAAAGCAGAGAGTGGGCATAAATAGGGAGTACTCTGAGTGGTGTGAAGTAAAGAGTGGAGTGCCATAGGACTCAGTTTTGAGACCAATTTTGTTCTTAATATATATTAATGATTTGGACATTGATATCGAATCTGTGATTGAAAAATTCGCTGATGACACAAAACTATGCAGTAGTGTTTCATCTAAAGCAGAAGTGGATATATTGAGGTCGGATTTAGATAAAATTTGAGAATGGTTTGTAAGCTGGCAAATGGAGTTTAATGTAGATAAATGTACAGTCATCCACATGGGTAGATCCAATATGGAACAAAATTCCAAAATGGGCGAGAACAATATTAGAATGATAGAAAAGGAAAGGGACGTAGGGGTTTTAATAGATCATACAGGTAAAGTGAGTGAGCAAGTCCAGGTAGCAGTCAAAAAGGCAAATGCAATGTTAGGTATGATAAAAAGAAATATTAAACATAGGAGCAAAGAAGTGATAGTCAAACTGTATAAAGCATTAGTTAGACCTAGATTGGTGTGCTGTGTACAGGTGTGGAGTCCTTACCGTAGAGGGGATATAAACATGCTGGAAAGGATACAAAAAAGAGCGACAAAGCTGATAGTGGGATGCCAGAATTAATTATGAGGAAAGACTAGGAAAATCCGGCCTACAGTGTCTAGAAAAGAGAAGAATTTGAGGTGACAATATAAGTTTATAAGATAATCAATGGAACGGATAAATTAGACTATAACAAGTTTTTCAAAATACAAATACCTGCAAGAACAAGAGGGCATAGCTTCAAATTAACTAAAGAAAGGTCAAGATTAGATATTAGAAAATATTTGTTTAGTCAGAGAATGGTGAATGCTTGGAATGCATTGCATTTCAGAACAGATTTGATGCACATAGCTTTTAGAGCAAGGAAATGTAAATGAAACTGGTTGTTTACAGACTCTGTGGAAATGTAAATGAAACTGGTTGTTTACAGACTCTGTATAGTCTTTTAAACCAGTATAAAAACATTCAAGTTAAGTTGGTGTAGCCTGTCTCATACAAAACCCTCCTTAGTCCTCTCTTACAACTGTCACAGTGACCTAGCATGTCACAGTACTATTATTTGCTCCCCGTTTGAGCCCTGCTCTAATATTTGGGAATAGGAATATGAGAGTGAAACTCATTTCAGTGGCGATTATAAGAATAATTTCATTTTATGACATGCTTGGAAGATTAAAGGTGACCTATTCCTTCCTGCCCAGGTAGTACTCATGTGAACAGCAGCATATGCTATGGGACTACAAAAAGTTTACCTTCATTTAAAAACTATGTGGTAACTGTTTCACTATAATGAACTACTGTATTCTGAAAACAACCTGAACAATATGTCAAATCTCACTAGGTGCATATCTCACAGGAGGTGACATATATCTCGCAGATGGTGATATATATCTCACAGGGGATAGCAGATGCATTTCAAGAGAAAAAGAAAATGCTGGCAGTCTGGATAGACCTAGGAAAAAGCCTTTGATAGAATATAGAAGAGCTAGTTAAAATTCAAACTACTGCAAATAGATGTAGCCAACAACATGTACAAATGGATCAGTGATTACCTAGATAACAGGATAACAAGAGTGCAACTCCAAGAACACCTCAGCAAAAAGATAAAAATGGAACAATAAGTTCCGCAAGGTGGAATACTCTCACCCATGCTGTTCCTCATATACATCAATGACATAATCACAGAAATCCCTTAAAGAGTACACATTGTACCAAATGCAGATGACTTGGCACTATGGACATCCGAAGAGTCTACACCTGTAGCTAGAAACCAAATGCAAGAGGCCCTAACTAAAATAGAGATATGGACAAAAAAATGGCAAATCACTATATACGAAACCAAAAACCACGTACACAATCATCCCTATCTCCCAAACCCCAAGAAGTGATCCTAAAAATAAATGGCCAGGCTCTTCCCTTTGACATAAGTCCAACTTATCTAGGAATAACAATGGACCCACGGTTGACATGGAAAAACTAGAAAAAAAAGCGACTAACAAATCTAAGAACAGAATGGCCATAATGAGAAAGATATCAGGCTCAACATGGGTAATTGACATGGGCATCCTAAAGAAACTGTACACAGCTTATGTGAGACCAGTGCTAGAATACGGGATAGCAGCATGGTTCACAGCAACAAAGAATAACTAATTATTACTAAAAAATAAAAAATTAATATAACCCAAAACCAAGGTATATGTATAATCACTGGAGCTATGAGAACAACGCCAATAAATGCATCACACGAATCAAAAGTATGGAGACGAGAAGAGATAAATAGATACTCCAACAGCAGGAGAAGTTCAAGGGAATGTCAGATCACCCAATATATGACAGGATAAATCGCATTGGAAGAGGGAGATTAAAGAGAAAAAACTTCATATAAAAAACAAATGAACTTGCAAGAGCAGACCAAATCATAAGCCAGGCAGTGGTTTGAGATCTAAAACAAACATCCCAAATGGCTTTTAAGTCCCCTGAGATGGTAGAAACTATTGAGGGAATAGGGAAAAAGGGAACTCAGACAGACTTAGGAAGAAAATTTATTACAGAAGAATATCTTAGGAGAGTATATCCACCAGAAACATGAATACATGGCTCATCTAACAAAGCCACATCCAATGGAAGTGGAGGGGTCTATTACAGACTAAGGAATGGAGAAGAAAAAACTAGAATATTAACAACAGGAACATACTCCAATAGCTTCCGTGCAGAAGCAAAGGCAATGAAGGCCGCAGCTGAGCTTGTAACCCAAGATAAAGATATTCACCAAGAAAACATAGTATTCCTGACTGTTGCTGAGTTAGTATTAGCAGCACTAAAATAACACAAAGATAAAAATCTTGAGCAATGAATGTTCTCCCTGAAACAGCTCTCAGCAGAACACCCAAGATTGGTCATAAAGTGGATTCGATCCCACTGCAATATTGAAGGTAATGAAGCTGTGGACAAACTAGTAAAGTGTGAGGGAGCATCCCCACAAACAGACCTGAGCATCATATATAATGAGGCCAAGACCATAATTAAAGCCAACTTCAGAGGAAAATGGGCTGATCAACACCCCGACTTCTGCAAAGAAGACAGCTACTTTAACTTAACTAGAGTAGAGTAAGTCATCATCTTCAGACTAATAACTGGACATAACAGACTCAAGGGTCATCTTTACAACAAAATGAGGAATAGTAGAGATGACAAGTGTCCATGTGGGGAGCATACAATGACAGTGGAACACATTCTACAAAGCTGCATGCTCATTCAGGAAAAGAGATAACAATAATGGCAGCGCGAGACAGATATGAGACAAAAGCTGTATGGAGATAAAACAGTCTTACAAACAACGGTGTCCTTTGTAAGAGAAACTGGGACCTTGATCTGAGAATGAACGAAGAAGAAATCCCACTGACATTTTGTGTACAAAAAGTCACAGATTTGAAAAATCCATTTTTTTTTTTAAACTTAAGAATGTTTTTTATCACAGAAGTGCTGCCATTTTGGTATGCAGTGAAGACAATTCTGGTGCATTTGAAACCAGTTCTTTGTTCAAATATGTCCAAAAATGTGGTGATTTTATTGAAATAATTGAAATTTTAAACTTCACATGTCTTCAGTAAAATGTGAATATTGTGAAATTATCAGAGATATTAAGGTGAAACTTTAGGAACATCTTTCAACATAGATTATCTTCCATTGGAAGTGATTGTCTAGTTCAGGTTTTGGTAAATTGAATTATTGATATGTGAGTATACAGTTTTCTTTCTATTTTTTGCAGGTTTTTTTTTGTTTGAAAACTAAACTATACAATGTAATCTTTTTTACACAAATCTGCATCTCCTCATATATCTTTATTTGAATCTATTCATCACTCAATTGTGAATAGTTTAGCATATAACACGTGACAAAATGCCCAACATTTAAAAAATAATAAGATCTTACGTGGTAAAAGCTGTGAGACATTTGGTGGAAGACCATTGGTGGAGGAGGATATATGACACTGCTGGGCCAGTTTGGAATTCGCATGCGAGACACTTGCGGCCACTGCTTGCGACAGTGTGTGCTGCAAGACCTGCTGGGCTGTGACCGCTGCCGCATGGTTGGAAGCTAAGCTCGATGCACTGGATGAGGAAGATGAATGGCTTGCAGAGATGGGTAAAGAGGCCAGCAGCTGTTGAAATCAGAAGGAATCAAATCTCATTTTTATGTCCTTTAATATAAACAATTAAACAACACAAATACAAGTCAAGTAAATTAATCCATATAGGAAACCAGGATCAGTCGCGGTGGGCAAAGTATGTTGTACTATGTTTCTGCACCTTATGGTTCAGTGAATCTAACTTCAGCACACATTATTTCAAAGAAAGCCAGTCTCCCAGCACCCACTCAAAATACAAATCACATTTCACCTGCCACTTGAGCTATGTTAGAGGAGCGGCATAAGATGGCTCGTTCTCCAGACAATCACACAGCCGTCACCACCTTAAGCAAGATCTGCCACCAAAAACCAAGATCATGAAAACTTTGCCCATGCACGTCTACTGAAAGCTGCTGAATGTCGGCGCAGCATCAAATTATCTACTCGTAACCTTGCTGAACATTGCAAAACATTCCTTGTCTGAAAGCTTCCGATGGATCTCGAACATCAAATCTGGGAATGGAGTCAATAATGAAAGCATACTATACCAACCTGTTCAGATCATCAGAACCCCCTCCAATCCACTTTACTACCACTTCCAGAATTCCTGTCCTCAGAAATTCGCCATGCTGTTGAGTCAATGCCATCTGGAAAATCACCAGGTGAAGATGGCATCTCTTCGGAGGTCATCCGGGCTTGCGGTCTAACCCTTTACCAAGCCCTAGCGCAACATTTTACACGCTATCTTCATTCGGGAGGAACACCTGCTGCCTGGCACAACTCGAGGACAACACTCTTGCACAAGAAGGGAGACAAAGAGGATCTAGGAAACTATTGTCCAATTACTCTCCTTCCGGTCATTTACAAGCTATTTGCAAAATGCATCCTTGCCAGAGTCCACACCACTCTCAAAGAATCACAACCAGTCGACCCAGGTAGGCTTTTGGCATTCGCACAGCACAATGGACCACATTTCAACCTGTTGCTGCCTTATTGAGGCAGCCCGTGAGCTTCAGGTGCCCTTGATATTCCCCATCATCGACTATAAAAACGCTTTTGATTCGGTAGGACCACATTTTGTCTGGTGTTCACTGTTGAAACATGGTGTAGATCCTGGTTACATCAGAGTTCTCACCAACAGTTATACGAACTCCAATACCACATTTCATCCCTTCCCACGTCCAAGTGTGGTACCAATTCAAAAGGGCAATCCTATCTCACCGAAACCTCTTCTCTGCATGTTTAGAATCGTTCATTAGCCTATGCAACTGGGACACCTTTGATATCCTTATTGACAGCTGACGCCTCAATCACCTTCGATTTGCTGATGACATAGTGCTCACCACAGAGAAGCCAACCAAATGATGCAGCTACTCGATGGAGAGGGCAAGAAAGCGGTCGGAAGATGAATGTCTCTAAGATCAGTGTTGCGCAATTGCTTCGCCAGTTGTGATCCAGTCTTCCTTGGCAAGATACGATTAGAGGATGTCGACGAGCGCATTTATCTTGGACGTCTTCTCAATATGGAGAATAATCTTGAACCTGAACTGACAAGACGTTGCTGCACAGGTTGGGCAGCCTTCTCGTCTATCAACACAGTCCTGGAAGGTTGTCCTAAGACCTAAGAGCCTCCCTTTTCAATACCACTGTACTCCCTGCGATGTGCTACGGTCCTGAGAGGTGGACACTAACAAAATCACTAGAGGACAAATTTAGAGTTACCCAGGCCTCCCTTGAGAGATTTTTGGTCGGAATCACTCTCCGGAACCGACGTATAAATGGTCTCCACAATTCTGACATAAGACAATTGTCCCTGGTGAAGGATGCAGTAATCCACGCAGACAAGGCAAAACATAGATGGGCAGATCACATGTTGCGGCGAAATGATGGTCGATGGAGCACAGCGATGGCAGTCTGGTACACCCTGAGGTAGGAAGACCTCAAATGCGTTGGTCAGACTCCCTTGCTGCACGCTGCAACATCCGAGATGCCTCTAGAGGAGCACTTACCATGCACTGGACTTCCGTGGCCCAAGACAGGGTCCGCTGGAGACGAAGTTTGGACCCGCAGCTACGATGAGGAATGGGTCATCAAGAACAAGATGAAGATGGGAGGTGTAACCATTAATTTAACATCATTATACTAGTTTAGAAGACTTGACAAAGTCTGTATTAAACCAGTTTTTGTCTTGTCTTTCCCGTAACCGAAAAAGGTCATAGGGGTATAACTCAAAGTATGAGTGATGTGTCTGAAGCATCTTACTAACCGGGCAGTGCCCAACCTCTACCGGGTGATGTGTTTTAGTCCATTGCCCCGTGTGTACATTTCACAACAATACCAAAACTGATACTGTCTGCAAATAGTGCGAAGAGCACCAATCTCGTGAAGTTCAGACATGTGCATAATCCAAATTAAAAACAGCAACATGTTTCCATGGACACAAGTGTAAGTCGTCAACTAGTGTAAATTTCACTCAAATTCGTGACCTGGAGACATCCATAATGAACTAAAACACGAGTTAGATTGGCTGCCTGTTCAGCGCCATCATCGTCTGTGCAGGTGCACATAGAAAAGGACTCCTGTTCTAAATCTTGGGTAACAGTTTTATGGTAAATTGGCATAAGTTACAAATGTGTGAGAACCACTAATGAAGACTAGATTAACACTAATGCAAAATCAGTATGGTTAGTAAACATGTTATGTAATAAACAGTATCACTGCACACCATAACTAATAGATGCATAACTACAGCATACTTCATGTTATATTGTCAGATGAAACAACAAAGAGATTTGACACAAGGAACTTAATGCCCAATACAGATGGAGTTTGGGGGGGGGAGAGAAAGTAGGAGATAGATAGGGCACAACCTCAGAAACCAACTGTATTATATTTTATTTGTTTTTTGTTCGTTTTGTTTTCTAGGGCGAAGTGTGTTGTACTGTGTTTCGCACCTTATGGCTCAATGCATCTGACTTCAGTACACATTTTTACATGGGTTTATTTATTTCCAATATGAGGGGAACTGACTCTAGTCCAATCAGGCATAGCATACTAACCAGGACGTCGCTTGAGGGTCAATGCACTGACAAAGACCACAATCTCTTTTCCCTGTAACGTTCCTTGGAAACAGGCCGTTTTCAAAGCAGCCTGACTGACGAGATGTGGATCGATGGATGTGATCAACGTAGTAGTGAGCGACACACAGATGAAGCGAAGCATAGCTCAACCGCCTGGAGGACCGCGGCCCACTTTCATCAGCACACTCGGAATGTGAGGTAAGCTACTACAACCCGCCACTTAACGTCCTTTTCAGGGCGCCCCAAAGAGTAAACTTAGTCATTGTGGGCATTAAGCAACAACTTACCATAGGAGCACTACCTTACTGAATCCAAACATATGCATATTTAGATTGTCAGCCATATCATTAACCACCTTGAGACACAGCCCTCACTTAATTTTATAACCAGACATGTGCTGGATTGGAACCGACAATGGAAGTTAAGAGCGGGAGAGATGACAGTGGAAAAGGAGGCTGAAGTCGTTGGTTTCTCAAGAGCGGAGTTGAAGAAGACTGCCCAAAATATAAAACGCTGAAGTACATCTGATGCAGCCCTATGTTATAAAGAGAACCAGAAAGATTTAGTAAATGAGGTAAATAGTAAATTAGGCACAATGAGAGAGCTGCGAGAGAAACAGTGACACAATGACATAAACGGACTTGCCTGAGGGGTGATGGCAAGTATCTGTCCCCCAGATGCTGCTGTGAGAAGCTGTGGCAGTGCAGCAATGTGGCCAGTTAAGGCTTGGCTGACCTGGGAGGAGATGCTGAGAGAGTCACGACTAGACTGTAGGCTTGAGACTGAGGACAGGAAAAATGTGGTTGTATTTGCAAACTATGTTTCTCGTTACTATGTGTTATTATTGGTCCTATATGTTATTTTACAAATCAACGACAAGGGGCTAACATTTTTGTTGTCTAAATGCCCACAATGAGTAAGTTTATTCTTTTGTGCGCCCTGAAAAGGACGTTAAGTGGCAAGTTGCAGTAGCTTTCTTCACATTCTGAGTGTGCTGATGAAGGTGGACCAAGGTCATCCAGGCTGTTGAGATATGCTTGGCTTCATCTGTGTGTCGCTCACTACTACGGGGATCACGTCCCCCCCGCTAGCCAGGCTGCAATGAAAACAGCCCGTTTCCAGAGAGGACTGCTAGGAAGCTGAAGTGAGGGTCTTGGCCAGTATATTTTGCCTGACCCTGACTAACATGTCTGATCAGTATGTTGTGCCTGACCAGACATTAGTCTTCATCCCCAGGGGCTAAAATAAAATTATTATATTAATTTTTTGTTTGCTGTTTTATTTTTGTACGTAAGATTTGATGTGCCACATTTGCGTATTTGGGCTGCAATTTTTGCACAGCACATTTGATTTCTTAAATTTTTTAAAATAATTAGGTTAACACTTCTTAGAAGCTGGCATTCACAAGGCCACACAAGATAACAGGTGGTTTGAAATCAGCATTTCAATGAGGAGCAGTAAGCCCAGTGGTTTGTTTATGTTTTCAGACCCCGGGAAAATGAGTTCAAAACCTCAGTAACGCATTTTTTTCTTTTTTCTATCAAGGTAAAATGAAAATTTAACCTTTACAGAGGGTGGTGACTGTAAGGACAAGAGGCTTTTATTTCTCAGCATTATAAATTCCTCCAGTGGACCTCAGCAATGGAAATAAATGCTGCAATGTTGGTAGTTTTAGATAGATAGTTTGTGTTTTTTATTTCGAAGATGAACTATAACCATTTGTTTCCATCTATCCAGAACATTCTTATTTTAAAGAACCGGTTTTTGGTACCCATTCTCTTGTAGGAACAGCCATGCCATGAAGAGGCCACCAGTTGGGATTCTGCTGCCCGAGGCTGTATGTTGCGTATGTCTTGGGACTATCTATTTAGAGTGCATCCTCAATTCTGACCCAGCCTATGACAGTTTTTAAGGACTACAACTTGTTATAGCTTGGCTTCGTTCTCAATCTCCCACTACAAAACCCTGAATAGGCTTAAGTGGCAGAATGTAACCCAGAGAACAAAATGCGTTGTGTCGTAGTTTACAGCTTGACTGCGATATTTGCACCTTTCGGTCCAACACATCCAACTTCAGCAATTATTTTTTGCGTACCGGGTTAGCCTTCTCTCTTCGATCCCTTCTCCTTAGCCAGTCTGCCCTGCTGCATCCTGTTATCCAGGATCACCTCTTGTAGGTGTAGAAGGGTCTTGGCAGTTCTGGTTCGCTAGCCTTGACGCTAGCAGTCAGCTATGGGTTGCTGACCACTGCAGCTCATGTGCTCACAACTTGTTATAATAGGAATGTTTTGTACAACTTTGTCAACTTCATCATGATGATATGTCTTTTCCCTTTTATAGATTATGTACCACAAATCAATATATGAATACTTTAATTGATCCGTCCAATTGTACTGCTAAGCAGCATCAAGAGCTCAAGTGTTCTCTTATCTTCAATGATCCGTCTGGTTCCTCTTTGAGCATATGTCCAGAACAGATATTCTACATCTGTTCCTACTCTGTGCCATTCTCTTGAATTCTACTAACAAAACCCCGCCAAGCATGTCGTAAGACTAAGGAAGGTTGTGCATGGTGCGTCTACCCCAACCAGCACAAACTTTAAGCTACATTGAAATCAATAGATATTGGCAGGTCAAAATTTGATGACATGGGATGTCTTGTTGAAGACATATGCTCTACAGGGAGCTGAACATGTTTTCACTGACTCATTGATTGAATCAAAGATACCCAAAAACGATGCCTATTACCAGTTGAACAGAAGAGAGCAGGTCATTGTCTTCAGACTTCGCACTGGCCACAATAGACTGAGGTAACACCTATTCAACAAATTGAAGATAGGTGGTACCGACGAATGCCCGTGTGGTACCGAGAAAATGACCGCTGAGCATCTGCTGCAGAACTGCCCGACATACGAGGATCAGAGAGAGCAGATGTGGCCATCACCAGTGGAACCACAAGACAAGCTCTATGGCAGTGTCGACAGCCTCAGGATGACCGCCGCTTTTTTCGAAAAAATAATGGTTACTGTCTGACTGCGTACAATGAAGAAGAAGAAGAAGAATCAAAGATACAGTAAATACTTCTATATATAAACTTGATATATGAGGGTAGCTCCAAAAGTAATGCCTCCATGCAAACTATAACAGATAAAAAGAGCATAATAACACCATTTGATAAAGCATTATCTTACCTTCAAAAAACTATTTTTCAACAGTCACCACCCTTGGCTATACGTATTCTCCAAAGATGAACAAGAACATAAATGCAGCACTCTTAAAAATCTGCACCAGCGGATGTGGCCCATTGTTTCACAGCTGCTATGATAGAATCGTTGCTATGAAAATGTTGCCCAAGCAGTTCATCTTTCATTGGAAGATGGAGGTCAAAAAGCACCAAATCCAGACTATACGGTGGTGTGGTAGGACAGTCCGGCCAAGACTGACAATGTGCTCAACTGTCTTCAAACTGGTATGGGGCCTGACGTTATCGTGTTGCGAATGACAGGTTGTATTCTTCTCTGGCCTGACTCTGGAAATTCAAGCCTTCAGCTTAGTCTGCCTTGTAATGTAACGGTCAGTTGATGGTTTGTCCAGGTTTCAGGAAATCAAGAAGGATTACCCCAATCCTATCCTAGTGCACATTACTTTACCTGCTGAGGGCTGCATCTTGAACTTTTTCCTTGTCTTTGTCTTTCACATGTCGCCACTCCATGGACTGCAGTTTTGACTTATGATTGTAGTGGTGGCACCAAGTCTCGTCAGTAGTGATGATCCAGGAAACTGTCACCTTCCTCCTCGCAATGGTTCAAGAGGTCTTGACAAACATGCACACAATGTTCTTTCTCTTCCTGTATGAGCATTCCTGGGACCCACCTGGTGCAAACTTTGTGATATTTCAACATTGCCACCATCGTTTCCAATGCATTTAAGCTGATATCCAGCACAGTAGACAGTTTCCTGGTTGTAATCCTCCGACTTGCAAAGATTAGCTGTTCAAGACATGCTTCATTGCTTAGTGTGACAGCTGTGCATGGACGCCTGGAACATGGCTTATCCTTCATGTCGCTTTCGCCACTGCTGAAACACACAACCCACCGCCTCACTGTGCTAACATCCACTGTTTTGTATCCATAAATGTCCAGCAAGCGTAGATGAATGTCAATTGGTGCAACTTTTTCTGCATGGAGGAATTCAATAACGCACCACTGTTTATAACACACTTCTATTACAGATGCCATTTTATCAGACTGCTTCTCACTGCCACATGTCGGACAGAAACAATATTTTAGGGATATTAACAAGAAGATTCAAATTTTACTGCCATAATCCACCTCTGATGTCATGGGACATTATTATAAAATAGGAGGCACTACTTTCGGAGTACCCACTTATCGTATATACGTGTATAAAAACATAATGTACTCACCAAGAGGCTGCGTGAGGGCTTGCAAGTTGGAAAGGCTGGTTGCTAAGAACTGCCCACCATTATTAGTGGTAATCAATTGGATTTGCTGGTTGCCCCCTGTTGCTAGGGAGACTGGGATACTGATAAACTGTTGAGCTCCATTACCTGGGAACGTGATATAAACACTATTATATGAACACTACCAGTGGCAGAGTAGTTAAAGCTCTTATTTTTCAACTAAGATAATAATTTAGGTAAACTTCAGCAAACTAGAGAGAAAGAGAATTTATAAAAGCTGATGAATAAAGGTAGCTTTCCCCGACAGATGACAAATAACTATCATTCCAACATTTGTAGGTAATCCATAACATTTGCATTGATACAGATCATCTGCCTGTACTAATGACACACACAGCAATGATGAAGAAGGGTCAGAAAAGCCTGAAGCCAGTAATCTTCATTAATCTAAGGAAGCTAGCAGAGGTGGATGTCAAGACACAACAGTTTTTCAAATGCTACATAAAGCTGCTGAGGATAGAAACCATGACTGTGGCCTCTTTAGAGCAACCATGTTGAAAGTACTCAAAAAGAGCATTGAATTGGCCCATCATCATGTAGGATGTCCTTTGCAGGGCGTCACTCTCACAACAGCCGATCTGTAAGACACTTGATCTCTAGCCAGAGTCTGTATACAACCAGTTTCTTTTACATTCACCTGACCTAAAAATAACTGCGCATTCAATCTATTCTTGAATGCATTAATTAACCCTGTTTCCACTATATGACTTAACTTAACGTCTTTATACTGGTTTAGAAGACTCTACAGAGTCTGTATACAACCAATTTCTTGGAGGGTGGTTTTAAACGATGTACAAGTCAATCTTAATAGACTCAAACACTAGAGCTAAGTAGACCCGCTGCCAGTTAGGCACCATCTATAGCTGCTCACAAACCACCTAGGAAAAGGTACAATAATAACTTGGGTAGATTTTCAACTTTAATTTTGTCCAGGCAGCAGCCGTTAAGCCTTCTCTTTTTTATTTTCAACTGGAATTTTTAACGTGCTCGACACTGAACACGGGAGTCCGATCTCCGTAGCAAGAGATCAGAGGAATTTTTACCAGAAGATTCACATGAAAAACATCTCAGTCTCCACTGTGATTCGAACCCGCGACCTCCGGCACCTGAGGCGGACACCTTACCTCGGTACCACTAAGTCCCCATTTGAGACCACTGAGTCCCCCTCAGTCATGATGTGACAATGATGATCGAAACATTTTTAACAAATATTGAAATAATACCTGTGGACACTGGGATAAGAATCTGTTGGACTGGAACGGAGTGTCCTGCAGACTGGCCAGTAGAAGCAGACACCGACGGCTGACTTGCTAGGAAGAACTGTGATGCTACTTGGGGTTGACCTAACAGATGAGACTGGCTAGACAAGGACGACAGTGCGCCTGTTTCAAAATATAATATTTGAAAAAGTATTAAAATGTAGTTTCTACATAAGAACAGTAACATGTGTGTAATGACAATTCAATCTAGACCTTCATCAATGGCAAGTATAGAATTCTGTCTATGACTGGTTATGCAGATCTTCAAAATGGTAACAAAGTTATATCCATTGCTGTCGTGTTGAGAGGGTACATCATATCCATGATCTGTTGCCCTCCAATGTTTCTCACTAAATGCTATTTTTCTGAAACACAAAATGTTAGTGTAAAAATATTCCATAGTATTTCTGTTCTTTGAATGTGACTAATGCTGCAACATCAAATTCATGTCACTGTAACAATCTCGAAAGCATCCAAGAGTCAACTTTTGGGTTAAAAATAAACTAGGATGGTGGGATCTGGTTGGTTGTACATAGTCTTTCATTGAACTAGGCAAAGTAACTCAAATGTACTTCCTTATTGGTCGCCAGACAATAGCTTTAGGTCAAGACATTTTCTAGGACAATTGTGACTGATGAGGAAGTATTACTTCAAAAGGTACAGAAAGGATGGCTGAGGTACGAGTGGATAGCAGTTGTTGAGGCTTCAAACCTCCAGGGGTTGATATGAATCTACTGTCCTGGTCATACTGGAGTTCAGGGCAATGAAAGAGCTAACATGATGGATAGAAGTGACATTTTTAAATCAATCAACGGTGGTCTGTTGGATGAAGACACCAATATTGATTTTTTTTTTTTGCGTTCACCTTATTTCTTTCATTCCTTAGGTGGTATGTGTTGCACTGTGGGTTTTATTTTGTGCATGTCGGCCCAGTACATCCTACCTCAGCATGACCCCCGATATAGATGAATCGGCAATCCCCAGACTGCAAAGTTTCGACATCAAATGCGGTTTTAGTGGAATGGGGAGAATGAAAGGACGAAGCAGGAGAGTGCACAACCAGCGAGCTACAGGGACCATCAGCATCCAGGCCCTGCACTATTTACTGAGAGAGCCTGAGCACCTATGAGTATGCCCGGAGTGCAGTGACGATTCTTAGAAACAGAATTCCCTGGAACAAAACACATCTCAAATTTAATTTGTAAGACTGGATAATTAATATTATCACTATTAATGCCTGTCACTCCTTTCGGGGCATAGACCATTGACAACCCTCCTCCAACAAGTTCAGTCTTAGGCTACCCTTTCTGCCTCTTTTCAGTTGAGGTCCAGGGACCGAAGTTCATTGATAATTAATATAGCACAAATGAAAACAGTGAACACATCAAATTATTAAATTGGTGTCACCACTGGACTTGCAGACGCTATACTAGGCAAATGAGAAGACAATATAGCAACGCTATATAGTTTTCCTCAGGCAGCAGATACTATGAGGCGTGTTCAAATGAAACCGGACCTAACTGCACCAAGTAAACATACGTACGATGCACATGATGATATCACTTCTGATGTAAACAGCACATACCAACCGTCAAGTTTGCATAATTTCATTATCCTCCAACTCATAGTTTCCCCAGCAGACCGTTGAAAATATGGCGGGTGTCATACGAAATCCGCCCAGAGTTGATCAGCGAATTAATTGAGATTCATCGCAGAATGCAGGCAGTGTATGGTGACAAAAGTGTCCGAAGATGCCATCTCCGAAATTCATGCAGCAATTTGGGTGGGCCGTCGCCAGAGCATACGTTCGTCACACCTTTGTCACCATACACTGCCTGCATTCTGTGATGAATGTCAACTAGTCAACATCCTTCAGCTGTTAAAAACCTACTAATTTGCAAAGCCGTGTTCAGGGCTTGGTAGTGGGAGATTGAGAATGAATGCGGAAGAAGAACTCTCTTTGTTGATTCATTTGAAATTTGTTCAAATGTGTGTTTAAAGATCCAGGACAGTGTCATCATGATCATTATCACCTGGTTGATCAGTCCTTAGACTGCTTGTAATGTTGCCTGAGCATTGTCACTACATTTGATCCTTTCCTCTGCAGTTTTCTTCATTTCAGCATATGTTCATACTTTAATGTCTGCATGCTTGAGGTGTAAATGTGAGTCTTTGTAGCTCCCCTTTCCTCTTTTCCCCGGACTTTGCCCTCTAGTATCTTTTATAGAAGACTTTCATGTCGCATATTGTATCCCAGCCTACCCAGTCTTCGTTTCTGTACCAATTTCAATATTTGTCTTGGTGAGCCTACCTAAGTGAAGTTGGGTCTTCTTTCTGTTCACCTCACTCTGTCCATATCACCACATTTCAAATGCTTCCAAGCTTTTTTCATCCTAGTTTGCCAGAATCCATGTTTCATCCCCATTCCATGCAATTGGTCATACATGAGTAGTAATTATTCTTTTCCTCAGTTCTATCCTGATATTATTTGAGATTAACAATTTCTGTTTTTCTCTGAAGGTCTTTTTTGCAGTCTTTGCAACGTTACTACTGATCCTTCAACTACGGTTTAATCATTGGTAAATTTGACGGACAGTTTGGACAGGGGTGTGCTTTATCACAGGCTTCAGGCTTCCTAAAAGAAGTCACCCGTAGCTGTGTCCCTATACTCAGCTAGAGTGAAAAAGGGAGAAGTAGAGAACAAAGTTTTTGTTTCCAGCATTTTTATTTCAAATGAAAAAGGTTACTCAACACTCAGCCTTGCACTCTTGGTAGAAGAGAGAGGAGAGGAAAGGGAGATAGTCTTCTTGAGAAGAGAGGGTCCATTAGCTTGGGAATCTTCTATCCTAGAAGACCCCCCCCCCCCCCCCCCCCCCCCCGACAGTTTCCTCTCATGACATGCTCCTCGATCATAACAGAGGACTTATTCTCGTCCTTGTCACACACAGCACTCTCAACCACTCAGCCAAACTCCATACTTTACTAAACTTATCCAGTGACTCACTTGCTAAGTCGGATTTGCTAGACTCTGTGGCTGCTGGTGTGGTGGCAGTGTCGCCCACTGACGGCACCGACATGAACAGCTGATCTGCCAGCCCCAGCGCACTGCTGGCCATCGACACATGTGGCAGTGACACTGATGGCATGGTGAACACCGATGACACAGGGGCAAGTGGCGACTGTGTACTGGTTGCTGAGAGCATAACATCCTGTCAAGCAGACAAATGACTGTATTGAATGATATTATTTGTTGAGAACATCACTACAATGAATGATATTATTTGTTGAGAACATGACTACAATGAATGATATTAGTTGTTGAGAACATGACTGTAGTGAATGATATTAGTTGTTGAGAACATGACTACAATGAATGATATTGGTTGTTGAGAACATGACTACAATGAATGATATTAGTTGTTGAGAACATGACTACAATGAATGATATTGGTTGTTGAGAACATGACTACAATGAATGATATTGGTTGTTGAGAACATGACTACAATGAATGATATTGGTTGTTGAGAACATGACTACAATGAATGATATTGGTTGTTGAGAACATGACTACAATGAATGATATTAGTTGTTGAGAACATGACTACAATGAATGATATTAGTTGTTGAGAACATGACTACAATGAATGATATTGTCTAAGCCAAACAGCAAGAGAGAGCTGGAAAAACAAAACTGAAAGCCTCAACCTAGACAAAGAAGGGAACAAGCTATGGAAGGTAGTCAGAGCCATAAATGACGAAACCCCTTCAAACAAACAAATTACCATCAAGCAGGGCGAAAACTTGCTCACTGGAAAAAAAGCCGAAAACGCTTTTGTAGAACACTATGCCAAAGCAAACCACATCGAGGTCCCTGCAGATAGGCATACAGACATTAGTGAAGAGCAAAAGGGGCACGACAACATCAATACGGCATGAGAAGAGCATATGATGGCCAAATTAACAATGAGTGAAATGGAAGAGGCCATGAGAACATTAAAGAAAAGGAAATCTCCCGGAAAAGACGGGATAACAAACAAAATGCTGACGGGGCTGGGCCAAACAGCGAAGAGGAAACTGCTATCGGTCCTGAACCAAAGCTGGAAAAGGGGTATTGTACCCCAGGCATGGAAAGACGCAGTACTTGTACCAGTACCAAAGAAAGGAAAGGACAAAACAGATCCAAATGGATACAGGCCTATCAGCCTAAGCCTACTGAGCTGTGTCGGCAAACTGATGCAGCAGGCCCTAACATCGCTGGAAGAGTGGGCGAACTCATGGCTGGTCAAAATAAACGAGGAGAAAACCACATGTACAATATTCTCGCTTTCAATCAAACCCCAAAAAAACCAAATTAAGTCTAAATGGCAAATTCCTACAGCCAAACGACAACCCAAACTATCTGGGAGTCACATTTGATCGGCGCATGACATGGAAAAGTCAGATTGAGAGAAACCGAATGAGAGCCAGAGAAAGAATGGCAATCATGAGGAAACTTGCTGGCACAAGGTGGGGAGCAGACGAAAGTATACTAAAGAAACTGTACACTGGAAGAGTGAGACCAGTTCTCGAGTATGGCATTGCGGCATGGACAACAGCAGCAAAGGCAAACTTCGATAAAGTTAACAAACTTCAAAACCAAGCCATGAGAGTTATAACAGGAGGCATGAAGTCAACGCCAATTGTATAATTTGAAAAGATTACAAAGCTGCAACCCATGACCGATAGAAGAGACTGCAGAGCCCAGCTGCAGTCAGAGAAACTCTGAAGACTGACTGACCACCCAATGCACCAGAGACTAAACAATTTGGGAAATGGGAAACTAAAGCGGAGAAACTTTGCAGAAATAGCCAAAGCAAAGATGTACGAAGATCCCATAAACGCACAAACAACACCAAAGCCCATCACTACTGTACGAAAACCTACCTGGAGGCAGCATATATTTCCAGAGGTGGTAGAAAATATACCAGGTATTGGAAACAAAAACTGCCAGACTGAAAAAGAAAGGAGAGATACTACCCTAAGCTTTATATCGAAAAACTACCCAAGCATGGACTGGACCCATGCATACACCGACGGTTCTGTAACAAACACAACACAGAACGGAGGGGCAGGAGCATTCCTGAACCTACCAAATGGCAGAAAAATAACACGTCATTCGCTACTGGTAAGTACACAAGCAATTTCAGAGCGAAGGCAGAGGCACTGAGGGCGGCAGTGGAAGAAATGGTGACACATAAAGAAAATGAAAGCCATACAGTCCTGCTTACAGATGCTCTGGCCGTAGTCACAGCGCTAAAAAGCCAGAAAAACACTGAGCTTAATGACTTAAGAGCAGCACTCTGTCAACTATGCCAGCAATCCGCACCAAAAAGGGTAGTGGTACAGTGGGTCCCATCACACTGCAACATCCAAGGCAACGAGGAGGCAGACAGACTGGCAAAAGAAGGTGCAAGACTACCACAAACAGATACTAGTATGACGTACGAAGAGTCAAAACGGCTTATTAAAGACAGATACATGACCAAATGGGAAACTGAACATACCGGCTACACCAAAAACGATGCCTATTACCAGTTCAACAGAAGAGAGCAGGTCGTTGTCTTCAGACTTCGCACTGGCCACAATAGACTGAGGTACCACCTATTCAACAAATTGAAGATAGGTGGTACCGACGAATGCCCGTGTGGTACCGAGAAAATGACCGCTGAGAATCTGCTGCAGAACTGCCCGACATACGAGGATCAGAAAGAGCAGATGTGGCCATCACCAGTGGAACCATAAGACAAACTCTATGGCAGTGTCGACAGCCTCAGGATGACCGCCGCTTTTTTCGAAAAAATAATGGTTACTGTCTGACTGCGTACGATGAAGAAGAAGAAGAAGAATGATATTGGTTGTTGAGAACATGACTACAATGAATGATATTGGTTGTTGAGAACATGACTACAATGAATGATATTAGTTGTTGAGAACATGACTACAATGAATGATATTGGTTGTTGAGAACATGACTGTAGTGAATGATATTAGTTGTTGAGAACATGACTACAATGAATGATATTAGTTGTTGAGAACATGACTACAATGAATGATATTGGTTGTTGAGAACATGACTGTAGTGAATGATATTGGTTGTTGAGAACATGACTACAATGAATGATATTAGTTGTTGAGAACATGACTACAATGAATGATATTAGTTGTTGAGAACATGACTACAATGAATGATATTAGTTGTTGAGAACATGACTACAATGAATGATATTAGTTGTTGAGAACATGACTACAATGAATGATATTGGTTGTTGAGAACATGACTGTAGTGAATGATATTAGTTGTTGAGAACATGACTACAATGAATGATATTAGTTGTTGAGAACATGACTACAATGAATGATATTAGTTGTTGAGAACATGACTACAATGAATGATATTAGTTGTTGAGAACATGACTACAATGAATGATATTAGTTGTTGAGAAAATGACTACAATGAATGATATTAGTTGTTGAGAACATGACTACAATGAATGATATTAGTTGTTGAGAACATGACTACAATGAATGATATTAGTTGTTGAGAACATGACTACAATGAATGATATTAGTTGTTGAGAACATGACTACAATGAATGATATTAGTTGTTGAGAACATGACTACAATGAATGATATTAGTTGTTGAGAACATGACCACAATGAATGATATTGGTTGTTGAGAACATGACTACAATGAATGAAATTAGTTGTTGAGAATATGACTGTAGTGAATGATATTAGTTGTTGAGAATATGACTGTAGTGAATGATATTAGTTGTTGAGAACATGACTGTAGTGAATGATATTAGTTGTTGAGAACATGACTACAATGAATGATATTAGTTGTTGAGAAGATGACTACAATGAATGATATTGGTTGTTGAGAACATGACTGTAGTGAATGATATTAGTTGTTGAGAATATGACTGTGGTGAATGATATTAGTTGTTGAGAACATGACTGTAGTGAATGATATTAGTTGTTGAGAACATGACTACAATGAATGATATTGGTTGTTGAGAACATGCCTACAATGAATGATATTGGTTGTTGAGAACATTTACAAACTTTGGCGTAGGTGTCACACAAGAAAACCTGTTGTAATCGTGATCACCTTGCACATCGTGTGTACTACTTGCCCACATAAAGAGAGCCCACTGTAGCTTGCCCTCTTACAGGATGTCTGTACCAAACCACTTAAATGTCTTCTTGCAGTGTTTATGTCTGTAGCATTTGGCTTTACATGATAAGTGCACTAGCTCCATGCACAACACTCTTTAGTCAGCTCTAACCGGCTTGAACGTTTACAATGGTCCTATTCTTTTTTCATGTAAAGGTAATTCATCTTAGAGACTGCCATCAGGGATGAAGTGTCACAGACTTCGTTGAACCACGCCTCAGCTTTTTCAGGGTGGATGACTAAGGCACCTTCATAAACACCTGATCTTCACTATCTATAAATCAGGTACCAATTTACAGGTGGATAGACTAGAGTATGTCGACGAGATCGGAGATAGATTAATGTCAACTTGCAGTGAGAGACAATAATAACCTCTGCATAAATGCACTGATGGTACATAGAAGTCATCTCTGTGTACTATTTGAATGCATCAGCTCTATACATTTATCATCATCCCAGCTCTATAAATGTATCAACATCACAGCTCTATAAATGTATCATCATCACAGCTTCATACATTTATCAACCTAACAGTTCTAGACATTTATCACCATAGCTCTATATATTTATCATCATTACATATGATCACTCTGTTTCTCTCTAATGTCTGCTTTGCCAACACAATTCTAGTTTTACATCAACATAAAAAGGGCAAAGTAGAACGTTATAAAGATAGGGACTGATTGATGTAACTGTCGTAATTAGTTAAAGAAAAATGACACATACACACACAAACACATGGAGAGAAAGAGAAAAAACACACAAAAGAAATGATGAGCAATAAAGAAAGAGTGAGAGCAAGTGACAGCGAGAGAAATAGGGGGTGAGAGAGAGCAAAAGAAACAAGAGAAAGTGAACAAAAGAGAGGTAGAGCAAGAAAGGAAGTGCGAGGGAGTAATAGTGAGCAAAAGAAAGACGGGGAAGCAAAAGAAAGGGAGGAAGAGCCAGAGAGTAAGAGAAGAAACTAAATAGGAGTTTTTTTTAAAAACCCAAATAAATTGTGTCTGTTTTAATGCTAAAAGCTGTGGCACAGATGTTTTGTTATGCAATATCGACTTCATCGCATTCCAAGCAGACCAAATTGTGCTTAGTCTCTCTCAGCAAATGTCGAAGGGCATGGATATTGCCAGTAGCCAGTTGGTTTGTACACAACCGTGTTTGGTCCTCGATGCCACTGTTCCCTACTCGGCCTAAGTATGATGCCAAACTCCTGTAGCTTGTGGATTGTTATTTCATTGAGTGCAGGACCATCATCCGGAGGGCAGTTATTGTTTGAATTCAATATGTTCCTCAATCCATAATTAATGTCCTCCTATCCATAATTAATCCCCCCACACTGGGTGCTTCTGAAGTTCAAATATCTGCTTTCTCATTGCCATTGTAAAATAGCGACGACAACGACATAAAACACATTTTTAATAAGTCCGATGGGGATCATGAGAATGTGGTGTCGGATGTTGTTGGAAGCTGTTCTGTTTTGTTAAGAATCGACGTCATTACACTGTGTGTGGACACACGGGTACTCTGTTCCTCTTAGCAATTGACAAAGAGCGTAGATAATGTTGGTTCCTGTAGCTCGCTAGTTGTACACACTCCTGCTGTCCTCTAAGGCTCCTTCTCTGCTGGATTCAGGTATGATTTCAAAATCCTGCAATCTGTACCTTGCTGGTGGATTAACTGCAATGTAGTGTTTTTATACAAAAGGCGGTCAGTGATCAACTTCAAAATGTCACCTCTATACATTGCCAATGTTCTCACTGTGGGTGTCCGTGAGCCAGGATGACAGATCTTCCATTCCCACAAACTCCAGCATGACCCCGACAGAAGATCCACATTTTCCCAGAGGCTCGATACATCTATGTCCACTGTCTGCCTATGCCACAGCAAGCACATCTGCAGCTTCCACAGCAAGGAATGAGAGTCTGAGATTATTTCTGCACTCATTAAAGCACTCAATTTGGAGAAAAACCTACTACCTGAACTGACAAAAAATCAGAGGGTTGCCATGCAAGGATCTACGAGCCTCTCTCTTCAATTCCACTGTACTTCCTGCAATGTGCTGCAGTGCTGAGACGTGGATACCAACAAAATCACTGAGGGACAAATTGAGAGTGACCCAGGCCTGTCTTGAGAGACGTTAGGTCAGAATCACTCTCCGGAACCAACGTATGTAAGGTCTCCCCAATTCTGACATAAGACGATTGGTCCAGGTGAATGATGCGGTAATCCACGCACACAGGGCAAAACATAGATGGACTGGTGACATGTTACGAAGAAACGATCGTCAATGGAGCACGGGGACAGCAGGAGAAAACCTCCAATGCGCTGGTCAGACTCCCTTGCTGCACGCTACAACATCCAATAGTCCTCCGGAGAAATACTTACCACGGAATGGACTTCCATGGCTCATGACAGGGTCTGCTGGAGACGAAGTTGGGACCCGCAACTACGCTGAGGAACGGGTAATCAAGGTCAAGATCATTATAGAGGTCTAAGATAGCCCCATCAGAGCCTGGGCCACTGTCTGGATCTCCGTTCTGATACTTCACATTGTTGTCAAGTATGCACCACTCCTCTCAGCAACGACCCTGCCTCTCACTCTAGCAGAGAAGCCCCAACAGGCTTTTTTTACCACGTAGCACAGATCCATCTGTACATATGACAGCATCAGAATCCTGGGCATTTCACTTAGTTGTTTCACTAAACATCTAGAAAACTGGAAAACTTGGCTTTGTATCGGGAGTTTGAGAACAAACGACGAAGAAAAAGATTCCCAACTAAGATAACAAATCTTAGGATTTATATTACACAGAAACAGCATTAAAAGGTTGCCGCTAAATATAATAAACAAAGAAAAAAATTCATTGAGCATGTCAGAAAAATACAGTCGGGAAAACCTGGTGACACCTGAAAAGCTCGAGATACAGGTAGGTCAAAGAAGACAAGAAAGATTTGGGATGACATGGCAAGCTGAATATGATAACAAAACACACCTGAAGTGGTGAAATGCTCAAAGTACAAATGGTTATTGACAGGATTGGTGAGGCAATACTGGGAGTCATGACACATGATACCATAAAGGTCATGAACTGTAATCAATATGGGGTATACAGGACACCAACTCTAATGCATAAGGGGTATACATGACACATACTCTAATATATAAAGGGTATACATGACACATACTCTAATACATACAGTGGATACATGACACCAAATCTAATCCATACATGATACCAATTCTAATCCATTTGGACATACCGAACACCAACTCTAATCCATAAGGGGCATCCAGCATCCGTATTCTACTAATCTATACAAGGCATACAGGACACCAACTTCCAGCATAAGAATGGAGATGGAAGCAGGGACCTCAGTTCTGAGATGACTATCTGAGACCTCTTCAACAAGAGAGTCATTGTGAGGCTCTCAATGGAGATGAAGACTAATGTCTGTTCAGGCAAAATATACTGATCAGACATGTTAGTCAGAGTAAGACAAAACATACTGTCCAAGACTCTCACCTCGGCTTCCTAGTAGCCCTCCCTGGAAAAGGGCTGTATTCATGGTAACCTGGCTAGCGAGGTGAGGGAGCGGCGTGATCCCCGTAGTAATGAGTGACACGCAGATGAAGCCAAGCATACCACAATCGCCTGGAGGACCCCAGTCCACCTTCATCAGCACACTCGGGATATGAGGAAAGCTACTGCAACCCGCCACTTAACATCCTTTTCAAGGGTCACAAAAGAGTAAACCTACTGATTGTGGGCATTCCAAACAACAACATATTCCCAATCATTATTTCTGATGGTACAGACCGGCTGGCTAAGGGTGGATGGCAGCTGTAGAGATCTCAACCATCCTGGGGGGGGGGGGGGGGGCAATAAAAGAGCTGACATCCCGACTTCGTATGCATCCATTATGGGCACATTGGACAGTGGTGAAGTCTATGAATGACCACCTGTTGGATGATGACACTGCAACAGATGAATTATCAATTCACAGACTGCAGAACCTTGGAATCAAATCTTCTTTCTCGTTCGTCTTCAGACTTCAATAATTTGAGGCTCCGTAGAGCTTCTCGTGGAAGGACACTGGCTGTTGCCAAATGATACTTCTTTTGTCGGTATACAGTGGGCAGGACTGTAAAATGTGTTCTGCCGTCATGGGGGCTGTGAGGCAGCCACAAAGGTCCGTAGTGCCAATCTTGAACTTATTGTACAGATGACATCTCTGTCTGTTGTGTCTTGTGCGTAGACGGAAATGGAATCAAATAACAATTAAGCGGAGTAGGGCTCATGGCAGGAAGGGGCTGGCGTTTGTGCAGATAATGAGCTACATGAACCCCCAGTATCCACACCCTTCGCCATCTGCAGAGAGAAACTAAGCACCTATGGGTATGTCAAGAGTGCAGTGACGTCGATTCTGAAGACAGCAGAACAAACTAGAACCTGGAATTTACAAAGTACAAAGTTAAATAGCACCTGTATCATCAGCCCCACGGGAGTGACAACTTTAGAGAAAAGAAATGGCAACAGGAATCGCAAAAGCATGTTATTAAAGACTACTCAAGAGGGTTGTTCATAATGGCTAGCAACCTCATCTTGTAAAAAATAATTACTATATAAACGTCCACTTCATATATTGCTTAAAATCAATTTAGGTACTTGTGTTTTAATTCATCCACAAACAAAATAAATATATATTTTTAGCACCAAACTTGTAGTGACGTCACAGAATAGTCCATTTTTTTTTACTGCTGGGTGTGCCAAACATTATGTGAGAATTCCCGCTTCTGCAGCCGCTTATTCCTGTCGTGTTGGCAATTAATTTTTTAAAATCTGTCAACGTTTGTTCATGATAATGAGAGTGGTATCCAGTTTCTACAGCAGCATGGCTTTATCCATACAGTCAGGCGATGTAATAACCACCATGTTATCTAACCATAACCCTAATCCAAACCCTTCGCAAAAGTGAATATAACTATCTTGGCTGCACTTTTATCTTTATCTAAGCCGTTACTTATGTATTTAAAATAACATTATTTCAACCTCTCCGTAACACGAAATGGAATGCCCCGTTACGTACGATGGTAACCTTGGGAACTCTGTTTGTGGTGTATTCGGACGCAAGTACCTCAAAAAAGTACAGGCTTCATAAAAGATCTTAACTTAACTTCATTATACTGGTTTAGAAGGCTCGGGCGCCCGCTATGATTTGTAAGAAATTGAAATGGTACAAGAAGAAAGATGCCATTTGTAGCCGACGCTGCCAAACTGTAGCACGCACCAAGTTCTCGTAAAATTATTCTATTGCCACTTATCGCCTGTGTTGACCTGGCACGAACGCCGGTACACACGCTTGTAACGATTTTCTGCACGTGGAGAATAGATCGCACGTTCTTGGATCTCTCGCGAGCCCTTGGTATTATAGTCTAATTGCGTGAGGTGATTCAGAAGCCCTGCCACTAGTAAATGGCACAATCAAATTCAAATGCCAGATACAATCAACTATCGATCATTTTTTTAAGAGGGAGATGAACGGAAACTGAATAAATGGGAAAACCGCGTACCATATATTTAAAAAAAAAAGGACATTTGAGTAGCTATATGATTTTGGGATGTTGCTATTCACACAATGTAAGTTCTACTTGCCTTGAAATGTATGCGGTTCGCTGGGGTAAAGGGCTTTTCATTGCTGTTTAATATTTCATGCAAGAGTATAGATTGTTTTGTTTTTTGAATGGGCAATACTCACATGACCTTCGTGTGTTACCAAAGCCCGAAAATATGGCAACACTGTAACGTGCCCATCCATCTGTTATGTATTTTTTTCATCTATCATGTATTCTGTCCATCTGTCTCTTTATGTTATGTCCATCTATTATTTGTCCTTCGTTCTCAATTTCCTGCTACCAAGCACTAAGAATGGTTTTACAAGTAGCAGGATGTTGTCCGGAGAACGGAATGCGTTGTGTTATAGTTTACAGCTTGACTGCGATATTTGCACCTTTTGGTTCGACTTCAGCAAGGATATTTGATTACCGGGTTAGCCTTCCCTCTTCGATCCTTACTCCTCAGCCAGTCTGCTCTGTTGCAGCCTCTTATCCAGGATCATCGCGTGGAGGTGTAGAAGAATATTGGCAGCTCTGGTTCGCTGGCCCCGACACTAGCAGTCAGCTAGCTATAGGTGGCTGACCACTGCAGCTCATGCGCTGCTGAGCATTTTGATACCATCCATCTATAATGTATTATGTCCATACATCTTAAATATACTATGTCCATCCATCTATTATGTATTCTGTCCATCCATTATGTATTCTGTCCATCCATTATGTATTCTGTCCATCCATCTACAATGTCTTCTGGCCATCTATTATGTATTCTGTCACATCTTATTATCACATTAACCTCGGCGTCAGTGTGGCAAATATAATGTATATGAGAAAGATAATATTCTGTATGAATCCTGATCTTTTACAAGGCTGTACCAATGCTCACCTAGGTCTTTGGTCATTTCATCTCGCCATCGCATATGTGGACGGCCCGCCTGGACGTGCACATAGATGAGTGTGTGGTATATTGTCCATCTATCCATTATGTGTTCTGTCCATCAATGTACTATGGGGAGAGGAGGCCAACGTTTGGTCAGACAAAACATACTGATCGGATATGCTCGGGTCAGGCAAAAAATACTGGTCAAGACACCAATCTCACTTCCACACAGGTCTTCCTGGAAACTAGTTGTTTTCATGGCAGCATGGCTATCGAGACGGTGCGCGTGCGTGCGTGTGTGTGTGTGTGTGGGGGGGGGGGGGTGTGGACGTAATCCTCGCAACAGCGAGCGACACACAGATGAAGCCAATCATAGCACAACCGCCTGGAAGACCCATGATAACCTTCATCAGCGCGATCGGGATGTGAGGACAGCTAGTGCAAATGGTCATATAATGCCCTTTTCAGGGTGCACAAAAGAGTAATCGTACTAATTGTGGGCATTCCAAAGTAACAACAAACAACCTATATATTATGTATTATATTCACCTATCTGGGGAACTGAGACGCTAGTCCGGTCAAGCACAACATACTGACCAAGACCACCATCTCTCCTCCGTGTAGCGAGCCCTGGAAACAGGCTGTTTTCAGGCCAATTTGACTGGCGAGAATTGGATCAACGTGATCCCCGTAGCAGTGGGTGTCACGCAAATAAAGTCAAGCATAGCACAACCGCCTGGAGGACCGCGGCCCACCTTCATCATCACGTTCGGGATGTGAGGCAAGCTACTACAACCCACCTCTCAACGCCCTTTTCAGGGTGCATAAAAGAGTCAACTTGCTCATTGCGAGGCGTTACACAACAATAATCCACCTATCTATTATGTCAAAATACCAAAGAAGGGCGGCCTATCATATTGCAATAACTTGACGTATCACACCACTCTTATCAGTGCCAGCAAAAGTGATATATAGCACGATGCTAGAAAAAAACTAGAGTAACAGTGGATGAACAGCTAAGAGAGAAACACCAATCACGCATAGAACAAATCTTCACGCTTAGGATAATTTCAGAAGTATATGTGGAAATGCAATACGGTATCCACATGTCATCAACTTCATTGATTTACAAACGTCGATTGGCAGTCTTCCCCGCCCATCGCATTGGGAAATCTTCTTCCTCGTTCATCTTCAGATTTAAACTTCAATGACTCTAACGAAGGCAGCGGTCGACTCAAGGCTCTGTACGCTTTCTATGTGGCCAAGGTGGTCTTTTTTTCCATTTTGCACTGTACGTTGCCCTGATGAATGCTTTTGTCTCATTGTATGTGATTTCTGTATCACTCTGTTGCAGCATTCCTCCCACTCGGGCGAGTCTGTCTGCCTCCTCGTTGCCTGGAATGTTGCAGTGGGCTGGTATCCACGGGACTGCGCTTTTTTTGAAGCACTGGGACAGGCGTTCGAGCGAGGCTGCAAGAGTACCGAGTTCATTTTTGTGCTGGTTCTTGAGCGCCATTAACACTGCGAGGGCGTCTGTGAAAATGACCACTTGCTTTTCTGCCTGCTCCTTATGGTCTATAAGGGTTTCAGCTGCTTGTCTTGGGGCACTGACTTCGGCACTGAAGTTGCTGCAGCGTTTGCTGAGTAGACTACATTGGGAAATCAATAACAACTATGGCTTCACATCCAAATATGTTAAAATATGCTGTGTGCGGACCGCTGCTGATAAATCTGAATGGCTCCATTTATAAACAGGAGTAAACCAAGGTTGCAGTATGCATTTTGGGAATGAGGCAGGCGACCGGTGCCGGAATGGGAACATTCTTTAATTGTTAAACTGGTTGTTCTTTCTTTCATTCTGTATAGTTCCGACTAACGGGCATATCTTCTGCGGGGATATTGCTAGTGTGTTTTATACAAGGTTGCTTCAAAACATTCTCGGAATTAGTGGATTGTATAGAAATAAGTTACAACAGAATTATCTACACTACATGCCCTTCAACTACACACGTTTGCCAATGTGCATACATCTGCTGGAAATATTCGTGGAACCCATTCTTTGACACCTCTCTCAGCTGTCTTGTCGCATTGATGATAACATAGTCAGCATCCTTGAATTGCTGTCCTTTCAGTGCCGGTTTCAGTCGAGGGAACAAGAAAAGATCAGCCGGTGCCAGGTCGGGAGAATATGGAGGATGTTCCAAGGTAATCACATTGTGCATTGCGATGTACTGCTTCACCAGTAGGGATCGATGTGCTGGCGCATTGTAATGCAACATAATCCAACTGTTTGTTGTCCATTTTTCTGGTCATTTTCTTCTGATTGCATCTCTTTGACGACGGAGAATATCGACGTACATTTCCTTGTTGACCGTTCGGCCTTCAGGATTGAAATCATGGTAGACAATACCCTGGGAAACAAAAACAAAAACAACTTCCAACATAACTTTTTGTTTACTCTTGTCCAGACAAAATTTACGTGGCCGGGTAGATGTGGGAGATTTCCATTCAGAGGACTGACGTTTTGTCTGAGGATCGTACAAAAAACACCAGGTCTCATCTCCTGTGATTATGTTGTTGAGAAAATTGCTATCTTGAGCATCCATTGTGATTAGTTCTCCTGTCGGGTCAATTTCGTTTGTTTCTGTTCAGGAGATAACATTTTTGGAACCATGTGTTGACAAACACGGTGCACGTGCAGTTATTGTGGAGAATACTGTGGCAACTTCCAACTGATATTCCAACTTCTGAGGCTATTTTCTCTACACTAAGTCTTCTACAACGATCCGAATACGCTCAATGTTTTCATTGTTGATCGAGGTTGACGGTCGTCCACTACGTGCATCATCATTGACACTAGCACGACCTTCACAGAAACGCTTGTATCACTCAAATACTATATATTAATTTTTTTTAAAAATTACTCTATATCTATCATGTGTGGCAATACGATATATGCTTTTAATTTTAAAGTACAGCTAAACAAAGCTTCACCGCAGTGATGTCTATACCGCTCCATGTATGCTGTATAAGACACGTGACGTCGGTTGTTCACGTGGATAGCAACCACATAGTGGGAAACCAACTGCTGCAGAAACCACTACTGCTTTGACATGCGTCTTATTTTAAATCGGGTAACTGCAGTTGTCGCCCATTGCCTAACATTGAGGCAAAATGAGAGAAGAAATGGTTGTTGTTTGCGAATGTCCACAATGAGTAGGTTACTCCTTAGTGCGTCATGAAAAGGACGTTAAGTGGCGAGTTGCAGTAGCTTTCCTCACATTCTGAGCGTGCTGATGAAGGTGGACCAGGGTTCTTCATGTGGTTGTGCTATGCTTAGCTCCATCTGCGTGTCACTCACTACTACGGGGATAACGTCAATCCCTCACCCGTTAGCCAGGCTACCATTAAAAACAGCCCGTTTCCAGGGAGGGCTACTAGGAAGCCGAGGTGAGGGTCTTTGCTAGTATGTTTTGCCTGACCTTGACCCTAACATGTCTGATCTGTATATTTTGTCTGACCAGACGCTAGTCTTCCTCTCCGTGAATAAATGGTAGAGTGATATCTTTCTCAAAGTTTTCTTTACACCCACCTTTGTTGAACGTTTCATGACTACTGAAAAGTGAGTACAGCAGAAGGGATCAAGATGCTGAGCGGTGCATGAGTCGCAGCGGTGAGCGACCCAAAGCTGACTGTTGCGTCAGGGCTAGCGAACCGGAGCTGCCAAGGCCCTTCTACACCTCCACCTAGTGATCCTGGATACCAGGCTGCAACAGATCAGACTAGCTAAGGAGAAGGGATCAAAGGAGGGAAGGCTAACCTGGTACTCAAAAATGTCTGCTGAAGTTGGATGTGTCGGACCGAAAGGTGCAAACATCACAGCAAGCTGTTTTTTTACGTTAGCCTTATTTCTCTATTCCCCAAGGCGGGTGTGCGTTGCACTGTGGTTTTTATTTTGCGCCTGTCGGCCCAGTGCATCCGACTTCAGCATGCATTTTATGTAAGGCTCTGCTTCCTCCTCCATTTTCTAAGGGTTTGCTTCCCCGGGGTAACGGTCGGTGCTGTGATGGGGATCGAACCCAGCACCTTCGGTGTGTGGGCCGTGCCACTTAACCACTAGGCTACGCCGTCCCCTTAAGCTGTGAACTAACACAGCACATTACGCTCTCCGGACACTATCCTGCTACTTGCGAAGCCCTTATCAGGGCCTGGAAGCGGGAGATTGAGAGCGGGCGTTGATGAAGAAGAAGTAGAAGAAGGTACAACAGATGTCCTCTCCTGGTCTTATTCCACAAATGTGAACAATATTGATTTAGTGACTCCTCTACTACCGTTGTGCGTTAGAGGTCTTGCATGATTTTTCTTGTGGCTTACAGTTGCTACAGAATTGTGTTGCTGGTTCAATTCTCAACCCTCTGTAGTTACCTTTTATGAACATGCCTAGCAGGTGACAAAGTAACTATTCTTTGATCCTCTCCGTCAGGCTTCGGTAACATGTGGTCGACTGCTGCTAAATATCCTAGATAGTATATGAAACAATGGAGATAGTATCGTTCTACGGTCTCCTTTGTGTCAATTTGCTCAAACATCTGTTGTACTCATTACGATCCAATTAATCTATTATTAACCTGAAATGGCTTACGGGAAAATATAATATCATTACAGTGTTTAGTCCTAACGCTGTAGTCCACATTGAGTATTTATTGGTCGAGGAATAAATGTCGCTTATCCATGCAGTCACCAGAGTGTACTGGGTAAGTTGTTCTTATAATCCCATTAGGACAAGAATATTAACATGGCGTGATTTAGTGTTTCCCGTTTACTGATAGGAACTGATCATACGGCAATATCACGGCTCCTACACTTTCTATCTGGCGTCTAGATGTCAAACTCAATTGACACCCGCTGGATTCGATTTTGCACCCGACCAGTTTAGTAGTAAGAAGTGGGAGCTCGCTTTGGCACAGGATTCAATTATGACTAACATTCACGAATAATTCAAAGAAGACATGATTGGATAAGTGGAATTGTCATCTTCAACTATTGGGCAAGAGCTCTGGCTACTTTGCCACTCGGAACTAAATTACGATTAAAATTCAATATATGTTTACAATAACCATGAATGTTGTATCCGAGTGGTCCGCCGAGGCCTTTGTGTATGACGAGAGCAAGAATAGCACCACTGCCTCACAGAGAGCATGTCGTATGAGGCGACTGTGTCCCATGGCATAATACCAGCCATGGTTAGGTGGTTTGTTTAGAGCAGCATAGATGGCGCCTAACAGGCTGCGGGTCTACTTTGCTCTAATGTTTGAGCCTATTAAGATGGATTTGCACATCAGTTAACCACCCTCCGCGGCACTTGTCCCAACGCAGTGGAGTAATAAGCTGCTCGAGCCTAGTCCGCTAAGCAGGAAATTCTTCTCCCGACTACATCCAGCTGATACCAGAGCTGGGACCTGCACAGTGGCATCTGCCCCTGTAGAAGTACAGGTAGAATAAGAACTAAGAAGAATGAACGTTGCTGTTGTTGTAAGAAGCTTCTCGTGCTGAGTTAACTCTTCATGTTTCTTGTGCAGCAGGTTATGGTGGCTCTTCTGACACCCCATGGTGAACCTTATATGGGGCACCGGGCTCCTCCTGAGTGTAGCGTAATGCGAGGCTCCTCGGCAAGCTCTCCCACTACAGGGATCACAGTATCGATCCCCCACCTCATTGACCAGGCTGTTTCCACGGATACCGACGTGGACGAGAGGTGAGGGGGGCCTTGATCAGTTAGTTCTACCTGACCATGGCGTCTTGTCCTTTCAGTATGCATGGATAGAGCGCTGTGGTAATCTTTAACTGGCACACCATATATATAGGCAAGAGCTATAACCTCTTCCCCAGTAAGGACTAAATTATCACAAACATTAAAGATGCGCCCAAAGCAGACATGATTGAACAAGATGTATGGTTATATTCAAAAGGTAGGTGAAGATGGGTCTCATGACAACAAATGACGTTGGGAATGAAGATAACTCTTCATAGACAAATAGTAGACAAAAGCTCGAACCACTAAGGACTAAATTGGTACAGACATTAAAAATAGGTTCAAACTAGACATGACTGAACAAGATGCATGATTATCTTCATATAGTAGGCAAGAGCTCTAACCAATTTGCCACTGAGGACTAAGCACAAATATTAAAGATAGGTTCAGAGTACACATGACTGGACAAGATGATAAGTTATCTTCAGATAGCAAGACCTCTAACCAAATTACCACACACATTAAAGATAGGTTCAAATTACACATGACTTGACAATGGTATGTTATCTTCAAATAGACAGAAGCTCAAATCAATTTATAAATCAGGACTAAACTACAATCAAGAATGATAGAAATCAGACAGAACTAGACTCGAGTACAGCGAAATCTCTTAGCACATCATCCCTGTCGACAGTGTCAACAATGGATCTGCCTTTATCTTTCTTACAGCCCATATGAAAATATCAGCAATCCACACTTTCTAGCAAGTTTATATCCACGGGTGTGGAAGTGATGTTACATCAGTGGAAAATGCTGCAACATTGGAAGCACGCACATAATTATGATGAGAAATTCCTAATTGTGTCTTCTTGTCCAAATTCTTCGTGCTATTTCATCGTATGCAAACTAAAACAATAATCACAATTAACATTATCATACCACAAACAACAAAACTCACCTGCACATTCTGAATGAATACACTTCCTCGCGTCCAACAGACAGATTAAACCTACAACGGCAAATATCCTTTAAATTGAGGAATAAACTCCCCCAGTTAGCACAGAATGTGTTGACTGACTTCAAGTCCTAGCCCAGCCAAGGAAATCCCGGCGGCTTCAAACGTATATGTAGGGATTGTGTCAAATGAAATGTCTAGGTATGTTAAATTATTCTGTCCAAGGGAAAGCCTAGGCTTCCACGGTGCCTCATTTCATATGATTATCATAGATTTGTTAATGAGCGATCATTATTACCTGCATAAGATATCATGCACCTGGCAGGGTGAGACACAGCGAGAGAGGGAGGAGAAGGAGTCAACTAACCTGCTTGATGATGGCATTCTGAGCAAGTTTCATCAAATCAGCCCTGGACTCGCCGTCCACAACATCGGCTGCACTTCCATCGTTGGAGTCTGTGTCCATGTTGAGTCGGCAAAAGGCCGGGGGATCCACAGGTCTAAGTCAGGGGCCTGGACATGTGATGGCGGGGACCCTGCTGGGAGAGAGAGAGAGACAAGCCCGATAACAGAACAGTTCCTCACTGGCTGTTACTGCAGTGCCTTCATTGATCGGGCGCCGGGAATTCAGCTAGTACTGCGCCCAATACTATTTGCATAGCTCCAGGCTCAGCGCTAAATATCAAAGTTCCCCCTCCATTTTCTGTCCTATCATCGGACGAGATAAAGCGCAACAATCCTGTTAACAATTACCCGTTACTATATTCCGTTTGATCTCTTTAATCATCCTTCTTATAGACCATTTTTTATGGACGCCGTCACGTGATTCTATCCATTCTGAGAGGCCCTGACAATTATTTCATTATCGATTAGGATACAGACCTCGCACGTGCGTTGCGATTCCACAACATTATACCGACCGCTTCGCAATATGACCTTCTTAACATCGAGAATAAATTATGTACGTCATTTTTTTAGCAACAAATATCCGCTACTCGTACCAAATATAACGATGTGGCAAAGTGCGACGAAAATAAACCTCGTATATAATTTGTCTGTGTTGCAATTGGTGAGATCTATAAATAACATTTTTTTAAAGGGGGGGGGGGGGGGGGGGGGGGGGTCCAGTTTGTATGGCGATCATGCGAGCAGTTACTAAATATATAAATCAACATAAACATTAAATATATCTTGTTGGGAATTTCTATCTGTAAAGATTTAGTAGAAAGGGATATATATATATATATGAAAAATAAAGAAATGCTCATTGTATGGCGCCATTTCATTTTCCGGTCGTCGGAGATAAATACAATTGGCAAGATTGAAGATACGCGCCTGTTCGAGATGGCTTGGTAGATGAATACAGGCATGTGTGGGGTTATGTAGTGAGTGAGTGAGCTCTAAGAAAATGTGACGCAGAGACGAGTAAAGGTGGAATGGGGGAAGCTGGTAGGTAACACAAAACATGAAAAGGGGAACATGGCTGGCTGACAGGGTAAACTATGATGCGACGTTAAAGAAATAAAAAAGCGTAAGTGAGCCTGAATGAGTATGCCGGGACGAACGAGGTAATTTAGAATCATAATTATTATCATCTTCTATCCATTTGTGTCGTTTGGCGTCGTCGGGAGGTGTAGTTTTCTTTCGTGTGCCAGCTTTGTCGCCGATGCTGTTGTCATTCCGTGTTTCTGCAGTGTCTCACTGACAATATCTATTTATATTTTTTTGTGGCGTGCCTCTTGCTCTGCAACCCTGATGTCTGGTATTGTAGATACGAGCAGCTGGTAACTTTGGTTGCAATCTTGTCAGGTATCCGAACCATGTTATTATCTGCCTTCCCGTGTATTCAATGAACGGTGTTATACCAACCTTCTGTCTGTTTATCCCGCAACTGGGTCGGGGAGGACCATGTAGTCACTCTGCTTCTCTCGTGGAGCCGGCGAACCTTCAAAACATGTTCGGCTGTTTGTTTGTTCTCCACACACGGGCATATATCTGTGTCAAATTTTTAATTTGTTGAACAGGTGATTTTTCAGTCTACAGTGACCCGTTCGCAGTCTGAATATTGTCATGATCTCTACTTGATAATGATTAGTATGCTTCTGCTTTATCAGATCCTGGGTGTTCTCTGTGCCATTTGTCTTTGAAGTTAAATTATATCATTGTCTTCGGGATCAAGTTGCTGAGCAGCGCATGAGCTGCAATGGTCAGCGACCCATAGCTGACTTCTAGCGTCAGGGCCAGCGAACCATAGCTGCCAAGACCCTTCTAGACCTCCACGCGGTGATCCTGGATAACAGGCTGCAGTAGGGCAGGCTGGCTAAGGAGACGGGATCGAAGAGGGAATGCTAACCCGGTACTCAAAAAATGCTTGCTGAAGTCGGATGTGTTGGACCGAAAGGTGCAAATATCGCAGCCAAGCTGTAAATTACAACACAACGCATTCCGTTCTCTGGACTACATTCTGCTACTTACCCTTTCAGGGTTTGGTAGCGGGAGATTGAGAACGAACGAAGAAGAAGAAGATATCATTGTCTTCATTTCTTCTATGTAGCTCTCGTCAGTTTGGGGTTAGCCGCCTTCCTCTTTTTCCAGTCTATCTGCCTCCTCCTTTTCATATATCTTAGAGTGTGCAGGGATCCACTGAATTGCCACACTGTTAAAATGTTGGCTTGCATTCACGAGTGCCTCAGACAGGCCGTCAAATTCAGTTTTTCTGGTTTCTGTGCGTCATTATGACCGACTGGGAATCTGTAAGGAAGATTATCTAGTCTCTGATATGGTTCTTGTTTTCCGCGTTGGCTATTGCAGCTATTTTTAGTGCCTCGGTGATGTCGCGCAAACTGCCTACAAGGAGTCATTGACAGTAGTGGCCCAATGCTCCGTAAGGAGCAACGTGTACAAAAACACTGAAGGGTTTAGGGAAATTTAACCCTGTATCTCTGCTGTGAGAAGCAAGCGCTCTAATGTAGGTTGCCATCTAAATATCACCAGAACATGTGGCTAGTCGTGTCTGGTTTGGGCCCTTACAAGACGTCTGCACTAGCGTTATTAATGGATCTCTTCTCTTTCTGATTACAGGGGTATGTTTTGTGGTAGAGCACTCGCTTTTCATGGCATAGGTACAGGGTTCAACTCCCGCTGCCTGTACGCTCCAATCGACTCAGCTGTATAGGGATTGCATTTTTAAATAGGTATCTGGACTACGGTTAGGGACAGACAGGCAGCGAGGAAGGGAACTGGATTCCTACTTCACACAAGCTGTGGCTTAGCACAATGAATGCTTTAATACTTCATCCCCGACTACAGTCTCTGTTATGTGACTTTTTTTTTTCCAATCCTGTAACATATATGAGTAGTTTCTGAAATTGTAAACAAAACCCAGATCCACAAACAATCATTTCATCTCAGTGAATGGTGGATTGATTATGCAAAGTCAGAAGTTGCAGAATCTTCTATCCTAGAATGGCTAGACTGCAGTGCCGGTCGCCTTTTATGGCATGTCCTCAGTGCAGTAGTGGTTCTTCTTGTCGCCTACCGTATGTCAAACACGCAGGCCTCCGGGGGAAACCCCTCGGGCAGTATGTACTAATGCAGTTGTGGTCTATCTCTGGATAAATGTAATTGCGTGAAAAAGAATGATAGACACATACACATCTCTCGCAAGTATTTACTATACTGTTAAGTTAACAGCGGCTTCATTATATTCTACCACTGGATCCATGGGGATGGTTTCAGGTGGCAATGTGTCGAAATTGTGAAAAATATTCTTCAACTAGATCCGCTGGAAAGTGATCGTCTCTCACTCCCACATCTTTATTTTCTTCTTCATACATACCCTTAGTTATGTTAACATGAAACAGTGCAGCGGTTCCTAAAGTTTGGACGTGGGCCCAATATAAGATGCATAGGGCCAAAACTAATTTCTCAATAACACTAAGACGTTATTTCAAAATATTAAAAAAACCAATACAACTCAATTGGCTTATTATTGTTATTTTATAATGAATGAATAAATAAAGGTCTACAAGTTTATCAGTTGTATATTTAATTTACAAAACTATAAACATAGTGTTTGTTTATTATACGTATATATATATATATATATATATATATATATATATATATAGAGAGAGAGAGAGAGAGAGAGAGAGTTCAATAGTGCGAACCAGAAATGTGTGTGTCTTTTTATTTTTCTACAAAGTCCTTGTATCTTGCAACACACTTTGTCAACCTGTCCACTAATTTGTTGATGCCCTCTATAAAAAAGACTTTTGCTTTGAACTTTAACCAATTTTGCACCGAATCCATTACCTACCTCATTGGCAGCTGCCTTGTGACCCATCTACTGCACTCTTTCTTATAACCGAAGTCCTGATGGACAATTGTGTGCGCATCATTAATTGTGACTCGCCTGTTGTCACGGACTAGCTGGTCTATGTTGCTTCATTGTGCAAGTTGCCACGTTTTCTGGTCTCCCACGATGCGGTTTACCAATGACGTTTTGGTTTTGTGATCGTTTTACCCATTCATACACTCTCCTCTGACTCAAACAATTGTTTCCATATTGAACCTTCATTAATGTGTACATTTAAATAGGTTTCATATGCTCTGACCACAATCACCCCCCCCCCCCCCCCCCCTCCAAAAAATAACCACAACAAATATCGCCTCGTTGTTATTCCACGGTGCAAACCGACAGTGGGGCGGCCATGTCGTATGTTATATTCAGCATGCGTATATACTGCTCGGTCGTCACGATCCTTACATGGTGTATTGCTAAAGCTAATGAGTCATCTTGTGTTTTGAAATACGATGTTCCGTTGTAAATACTCTTCCATGTAAGTAAAGTAAGTAGCATATCCTTTTACAGAACGTACCTTCTTACAACCACCACCTATTTGGCTGTTATAAGTTTCTTGGCAAGTGTGCAGTACGGTAGGTTGCCATTACTTTCCGTACGAGAAGGAGCATTCGCCCGAGGAAAAAAACCCAGTGTCTGCCAAACTGGACACAAGTGGGAATCGAACCCGGAACGTTGGGATTGTGAAAACCGAGCGAGTTTCACCCCTAGACCACGCAGCCTCCACTCTTCCCTGTACTTTATAGTAAAATTGCTGTTAGTGTGTGTGTGTGTGTATGCCTAAAAACCATCGATGTGTAAAAATGCAGGTATTGTATACAATTCTTAGGAAATCTATAGCATGTGAAACTTTTTAGACAGAGCATGAAATGTATGTTTTTAAATATACTATATACTTTCCATAGGAGATCTAAGATCGTGGACTCCCGCACATTCTCCATCGTGCAGTAAACGAGCCATCATGAAATTGGCGAACAACCGGAATGAATGCAACCATTGCCCTATTTGCCAGAGTCTATCCCCATTGACGGTGTCAAAGGCGTTGGTCAGATTGACAAAAACTGTGTACAGTTCACTTCTTGACATTTCTCTTGCAGTTGACGTGCTGCATATATCATGTCAGCTGTCCCACGACCAGCACGAAAACCACACTGACTCTCAGAGGGTAAACCCTGCTCAAGGTGACTATCTAGGCGGTTGAGCAGTGCTCAGGCCAGAATTATGCCTGCGATTGACAGCAGAGAGATACCCCTCTGATTGTCACAAGATTGACTATTCCGATTGTACAGGTGTACAAATGTGGCATCCTTCATCCCCGGTGGAACTGTCTCGGCTTCCCAAATACAACGAAATAGTGTAGTCAGTTACTGAAGAAGCCCATGACCCATTCCTTGGTAAATCTCTGCCGGGATAGAATCAGAGCCGGGTATATATAATGAATGTGATATACTACCATCAAATTGGATTGTTTCTTTCACGGCCTCGTGGAAAGATAGTATCAGCTGAAGCAATTTGTTATGGCAGCTTATTTTAAAGAGTATTTTGAAGTCCATCCCTGCTAACCAAATCAAATGCCTTTGTCAGAATCAACGAAGACGATTTAAAAGAACTTGTTCTCCTAGCGTGTCCTTTTCTGAAGTTGCCATAGAGAAAAAAATCATGGCGATTGTTGATCTTCTAGACCGGAAATAGAATTTCCAACTGTTTGTTATTTGGGTATAGTTTTCTACTTTTAGCAAGACACATCAGTTACGTCTATGCAATGTTGGGTATTCTGTTGTGATAGTTAACGAAGTTAATTGTAATCCTATATTTAATAATTGTCCATCTTATGTTTTATGACCACTGTTTCTGTTATGGAAACATACATACAGTTATCGAGTTTCTTTAATTGCTCTGTTAATAGTGTTTTATACAACACAATATTCCTACCCACATTGTGCTATCGTTACCAGAATTGGACATAACAAATAAAGATCAAAGAAACATCGTAACAAAAGAGGTGAAATGCCTGTGCAGAATGCTTGGAGTAATAAGAACAGATAGAATCATAAAGGAAGATATCAGGAGACAAGTAGAACAACACCATAGCTAGACCTCAATTTAAATGGTTCGGTCACGTGACATAACGAAACACCAGATTGTATCCCTCAGAAATCAATGCTATATGGATACAATGGATACAAAGTCAAGGCCCCCAACGCAAAACGTTAGCAGAAATAACAAAAGCAGTAAAGCTCCCCGTATGCGAAGCACATACTACGGCCCTGTCAAGAAACCTCTTCATAATGTGACGTTGAAAGGCACAAGCAAGAACAAAAAGCGAAAAGAAGAAGTGGGTGTGTTTTTCCAGTTTATGTAGATTGTGTTTCCATTTGCTACGCTCACTCTGTTATAAGCATGTTTTGAATTGCTGATTTGTTCTTCTCTCAGTGGCGTATTAACTGGAGGTTCGATGAACGAGAATATTTTATCCTAACCTGCCCGCTTATGTCGTTCGACGTCGTGGTGATGACGACCTTCGTGCGAGTGTATCTGTATTGTTTCTTGTTCATCTTCAATACGTCTTTAGTTTTGGTCTTCCTTTTCTCACGCCCTCCTGCTGTTATATATTTCTATTATCTCTAACTTTAAAAATTGTTTATGGTGGCTGGGGATGGGGTCGGATGTCAAAGTGAACGGCCGCTCATGTTCCAAATATTTTAGGTACGCCTATGGCTCCACTAATTTCCTATATTTCTTTTCTCCAGTTATGACATTATGCTTCCGAGTGGCAATACGTCTGGAACGTTTATCTCTTACTGCTAAAACTATAGAAAATTTCACATGTAAGGCGTGGCTCCGTTCTACTCAGCTGTAAAATGGGTACATGCATCTTTCAGTGAGGAAAGATAACTGGCCGTGTGCAGTGGTCTAATTAATACTTCATACTCAAAGACAACAATTTCTATGGGATTTAGGGGTGAGGAGACTAACGTCTGGTAAGGCAAAACATACTGGTCGAACATTGTTAGTCGGGAACAGGCAAAACATACTGGTCGGATATTGTTAGTCAGGGTCAGGCAAAACATACTGGTCGGACATTGTTAATCGGGGTCAGGCAAAACATACTGGTCGGATATTGTTAGTCAGGGTCAGGCAAAACATACTGGTCGGACATTGTTAATCGGGGTCAGGCAAAACATACTGGTCGAATATTATTAGTTGGGGTCAGGCAAAACAAACTGGTCAGACATTGTTAGTCGGGGTCAGGCAAAACATACTGGTTGGACATTGTTAGTCATGGTCAGGCAAAACATACTGGTTGGACATTGTTAGTCGGGGTCAGGCAAAACATACTGGTTGGACATTGTTAGTCATGGTCAGGCAAAACATACTGGTCGGACATCGTTAGTCGGGGTCAGGCAAAACATACTGGTTGGACATTGTTAGTCATGGTCAAGCAAAACATACTGGTCGGACATTGTTAGTCGGGGTCAGGCAAAACATACTGGTTGGACATTGTTAGTCAGGGTCAGGCAAAACATACTGGTCGAATATTATTAGTCAGGGTCAGGCAAAACATACTGGTTGAATATTGTTAGTCATGGTCAGGCAAAACATACTGGTCGGATATTGTTAGTCAGGGTCAGGCAAAACATTTTAGTCAGGTTCAGGCAAAACATACTGGTCGGATATTGTTAGTCGGGGTCTTAAAAAACATACTAGTCGGATATTGTATGTCGTGGTCAGGCAAAACATATTAGTCGGGTTCAGGCAAAACATACTGGTCGGACATTGTTAGCCGCGGTCACCCTAAACATACTGGTCGGACATTGTTAGCCACGGTCACCCTAAACATAATGGTCGGACATTGTTAGCCGCGGTCACCCTAAACATACTGATCGGACATTGTTAGCCGCGGTCACCCTAAACATACTGGTCGGACATTGTTAGCCGCGGTCACCATAAACATACTGGTCGGACATTGTTAGCTGCGGTCACCCTAAACATACTGGTCGGACATTGTTAGCCGCGGTCACCCTAAACATACTGGTCGGACATTGTTAGCCGCGGTCACCCTAAACATACTGGTCGGACATTGTTAGCCGCAGTCACCCTAAACATACTGGTCGGATATTGTTAGTCATGGTCACCCTAAACATACTGGTTGGACATTGTTAGCCGCGGTCACCCTAAACATACTGGTCGGATATTGTTAGTCATGGTCAGGCAAAACATACTGGTCGGGTTAAGGCAAAACATACTGGTCGGACATTGTTAGTCGTGGGCAGGCAGAATATACTGACCAAGGCCCCCACCTCATTTCTATACAGTTTGCCCTAGAAATAGAATGTTTCGTGGCAGCTTGGCTAACGAGGTGAGGGATCGGCGTGATCCCCATAGTAGTCAGCGACACGCAGATGAAGCCACGTATAGAGCATCAGCATGGATGACCTCAATCCGCCTTCATCAACACACTCGGGATGTAAGGAAAGCTACTCCAACCGCATATCTAACTCCATTTTCAGGGCGAACAAATGAGTAAACCTAACTGTGGGCAGGATGGAACACAAACGTCTGGTCAGGCACAACATACTGATCATACATGTTAGTCAGAGCCAGGCACAACATACTGATCAGACATGTTAGTCAGGGTCAGGCACAACATACTGATCAGACATGTTAGTCAGGGTCAGGCACAACATACTGATCAAACATGTTAGTCAGGGTCAGGCACAACATACTGATCAGACATGTTAGTCAGGGTCAGGCACAACATACTGATCAGACATGTTAGTCAGGGTCAGGCTCAACATACTGATCAGACATGTTAGTCAGGGTCAGACACAACATACTGATCAGACATGTTAGCCAGGGTCAGGCACAACATACTGATCAGACATGTTAGTCAGGGTCAGACACAACATACTGATCAGACATGTTAGTCAGGGTCAGACACAACATACTGATCAGACATGTTAGTCAGGGTCAGACACAACATACTGATCATACATGTTAGCCAGGGTCAGGCACAACATACTGATCATACATGTTAGCCAGGGTCAGGCACAACATACTGATCAGACATGTTAGTCGGGGTCAGGCAAAATATACTGACCAAGACCCTCAAGTCTCGACTTTCCCGCAATCCTCCATGGAAACGGACTATTTTATGGCAGTCTGGCCAACGAGGAAGGGGATTGACGTGATCCCCGTAGTAGTGACCGACACGCAGATCAAGCCAAGCATAGCACAACCGCCTGCAGGACTCCGGCCCACCTTCATCAGCACGATGTGAGGAAAGCTACAACAACCAGCAACTCAACGTCCTATTTAGGGCGCACAAAGAGTAATACTAATCATTGAGGCATTCAATAACAACAACTCACTGCGGGCAATCAACAACAATTCTGGGATTTAGATATGCCCATAGCAAAAACTGCTGTCGGGGATGACGTGTTAGAGACTTCATTATATTAGGCCACATCTTGTTCATTAGGTGGTGTGGCCAGTTCCCCACCTTTCCTTCCCTAACAGTAAGTAAGCCAGGTACCCATTTACAGCTAACTGAACTTCAGCGTGCCGTTAACGAGGGTTGAACCTGGTGCCCCTATAGTTAAAAGCGAGCGCTCTACCTGTACGTTAATCAGACAATAAGGGAGTCTCCATCACCATTTTAAGCCACGTATTCGCACACCGCTACATTCTCTGTGAATGCGTCAACGAACCGAATAAATACATCTACTGAAGTGACTCATCATCATCTTACTCACCACATTACATTCGCAGGCTTGCCATTTCCATTGTCCCCTCGTGTCGAACCCAATCAAAAGTCACAGCACAGTCGATAACGTAAAGAGACAAATCGTGTTTTGTATCTCGAGTGACCTTTCTATTAGATAGCTGCACGCACCAGTTTAAATATATAGCATTGTTCGTCTAATGTCATGCAAAAGTTCATCTTATAATTATTACGTGAACTATTTATGTAGTTTAAGCATGATTATTCCAGAAGATCTAAATATTATATTGTTTTGTTTTTCATTCCATCTTCAGCATTCACCTTTTCGCTTCAACGCACAGCTTAAGACACTTTTTAAATATATTTTATTAAAGGTTGTTTTTCTGGATTCTACTGGCGGAGGCACGCTCTTTCCACCCACGATCGTTGTCCTTTAAGCGATATCAGGACACAATGTATGGGTGCGAGTTTGTAATGTATCACTGTAGTCGATCCCTTTTAAAGAAGTCCTGTTTCTGAGCATTTTGACTCTAAAGAACAAACCACCAATGTAGCCATGCCCTTTTAAAGAAGTCCTGTTTCTAAGCATTTTGACTCTAAAGAACAAACCACCAATGTAGCCATGCCCTTTTAAAGAAGTCCTGTTTCTAAGCATTTTGACTCTAAAGAACAAACCACCAATGTAGCCATGCCCTTTTAAAGAAGTCCTGTCTCTGAGCATTTTGACTCTAAAGAACAAACCACCAATGTAGCCATGCCCTTTTAAAGAAGTCCTGTTTCTAAGCATTTTGACTCTAAAGAACAAACCACCAATGTAGCCATGCCCTTTTAAAGAAGTCCTGTCTCTGAGCATTTTGACTCTAAAGAACAAACCACCAATGTAGCCATGCCCTTTTAAAGAAGTCCTGTCTCTGAGCATTTTGACTCTAAAGAACAAACCACCAATGTAGCCATGGCCTTTTAAAGAAGTCCTGTCTCTGAGCATTTTCGCTCCAATGTGAAGCATAAGCCACAACCACAGACGGCACATTTTAAAGAAGCCTGCTTCTAAGAATGTTATATTTGTGAAAGACGCATGTTTTTAAGCATTTCCACTCCAATGAGAAGCATATGTTTTAACTGCACTTTGCCCCTTTACATGAGACCTGCGTCCGAGCTTTTGCAGTGGCTGATTATAATTTTATTTTGCCAACGCCAAACACAACCCTCTTTAATAGTCTTTTAAGATATTGTTTTATTACTATTTCATGAATGGTTCTAAAGTTGTATCAAATCACTACGATGAGTCCAAAAGGTGTATTAGGGCCAGATACATGGCCAAATGGGAAACAGAACATATTGGCTACACAAAAAATAAATGACTATTACCAGTTGAACAGAAGAGAGCAGGTCGTGGTCTTCAGACTCCGCACAGGCCACGACAGACTGAGGTACCATCTATTTAATAAACTGAAGATATGTGGCACTGACGAGTGCACCTGTGGCACAGGGAAAATGACAGCTGAACACCTGCTGCACAATTGCCCGACATACGAGGACCAGAGAAAGCACATGTGGCCATCACCAGTGGCAACAAGCTCTATGGCAGTGTCGACAGCCTCAGGATGACAGCTGCTTTCTTCGAACAAATTCAAGTTAACGTCTGACAGCGTACGAAGAAGAAGAAGTCTCAAACCACCAAGGTTACCCCACACTCAATGGTAAGGCTACAGTTCTGCTACCCATAAGCTGAGTCTTCTATCCTAAAGGATCTATATTTGCTCTTTTATAAGGATGACCTTTCTCTGTGGGGAAAGTAAGCCACTTTCACACCAATCTTCCAAACATGTCGTAAAAGGAAACTAAAGGCGGTTGTGCATAGGACAAGCAGTCGCGTGTAAAACAAACTGCTGCGGAAATCAAGACTGCACAATATGCTATGGTGTCTGCTTTTGCAAAGGGCCCACTGCAGTGGTGGCTATGTGCTTCGTGAGGGAAAGGACATCGGGACAAGACACCACTTACTACCACATGTATAGTCCCTTTGGTTATGTCAGGTCGTAATGGCCATTACAAAAATAATCCGTATCATGGCTTGCATTCTCGAGAATCGTTTAACGGCATTTATTCATGAAAAGGGCGAACCGTTTGACTTTAAAAAAATAAAAATTAAATGGTTGACTTGCTTTGGTTCGAACAGAGAGCATTCCTATCGTATTCAATTCACTTCAGTTCATCCCGTGATGTCTTGAGATCGTTAGCCCCATATAACCCCACAATCCTGCGGAGAACGGAATGCATGGTGTCGTAGTTTGCAGCTTGACTGCAATATTTGCACCTTTCTGTTCACCACATCCGACGTTAGAAGGCCTTTTTTAGTACCGAGTTAGCCTTCCCTCTTCGATTCCTTCAACATAACCAGTTTGCCCTGTTGCAGCCTGTTACGCAGGATCACCGCGTGGAGGTGTAGAAGGGTCTTGGCAACTCTGGTTGCTGGCACTGACGCTAGCAGTCAGCTACGGGTCGCTGACTGCAACAGCTCATGCACTGCACAGCATCAGTGAAACGTGAGATGAGAAGACGGCGATAGCGTTGAGTTTGACAGCATTACAAGACAGTCTCTGTTCTAGAATCACCAGAGCCAGAGAAGTGGGAGCAGACCGAAACATACACGGAGAAGAGAGCTCGATGAAAACATACAGGAAACGGGAGCCGTAGACCACAGTTGAATGGTTTGGCCCATGGCAGAATGACTTGGTATGCATTTGTTGAAGACACGTGCTCCATCAAGAGCTGAAAGTCTGATATATCGAAATTAAAGCGAATATAATCCCATAGCTGACTGCTAGCATCAGGATCAGCGAACCAAAGCTGCCAAGACTCTTCTACATCTCCACGCGGTGATCCTGGATAACAGGCTGCGACAGGGCAGATTGGCTAAGGAGAAGGGATCGAAGAGGGAATGCTAACACGGTACTAAAAAAATTGCCTATTGAAGTCGGATGTGTCCGACCGAAAAGTACAAATAGCACAGTCAAGCTGTAAACTACGACACAACGCACTCCGTTATCTGGACTACATTCTGCTACTTAAGCCCTTTTGTCATTACAGGAATGAAACATATTTTTCATTCAAATTATTAGCTTCTGATATGCCTGCCAAAGTAGAAATGAAAGCCAGCTGAAACATTACTATTAAAAGATGATGTTCATGATTATTTGTAGCAATATTTGTAATGACTTCAGGTCGTCATATATGACTGTATTATTTCCTTTTGTTTATCTTTCAATCCATTGGTTGTAACCCTAAGTCTGTATAAACAAAGTCAGCTAAATTTGGTGCAATAACAGGTACCAGCAATCACTGCTATTGTAATTGTAATGGCTGCGTCATGAACTTGGTTATTATAAAAATAACAGGACGCCAGAAATTTGCGAAAACAAATACTAAATGATTTTTTTAAGGCAAGTGTGTTTTATTTAATTATAACTCGAAGCTTGTATCCTACATAATAATCAATTATAATATAACAGAATATCACAACCATTAATCAATTTGGATAAATAATAAGGCAGGATATATATTTTCTTCTTCTTATGCATTTGTTCTGAAACGAATATTTTGTCGTTGTTTAAAGCGAGACTGCGATATCTAGGTCTTTCCGCCGGAAACAATCAGTTTCAGGTGGCAATTTTTGGGTTTGCCTTTCCAGTGCGATCCCTATTCTTTGTCAGTGCCGCCGCTTGAAGACAGAGTAGGATCTTGATCAGCTTTGGTTCGCTGATCCTGATGCGATCTTCCATCTATCAGTCATTGGCTGATGTCCAGCTCATGGTACTGCATTTTCAAACCCCGATAAAGGTCATCATTATGTAGCATGTCCTTTGCAGAACGTAGCTCTCAAGAACAGCCGATCTGTAAGACTCTCGATCTTTAGCCATAACTCCCTGCCTCTGTCGCTGGCATCTGCATGATCTCCCTGATGTCTTGTGTCCATCTTCTCCTTGGTCTGTCTCTGTCCCGATTTCCAGGCACCGTACCCTCCAGTATCGTTCTCGCCAGACCATTATGACGTTTGATGTGGCCAAAATATTTGAACTTACTGGGTAAGGTATTGTTTACTAACCCCAATTGTCATCGATATCCAGTTCTTGTTGGATATCTACATTTTTCCTTTTCGCTATCCATGGTATTTTGAGCACCCTTCTGTAGCATTTTAGTTAAAAAGATTCAATCTCTTTTTTTTAAAGTGTCTGTGTGGTGGTCCACGTTTTACATCTATACGTTGCCACCGGGAAGATACAAGTTCGCAGAATGTTTATGTTCGTCTTTTTTCTGCCACAAGTTTCACATTTTATTCAACCTCTGCATTGCCATAGCCATTCTCCGTCTGACTTCCTTCAGGGAATCTTCATTGTTAATATAATTAAGTCAAGGTACTCGAAACTTCTGATTTTCTCAATTTCCTGTTGATCGAGAATAACTTTAGATTTGGTCTGTTCTCATTATTTTGGTTTTACTTATATTCAGGTACAGATTTTCGCTGTGTTGTTTTACCTACATGATCACCCGTTCCAGTCCTGCAGCTCTCTTTGAGAGAATAACTGTCATCTGCATATCTGAGCGCTGGTATCTTGTTTCCACCGATTGTTATTGGCTCGAACTTGTCATACTTTCCATCAGAAGGTACATTGAAGTATACACAAAACAGAAACCTAATCTTCAATTCATGTGGAAACTGCTGACTTAATGATAATGTCAGCTCATATGTTTGTTGTTTGCTGTCTCTGATGAAGGTCTTTAGGTCGTAACGTGGGTTTCGTTTCTGTTTTCGCCTATCGCAGTATCTGAGCATACCTATAAATGCTTTTTTTTTAAACTACCCTTAATGGTGAAGAGGGAATATGCACTCTGCATTCTTCTATGTGGGCGTTTGAGTAGCAGGGTGTTTGGAGATATGGCTTTCTATAGCAAAGGTACTAGATTAAATTACTGGCCTCGACACGCCTCTAAAGTCTATGCAACTGTAAATGGGTGCCTGCATTACTAGGGAAGAGGCAGCAAGAAAGAGAACTGGTCGCCTCACGGCCATAAAAAATAAAAATGAAAAAGCTGAGGCCAAGTAAAATTAAATCTCTCTAGTACTTCATCTCTGACGGCAGTGTGTAACATTTTGAAAAACGTTATTCTGCTAGGCATGTCGTAAAAGGCAACTAAGAAAGATTGCACGTTAGGACTGCTAACTTTTTTGTGTAAAACAAAATATCTTCTTGATCTTGATGGCACGTTCTTCAGCGTTGCTGCACGTCCGAAATTCGTCTCCGTCGGACTGTCTTGAGCCACGGAAGTCCAGTGAGTGGTAACCATTCTGCCAGAGGCGTCTGGGATGTTGAGGACAGTATGCAAGTCTGACCAACGCATTGGAAGTCTTTCTATCTGTATCTTTTTGCCTTGTGGGTACCAGACTACTGTCGCCGTGCTCCATCGACTATCGTTTCGCCGCAACCAGTGACCTGCTAATCTATGCTGTGCCTTTTATACATAGATTGCCGCATCATTTACAAAAGACAATCGTCGTATGTCAGAATTGTGGAGAATGTGCATGCGTTAGTTGTAGAGAGTGATTTCGACCAAACGTCTCCAAAGAGAGGCCAGGGTCACACTAAATGTGTCCTCAGGTGGGTTTTTTTTTAGTGTCCATGTCTGTGCAACATAGCACATTGCAGGGAGCAGAGTAGAGTTGAAGAGTGAGGTGCGTAGGTTCTGGTCTTGGCAGCCATCCAGGACGGTTTTAATGAACGAAAAAACTGTCTAGCTAAGACGGTGACGCATAGTTCAGTTTTCAGATGTGTATGCTCAGTGAGTAGGTACCCAAGATAGACATACTCTTCTAAGCTTACCCCACCAATGGAGACTGGATCACAATTGACGAAACGATTGCGCAAAAACGAGACATTAATTTCTAGTCCCGCTATCTAACTCTCATTGTCGAGTAGCTGTATCATTCGGTTGGCTTCTGCTGCTGACTCTGATGAGGAATATATCATCGACAAATCAAAGATGACCGAGGCGTCTGCGATCAATGTGGATGCCAAAGGTGCCCCAGTTGCAATGGCTGATGATTAATTTCAAACATGCGAAGAATAGGTTCGGTGAAATAGGATCTCCCCTGCGGACTCCCTTCTGTACTGGTACCACAATTTGGTTTTGCAAGTGACAACATGTGGTTAGTGCAGTTCGTGTAACAAAGTGCTACGGGAAAATGGTTTATAGAACAGGCTAAATTTCACATGAGTCCCCCCCCCCCCCCCCCCCCATATGTGATCAGTTTTTTTAAAAAATTGATGTAAGTGCAGACAAACTGAGCAGGAACTCTGCAGCTCACACGGAGGCTCAGACATTGTCCCCTGACTTCTCGTGTACCCATTTACAGCTTGGTCGACTGGAAGAAGCAACCATACCATGAAAAAAACCTGGACATGCCAAACTGAGCATGGTGTGAATCGAACTTGGTACGCTGGAATTGTAAACCGAGCTCACAACTTCTTATTACTGCAAGAGACGTTAAATGATTCGGTCCAGGCACCCAACAGAGGGGCCACTGGGGAGGTGGTGATGCAATGTTCCTACTGGAGCGAAGTTGAAAATATATTTCCATTGAGTGCGAAAGCGTGTTTAGTCTATTCCCTCTCCCATGACCTATCCAACTTGGGTGACCCTTCTGGAAGCTATCACTTCCGTTGGCTTAGCTCCTGTGATCATTGAGACATGTAATCTCCCTCGCCACCATTTCAAAGTAACGGACTTGAGGGAGGAATTAAGATTTGTGGGAAAGGAGCCAACAACAGCCATTGGAACAACAAATTATGCAAAGAAACTGGGCTGGATAGGACATATACTGTGGAAGGCACAGGCTAACATAGCGAGACAGGCTCTTACATGAAAACCTCGGGGAAAAAGAGAAGTAGACCCAAAAAATAGGCGGAGAAGATAATGTGAGAAGGAGCTAAAATGAAATAACTACACCTGGAGAGAGGCAGACGGAGCAGCCCAGGACCGTGCACGCTGTCGAGATGTTGTCGATGGCATATGCACCGAGAGGAGCGACGGGCTTTGATTGATTGATTGCAAAAGCACAAACTGCTATCGGGTAGAAGGTTTGCCAACACTTATCATTGCATAAGGTTCTCGATGTGTGGTTGATCTGCTGGGCTTGAAAGGTTTCTACAGAAACACAGCCTCAAATAGTAAAGTATATACTTCGAATCCTGGTATTCGCAGTTCTAACCCAGAAGAGTCGTGGTGCATTGGGTTTCATCCCACTGTAACATTCAGGAGAGTGATAAGGCAGACAGACTGGCGAGGGAGGGTGGACGGTTATGACAACCAGATTCAAGTGTGACCTACGAAGAGTCCAAACGGTTTATTGGGGCCATATGCATTGACAAATGTGAAACAAAACATAACAAACACACAAAAATGATGCCTATTGCCAGTTGAACAGAAGAAAGCAGGTGGTGGTCTTCAGTCTCCGCACAGGCCACGGCAGACTGAGTACCATCTGTTCAATAGACTGGGGATAGGTGCTACTGACGAATGCACACGTGGTATTGGGAAAGTAAGCCCTCCTGAACATATGTTGCAGAATTGCCAGACTTGTGAAGACCAGAGAAAGCACATATGACAATCACCAGTGCAAACACTGGAAAGACTCTATGGCAGTGTCTGCAGCCCCAGCTCTCTTTGAACAAATTCAAGTCGACGTCTGACAGCGTAGGAAGAAGAATCCTGATATTCAAACAGACAGTTTATACATGCTGCCAGGTAGCCGAAGGCTATCCGTAGTACGTTATTTATTGTTGCAGTTACTATTTTCAGTAGTTTACTAGGCCTGGTGTAGGTTGATCCCGTATTATGTAGGAACTTCGTTACTTTTCTATCATTTTGACCGAAGAACGGCTGACCAGCAGCCTATTCTTATCGATATTCAACTACCAAGAGTTCTTTTACCTGTACACGGAATCTCCGAGTTTTTTTTTTCAATCTCTAATATGACTAAACGTTGGTCTCACCGCTCTCGTGGCCACGGGACGTTTAGAAACGTGGGATTCAAACCTCACCATTTAGCGGTTTTAGAGCAGGTTTCCTACAGGAGACCAAATGCAGAGGTGGCCCTATACTCCGGTAGGTGTGAAAAACGGACACAAAAAGACTGTACCTGCCCCCCTTGTATAAAGCCTGTATCAAAACACTTACATGTGCTCGTGTAGTCTTGGTTTCTGTAATAATTTGTTTTAGATGATGATGTTGCTGGGCACATGCCCAACCCTCTTTAGCGTCCTATTCTTTCATCCCCAATTACCATCCCGGACATGAGTAAGCTTAATTATTAAAATGCGAAAAGGTTTAGGCTGCAGTAAAGTATAAAAACCCACCCACCATCCCCTCTAGCTAGTTATATTTTAAGTCAGTGAGTGACGCCATCATCTATCCCCTCTCCCTCATATTTTATGAATGCATGGCCGTGTTGTGATGGAAACCAGCGCAGCAAATGACAGTCCTCGGAAAAGGAGGAGCGCAGAATAATGCCAGATACTGCAAAAATAACATAAAATCAATAACTATCTCCGGTGCTGGCGTTTCCATGGTAACAATGACATTATAATGGCTTTCAGAAGAGAAGGCGTGTCTTTCTCGAAAAGATCGATGCATCGAGATGTGTGTGTGTGTGTTCCTGTATAATGTATTAACTAGCCGTAGACATGCAAATGCGTGTGTAGTCTTTTCTTCTTATTTCCGGGAAACTGGCTATACTATCGTTTTGCATAATTGGTAAATAAATATGTATGAAATCAAACATAGGATACACACTGGTTGTACTGTAATAATGCCAGCTCATGAATCCAGGAACTACATCGTGTCACAGATATTTTGCGTAGGGTTCTTGATAATGGTGATGGTCGGGTTCAAATCCAGGTCACGAATGCAAAATGTGATTTATGCATTTCGTTGATGTTCTGGTCGTTTTAAATATTAGAAAAACTTATTTGTCCGTTTTTGTGTTGATGCCCATCTCCGATATGTGGATTTTCAGTATATTTCTAAAAAATGGGTATGCTGTGCATTCACGATGTGCTCCGTGGCAGTGGTTCTCAACCATTTCACGTATATGGCCTCCATCTTTTTTTTTAATCATTGATCTTTGCCCTCCTTCCCAATAACTCTAATATGTCATTTTCACATGTCTTGACTTAGCTTCGTTCGTTCTCAATCTCCTGCTGCCAAACCATGAAAATGCCTTAAGTAGCAGAATGTAGTCCAGAGAACGGAATGCGTAGCTTTGCAGCTTGACTGCGATATTTGCACCTTTCGGTCCAACGTATCCGATTTCAGAACACATTTTTTAAGTACCGGGTTTGCATTCCCTCTTCGATCCCTTCTCCTTAGCCAGTCTACTCTGTTGCAGTCTGTTATCCAGGATCACCGCGTGGAGATGTAGAAGGGTCTTGGCAGCTCTGGTTCGCTGGTCCTGATGCTAGCATTCAGCTATGGGTCACTGACCGCTGCGGCTCATGTGCTGCTCAGCATCTTGATTCCATGTCTTGGCTTAATCCTTTGCGTTCTAGCTGGAGCACAAGACTGCAATGTATACCATCAATCACTTCTATTTTGGACCGTCTTCTTGATCCCTTCCTCCCCCATGATACTATAGCCGCACAGTCCTCCTCTTCTCCTGCTGTTTGTTAATTGTTCTTCGACCTCTTCTCTTGCCCTATTGTTTCCCATCCAGAGCCAGTCTGGTTATATTGTTAAGTTTATTTATGAGGGTGTGTCTGTTTCATCTCAATGTCATATTCCTAATGTCCACCTGTAATAGTTGTCTCGTTTGTTACCACATACCATGTGGGTTATCACATCTTGCAATCTAACACAGACTACGCCTTCTTTTTTGTTCGTTCTCGATCTCTCGCTGCCAAGCCCTAAAAAGTGCTTTGCAAGTAGCAGGATGTTGTCTGGAAAATGGAATACGTTGTGTTGTAGTTTACAGCTTGACTGCACATTTTCCACTTTTCTGTCCGACACATCTGACTTCAGCAGACATTTTTGAGTACCGTAGTATTCCCTCTTTGATCCCTCCGTAGTTGGTTTGCTCCAAAGAGTATGTGAAGCAGACATGTTGTTGATGCTCAGCTGTCGGGACCTTTACTCACAAATATAAGAACTACGGTGCTGGCCTATACCATGATAATAAACAAGGTGTGAGTAGTATTTGACTGACATGTATGCCGTTCGCAGGTTGTCTATGCAAATGTATGTTCGTATGACCACTTAGGGACTCAAGAGCACATTAAGGAAACCAGTTGATGACATTACAAGACGGTGTCTGTTCTGGAATCCCAAAGGAAAGAGAGGTAGACCAAAACACATAGGGAGAAGAGAGATGGAAAAACACAAAGGTAACACGAAAGACGTGAACAGAACTGGAACAGATGGTCCAGGACAAGAGGATTTGAATGTCTTCGTTGGTGACCTTTGCTCACTAGGGAACTGGCAGATTTTGATAGATTGGTGAACATTTAAGCTGCTTAATCAGTCTACAAGCTATTTAATACATTGACCCTATTCTCTTGTTGTTTTGTGGTGCATGTTCTTGTTTGTTACTATGACGGTAAGAGCTATACTGGCAGTAGCGTTACTAGCAGGGTATTACACGCCGAACAAGTCAAAGGATAAGTGCCTTACGAAATAATGTACACGTATAAAAGGCTGCTGCCATGCAGGCAGACTTGGGACAGCCTAGGGCTAAGGAAGCAGCCGCGACTCATGAAATAGGGTGCATTGTTTTACAGTATCAACGAAACAGTGAAACGTAACTTGCAATGTTCCTTAGCATATACGGTATTCGAGCTGTGACATAACTATAGCCCCGACACGCTCCTGTGGCCTCATCAAGGCACAGCATGAATGAATAGGAAGGGACCTTCGCCAATAATGTTAAGCCCATTATTTAAGGTTTCACACGGGCCAGTTCTGATTTTTCTCGGTATGACCACTTCTCCCCGTACATAAAAGATTGGCAAAACAGCCATAGTGGAACACATTACAAACATATACATACAACACACAAGCATCCATACACTGGGAAGGAAGACTAATGTCTGGTCAGACAATACAAACTGATCAGACATGTTAGTCAGGGTCAGGCAAAACATACTGGCAAGACCCTCGCCTTGGCTTCCTCGTAGCCCGGCATGGGAACGGGATGTTTTCATGGCAGTCTGTCTAACAAGATGAGGGATCCGTGAGCAGCACGCAGGTAAAGCCAAGCACTGTACAGCCGCCTGGAGGACCCCGGTCCACCTGCATCAGCACGCTCTGGATGTGAGCAAAGCTACGAAAACCCGCCACGTAACGTCCTTTTTAGGGCGCACAAAAGAGTAACCTACTCATTGTGGGCATTGATTCACACACGCATCCGTTCACTGGCCAATACGTCCCCACTACAAAAAGATTCACACACGCATCCGTTCACTGGCCAATACGTCCCCACTACAAAAAGATTCACACACGCATCCGTTCACTGGCCAATACGTCCCCACTACAAAAAAGATTCACACATGCATCCGTTCACTGGCCAATACGTCCTCACTACAAAAAGATTCACATACGTATCCGAACACTGGCCAATACGCTCTGATATAACCTTCAAAAACTAGGGTCTAGGTTGAAAGGATGGAAAATGTTACTCGGGCTACGAGAGAGACGAAAGACAAATGCGTACCACGGCACTGAGCTACAATCCGGTATAAAGTGAGACGACAAAAGACAAATACATACCACGACACTGGGCTACAACCCAGCAGAAAGTGAGACGACAAAAGATGAAGTAGAAGAAAAAAGTTTCTAAATCTTTCTCCCAAGCACACTTTTGAGTTACACTTCTGATTACACTATTATTGATCCCCGTGTTGTCTTATGGTCGTAAACATGGACACAAAGTTACTCCTAACACACTAAACGTGGACACATCGTTTTAAACCATTGTTCTTGTCTTGTACAGATTACGTTATATTATGCCCCGGGGGTCTCCTTGGCCAAGCCGTTTGCCTCGGTTTCAGAAGGTTGGGGTTAGAATTCGAACTGCGATGGTCGGTTCATGATAGCAAATTTGTTCCAGGGATCCCTGGGTTCATCGATGGAGCTACGGAATTCGTGCTTTTTGTGCGATTCTCTCGGCAGGCGGCATACCGTTCTGCGGAGATAGACTGAGCCTTATGAGGAGACCCGCGGCTATGAAGTCGAGCCCTCGCCTTTAAACCTTTATGTTATGACCTTGAAGCAAGCTGAAATCTAACCTAGAAGTACACTCATAACCTTGACTGATGTTCTTGTATGATCTTGCGGTAGATTATCATAACATTTTGAGACGCTAACATGGAGATACGGAACGACAGTTGTTATATATAATAAATATTTTCATAATTTAAATAAATGGACTTCATTTTAGAAGTCAATGAGGTAAATCAAGAAATAATCGAACAAAGTACATATGTTTATGGCAAACCATCACAGAAGATGCTTGCAATGTGACGGAAATTAGGACAAGGTTTGCATTGACAAAAAAGGTTTTCAGAAAAGAGCATAAATTGCTAACCTTGCATGTTATAAGAAGGGACTAAAGGTTGCGAAAAGGGTTGGCAACCACACCATGTGAAAACCATTACTATAGAACTGCACTGCAACTGACGAATCAAGTGTACATTTGCTTCAAAAAATTGGGGAAGTTTAAGTTAATCAAGCAGTAAGGTAACACACAATGCTGCTAAAGAACGTTATGAAAAGAGTAAAAGACTGATACACAAACACCTTGTTGACAGCTTGCAATAACGGATGAAATGTAGACAGCTTGCAATAACTGCTGAAATGCAGACAGCTTGGAACAACAGCTGAAATGCTGACATCTTTCAATAACTGCTGAAATGCAGACAGCTTGCAACAACAGCTGAAATGCTGACATCTTTCAATAACTGCTGAAATGCAGACAGCTTGCAACAACAGCTGAAATGCTGACATCTTTCAATAACTGCTTAAATGCAGACAGCTTGCAACAACAGCTGAAATGCTGACATCTTTCAATAACTGCTTAAATGCAGACAGCTTGCAACAACAGCTGAAATGCTGACATCTTTCAATAACTGCTGAAATGCAGACAGCTTGCAACAACAGCTGAAATGCTGACATCTTTCAATAACTGCTTAAATGCAGACAGCTTGCAATAACTGCTTAAATGTAGACAGCTTGCAATAACTGCTTAAATGTAGACAGCTTGCAATAACTGCTTAAATGCAGACAGCTTGCAATAACAGCTGAAATGTAGACAGCTTGCAATAACAGCTGAAATGTAGACAGCTTGCAATAACAGCTGAAATGTAGACAGCTTGCAATAACGGCTGAAATGTAGACAGCTTGCAATAACTGCTGAAATCTTTCAATAACTGCTGAAATGCTGACATCTAGCAACAACAGCTGAAATGCTGACATCTTTCAATAACTGCTGAAATGCAGACAGCTTGTGACCATCACCAATACCATTCCTGGACAAGCTCTATGGAGATAAAAATAACCTTCAACCTGCCAGAATGGTCAAAGATGCAGCAGGCAATAAGCTGGCAGCTTGCATCAGGGTCAGCGAATCATAACTGACCAATACCCTATTTGACCTCCAAGTGGAAGCTCTGGAAACAGACTCATATGCAGCCTGGCTGAGAGAATTGGGATTAAAGATGGAAGGCAAACCCGGTCCAAAAATGCTGTACTGAAACTAGATGTGTCGGATCGAAAGGCGGAGATATTACAGTAAATTACCCCGTTGAAGATGGATGTTGAATCGAAAGGCACAGATATTGCAGTAATTTACCCAGCTGAAGACGGATGTATAGAACCGAAAGGCGTAAATATTGTAATAAATTATCCTCCCGAAGACAGATGTGTTGGACCGAAAGGCGCAGATATTACAGTAAATGACCCCGCCGAAGACAGATGTGTCGGACCAAAAGGCGCAGCTATTGCAGTAATTTACCCCGCCGAAGGAGAATGTTTCAGATCGAAAGATGCAAATATCGCAATCAAGCTGTAAGCTAGCGACACAGCGCATTTCGTTCTCCAGACTACATCCTGCTACCTGTGAAGCCTTGGTAGGGGGAGTTTGAGAACAAAAACCGCAGAAGAAGAAGCAGCAGTAAACTGCGGCTCAACATCCTTTTCTGGGCGAATGATGAAGTAGACCTACCAGTGCCTTATTTAGATATATTCAAGTTAATCCTGGAAGCATTTGAAGAAAAAAGAGCAACAAAAAAAGTTTTATAAAGGCCTAGTCTAGGTGAAGTATTTCATGCGGACAGAAACAAATATTCCAGAAGGCTAATTTCAATCAAAATTTTGTTACTCGTCTCCTGGACATGGAAACATAGGTTGGCGAATGGAAAAATTCAATCAAGAAGAGAATTGGAATATGTATCAATATTTTTTTTTTTTTAAATAAGCAACATAAGAACGATAGAAACAAACAGACACACTGTCATCCTGGACGGAATCATGAAACATAATGTTTGCACTTCTTTGCTCGTTCTCAATCTCCCGCTACTACGCCCTGAACAAGGCTTTGCAAGTAGCAGGATGTAGTCAGGAGAACGGAATGTGTTGTGTCGCTAATTTACAGCGAGACTGCGATTTGCATCTTTCGGTCCGACACATCCATCTTTGGCAGCATTGTTTGCATTAATTACAGATAATTGAACAATGTTCAGCTTTGTGGGAATTGAAAGGCAAAAAAGAAGCATTCTGACTGCCACAGATAAGTCATCATCACAGATGCACTATCTGTACTGCAAGCTACCAAGGATGGCAAAAACTCCCAACATATGGACTAATTAAGCAAGGTAGCAGCATGAACCATACATGAGTGGCTACCATCCCATTGGGGTGCACAGGGCAACAAGAAGGCAGATAGACTTGCAAAATGTGTTGGATGCTCAACAATAAGATTTTTAAATCATATAATTTGACTGAGAAAAAGAAAGCTATCCAAACATCCAGAAAAGAGCGGGATCGATCAAATTGACATCTATCACACCCTTGACCAACAGGAACAGATAACCATTTTTCACATCAGGACAGCACAGATACATATACAAGTTCTGACTGCCTTCTTCACTGCTTTGCGCATGTGGACTGAGCTAACAAACAGCTAAGCATGAGTCACATGGCTGTCTCCTGTAATGACCAGTTAATGAAGATGCACTCACCCAACAATTCAACAATAGACAGAAAACTGCACTCAGCTAAAAAGAGACTCCAAACAATGGCCACGTTCATCATGAGAACTCATCTGACAGTGTAAACATTTTAGAAATGATTATAAGAACTAATGAGCCTGCTGAAGACAGATGTGTCGGACCGAAAGGTGCAAATATCACAGTCAAGCTGTAAACTAGCGATACAACGTATTCCCTTTTCCAGACTGCATCCTGCTATTTGCAAAGTCCTGCTCAGGGCTTGGTAGCGGTGGATTGAGAACGAATGCAGAAGAAAAAGATATGAAAAAAGGAAAAAATTCACTTTCAAAAGTATAGATGTCATCATACTTATTTGGTGAATATTTGCTTTTATATTTTAACAGCATCCACAACAATGTCACTGCTATCTCTATAAACGTATGTCTTTATCAATCTTCTTAACTGCTAAAGTTAGTTTACCATAGCAACTTGCCCAAAGATGTACAACAACATGCACAGCAAAATACAAAATGTTTTTAAAAGTGCTGTTTGAAGGGAATAGTGCTACATGTATGTGCCGCTGGCAAACACTTCAGTGAACTAATCAAAGCCCATCGCTTCTCTTGGTGCATCTGCCATTGACCACATCTCGCCTGTATAGATGGTCCTGGGCAATTCTTTCTGCCTCTCTCCGGGTGTAACTATTTAATCATAATTCCCTCACATTCTCTTCTCTGTGTATTTTTAGGTCTACCTTTCTTTCTCTTTCCTTAAGGATACCATGCAAGATTCTGTCTGGCTATGTTGGATGGTGTTTCCTAAGTGTATGTTTCATCAGCTGCATTTCTTCTCTTAATTTGTTGTTCCATGGGCTGTTGTTAGATCCTTTCCCACAAGTCTTCATTCCCCATAATGTTCTGTCACTTTATTTCAATTATCCAACATAGGCAACTGTTAATAGAGGTCTGTAATCTTTGTTGTATAACCATACAACAACACTGACTTGATATTGATGTTGAATATTCTAACTTTGGTGTGAACCTTGATTTCCCTTGATCTCCACATGTTGTTGAGTGTCAGGAATGCCATTCATGTCTTTTCAACTCTGATATGTACCCCCTGGTATGTCAATAGTGATGCCCAAAGAGGTAATGGCACCCACCTCTTCCAATGGCTCTCCCTCCAGTATGATTGGTTCCTTGTTAATAGGGTTGATTTTAAGAAGCTTGGCGTTTGGTTGATTGTTCTTTCACCCTCTCAAGTTTCTCTTGCATGTGGTGTTATGACTATGTAACGAAGGTACCAGATTATCTGTGCAATCCAGGTCCTTGTCCAACATGTGAGTAGGATGAATGTACCCTGAGGCACCACAAGACTCAAACATGAGGTTTGCTGTGATTGTACTAGTCATGGAAAGGTTGTAAAGGAGTAGGAATAGAGTAACTGAACACAAGTTATTATCCAGTGACATGTTACACACAAATTGACTTGCCACTCAACTACACAAGATTCTGGGATGTTATCAACACTCTTATTAGTAAAATGATTAACACCTGTTACAGGATAATGACCACAGAACAATGTATGTTTTGAAGATGTGAATAGTTGGCCAAAGTCATAAATGAAGATCTATACCATTTTGTTCTGTGCCAAGTGATCAATAGCTTCAACTTGACTATGCCCGATAATGAGATGAGGCTATGCTAGCAATTCTCAATCAATTTTTCTAAAAGAAATGATGCCTAGCCATGCTGATACACTTGCAGACTTTGAGGTGCCAAATGCAGAATACTATTATATTTCAGAAAGCCTTTCTTCGACAAACAAGTGCATAAAACAGAGACCACATTAACCTGCCCAAAAATAGCTGTTAAAAATTAAGCACTCCGTTGTTTATAATTTATCTGTCCTAGCTCAACTAATTTGACACACGCATGTCCTTTTATCACTGAGGAGAGAACAACCCTACTACAAGCCCTACATAATTTAAGAAATCTAAATTATTTTCTTTAACAAAAAAATAAATAGCAATAGAATACAAAGACATACAACTAACTCCAAATGTAAGTTATACTAACACTGCTATAAGACTTACAATCAGCATCTGTTATTTAAAACTTATTATCGTATGTCCTAGGTTTAGGGTAGTAAAAGGCAGCAAGGAAAGGAACTGGCCACCCTACCTTATACATGACATAAAGCTATGGGAGATGGCTCAGTATACTGCAGTCTCTAACAACGAGTCTAGTATTGTCTTACTTACTTACTAATAGTAGTACTATTATGGGACAAACCAAATATGACAAACTACAAACCAATGACAGTGTCTTTGTCCGAGATTTACATGCCATGCGCCTACAGTCTACACCATTCAAAATCGGTAGTAAAAGACTTTCTTCGACAAAATAAGTGTCCACAGAATGAATATATACACTTTAGAATATATATAACTTATAACAGTTTATATTATAATGAAACACAATCGCAATAATGTACACTAGGAACAATAACTAGATTAATTGTTGCTCCTCTTCTAACTTAGGGTTGTATATGTCTATTCTTTTTCTTGTTGCAGATGGCACACATGCCTGGTTTCTAGTCTAAAGTACAAACATAGTCAGTCCCGTGCCCAGCAATAGGCTGCAATTCACATTACAGAATACAGTCGTGTAGAATGTTGCACTGCTCCACTTTCGGGCCCCGGGAACACACTAACTTCAGTAAATACTTTTAAATTAGCATTTTTCGAAGAGACTGACTATATTACCGTGTCAGAATATACCAAGTGCCGTACTGTTGAGTGTAGCATTCACAATTTAGTATTTTCTTTTTCCAACTTTCCATTGTCATTTTTCTGATTCATATTGATATGATAACAAATGATAACATTCCTCCAATATTCTTGGTTCTCGAACTTTTATTTCATCCCATAACTAGTACGTATCCTGGTAGTATAGCTGACAATTAAGAAGCGGGATGGGGGACTTTAACACTAAGTTACTACTAAGCTCTCTAGATCTACTAAATCTAACTAAAATTACAAAAATGGTGCGATATTATGAGATCAAGAAATGGCTCAAAGAGTGAGAGAAGAAAGACGGAACTGAGATGTTGTGTTACTATAAATAGTCACGGATCAACGTGGCTAAACTAAAAAGTAAAACAAGTTACAGACATTGATGATTGACAAGCTGGTTTGAATAAGAATAAAAGCCTGGCTATGGCTTTCATGGAGGGGCCATATCATCAAAGAAGACTAACAAGAGCTTTGCGAATAGAAGATGTAAACAAAACAGGCACGATCCGCCTTTTCAAGGTTTCCATTTACCACGTGGGAGCATACAGTATACAGAAACTAGGCTTGGGATGTAAATAAATTATGATAATAAACCATTCTGTCATGTTTAAAAAAGAATAGCTTTACTCACCGGAAATCAAATATGGATGAAATTCCGCAGAATCAAGACGAGCCGAGGGTGATTTAACAAATGCAGACCCCAAGAAACACTCAATACGATGCAGGTGTATGATATGAGTTGTTATTTAATAGGAAACGCATTCCTAGTTGACCAGACAATGAAATTAATAAATTATGTTAATTGTAAATCGTCATAAATAAATATTAGATTGTCCCTCCTACTTCAGCGACGCGCCGCCACAACACTGGATCGTCAGGCTTCCGGGTTTTATAAAAATCTATGCAAGCCAAACCAGCAGATCAATGCATACAGGTCGTGTCAGTAACTTCGGAAAATTTCAAAAGTGCTGTATTTAAAAATAAATAAATGTATTACACAATATAGGGATGATTATAGACTTATAACTAATCCAACTCGCCTGTGTGTTGGGGTCTGAATGGGGCAGAAAGCATAGAAACGCTGTAGCACAGCCAGAAAATTTGACATGAAAATAAATGCATTAAAGACAAAGACTTTGGTAATAGTCAAGCAACATAGGCAAATGAATGTAATTATCATTGGAGAAATAATCGAATAAGTACATAAGTTTACAAATATATGGCAAACCATAACAGAAGTTGTCCGCAGTGAGAAATAAATTAAGATGAGTATTACATTGGCGAAAAAACCGCTTCATAGAAAAAGAGAAATTGCTAACCTCAAAGAATATCAGGATAGAACTTAGGAAAATAATACTCGCCCCTAATATTTGGCCAATTGCGCTGTATGGAGCTGAAATGTGGACTTTAGCAAAGAAGGATAAGTAAGCTTGGAAGCGTTTGCAATGCGGTGTTACCGTAAAATGGAAAGAGCGAGTTGGACAGAAAGAAGATCAAATAATAATACCATCACCGAAGTAGGCGCACAAATAGAAATAAAAAAAGAAGATTGAGTTTGCTGGGCCACAATATGAGACAGGAAAGTCTTCTACAAAGATACTAGAGGACAAGGTTATGAGGAAAATAGAAAGAGGGCGACCAAGAATAAATCTTTACACCTCAGGCATACAGAGATATTAAAGTACGCACCTATACTGAAATTACGAGAACTGCAGAGGATAGGGTAGAATGGAGAGATCTTCAAAAAAACCTTACAAGTCAGGACTGATCAATTAGATAATGATAACAATATATGGTTGGTTATAAACGTATAACTAATCCAACTCACCAATATTCGAAGGTAACAAAGTGAAGCAAAAAATAATAACTCCGTAGACAACAGTAAACCAAATCTGTTTTATCTAATGTCATACAAACAAATTTCAAATGGTAAGATGTTATGAACACTCGTCTTTACCATATGGCCTATGAAACATGGACAAAGAACAAACGAGTGGGGAAGAGAATGTCTATCTTTGATATGTGGATATATAGAAGAATACAGCGCATCTTCCGCAAAGAAGAGACAAGTTTTGGAAAAATTATGAGTGCAAAGAGAATTGATAAACGAAATCACAGTTCACCATTTAAGATAATTTGGTCACATAAAAATACACAACATTGCTGAAAACAATACTGGAAGGAATGGTGGAACGTAAACGTGCCAGAGGTAAAAAATGGTTTGGGTTAGTGGGGGGTGGGGGCGGGGATAACATCATTATAATTGATTGTCGGTGCCATTGCTGTGTCATGATGCAGTCATTGATTGACCTCAAATTGACACCACTATCCACTATCAATGTCCATATTATGGGTGTCTTTTATTAGCCAGAGAGTTGTGAATGCTTGGAATGCATTGCCAAGTGAGGTGGTGGAGGCTGGGACGGTCAATGCATTTAAGAACAGATTGGATGCGTACAGCTTCTAGAGGAAGGTGATGTAAATGGAACTGGTTGTATACAGACTCTACAGAGTCTTCTAAACCATAATAAAGACGTTAAGTTAAGTTTAAGTCAATCTTCATTCCATACTCATACTCCGCATTTTCAAAAGAATCGCTGACCTTGGGGTTGCGATCTTGGTTTACAAAATTACAACGTACCACTTTCGACAGACTGGTATGTTGTGAGGTATTTCTGGCATACGTGCTTCTTCCAGTCGACCCAGCTTTAAATTGGCACTAGACGAAGTCAGGAGCAAATAATACAGCCGCGGTTGGAGCTACGGAGTTCATGCTCTGTCGTTGGTACTTTCAGCAATGAAAGGGACTAAGCACACATGGCGGCGCCCAGGTGCAACAAAGTCGGTTCTGGAAGCCATTTTCCATTTGTTAAAAATGAGAGACAAAATAATTTCGAGTGGGACGGTGTGGGCTAGGGGTTTAGTGACGCGGCTCACAAGCCGAAAGTGCTGAGTTCGCTCCCCAATCATAGCACCGGCCGTTACCCTGAGGAAGCAAACCCTTAGAAAATGAAGGATGAAGCAGGCCCTTATATAAAACACATGTCGAAGTCGGATGCACTGGGCCAACAGGCGCAAAATAAAAAACACAGTGCAACGCACACCACCTTCGGAGAATAGAGAAGTAAGGCGAACGCATAACAAACAAACTTCGGGCAGACTCGTAGGTGTACGGTCTCTCAGCATATGTCGTAGGGTATTTCTGTTGATACTGCCAATGCCTAGTTGGCTGCACATTCTCTTGTTCCGTCCTTGTTGTTAAATGCCAGCAATGAGTAACTTTACTACTTTGTTGCCCTGAAAAAGGCGTCAGATGGCGGGTTGAAGTAGCTTTCCTTACATGCCAAACGGGCTGATGAAGGTGGACCTGATTCCTCCAGGCTGTTGTGTTTTGCTTGATATCTTCTTGAATGTCACTCATTACTATGGCGATCACATCGATTCACCACCTCGTTAGCCATACTGCCATAAAGCAGCCTGTTTCCAGGGAGAACTCAGAGGAAGTGAGGTGGGCGTCTTGGTCAGCATATTTCTTTTGACCCTGACTAACATAGTTCGGTCAGTATGTTTTGCTTGACCATGATTAACATATTTCGGTCATTATGTTTTGCCTGACCCTGACTGACATAGTTCGGTCAGTATGTTTTGTCTGACCCTGACCAACATAGTTCGGTCAGTATATTTTGCCTGACCAAAGGTTAATCTCCTCTCCCCGCCCCGTCCTCTCGGCGCCCTTCATCGCTTTATCAAAATTTGATGTCAAATCACTGAAAGCCGCGGACTGCCAATTAACATACTGTCGCGTCATAATCTAGTAGGCATTTACTGACATAATTCGATATATTCAAAAAACCAAAATTGAATTGGTGCTTTACATTTTGAAGCCAGCGCGACATCTTTCTTACTGCCGTGAATCCACCATAACCAATACAGTAACCTAACCATGGTGTGTTGAGACATCTATGTTTGCTATAAAAATTTCGCAGCTATTCCTTCTGTACGCTACAAGGCGCGCATTTAATTGGAAAATGAAGTAATCGTTCTTCTTCTTTCCGCTTGTGTCCTGCTTGCGCCTTTTAGCGTCAGGTTATGAAGAGGTTTCAATACCGGGCCCTAGTATGTGCTTCGTACACCTGGATCTTTAGTGCTTTTGTTATTTCTGTTATCCATCGTTTGCCGCTTGCGTTATCGGCCATTGCCATTGGCTTTGTATCTATTAATTGTATCTGTATTAATTAACCACCTCCCAGAAAGCCAATGTGGATTCAGAGCCGGAAGAGGAACAGTGGACATGATTTTTGCCGCTCGCCAAGTACAAGATAAGTGTCGAGAGCAAAATCAGGCCTTGTACACCACATTTATTGATTTGACAAAGGCATTTGATACAGTAAACAGAGGAGGACTGTGGATGATAATGTCTAAGTTTGGCTGCCCCAACAAGTTCATAACAATGGTGAAATCTCTACACGAAGGCATGTGTGCTCGTGTACTGGACAGCGGTGCAATCTCTAAAACGTTTCTAGTATCAAACGGAGTAAAACAAGGATGTGTACTCGCCCCGACTTTGTTCAGCATGATGTTCGCGGCCACGATGACAGACGCCTTCAGATCATTGTAGCTTGGAATACCCATAAAGTACCGCACAGATGGCAAGTTACTCAATTCCAGAAGAATGAAGGCCAAAACCAAAGTGGCTGGCGACATAATCAGGGAACCTGTATTTGCTGACGACTGCGCTCTAATGAGCAACTCAGAACTGAACATGCAGGTTGGAATGGACTAGTTCTCTGCCGCATGCGAACATTTTGGCCTGACCATAAATGCAAAAAAAAACAGAGGTCATGTACCAACCAGCACCAGGCATGCCGTACACAAAACCAGAGACTACAGTCAGCGGGCAGACGTTGAATGCCGTAGACAAATTCACATATCTGGGCAGCACGCTGTCGAGATCTGTCAGCCTAGACGATGAGGTGGCAAGCAGAATAGCAAAGGCCAGCACAGCCTTTGATAGAATGTGCTCGATGGTCTGGGCACGTCGTGGCATCAGCGTCAAGACCAAACTCAAAGTCTACCGTGCAACCATCATTCCAACCCTACTATACGCTTGCGAAAGCTGGACTGTATACTCTGGACATGCAAGGAGGTTAAACCACTTCCACACAGGTTGCCTGAGGCGAATATTCCACATCCGATGGCAAGATCGTGTCACTGACATCGAGGTTCTCTCGAGGGCTAACATGCCCAGCATCCATGCACTGCTACAAAAAGCACGACTAGGATGGGCCGGACACCTCGTCCGTATGTCAGACGAGCGGCTCCCAAAGAAGCTTCTCTACGGCGAGCTGAGAGAGGGATGGCGCGAGAGAGGGCGCCCAAAGAAACGTTTTAAAGACGGTCTGAAGGACTCACTAAAAAGTTGCCAGATAGATATCGACAACTGGGAATATCTTGCGAAAAACAGATCTGACTGGAGAAGCGCAGTCAAATCGGGTGTAGCTGCTGGTGAAGATGACCGTGTTGTGAAAGCCCAGAACAGACGCGAGACGCGGAAATCCCGAGCAGCGGGAACACCATCCCCTTCTACAAACCTCGTGTGCCCGATATGTAGCAGATGTTTTCGTGCTCGCATTGGCCTGTTCAGCCACATGCGCACCCACACCCAACAGGGAAATCTGTGACAAGGTGACGATGGACAGCTATTATTATTATTATAATTAGCCAGCGGGGATTCAAAAGTCTACTCTTTTCTTTACAAGCATAATCAATTTACTGTGTATGACTTAAAGCGACGTAGAACTAAATAAAATGAAGCTGCAGAGGTACTGAAGATGATAAGTCGATACAAAACATTTATTTGAAATTGCTCAATGACCACACCATAATAACAAAAACAAAACGACACTGATGATACGACCACTAGAACTTCGTCAAAGACGAAGTAAAAACGAAAGAAAATAACTAACAAATCATAACACAACAATATATGATGTACAATGAGAAGTAATTTTACATCATGTATTGTTTTATGTTTTTATTTGTTAGTAATTTTGTTTTTGTCATAGTGCGATCACTGAGCCATTACCTATATGGTTTTATTGACTCAAACGAGTATTTTGTTCATGCCGCTAAATCTGGCATCATCTATGCAAAAACCTCAGAATGAGGAAATTCTGTGTCTAAATTTAGAAGAAAATGCTAGGTCATGTGATTGTTTTATTATTAATATGGCGGAGGCTGCAGACAGTCAACTGAAGCGTGAGAGCAATGTAAGACTACTAATGCCTACATAATCACCGTAAAATAGTTTTATTTACACATATTCACGTCAAAACAACCGTATTACCCAATATGCTGTTAATATTGAGTGTTGATTATTTACAAAAAGTAGGGTGATACCAGAAAGTGTGTGTTTACTTTACTCAACTGTTTTATAAAGTAAAGTTCATGACATTTCATTTTAAATTTATTTTAATCTTTATACTCAGACTCATTTTTACTGTTAAACTGTACATGTCACAACACTTCGTTTGGTCGTTTTCACATGAGCTGTCTTCGCAGAATGCTCAGGATTGTGTGGCAGGACAAAGTACTTAACTCTTAAATTCTTAGCAAATCAAAAACATGCTGAACTGAGCATGCACACGATTCTGCAGTTGAGTAAGCTCAGATTAGATGGACGGGAAACGTCCGCCCTACCAAGTAGCTGCTGTACACCACTGTACGCTGAGCTCAGAACAAACAGTCGCTCGCTCGTCAGGGGGACAGAAGAAACAGTATGGTGACTACTTCAAAAATGTATCTGAAAAGCTTCAACATTGATTTGATGTCACCTCTTGGGAGAGATTTGCACACATCCATTCTGCCTGGTGTGCCAGCATATCACAAGGTGCTCAAATCACAAAGCGAAACATCCTTAAGCCTCAGAGAAAGCAGGCTGTCTGATGAACAGAACGGCAATCACCTTACAGTTGTTTTCTCACATGTGTGTGCCAAGGGCGACAGAGTCTGCCATGCCAGAAGTGGACTTTACAGTCATACGGGATCACATCTCACAGCGCAAGTCTGATCTGATGCTGTTTCCATCTTTGCTTTCGATGGGTTGCTGTTATTGTTTTAACTGTATACAGTACTGATTGCTGAGTGAAATTGCAATGCTAATCTTCAGTCTTCACCACCCTCATGTCTCCTGTATCAATATTGCAACCAAAGTTAAAGTTTATCGTGCTGAAGTGTTATCCACTTTGCTGCATGTGTGCAACACATGGACAATTTATAGCAGACACATCAGACAGCTATATTATTTTCACTTAAGATGTGTGCATAGGTTGCTCAGGGTTAGGTGGTAGAAAAAAGTGCCTAACTGAGATTCTTAGCAAGATAAACATGTTGAGCATCTATGTACTTCTGCAAAAAAAAAAAAAAATGTAAGATGGACAGGACATGTTGTTTGCATGTCCGATGAGTGCATTGCCAAGCAGCTGTTATATGGTGAGTTCATAATGGGTAACAGCTCATTAAGACAGAAGAAACACTATAGAGACTCATTGAAAGTGTCTCTGAAAAGCTTCAACATTGATGTTAACTCCTGGGATTTGCTTGCATAGAACCGTTCTACCGAGCACATTAGCGCCACCAAAGATACTCAGAACACAGAGCAAAACTCCATCGCGGAGGCTCGAAGTAGGTCAGAAAGAACAGAACACACAACAACTCCACAACTGACTCCTCACATTAGTCACCCATGTACGACAAGGTCTGCTGTGCCAAGATTGGTTTCTATAGCCATTTGCGAACACACATCTCGCAACAGAAGTATGATGCTGTCACCATCTTTGCTTGTGATGGGCAGCTATTATTTTTTGTAGTTTAAAGTGTAATGAAATTTTGAACGAAAATAGTTTTCTCTATTACTAGCTAGTGACTAAAAGTGACAGTAATATTTAAATATTGATTTCAAAGATAATTCAGTAATACATGTGATAACAATACCGAAACTGAGTTTGTTAATGAACAGCAAAGCAGCTGATAGGACAACAGAAAATAGATCAGCAAAACTTGATTTTAATAGATCTTCTTCACAATAGCCAAAACATTATAAAATATAAAGTTCACTGCATACTTTTATAGATGTTAATATAAACTTTCTTTCTTTAAAGTCAGAGGCAAAAGAGATATAGGCCTTTATGCTTGCTCTTGATGGAGACTGCAACAGAAAGACATGGCGATCAAGAATTTAGTAGTTTCATTGAAAAGATATGACAAATAACTAAATTGAAACTAAAGTTCTGTATATTGTCAAAGATACAATCATGAAACAACTATCCTGACAAAAATATTATAAGTCCTATGGAAACACAACAGAACAACAGAAAAGACAAATTAATAATGTAACACTTGAGTAACAAATTTAATGCACATTCCTGGCAACATTGCCTTTGTGAAAGATATTCTTCTTCCTCTTTGTCTTTTACTTCTGTTGACTCTATTGAACACCTTTTCTTGATCTATGAATATAAGGCTGTTGTTTCCATCTTATTCTATAGACTGTTTGCATATTTGTTTCAATGTAAATATTGCATCTGTGCAGCTCTTTCCTTTCCTGAACCCGAACTGATTATTTCCTAGTTGGGGTTCCAGTATCAGTCTTGCTCTTCTTTTTAGTATCTTTGCATATATCTTGCTTGTGTGCCTTAGAAGAGTTACTGTTTGTTTGTTCTCCCCATATGCCATTTTAGTCCACAGTGGCCTGTACATTGGTTGTTCCTACCATATGTTGTGTAACAAAAGCTTAACTCAAGGGTACATAAAGCTTTAATACTTTACCATCATCATATGGTTGATCAGTCCCAAGACTGATTGTAAGGTTGTCTGAGCATTTCTCTCCATTTGACCATACATATCCTCTGCAGATCTCCTCATTTCAACATAGGTTCGTACCTTAACCGTCTCTGCATGCCTGAGATGTAAAGGTTATTCTTCGTCGCTCCCTTTCTATTTTCCACTGGATCATCCTCTCTAGTATTTTCTGTAGATGACTTTCATGTCACATATTGTATCCCAGCCACCTCATCCTTCATGTTTGTGTAATTTTTAATACCTGTCTTTGTGCGCCTATCTCAGTGAAGACATTGCCATTGAATTTTCTTTCTGTCCAACTCACTTGTTCCATAATACAATAACGCCACATTTCAAACACATCCAAGCTTTTTTCATCCTTTTTTGCCATGTCCATGTTTCAGTCCCATACAGTGCAATTGGTCATACATGCATACTGATTATTCTTTTCCTCAGCTCTATCCTGATATTCTTTGAGGCTAGTAATTGCTTTTTTTCTCTAAAGACTTTTTTAACCAATGCAATCCTTGTCTTAACTTCTGTCTCATTGTGGGCAAATTCAATTTTATTTTCAAGAAGCAACTGTGATGATGTGCTCTATATATGTAAACTTCTGTACTTGCTCTATTATTTCTCCATTAATGATTATATTCATTTACCTTTGTTGATTGGCTATTGCCATAGTCATTGTCTTAAATGCTTTTATTTTCATGCCGAACTTTGGCCTTGCTGTTAATTTTTTAAAGCAACTTTTGCAATGCTTTATGAAACATGAATATTTATAAATATATTGTTATTAATTGGTCAGAGTTTTAAAAATATATTTATAACATTATTCAATTATTTATTAATTGTTTTCCTCCAAAATTTGAAGTTTGTCTTATTGTGTCTTTAATCAAAATAGGTAAAAGGAGAAGAAAACATGGATGATGATGATTATGAAGATGATGATGAATCAGATGAATCTGAGGACTCTGAGGTAAGATCATTTTAAAAATGTTTTCTAAGTCACATGCTATTGTAAGTACTGATTTTCTAGGTTTTTTTCATGTGAGATGCATCAGTGTTACCTGTTCACATGTTATTGTTATTCATCTCTCTTTGGATAACATTTGACAATCACTCTATTATTTCCTGTATGCACCCAGAATATGCTTGGGTGATTCGATTGGTTGATTGGGATCAAGATGCTGAGCAGCGCAGTGGTCAGCGACCTATGGCTGACTAGCGTCAGGGCCAGCGAACCAGAGCTGCCAAGACCCTTCTACACCTCCACGCGGTGATCCTGGATAACAGGCTGCAGCAGGGCAGACTGGCTAAGGAGAAGGGATCGAAGAGGGAATGCTAACCCGGTACTCAAAAAATGCTTGCTGAAGTCGGATGTGTTGGACCGAAAGGTGCAGATATCGCAGCCGAGCTGTAAACTACGACACAGCGCATTCCGTTCTCTGGACTACATTCTGCTACTTAAGCCCATTCAGGGTTTGGTAGCGGGAGATTGAGAATGAACGAAGAAGAAGAAGAAGAAGATTGGTTGATTGAATCACATATGGTCAAATCACATGATTTTTGCTTATGGTGTGAGACGGTCCAGGGCTAAAATCTAGGATTTGCATTAATATTTGTTATTATATATTTTTTGTTCAACTTCTTGTTTAAAAAAATATAAATGTTGCGTTCGTTTTATTTCTCTATTCTCCAAGGTAATGTGCGTTGCACTATGTTTTTATTTTGCGCATGTCTCCTCAGTACATATGACTTCGGCATGCATTTTATGTAAGGCATTTTATAAGGGTTTGTTTCCCTGGGGTAATGGTCTGTGCTGTGATTGGGGAGCGACTCCAACACCTTCAGGTTGTGAACCATGTCACTTAACCACTAGCCCATGCCATCCCCCTTTAAAATCTGATCAATACAGTCATCTGATTTGTTTTTGTCTTCTAATTTTCTGTTTAAAAACTGATTTGAACTTTGGTCATTTTAGGAAAACCTCAGCAATATAAAAAAAAGAAAAAAAGAAAATGAAAATAAGTAAAACATGTGACACACTTTTCTGGTGGAAGAGGGAGGTGCAGGTTGATAGTGGAGTAGGAGGAAATGTTAGAGGAAAGAGTGCAATAATAATAAGTATGAGAAGGAAGTACTTTTAATTGTTAATCTGCTATTGTTTCTTTCTAAATGTACAGTTCCACTAGTGAACAGATGTTCTGCCTGTGACTGCTAGTTGGTATGAAATAAAGACCAACAACACACAAATTGTGCATAATTAAATTACAGTTTTGACATTTTAAATCCAGAAATTGTGAGAGGTTGATAGCAAAAGTGGCACTAAATAGCATATTTCCAGCTGGCAATTTGTGACCAGGGACAAATAAATGTGAATATATATACATAATTTTTCATTCAGCCAAAACACTTGTAAATTGTATTTGTTGTTGTTGAATGCCCACAATGAGTAGGATTACTTTTTTGTGTCCCCTAAAAAGGACGTTAAGTGGCGGGTTGGCATAGCTTTCCTCACATCCCGTGCATGCTGATGAAGGTGGCCCGAGGTCCTCCAGGGGGTTGGGCTACAGGGAAGTCAAGGTGAGGGTCTTGTCCAGTATGTTTTGCCTGAATCAAACATGTCTGATCAGTATATTTTGCCTGACCAGACGTTAGTGTCCTTTCCTGGAAATTGTATTTGAAACATATTTAGATAATTCCATCCAGAATATAGAAAAATAAAGAATTAGAATAGCAGTAGGGCCTTTTGAAGACCTCTTGGTAGCAGCCAAAAAATGGAAACTTGCTTGGTACGGCCACATATCGAGATCAAATGGTCTTGCAAATGCAATCCTACACAGAAAGGTGCAAGATGGATGATGAAGAAGCCGTCCCAAAAATAGGTGGGAAGACAACATAAAAGAATGTACCAATCTCAGACCAGAGGATGCACAGGCAGTAGCCACTGACAGAGAGAGGTGGTGTGGGGTTGTGGGAGTGTCTTTATGTGTGCCCTAATGACCTCACAGGTTACAGGATGATCTGACCTAACCTGAATATAAAAATTGAGAAATTGTCTTTAGAAATGAAAGCAAGCCTGCAAGCATACGATTCTGTGTTCATATCTTTAGGAATAAACATGTTACACTTAATATATATTTAAGTGCAGATTTTAAATACCTGAATTTGTGCTAAATTAAAACCAAACATGGTATACCTAAGAGAAGCACATTAAAAAAAATTTTGGTGTTACTGGTTTCTACATTGGAATACTTAAATGTTTGCATATAGTGTGTTTAATATGTTTTAATGAATTTTACATTCCACAATTTAGGATATTGAACCAAAGCTGAAATATGAACGGCTAGCTAATGACCTGACTACTATCCTTCATAAAGATGCAGCAAGCTGTATTGCAGTGCATCCTAAGGTAATATGAAACTAGTTCAGACAATTCTACTTCATCTTTGTGTGTTCTTAGAAGCTTTCTTGGATATTTCTAAGGTGATTAGTCAGAGGTCATGTGTATATCCATAGATCGTGTTCATGAATGGTACTGGTGATGACCAGATGTGATTTCTCAATTCATTATATGTTGGTAGCTTTTGAATCAGATATTCAGCAGCCATTCAACAGCAATAAATGAGGCAGATTGTATAGTATTAGGGTACCTAAAACCCACCCCCATTGATAAAATATACCCCATAATTGGCATAGCACCACTTGAGATTCGAAGAAGAGTCGCAGCAGAAATCGAACGAGAAAAGAAGCACCACCCAAGGTACCCAATGTTTGGATATCAGGTACAGAGCACAAGACTCAAATCCAGCAATAGCTTCATAAAATCAACACAGCCCATACAGACAAACCCTGAAATCGCCATATCGAGAGATGGCACAAATTGATGCGGACTCCAGAGATGGAACTTTGGGAGGAACCTGCCCCTGGACATCATCTATCATACACAACATGGAAGTCGCTGGACAGACTTCGAACTGGTGTATTACCTTGCAAAAGGAATATGAAACAATGGGGATACACATGATGACACATGGGATTGTGGCGCAATACATGACCCAGACCACCTGATATCCTGCCCCAACTGCCAGGAAACATGCAATAGATGCGACCTACTAGAAGCAAATGGCAGGGCAATTCATGTCACTGAATACTGGATGCACACTGTATAACGTGTTGCTTGGCCTTGAAATATAAGTAAGTAGCTATTCTATGATTAGTACGAGGAACTGAGGCGCTTGAATTGCTGTTGGCAGGAAACTATCTGAGCCAGTTGTTTTACAATTTCTCAGAAGCATAATGAGTTTCTAAATGTTTTGTTTGTTTGATTTCTCGAAATGAACTTAGGCCGAATGTCTTGTGGATCTTGTAGATCTAATATTTACCTGTTAATTTCTTTGTCTTGCTATATAGGTTTTCATATTTTCTTTTGCAGCAGCTTCATCTACCTCTCTTGCCAATTCATAAATACATTTTCTGTTGTCTTTTCTGATGCTTTTTCTGACTTTGTTAGCTTCCTGAACCTTGACTAAAGTATTTCAAGATTTGCTTCAGTTCTAGTCTGTCTTCTTCATTTTCCTTTCCTTAATCTTTGCTGTAGTTTCTGTTCTTATCAATGATTTGTGTTGTCATTCTCTTTTTATCAGAACTTCTTCACAAGTCTTGTTCCATGTATTTTGCTCTTCTGTATCCACTATTTCTTCTAGCTGTTGTAACACATGATATGTACGAGGTGTGTTCAAATGAAACCAGACCAAACTGCAACAAGTGAACATACGTACGATGCGCATGATGACGTCACTTCTGGCGTAAACAGCATATACCAACCGTCAAGTTTGCAAAATTTCATTATCCACTGAAAACATGGCGAGTGTGATACGGAATCCGTCCAGAATTCATCAGCAAGCGGTGATTCGGTTTTTAACAGCTGAAGGATTTAGACCAGTTGACATTGATCACAGAATGCAGGCAGTTTATGGTGACAAAAGTGCGTAGAAGACAACAGTGAAAAAATGGACAACGATGTTTAAAGAAGGACGACCACAAAATCCAGACCACCCACAAAATGAAATGTATTACCAGCTCAACATAAAATGAAACCATTAAGGAAATGGTTATGAAGTCCTCAATTTTTAAGCTATTTTGATAATTAAAATCAATTAGATTGATTAAACCGTGGAGATGCTTTAATTTGCAAACAGAGTTTGTGTCATTTTAACTATAATGGGAATATGAAACTGTTTTCGTGAACTTTTAATTTATGTAAAAAAAATATGACATCAGTTTGTATGTTATATTTTGAGTTTGTGTTCTTATGTCTATTGTTTTACATGTTTGTGTTTCCAGTTTCTGGCACTTGGAACCCACTGGGGAATGATTCACATATTGGATCACATCGGGAACAATATCAGAGACAAGGAGATCATGGCTGTAAGTTTATATTATAACAGTATTCTGGGCTTGTTCTTCTAGAACTACAAATGTTTTTAGCTTGTGTTATGCCAGCAACAATGACAGGTGGAGATTAGGAATAGAAAGTGAATAAAAAAATGTAATCTGGAATAAACTTATTATTATGTCGAAACATGTTTTTTTATCAGAAAAATGATAGAATGATCTTGATCTATCAATGGTAGGACAGTTTTTAATAGAGTAAAAATTGTGGCTAATGATTATGGCAGAAAAGAGAGTTTAGTGTCAATTTGGGGGGGGGGGGGGGGGGGGGGGTGTCTTTATTCAAAGGTAGGAAATTCAATAAGTGTGGAAAAGAGACAATTACATGATCAGATGTTAGTCTCCTCTCCCCAGCTGGGGCAGTGTGAATGGACAGAGTCTCTTCTCCCTACATGATGCAGTGTAGACAGGGAACGTGTGCCTCATCTGAAGGCTTCATTTTATGGACTTTTCTAGCCTGTCTCTATTGTTCAGCTGCCACATTTATGGATGCCTTGCATGGTGCTGCACCTTCAGGAAGACATCTACACCAAGCAATTTGTAGCTTCCCAAGTGTCATATATTATGCCGAAGGCTTTTAGTGAAATCTAAAGTGTGTCTTTGAAACATTTAATTTGGTCACCTAGGGAGTACTTACTCTTCCGCATCTCACCATAAACATAACGGATAACTCTGAAATGAGTAGATAGTGGGCAGGGAGGTCTGAAACTTTCAAGAGCTGTGTCGTCCTGGTTATGATGGTGTTAATGCCAATGAAAGATCTGACATTTTGTCTTTGAAAGCACTCATTATGGGGACACTAGTTATAGATAAGGAGGACATGTTGAAATCAAGTCAATGATTACATGCCGGATAATAAATGAATTGGCAGTATGTAGTGTAGTTGTAGAGCACTCGCTTTTCAAGGCAACGGTACGAGGATCAACTCTTGCCACCGGCATGCTTCAGTCGACCCAGCTCTGTAGAGGGTTCATTTGTAAATGGTTCGAGAAAGAAAGACCCCCTCCTCACACAAGCTGTGACTTAGTACAATGAATTCTCCAACACTTCATCATTGATGAAAGTTTCTGCAATGGGACTTATTTAAAAAAAAAAAAGAAAGGAGTTTGATATCAAATATAGATTAGGGATCAAGATGCTGAGCAGCGCATGAGCTGCAGTGGTCAGCGACCCATAGCTGACTGCTAGGGTCAGGGCCAGCAAACCAGAGCTGCCAAGACCCTTCTACACCTCCACGCAGTGATCCTGGATAACAGGTTGCAGCAGGGCAGATTGGCTAAGGAGAAGGGATCGAAGAGGGAATGCTAACCCGGTACTCAAAAAATGCTTGCTGAAGTCGGGTGTGTTGGACCGAAAGGTGCAAATATCGCAGCCAAGCTGTAAACTACAACACAACGCATTCCGTTCTCTGGGCTACATTCTGCTACTTAAGCCCTTTCAGGGTTTGGTAGTGGGAGATTGACAACAAACGAAGCCAAGCCAAATATAGGTTAAGCAAGTAAGCAACTGAGAAAAAGGAGAAGGAGTGTGTACCACAAGTGAGCAACATAAACCATTAGTATCTATACCCATCACCATAGACTGAGAGAGACATAGCATCTATGGGTCCTTCCAGAGTAAAGTGATGCCAACTATGTATAACATAACACCCCTTTAACTGTTGGCAAACCTGTTTAGCTTTAATAAATGTTCCCTTATCTGCTTGACAAGCTTCTCTACACCCTCGTGGTGTGTGTATCCTAGATTCAGAACCGTTCTACAGACACAAATACGGTAATATTAGTACCAATAGCAAGGCATTTCTCTACCCTATAGTGATGAGCGTGTCCCAGATATAGAATCCTTGTTTTACAGCACCAAATATGGTAATATGGTACCAGTAGCGAGGTATGGATAACAATCTTCTATTCTGGAGACAGGCTCAAATCCTGGTAAGGTCTAGGTTTGTTCTATCAGGTGTGAGATAAAAATGTAGCCTGCACACTGCCACATCAAGTTATCCTTAATCCTTACTTACTTAGTCACTCCTCTCTTACCCCGTGGCGTAAATGTTTGCCAGAAAGAATGCCAGACCATAATATCTCCTGTCTTCCTATTGGCCTGGTTTCAGCTTAGTCCTCAACCTTATACAGACTGTCTTATCCACGTTCTTAAAATCATAATCCGTAGTTCACGCCAGTTTGTAATTTTTAAAGTCTGTCTGGTTTTCTTTCTGTGTGTTCTTGCAATCTAGTTTGTAAACTAATAGATATTTGGTTTATTGTGTCTTAACATGGTGGAGGGGACACCTCCATGCAGACCACCTTTTCTGCATTGTGGCTGTTAATTGAATATTGACGTTCAAATATAGATGGAATTCAGTAATCCACAATACACGTGACTCATTTTGTAGGAGGAGTGGCTTCTACCCTAGGGGTACATATTCTTCAGATACATAAATCAGACGCCAGCATTTAAAAAATGCCAAATTGCAATTCTGTTGTTCTTCTTCTTCTGTGATCGTTCTCAATCTCCAGCTATCAAGCTCTGAACAGGACTTTGCAAGTAGCAGGATGTAGAACGGAGAACGGAATGCATTGTCTAGTTTACAGCTTTTCTGCGACATTTGCACGTTTCGGTCCGACACATCCGTCATCGGCAGAGCAATGCTGTATTTGTTAGTACTTACTTACTTTAAATGTCCGGCAACCTCACAAAGTATTGGACCAGAAATCAACCGCCATGGAAATTCTTTAATTCACCGCAATGAGGTCTACCAAAGTACATGGCTCTTGCATTCTTTTACAGTTGCACAGATGTTCAGGGTCTTGGATGGCTCTTCATTGCAGCTATTGTCGTCCGCATGTCCCCTATTTTTTTTCAAGTTCGATCTACACTTGGACACTCCTGTTCTAATATGTTTAGAGCTCTCCACAAAGGGTATGACATGTTATGCCCTATCGCAAGTTCATATTTGATCTCCATCCATCCCACACCATATCTTTGACACCATTTTTCTGTGCAGTTTTTGCTCAAGTTTCTAGTCTGTAAACTGTACAGCTTGTAGGAAGTTTTCCTTGATTTCAGTCATTCCCCCTTCTGGATTATATCCCAAAATGGGGTGTCTGTGGTTGCAAGACTGATCTTTTTTCTTTTGACTTCTGACACATCTTCTGATTTTTTGTGCTAGTACTAGTAGCGTACCAAATGTTAATTCAAAAACCATATTTCTTTCAACAGCACACAACCACTGTCAACCAAATCAGCATAGACGACAATGGGGATTATTTGGCAAGCTGTTCGGATGATGGACGGGTAAATAACTGGTTTAAATTTGATATCGAACTACTTAAGGCATATTAAAATATAAACAGTACAGATGATAAGTATTTTTTCAAAAACAGAAACTATAAATCTCAATTTTCCTGTCCACTTGTGTCGGTGGACGTATTGGGGAGGTGTGACCTCCTTTGTTTCATATTTTTTGGCAGGTGAAAATTCACTGGTGACTTGTCAGGTCAATCCAAGTATATATTACCAAATGTTAAATTGGTTGCTCCTGGAATATTCTGCTCTGCTAACCACATAACCAAGACTTGATGTTATAGTCAAACAGTCCCCTTTTTGCGACATATTCTCCGTGGGGCGAGAATCCCTAGAATAATTTGAGTAGATTTTTAACGTGCGTGCCACTGCACACGGGTGTCTGATCTCACTTCTCAGGGGAAATTTTTACCGGATGATCCACGTTAAAAAATTCTGGTCTCCACCGTGATTTAAACCCGTGACATCTAGCACCCGAGGCGAACACCTTACCTCGAGACCATTGGGTCCCCCCGTGTGTTTACCAAGACAAAATCGGTAACACTGTAAGCTAACAGACATATTGTAAGAGTGAATCACGAGGGTTGGGCATGATGCTGGCTACTCCATCCAGTGGATACTTTTAGTCTCAAAAACTTCTACAGATATAGACAGGTCAATGGCTGATGGCTTGGCATATATTTGTTGAAAATGTATGCTCCACAGGGAGGTGAAAAGATTTTGATTGTTTGATTGAATGTCTTCTTCTTCTTCACCACATTAAAAATATTACTATTACATGTGGTTATCTGGTTAAAGGCTGTAGTGGAGAGTTCTTCAAAGCTTCCAAGCAGCTTTGCATGCATTTTTTTATGGGCCAGTGCTCATTTCGGAATTAAGCATATAACAGTCTTGCAGGATATGTCTAGGTTTTTGTACTTCTTGCCAGCCAATACACATTGGTGATAAAGTCAATTTTAGCCTGTGTAATTAGGGGTTGGCATTCAATCTGTTATGTCCTGTTTTCATGTGGAACAGGGTCACTTGCTCCGCTCGATCAAGGCAGTGATAGCTGTCTGTCATTTGGTCAACTTTTCTTATGGATTTGATAAGGATCTTCTTTTCTTGGAGGGTGATTGTTTGTTCTTATTGTTTTTGTGTTGCTCCCTCCTTTGGTAATTTGTCCCTCCTGGTATGTCACAGTGTGATGGTATCCACTGTAGCACTACCTCTCTTTTGGCTTTTAGTTCACCTAAGGCTTTTTTAATCTCTGGTAGTTTATCTTTTTTGAATGCTTTGCAGAACTGACATTGCATCTGTAAGGAATACAACTTGCTGGCATTGGCTTGTTGTGTTGGTAATAATTTCTGCAGTAATAAAATAATTAGTACATGTACTTTAGCCAAGTAGTTTGAACACAATTTTTCAGTGGATGAACTAGTGGTTTAAAAAAAATCAATCTGGATAGACAACATAAGATTTCTGCTCCTCCATTCTTCACTGCTCTTGTAGCTGATTCATCAGTATATTTATTGAATGTGATCGGAGGAAAGCTAAAGATAATCCAAAGCCATCGTTAAAATAAAAACAGCCGAATGAATTTGGATTTAACTTTGTCACTGTGTGGATCCCATAACCCCTTACTCGAGATGAAAGAAAAGAACCACTGAATCCCACTATGCATATTGAGAACGTCAGCTAAAGTAGGGTTGTGAAAGAGACTAGCAACCTCATCATGTAAAAGAAAGTGCCATAGAAACCACCTTCACAAGAGCACATCAATGATGCAGGCTTAATACCAGGCATGATAAAATGAAATCAGTCTTTGCTGCATCGTGCGTGCCAGTGCACGGGGAGCATGATGATGTCACAGTTCGCATAATAAGCACAGCCCATTGAACAAACAAGCACGTGTTCATGCTTTTCACATGCATAGGTTCTGCTGCAGATTGTTGATAACTTTGCTGGTGTGATACCGCATCCATCTAAGGTGGTTCAGCAATCAGTGATTCAGTTCCTAACAACTGAAAGATGTCGACCAGTTGACATTCATCATATAATGCAGACAATGTATAGTGTTGAAGACAACAGTGAAGGACTGGGCGCAAATGTTCAGGGAAGGATGCAGGTTAATGAAAGATCTTCCGCTGCCAGGTCAGGTGCACATTGTTGTGACAAAAGAAGCCATTAACCAAGATTGATGCAGCAATGAAAAACATTGAACTGAAATGGCCACACCGGACAGGCTGCGCACATTTTTTGGTCCGTTGTTTATGTTTCATTCTGACCTCTGTTTCTGAATACAGTTTGTGCCAGTTAGCAGCTTACAGTTTTGTCCATAATGTGTTAACAGAGTACAGTTTGTGCCAGTTAGTAGCTTACAGTTGTGCCCATAATGTGTTAACAGAGTACAGTTTGTGACAGTTAGCAGCTTACAGTTGTGCCCATAATGTGTTAACAAACAGAGTACAGTTTGTGCCAGTTAGCAGCTTACAGTTGTGCCCATAATGTGTTAACAGAGTACAGTTTGTGACAGTTAGCAGCTTACAGTTGTGCCCATAATGTGTTAACAGAGTACAGTTTGTGCCAGTTAGCAGCTTACAGTTGTGCCCATAATGTGTTAACAGAGTACAGTTTGTGCCAGTTAGTAGCTTACAGTTGTGCCCATAATGTGTTAACAGAGTACAGTTTGTGCCAGTTAGCAGCTTACAGTTGTGCCCATAATGTGTTAACAAACAGAGTACAGTTTGTGCCAGTTAGCAGCTTACAGTTGTGCCCATAATGTGTTAACAGAGTACAGTTTGTGCCAGTTAGCAGCTTACAGTTGTGCCCATAATGTGTTAACAGAGTACAGTTTGTGCCAGTTAGCAGCTTACAGTTGTGCCCATAATGTGTTTACGGAATACAGTTTATGCCAGTTAGCAGCTTACAATTGTGCCCATAATGTGTTAACTTGTGAACATTTAGTACACTTGGACAAGCTAATGGTCAAAAAGTCAAAAAAAGACCAGCTAAAATAGCAAAGAAAATTGGCACTTGGAACATCTGCGCACTAACCAATACAGAGCCTGCAATAGTTGCATGTATGGAAATGAAGGAGATTAATAACATCGAGGTATCAGATGTGAGCTGGAAAAAATTAAGCATGAAGGAAATACACCTAAACTATGTATTAATATGGAATGGTAGGCAAAGGCACAGGTCGCCTTCCATCGTAGACCACGATGGCATAATTTATTTTGCTAGCGCTATTTTTAGTAAGGATTAACTGCGCTACTTTTTATCCTCACTCTCTCGTATCGAGCCGCCTGACCCCAGTGGTTAGTCAAGGACAAGACGACTAGGGGGCAACTACGAGATGCAGGGGACTCCGCATCAAGCACCTGTAAAAAGGACGGCGGAGTCCAGAGTCGAACCCACACCACCTGATCACGAGGCCGATGGCTTAACCACTTCACCATGGAATCCAATGATATTACAACACAGGAAAGGGCAAAACACGGGGTTCAGTTTATAGTGCATCCAGAGACTGCAGAATTTATTACAGATACAGAGTACATATAAGATCGAATAAAAAAAATAAAAATGGCTGAAGGAAGAGAAACAACGACACTAATACAAGTATACGCGCCTTGTAATGATGGCCACAATGAAGAAGAAAGAGACGAGTTTTTCTACAACTTGTTAGAAGTTTAAAAAAAAAGTCAACGACAAAGACAGACTAATTGTAATGGGTGACTTCAACGGGAGAGTAGGAAGAAGGAGAATGCCTTGGGAGAACTATCTTGTCGAGCCGGTGTGCAGATTATGAACTTGTAATCACAAACAGCATATTTCAACACCGCCCTAGTCAGATCAGAACATGATACAGGTGGAACAGTAATGACCAAGCATTGCAGATTAATTTCATACTAACCAGGCAGAGAGAACTAGACAACATGTTACAGAGTTCAAAGCAATGCCTATAATAGATATTGGCACATATCACCAGCTACCAGCCAGTGCATATGGCACACTACTAACAACACCCACATAGGCGTAACAGAATAAAAGACCCCGGAGTAATAAACATAAAGAGACTACACAATGAGCAAGTCAAGAAAGAGTTTTGCTGTGAGATTAACAGTGTATACAAAAAAATACCACAAGAAGTGCACAAAAATAGAAACTAAATGGGTATATTTCAAAAATACAATTACTAATTACCTGAAGAAGAACTGCGGTCTTCAAAACACAAGACAATGCAAAAAACAAAACAATGTGGTGGAATGAAGAGGTGAAAAAAGCTGTGAAAAATTAAAATGAACTCTGAAATATGGGTGCAATCAAAAACAGAAGACGATTATGCACATTACAAAACAGCAAGAAGAGATACAAGTAGAATTATAAAGAAGGGCAAAAGAAAGTTCATGGCAAAAAATATGACGAGACGCTAACAAACCTATGCAAAGAATCTCCAAGAGAGTTCTATAAAACTGTTGAAAAAATTAGACTGAGAGACGGATGTTTTATCCCTTTAACCATCTTAAATGACAAACAGATCATCGCATTACTAAACGAAAACATGAACAAAATTGAGATTGGAGGAATATTTCAAGGAACTTCTCAATACGGCAGATATAAGCGATAATGAAATATTCACACCAAGTCACATGGAGAGAGAAGAACTACCAATCATAGCAGCAGAATTTGAACAAGCTATCAAAAAGAGTCCACGAAACAAGGCACCAGGAATAGATGGTATTACAACATAGGCTGTACAAGCCTGCAGAGAAACAGGAGTAAAATGACTGTTAAGAATAATGAATGTAGCATGGACAACAATGGAAGTTTCTGAGGACTGGTAAAAATCAATAGTTATACCCATTTGGAAGAAAAAAGGAAACAAAAGAGACTGAAGCATACAGGGAAATATCTCTGTTGAGCCATATAAGGAAAATGCACGTGAAAATCCTTGAAAACAGAGCAAGACCAATAGTCGAAAGACAATTAAGTGACACACAGTTTGGCTTCAGAAAAGGAAGAGGTTGCACAGACGCCCTATTTACTCTAAGACAGATTTGTGAACAAACTAATGAATTTAATCAGGAACAGAACATCGTCTTTGTAGACCAGGAGAAAGCGTTTGACCGAGTGGATAGAAACAAGCCAAAGGCAATGTATAAAAACAGCCAAAGTACTGTGAGAACACCAAGTGGACTCACTAAGTGGTTTGCAGTTAAGACAGGGGTAAGACAGGGATGTGTACTATCATCACTTTTGTTCATTGTATACATGGATCAAATAACAACTGAAGCAAAACCAGAAACCACCACAATGAATGAGCTCCTTTCATTTCGATGAACAAACCCTCCAAGAATATCTGAATGTCCTTGACAATGCCTGCAATAGATATAATATGAAGATTAGTTCAGCAAAGACTGAGGCAATGTAAATCAGCAGAATAGAGAAAACACTAAATATACAGATAAAAAGTACAGAGCTTGATTCTAGGAACCAACATCATCACACAGGGGACATTCCCATAGATGCTCTGTTCTTCATCCAAGCAGCCAGCCAAGCATATATATATACTCAGAGTCCCAGTCAGGTGTTGATTTAGTGTTTTTTGGATCTTTACAGACAGAACACACATTCTCCATTCTCCCTTAGTCACTCCCAAATCTATCATCCTCTGCATATATGCATTTTCACGACCTTCTGTCTCTTCATCATTCTGTAGACTGTTCATGATAGCCATTATCAACTCAACCCTGTCTCTCGTCATCACCGCGGAACGTCCCGCCACTGCATCAATTACAGAGCTTAAAGAAGTCAGTGAATTCAAATACTTGGGTAGCATGTTCACACAAAATGGAAGGCTAGATAGAGAGGTAGAATCAAGAACACAGAAAGCTAATGCGGTTTCCTATCAACTCTCACCATTACTAAGACACAAACACATTCCAATGAAGATAAAGAGACAGCTGATAAAAAGTATTTTTATACCAACTCTATGTTACCAGTGTCAGACATGGATTCTCACTAAGACACAAGAAAGAAAAATCATGGTATGTGAAATGAGGTGTCTGAGAAAGGCTGTCGGGGTCACAAGGCTGGACAGATTAAGAAACAAAATAATCAGACAGACAGTGGGTGCAACACTGTGTATGGAATACAGATAATAAAATGGTTCGGACACCTGACAAGATTGCAACCAAAGCTACCAGCTGCTCGTATCTACAATACCAGACATCAGGGTTGTAGAGCAAGAGGCAGACCACATGAAAGATGGATAGATGGTGTCAGTAAGACACTGAAGAAACATGAAATGATAACAACATCGGTGACAAACATGGCACATGACAGAAAACTACATCTCCCCATGGTGTCTATCGACACAAATGGATAGAAGATGATGATGATGCATTAATACCGGTGGACTGTCATCGGAGCTTACATTCACTAGCAGAGGAATTTGCTGTGTTGTTTGGGACAGTTCAAATGGTGGTTTGGAAGAAACTAAAGTATCAGAAGGTGTGTTTATAATGGGTCCCACAGAAGCTGACCGATCACCATTAGGAAGAACACATGTGGTAGAGTTTGAACAACTTGCTGCGTTACGAAACAGAGGGTGATGCGTTTCAGCTGCACATAGTGGCAGGTGATGAAACGGGCTGCCACCATTTTGAGCCATGCAGCAAATCAGCGAGCATGGAATGGAAACATCCAGGATCACCAAAACACCATAAAATGAAGTCACACATTTCTGATGGTAAGTTTATGCTCACTGTATTTTTTACATGAAGAACTTTTTGTTGGTAGACTTTAAGAGCCTGGCTTGAATATCAATGCGTTCCGCTACAAGGACACACCAGACAAGCTGTACAAAGCCATCAAAAATAAGCGACCCGGCATGCTTTCTTTGGTGTGATTCTGTTGCACAACAGATCTCACCTACATGTCACGAACATTGAGCAGGAAGAGTCAGAAGGGAAAACATGGGAAGTTCTGCCACACCTATCTTAGTCCCGATCTGTCATCATGTGACTGTGACTTTCATTTGTTCAGACCCTTAAGAAAAGCTCTAAATGGACAACGGTTCTACTTCAATGCAGACATCATAACAGCGATGATCAAATGGTTCAATGATTAACCAAAGTTCTTTTTCGTGTTCGGTATCTGTCGTCTTCCCAGGCAGTGAAATGTGTGTCTAAATGACTATGTTGACTTCTTCTAATGGCCCTCAGTGCATGCTTGCTTTCTAACAATTGCTTTGTTTCATTCTGCTACATCTACTGATGTACCTTTCATGTGTTTGTAATACTTGTACTTTGCCTGACCAAGTACTGACATCTATTTCCTATGCTTTTTCATTGCCTGACCTTATACTGACATTTATTCCCTGTACTTGTTCATTACCTGACCATATATTGACTTTTATTCCTTGTGCTTGTTCATTACATGACAATATACTGAATTTTATTACTTGTGCCTGCTTATTACTTGACCATATACTGACTTTTATTTCTTGTGCGTGTTTATTGGATTTTTATTAGGTAATCATCACAGGCCTCTATGCTACAGAGAGCAATCAGGTTGTGACGTTTGACAGACCAGTGAAGGCTATAGCCCTAGATCCATTTTACTATAAACCTAACAGTAGGAGACATTATGTCACTGGTGATGACAAGGTAAAGTATTTATTCAGTTACATGCAACTTGAACAGCCATTATAATACAGAATAGAATCAATCCATTAAGACTGACTTCTTTTCTCATTGATAATGAACAGTCACTGAAGTTAAAGTCTGAGGATACACAAAGAAAAATACAGATTATGACAATAAAAGAGGGAATAGCTACAAATTAACTAAAGAAAGGCCCAGATTAGATATAAGAAATATTTTTTTAGTCAGAGAGTGGTGAATGCGTGGAATACATTGCCACAGGAAGTTGGGGAGACAGGGACATTTAATGCATTTAAGGATAGATTGGATGGGCATAGTGTTTAGAGTAATGAAATGTAAATTAAAACTGTTTGTATACAGACTCTGCAGAGTCTTCTAAACCAGTATAAAGACGTTAAGTTAAAAGCACCTAACAACAATCAAATTGTATTGGTAGACACAGTACTTTAAGAGGTTGATTCATTCAAATATTTTAGTAGTAATATAGACAAGGTTGGAGGTACTGATAGAGATATCAAACCGACATCATCATCAGTCCCGTTACCAAACAGGTCTTTGGGGAACCAATAATACAAATTGTTGAACCAGTTCCCGCCATTCCACTCGGTTTTGTGCTAGTATATTTATTCTAGCTATGAACCTTCCTGTCTACTCTCTGAAGTTATCTTGCCATTTCTTTTTCTGCCTCCCTCTCTTACGCTTCCCAGGCACAGTACCTTGCAATCATTACTTTGGTAGTGATAGAGATTTCAAATTAAGTGTACAAAAGTCAAGAATGACTTTTATTGCTTTAGGGAATTTGTGGAAATCTTCAATTTCAATGTCAAGTCTGTACTGGTGGACAGGATGGGCTAGTGGTTAAGTGACACTGCTCGCACCCCGATGGTGCTGGGTTTGTTCTTCATCACAGCACCGGCCGTTACCCTGGGAAAGCAAACCTTTAGAAAATGCAAGAGGCAGAAGACCCTTACATAAAATACATGCTAAAGTTGGATGCACTGGGCCAACAGGCGCAAAATAAAAACAGTGAAACGCACACCGCCTTGGAGAATAATAAAATTAGGCGAATACAAAAAAAAATAAGTCTGTGCTGTATTGCTCTGTGACATAGGGAACAAAGATAAGTACAACCGAAAAGGTCCACACTTTCATCAATGGATACTTACACCAAATTGAGGGAATAAAATGGTATGATAAAGTCACTAAAAAGTCACTCTGGGAAAGAGTCGGGCAGATGCCAGTAGAATTTGATGTAAAGAGACAGAGTTGGTGATGGATAGGACACATATTACAGGCAGTCACTGTTCAGGAATTTCTCAGGACAAGTGAAGCAGGAGCAGAACTAAAGACTTCAAGAAAAGAAGTCGAGACAAACCTAAAAAATTGGGGGTGTGGACGGGGAAATGATGACGCAGGACAGGAAGACTTGGTGAGTATTTGTTGAGAACATGCTTCGCAAGGTATTGGAGGTCTTTGATTGATTGATTGACTGCTCTCTTCCCTATGCAGCAAAGATGGCGCCTAATAGTCAGCTGGTCTAACTTTGCTCTAATGTTTTAGTCCAATATGCTGTCGAAGGCGGATGTATCAGACCAAAAGGTGCAAATATTGCAGTCAAGCTGTAAACTAGCGACACAGCGCATTCCATTCTCCGGACTACATCCTGCTACTTGCAAAGCCCTGTTCAGGGCTTGGTAGCGGGAGATTGAGAACGAACGCAGAAGAAGAAGAAGAAGTGCCGCCTACTCACAGATTTGACTGGAATTCACACTAGTCAATGACTTACACTTGTTTCCACATAAACGTGTTGTGATTTTCCATTTGGAATAATTAGTTTGTTCATTTTGTGGTGTTTTCCCACTGATTATTCTGGCATTGTCATAGACTGTTTGAAATAGTATTTCGGCTGCCCTGTTTTGTATTTTCATGGTCCAGTGCATATGGTTGAGCTTCACAAGATTGGCATCCTTCACCCTGTTTGCTGACAATGCTAGTTTTAGTGGGGCTAGGAAATTACACATGGTTCAATAATAGACTAACAAATCGGCCGGGAGAGATTGGGTTCTGCCCAGCTAGCAACATGCCCAAGACACATCGCTCACATGCTGAGTGATGCATTTAATCCTCTGTCCCAAGGCAGCAGAGTACTTGGCTCTCCTCAAGGAGTCTGCAAGGACCTTGGTTGACACATCATGAAACCACGAGGTGCCAGGGCTTCATCCCCAGATATTGGAAGTACAATGGGAATTGCAACTTGGAGTGTCCTCTTTTGCTGCAGCACATGACCATGGTAATGGTTGTTCGTACAACGGCCATTGATTCCTAAGTGTTATTATAATTATTCCCTATGCCAGGCAATGAAATATATAAAAGGTGTATGTAGGTAAGGTCTGTTGCACCAACTGTCCATAATCACGATGAGTGGCTTGAGTCCCAGGCTGCATGCAATGAGGATGTCTTTCTGATTTGACTCAGCCAGGTGTTGCGAGGACTGCCTCAGGGACAGGACAACGATGAACAGGGCTGTATACCGTCTTTGATGTCCATAACCTGCTTTAAGAGCTGATGGGCGGAGTACCTCCATGGCGAGGCAGGTTACAGGTCCAAATAAGAACAGATACTGGTGGTTTAGTATGATGAAGGTGCTTTTGAAACTTTAGTTACTCCTCTTCTACCCAAGGGGGTGTAAAGGTCTTTATATATACTTGCAATCAAGTGTGCTTGGCCTGTTATGTTTTTACATGAAGTTTCTGGCATTTATGCTGGGCAACTGTTGGGTATTCTGTTAGCTTTAGAATGTTTACATGGACAGCTGATAACAGCCTGTTCTTTTACATTTTCAACTGCCAATGGTTCTTTTACATGCACAATATGTATGCAGGACCTCAGAGTTATCATCCATCTCCTATGGGACTATGCACCGGTCTCACCTCCTGTGATTCCAGAAGGTGCTTGAAACTTGCGAGATTCAAACACCTCACCGTTTTGCACTTTTGTTCATCTCTTGAGAGGTGGCTGCATTACTAATCAGCTATAGAAACCCCTGCCTTGCATTACAAGTTATACATTTTGTAACAGAAATAAAAATTGTGTGTGTGCATATAATTGATTAAATGTTTTGCTTTCTTTTGCATAACATAGTAATGTCAGTCTGTTAAAACATTTTTTTAATGGTTATAAATTGTGCTTCTTTGATTTTATATTGTTTTCCGTCCTTTCATTGTTCCATTATTTTCCTTTGAAACCTCTTTTGTAGCTAATTCTCAATGAGAAGAGTGGCTTTCTTGGCCGTCACAAGATGACTGTTCTCCACCAAGGTGAAGGACCGATCCGAAATATCAAATGGGGTGGAGAGTTCATTGCCTGGGCCAACAATAATGTGAGTTGTAGCTATCTTGACATTAGAGGAATGTTCTACAACTTATCTATTTATTATTAAAAAATGTCAAAACATTCAGAGTGGTTAATATTATAAGTAAAATGTTACTACTAAACAAAGTTTCTTTTGTTGTCAAAACTCTTTTAACCTTAGCAACCCTTCATTTAAAATTGATGCAATTTCCTCTTGCAGCTCATTATTTTTCAGCACGTCACATTTTACTATGGTTGTTGACTTTTGCAGTACAAAAGGGAGTCCGACAGGGATGTATACTCTCACCTTATCTGTACAACATATATGCGGAATGTATAATGAGAAATGTGCGAGAAGATGAGAACATTGAAAGTTTCGACCCATTTACGATTGGGGGGTACAAGATTCCAGAGTTACGATATGCAGATGACACAGTGATACTATCAAGAAGTGCGGAAGGGCTAGAGCAGCTACTTTCAGCAGTTAATGGACATAGTAAAGATCAAAATCTGTTCATAAACATAAACAAAACAAAGATAATGACCACCGATAAAACACAATGTCAGCATACATTTACAGTGGGTGGTGAGGAAATAGATCAGGTTACACATTTTGAATATCTGGGCTCCAGAATCGACAAAAATGGTGACTGCTCGAAAAAAATCAGAAGAAGACTAGCTATGGCAATGCAGAGACTGAACAGCCTGAAGAAATTATGGCAGGGCACCAACAAAACAATAAAAGTAAAAGTCTTGAGAGCCTGTGTTTTTCCTGTGGCAGCTTATGGCTGTGAAGCATGGACGATTACCAAAACTTCTAGACAAAGAATCGAATCCTTCGAGTCAAAATGTTACAGAAAGATCCTCAGAATACCCTGGACAGAGAAAAGAACAAATGTACACATTCGGCAAGAGTTGAGCATAGAGGAGAACTGGTTTATCAATTCCATTTTGGCTAGAAAATGCAAATACTTTGGTCACATCAAGAGACACAACGGTCTTGAGAGGACGGTGATGGAAGGTATGGTGCCAGACAAAAGAGGAAGGGGTAGACCAAGAAGACGATGGCACCAAGATATCCAGGAGTGCCTGAGTATGACAGTGGCGGAAGCTGGAGTTTTGGCAAGGGAACGAGTTTCTTTCAGACAGACTGTGATGGGAGCGACGTTCTACAAAGGACATGCTACATGATGATGTTGACTTTGAGAGCCTGTAACCTTTTTATTTGTTGGTCTATAGATATGATTTTTGTGTGTGTAGGGACATAAATTAATAAAGAGCTTGTTGGCGTTTTTGGTGTGTGTAGGTTAGTTTTTGAGATACAAGAAAATGAAGGTCAAAATGGTGAAAAAACAGCACAAACATTTAGACTCACCTATTTCTGGGTGGGCCTAGTGTCCAGTCAATTTTTGGAATTGCCACAAATAAATCAATGATAGTGTTCTTTCACAATATCAGCATATCTTTTAGTTTCCTCTACAAATGTATTTATAACATCTACATAAACAAACTAAACAGATCTACCTCAGGAAAATCTGTTGCAAAAACTGAACTTCCCCATTCTCAATATTGGGTGAATCTTTAAATCCAAGTGAAAAACAGAAGAAATCATTTCCAAAAGTTTAAAATAAATTTCAAAATCGCCATTATTTTTTATTATACTGCACAAGATGGAAGTCAAACTCATTACAATCAAATAAGCAGTATATGAGCTGCAGCGGTCAGTTACCCATAGCTGACTGCTAGCGTCCGGGCCAGCGAACCATAGCTGCCAAGACCCTTCTACACCTCCACGCGGTGATCCTGGATAACAGGCTGCAGCAGGGCAGACTGGCTAAGGAGAAGGGATCGAAGAGGGAATGCTAACCCGGTACTAAAAAAATGCTTGCTGAAGTCGGATGTGTTGGACCGAAAGGTGCAAATATCGCAGCCAAGCTGTAAACTACGACACAACGCATTCTGTTCTCTGGACTACATTCTGCTACTTAAGCCTCTTCGGGGTTTGGTAGTGGGAGATTAAGAACGAACGAAGAAGAAGAAAGAAGAAGAAATAAGCAGTATGTTCTGATGATTTCTATGGTAGCCCGGTTTGGTTATCTGTGATTAGAACAACCTTCATTTTCTTCCATAAAACAAAACATTTTTGTCCTTCACTTTAAAACAACGAAGGTTTGTTAAAGGTTAAATCTTTTTTCTTATTTTAATTAGAACATCCTTGTAAGTTGTACAAATATTAATTGATGTTGGGAATAAAACAAATTAATTTTTTTTACCTATTTTTTTGTATACAAAATGCAACTGCTGCCTTGCAGTTAGGCTGGGGACAGCCAAAGGCTAAGGAGGGCAACCCTACAGAAACGCCTGTTGAAATCGGATGCACTGAGCCACAGGCTAACAAATTAAAACAGTGCAACGTAAATATCGCTGTAAACAGCGTACGAAGAAGTATACAAAATGGTAGACATTTGTTTTGGTTTCTTTTAAACTTGTTTATATGTGTTAAAGCACTTGCTTTTCGTGGCAAAGATATGGGGTCCAACTGCTTCTAACGGCAGCTCCAGTTTACCCAGCTGTAAATGGGTACCTGGCTGATGGCTAGGTAAGAAAAAAGGCAGCGAGGAAAGGAACTGGCCACTCTACCTCACAAAGCTATGGCTTTGTACAATGAAGGCTCTAATACTTCACCCCTGAATGAAGTGTCTACCCTTACTTTATAAGTGTTAAAGTAATTAGAAGCTTCTTTCTCCTTTTTTTCCCCTTTCTTTCTTCTTTTATTTCTTCTAATTTTATCTTTATGATATTCTTAAATCATATTTACTATAAATTATAACATATTTCAGGGTGTGAAAGTTTATGACATTAGCTCCAAGACCAAGATTACTAAAATTGATAAGGACCATGAGTAAGTCAGTCTTATTTCTCCACTTTTAACCTTTACACTGTCTCATTATTTTTTCAGCACGTCACATTTTACTATGGTTGTTGACTTTGAGAGCTTGTAACCTTTTTATTTGTTGGTATATAGATATGATTTTTATGTATGTAGAGACATCAATTAATAAAGAACTTGTTGGTATTATTGTTTTTGATGTGTGTGTGTTAGTTTTTGAGATACAAGAAGATGAAGATGAAAATGTTGAATAACAGCACAAACATATAGTGTCACGTGTTTTTGATGTTCCTTGTTTGAAAAAAATGTTTTCAAAGTTCTACAGAGGACGGATAATCAATGTTTACAAGATGGGCATATCTGTTAGTTTCCATTATAAATGTATTTATTATATCTACATAAACAAGCTAAACAGATCTTCCTCAGAATAATCTGTTACAAAAGCTTAACTTCCCCATTCTCAATAACGGGTGATTTTTAAAATCTAAATGAAAGAAGAAATCATTTCCAAATATTTAAAACATATTTCAAAATCGCCATTGTTTTCAAGCGGAACTTTCTACAATCAAAAGAACAGTATTTTCAGCTGATTTCTACAGTAACGTAGTTGTCTTTATGATTAAACGCTTTGAAAAAATGTAAAATCAGTCAAATAAAAGCGGCAAACAATGCCTCAGGCAAATTTTTTCTCCAATGGGTACGTTAAAGTTAAATGAGTGTATTACTGCTACCGCTGTTGCAGGTAACCCTCGTAAAGAAAGCCTTTATGGACATTCTTCCTTGCACTTTTGAAGTTGTGATGTCTGTAGCAATTAATTTGACATGAGGATGTTGTTAGTCAACCCTTTTAAGTGACCTTTTACAATTTGCTAGGAAACACTGGTCATTTACAGTGAATTGGTAAATATTCCAGTTGGGAAATGTGTCTAGTTATTGTATAATTTATCATGCTGAAGTCAGATTTGTCGGACCGAAAGGTGCAAATATCGCAGTCGAGCTGTGAAATATGACACAACGCTTTCTGTTTTCTGGGCTACATCCTGCTACTTGCAAAGTTCTTTTCAGGAATTGGTAGCTGGAGTTTGAGAACAAACAAAGAAGGAAAAAAAGGATAATTTATGGACTTATACTTGGAATCCTGGTATTCAAACAGACATGTTAATATATTTGGGGCAGGTACAAATAATTTGGATAGATTTTAAACTAGAATCTTGAATGGTATTTTTGATTTCTAACTCTGCCAATGGATTATTAACATGCCCTGCACTGAACACGGGAGTCCTGAGTCTGATCTCACTACCCAAAGATCAGGGGAATTTTTACCAGAAGATCCACATAAAAAAATCCTGGTCTCCACCGTGAAATGAACCTACGACTATCGACACCCGAGGCGGACACCTTACCTCAAGACCACTGAGTCCCCCTTTATTTATGGACATCCCTGTGTAATATATGATAAAAATGTAAAGGATATCCTTCAGCACACTTAATCGCTGGTCAGGAATGAAATGTTAGAGATTTCATGATATTAAGCTTGGGCTTGTTAGGGTGTTGCTGCCTTTTCCTTCCCTAAGTCAGGTACTCATTTACAGCTGGGCCGATTACGGAAAAGTTGAACTCACCTTTGCTGTGAAAAACAAGTGCTTTACCAATACACTAATGCGCCGCTCATATAATAATAATACTGAAGACAAAGACTACGGTAACATACAATCAACATAGGCAGATGAATATAATCATCAATAGAGAAATAATCAAACAAGTTCAGAAGTTTACATGTTTAGGGCAAACCATCACAGACAATGCCTGCAATGAGATGGAAATTAAGACATGGGTAAAAAAGGGCCATCAGAGAATAGCAGAAATTGCTAACCTCAAAGAATATCAGGATAGAATTAAGGCAAAGAATAATCACTATTCATGTATGGTAATTGCACTGTATGGGGATGTATATGGACTGTGGCAAAATGAAAAATGCTTGAAATGTGGTGTTATCATAGAATGGAACGAGTTGGACAGAAAGAACGTCCAATGACAATATCCTCATTGAGGTAGGCATACAAAGACAAATATTGAAAATGATAACAGAAACGAAGCTTGAGTTGGCTGGGACAAAATATGTGACTTGAAAGTCTTCTACAGAAGATTCTAGAGAGGGCAAGATCTGGGGGAAAAGAGGAAGAGGGCGACCCAGACTCATCTTTACATCTCAGACATGCAGAGACATTAAAGTATAAAATTGTGTTGTAATAAAGAGAACTGCAGAGGAAAGGGTCAAATTAAGAGATATGCTCAGACAACCATACAACCATTCTTTAGACTAATCAACCAGAGGATAGGGTTGAATGGAGAGACATGGTCAAACAACCTTACAACCAGTCTTAGGACTAATCAACCAGAGGATAGGGTCAAATGGAGAGACATGCTCAGACAACCTTACAACCAGTTTTAGGACTAATCAACCAGAGGATAGGGTAAAATGGAGAGACATGCTCAGACAACCTTACAACCAGTCTTAGGACTAATCAACCAGAGGATAGGGTAAAATTGAGAGACATGCTCAGACAACCTTACAACCAGTCTTAGGACTAATCAACCAGAGCATAGGGTAAAATGGAGAGACATGGTCAAACAACCTTACAACCAGTTTTAGGACTAATCAACCAGAGGATAGGGTAAAATGGAGAGACATGCTCAGACAACCTTACAACCAGTTTTAGGACTAATCAACCAGAGGATAGGGTAAAATGGAGAGACATGCTCAGACAACCTTACAACCAGTTTTAGGACTAATCAACCAGAGGATAGGGTCAAATGGAGAGACATGGTCAAACAACCTTACAACAGTGATATTCCGGTCATGCCCATTGGTTCTCAGTCTCACTCACCAAATGGGTACTTATGGTATATTTAAAATATACTTTTCTGTATTGTGCTGTATATGCTTTCAGAGTGCTTAAAATATACTTGTCATTGTGATTGTTATTGCTACTTTGCCTAAACATCACATCAATTGCTTTAGTTGTTTCTGGGAGGGCTGTCCAAGTCACTGCCAATCACAGTTTGAGGTTACCTTCTGAGTTTTAAAGAAAGCCCTAGAAACATTACCATATAAATGAAACATGATTGACAGAGTGAATAACTTGTTTTCCGGCCGATCAGGAAAAAAAGATAGAATTATGAACATTTTTTTAATACATCACCCACAGCATGCGTCCTGAGCTGTGTGTCTGCCAGCTAGTGTGGCGGGATGCAAGAACACTTTTGATCGGCTGGGGAGACAAAGTCAAGGTACGTTTATCTGTTGGCTCTAAAGGTCATAATGCGATTAACATAAAAGTTTAGTATTTTGTTAAATTATGGATACGTTATTTTAATATATACCATTTCTGTTTGTTATGTTAATGAACACTTGGTGTGTTGAACATATGGAAAAGCCAAAAGAAGCGTACATTCGTGTATTGACAGCATATGGAAGTGGTTAGAGTTGATAATGAAATCTGCTAACTCGTTATGATAAAAATTAAAGTGTGGCAAGGCTGTATCCTTTCACCAGATCTTTTGAATTTATACAGTGTAACAGTCATGAGGAGTCTAAAAGGACCTCACCAATATCAAAAAGAAGAGTATGAGGATCTGTGAGGATTAATAATAGGAGGACATATGATTAATAATCTGCATTATGTTGAATACTTGGTGCTAATAGCTAATAATGAATTAGCGATTTGGCATAAATTGGTCACTGTCGACACAGACTTAAGAAAAGGATTGAATCTTTAGAACTATAATGCTATAGGAGGGTGCTCAAAATACAAAGGATAAGGAAAAGAAAAAATGCAGACATCCTAAAAGAACTGGATATCGATTAAATTTGGTTGGAAATTTGCTTATCTAGAAAGCTAAAATAGTTTGGTTTTATCAAATGCCATAATGGCCTGGAGAGAACTATAATGGAGGGTATGGTGCCTGGCCTGGGGGAGGAACCTACCTCCTACCAGGTGCGTCAGCAGGGTTGTGGATTGCTGAAAGGCCTCCTAATTTGGAGGTTAGCTGCCAATAAATAAGCAGCCGTGGACAAAAACGGGTTGGCAGGCATGGAGGCTGTAAGGAGGCAGCCCCTCTACCATGCAAAGACACAACAGGCTAATCACCTATTTGTCTTAAAAAACGATTACAGGTCAAAATGGTGCCTGGACAGCGGGGCAGAGGAAGACCGAGGAGAAGATGGACACAAGCCATCACAGAAGTTCTGAATATGATAGCGACAGAGGCGGGAGTTCTGGCTAGAGATTGAGAGTCATGCAGACCTGCTGTTGTGAGAGTGACGTTCTGCAAAGGACATGATAATGATGATGTCGACACAGCTGAAGAATTTTTACTTTGCTGATGACTTGGCTCTCTGTCCCACAGCCAGGATACACTACAGAGAAAGATAAATAGTCTCGATGTATGGTCTCCGAGGTTAGGGCTACGAGTCCACAGAGGGTAGGACTACAAGTCCACAGATGCAAGACCAAGATTATGAGAATAAATGCGAGTGAGAATGCTTCGATTGTACTGGACACTGCTTTCCTCCAATATGTGGATTCATTCCTTTATCTAGGCAGCAACGAGGACAAAATTTGGGGCACAGAGAATGACATCCACTGTTGAATCCAGAAGACACAGGGAGCATTTATTATGTTTGATAAAATCTGAAGATTTCAGGAAATCAGGTCCATGACGAAGGTTATGATTTTCAACTCAAATATCAAATTGGTTTTGCTCTATGGTTCAAAGGCATGATGGACAACAAAAGAGTTAACATGCAGGGTGCAGGCATTTGTGAACGGTTGCCTGCACAGAATTTTGAGTTTGAAATGGTATGATAAGGTCACATTGTTGATCTGTAGTGCATGTTGAACCAACTATCTCAGTGGCCCAAGAGGTGAAGTAGAGATGTTGCGGATGGATAGGTCATACATTGAGAAGGGATACTAGTTGCACTGGAACCAGGTGGGAAAGAATAAGAGGTAGACCTCAACACACCTGAAGATGGGAAGTGGCGGCAAATAGAGAAGGCACTGGCCGGTCGTGGATAGAGTTAGAGAGATTGTCCGCTGATCGAAGCTCAATGCGATTATTTGTTGAGGACCTATGCTTTGCACAGGGTTGAGGGTTTTTGATCTGATTTGTTGACACAATAAACATGGCCAATGAAGTTTAAAGACTAAATTTAAATATCTCCAAAACAGAGACAATGGTCATAAAAGGAAAGAGGCTGAATAAATATGAGGTTAAGATAGATGGAAAGACATAGCAAATTACAAATTGCTGTCTTGGTATCATCATAATGAATGAATGGAAGGTGTATATAAGAAATAAAGAGCAGAATGACACTAGCTAAAGCTGTTTTCCAGAAGATAAGAAACATGTGGGCAAGCAGGTTTTTGACTCTGAAATTGAGAGAGCGGAAATTGGAAAGCTAAATGGAAACGATTTTGCTTTGTGGATATGAACCCTGAACCATGAATAAACTGAGAAATCATTTTCAGCAACAGAAATATGGCTTCTGAGAAGAATGCCATGTATACACCAGACAGCAAAGGCATCTAATCGAGTCATATTATATTCAACAATTTTGCTAATTAAAACTAAAGTAGAGAAGACCTTGTTCAAGTTGTGGTCCTGGAAACAGACTGCTATCATGCAGCCTATATGACAGGGTTAACGTTAAATCTATCCTAAGTCACGGTACTATTTAATGTATATATGACAGGGTTAACGTTATTCTATCACCACTTTATTACTAACTTATCACCACTATCACTCCCTAACTCACACTTTAATTAAACCACTAACAATTCTTTTAACAACAGCAAAACAATGAATGTTTATTTGTTGAACATTATACACATTATAATAGTAATACTAAGCATGAGAATCGTTGAGAGTTTTGTTATCAACACTTCTCTAATTATATTGACTTTCAAGAGTTGCGTGCAATTAGCACAGGTTTTTCTCTTGCACTAAAATTACCCAAAGTTCTCATCACGTGGTCAGATCTAGCAATTGTTCTATTCACCGTCTATATCACTGTGCGTTGATATGATGCTGTCTAGCTACTTGTTCTCAGTCCTAATCTCTCTGTCCTCGCTTGTCTGGTGGCCTTATGTCCCACCTCTCAGCTTATACAACTTAGATGTCTTCTGAGCCTCCTGTCCCGTCTCAAAGTCAGGAACTCAGCGACTACAGCTGTGCTCGTGCCTTTGACAGAGATTCTGTTACTGTGGTTGTCAGGCCAAGGTAACACGTGTCACGACGTGTGGTCCAGGACGACAGCTTCGTGTTGAAGCAACATGTCTCTCTCTGATAAGAATGCAGACAAATGCCACTCAGGGACTTGGAAGTCGGGTTACAAGTGACAGGTGTTAGCGACGACTCAAACAAAACATCTCACACAGATTCTTACACATGCATGATCTCTCATTGCCTTTTAGTGTTGGTATGCTGTGGTGGCTTCTAATTCTATCTCTCTATTCTTGTCACTCACTGGCTATATTCTGTAGTCTATTTTAACTACTTGTTCTCGTCTATCTCCTACCTACTAACTGCCCGGTAGTCTTTTCTTCTCTGCCCTTTCTGATCTGCTCTCTTCTGCATACTCATCCCCCAACTTATATGCTAAGCTGCCCGCTTTGGTCAATGACTTCTATTTTCTTGAGTTCAATTCCCTCAAACTTTATTTGAACTGGCGTGTTGCCATAGAAAGGCTACCTTATTTTTCAACCTACTATGTGACCTAGAAGGTCCTGGAATTCCCAGTAGAAATCGTGGGAAGGTAACTATTTTAGCTGGACAGTCTTAAACTATATTGTTTGAGAATTAAGGACAATGCCCCATTCAATGCCCCGTTCAATGCCCCTGCTTCTTGGGCAGGGTTCTCAAATTATATGTGGGTATCACGAACTGTATTTTCAGGGCTTCCCTGGTGTTGGCTCATTGGACCCTTGTAACTCTGTTACACCTGATTATGAGATACGCGATGTTTACCGTAATCTTGATATCAGTCACTTTTGACTATAAATGTAATTATTGTATCTACATAATCAAACTAAATAGATCTACCTCAGAAAAATCTGTTACAGAAACTTAACTTTCCCATTCCCTGGGGGAGGAGGCACCTACCTCCTACCAGGCGAGTCAGCAGGGTTGCGGATTGCTGAAAGGCCTCCTAATTTGGAGGTTAGCTGCGAATAAATAAGCAGCCATGGACAAAAACGGGTCGGCAGGCATGGAGGCTGTAAGGAGGCAGCCCCTCCACCATGCAAAGACACAACAGGCTAATCACCTGTTTGTCTTAAAAAACGATTACAAGTCAAAACATAGAGAAAACCGGACTGACCTCAACGGCGACGAACAGGCGAGAAATAAGGACCACGATTTACGGAGCATGGAATGTACGGAGTATAAACGGAAAAGAACAAGAACTAATAGAGTAGATGAAGAGAGCAAAATTGACAGTCCTGGTACTTACAGAAACAAAGAAAAAGGGACAGGGCGTTCTGGACCATGATGGCAACATGCTATACTACAGCGGAGTTCCCATGAGTGAACGAGCCAGGGCAGGGGTTGGTTGTATAGTGAATGGTAACAGCAAAGCAAACATTAAAGGATGGAAGTTCATTTCAGAACGACTGATGGTTCTAAGTCTACAAGAGGAGGATAGTCAAATGGATATCGTCACTGTGTATGCACCAAACGAAAATGATAGCACTGACATAAAAGATGAATTTGATGAGCTCCTTCAAAGGACTATTGACGATTGCCATAATGAAATACTTCTCCTTGGAGACTTCAACGCAAGAGTTGGAAATTACTATTCTAGATGGGATGAAGTGATCGGTAGGTATGGAGAAGATGTCTTAAATGACAATGGAAAACGACTGCTGAGATTCTGCAGAGAAAAAAACCTTGTTATTACAAATACAAGGTTTCCACACAAGCGTATCCATGCCTACACAAGATGTGAGCCGGCAAGAAATGAAAGATCCATAATTGACTATGCTATAGTGAGGAAAACTGATTTCAAGTATGTAAAGGATGCTAGAGTGTTCAGAGGACCAGAGATAGGAAGCGACCACTACCTAGTTAAAATAAAGAGAGAAATTGAAAAACAGCTAGGCAACATCCATCAGCAAGCATGAAACATAATACACGAGGAGAAAATAAAATTAAGGCTTACAAACTACGAGAACCAAATGTTAAGAGGAGATACCAAAGGCTCATAACAACAGCAATAGAAAGGATAGAGGAATCTGAAGAAGATATGGAAATGCTTTGGGTAAAATTCAAAGACATCCTCAAAGAGGCTGCAGCAGAGGCATGCGGTCAAACCAAAGAAGGGTGGAAGAGAAAGAGTACACCATGGTGGACAGAAGAAGTGAAAACAATAATACGAGAAAAGAAAAAGGCATGGAAGCAATACCTAGGGGCTAGGAATACAGAAGAACAAACAAAGAAATATAAAGATTATGTAAATTTTATAACAGAAGCAAAGAAGACTGTGCTCAAGGCCAAACAGAAATCCTGGGAAGAATTTGAAGAGAAACTGGAAAATAATGCTGGAGAAAACCAGAAACTGTTCTACAAGACCTTAAAGAACATGCGGAAGGAAAATGAATGCCCTCTGAAATTTGTTAAAGATAAAAAAGGTGCGCTGTTGACTGCCCCAGAAGAGGTAATGAACAGATGGAAAGAATATTTCTCAGATCTCCTTGGAGTGGACGAAAACCAAGCTCTGGAAGTAACAGTCCCAATTCAAGAAGAGAGAGCCATGGAGGGAAACGATAATATCACAATGGAAGAACTAAAGGCAGCATTGGAGAAAATTAAGATTGGTAAAGCAGCAGGACATGATGGTATAACACCAGAAATGGTTAAATACATGGGAGCGACAGGAGAGATGCTATTCATGAAGATTCTCAAGGCAGCTTGGCGCCACAAGAAGATACCAAGAGACTGGGAGGTTGCAATAATAATACCAATATTTAAAAAGGGCGACAATGTGAAAATCACAGAGGTATTTCCCTTCTCAGTGTCCCTGGGAAAGTCTACTCTAGGATTCTAGAACGGCGATTAAGAGGTCTAGCACAGCCAAATACGGATGAAACTCAATGTGGGTTTAGGGCAAACAGAAGTACTCAAGACCTTATCTTTACACTCAGACAGCTAAGTGAAAAGGCTCTTGAATATGATAAAGAGAGGCATCTCTGCTTTTGGGATTTGGAGAAAGCATTTGATAAAGTTCCTTGGGACAAACTCTGGGAGTGCCTGACAAGGAAGAACATCCCAGGACCCCTGATCTCTGCCATACAGAGTTTCTATAAAACATGCAGAAATTATGTGCGGACATCAAATCAAAAGTCAGGAGAGTTCAAGACCACTAGAGGAGTAAGACAGGGGGACATTCTATCACCGTACCTTTTCATACTCTTCATGGATGAAGTCATCAAAGCCTACAAGGAACGGACAAAAAAGTATGAAGTAGGGTACTGGAAGATGAGACCAAGTTACATATCGGAACTAGCATTTGCAGACGATGTGGCCCTGATCACGAAAACCGAAGCACATCTCCAGATCAACTTACAGGTCTGGGAAGAAGAGTTGAAGAAGAGAGGAATGCACATCAGCAACTCCAAAACAAAAACCAATGGTGATCGCCAGAGATGAAAAGAGACATCAGATAACCCTGGGAACACGAGCACTGGAGCAGGTCAGCAACTTTAAATATCTAGGAGTGGTAATAGACAGCAGGGGAGGAATCAAAGAGGAGTTAACTGCACGAAGGGCAGCAGCAGGTAGACTGTTCCATGCAATAAACAGAGGTTTCCTCAGTAGAAGAGAAATAAGCAGGAAAACAAAGATGGATGTATACCGCTCGACCTATGTGCCTGTCCTGACATATGGATGTGAGTCATGGGCAATGACTACAGCCCAAGAAAGGCAATTACAAACTTCAGAAATGAGGTACCTAAGAAAGGCGGTTCAGGTGACGAAAAGGGACAAGATCCGTAACCAGACAATACGTAGCAATCTTGAAGTTCAACCCCTGCAGACACGAGTGGAGCAGTCCCAACTACAGTGGTTTGGCCATGTCTGTAGAATGGAAGAAGATCGGATACCAAAGCGGTCATGGAAGATCAAAAGTCAAGGACGCAGACCCCGAGGACGTCCCAAAGTACGTTGGGAAGACAACATACGACAGTCTCTAAGTGAAAGAGGGCTTCATTGGAAAGAGGCCAGGAAATAGACGGCAGATAGAGCAATGTGGCGTTCTCTTTGGCAAACCTCTACACCTCACGGTAGAAGAGGAGCGACTAAGTAAGTAAGTAACTTTCCCATTCTCAAATCCAAGCGAAAAACAAGAAATCCTATCCAAAAGTCAAAAACAAAATTCAAAATCGCCATTGTTTTTATCTAACCATACAGGACGGAAGTTGGAACTCTACAATTAAATGAGCAGTATATTCAGCATCTCTATGGCATGAACCATGTAGTTTATATGCGATAAACCAATGACCCTGGAGCTGATGCCGTAGCACATCGTTAGAAATGGATGTAAATCTGTTTCGAAGCTTTTGCGCGGCGTTGGTGCAATTAAGCTTAAGAGAACATATTATATAACAATAAAGGCACTGACATTATGTAGAGCACATGCACAGAGTGTTTTTAATTCGGTAGTCGATGATTAAAAACATTTTAAGGTTGCTTTCGTACATGTCAACTTCGCCTGATGAAAGCATGTACACAAGTGCAACCAAATCATGTATATGGGGAAGAAATCTGTACATGATGTCAGAAAGTAGTAAATACATATACACCCCCCCTACCTCCCTCCCTCCCTATTGTTTCTTACAGATTTGTGTTGTTAGAGAGCAGAACAAGACAGACATGAAAGAGAATCTACCAACAAGATATGTAGAAATTAGTAAGTTAGTTGACTTTTAGTGTGTCATATATGTTCATCTTAGTTCTTAGTCGACCTGTACTTCTACGGGGGCAGATGTCCCTGTGCAGGTCCCAGCTCTGGTATCAGCTGGATGTAGCCAGGAGAAGGGTTTCCTGCTTAGCGGGCTAGGCTCGAGCAGCTTAATACTTCTCTTTGTTTGGACATGTGCTTACGAAGGGTGGTTAACTGATTTGTCAATCCATCTTAATAGACTAGAGCAAAGTAGACTCGCAGCCTGTTTAGCACCATCTATGCTGCTATAAACAAACCACCTAACCATGGCCGGTGTTATGCCATGTCACAGTTAGTCGCCTCTTACGATATCCTCTCTGTGAGGCAATTGTGCTATTCTTGTCCTTGTCCTTGTCATACACAAAGACCCCGGCAGACCAACGGCATATATGTACGTTCATAAATACAACAGGTGAGAATTGATTACATAAAAATACTCTTGGTAAAAGAAACATTTGTGTTTTCAACACTTAAGCTTAAGAAAAGAATTTTTCATTAATAAAAAAAAAAATGCAAATATGATTTATATGTAAAAAAAAAATTAATAAAACTAAAACACAATTTCACTGTGAATAACCATATAAAACTGAAAAAAATAGGTAGTTTTCTGTATTAAAAATGAAAATGTTTTAAATCTCCAGCGGCCATGTTTACTACAGACTTCCTGGTGTGTGGCATTGCACCTCTTGCCACCAACATTGTGGTGTTGTCATATGATAAATCAGGTGAAAAGCAAGAGGTAAGGCAGTCAGTCGTAATGGTTATTCACATCACAGATACTGTCACAGAGTATTAAGGTCCTCACTGAAAAACACATGAGTTAGACAGGAAGCTTGTCTGAGGCACACATAGACGTCAAACGTTACATTTAACAGAGAGAAAATATTGTGGGCCAGCTCCACCACTATATCAAAACCATTTTGCTACAAAAATATCAACCAACATATGTAATAAGGAGAAAGACCCTTCAGTGGGGTCTATGACAGGACCAACGAAAACAGCAAGGAAGCTAGTTTACCGATCTCCTTTCTATGAGCAAGTAAGCCTTACAGACTCAGCACCTGGAGTGTGAGAACCATATGGGAGGCGAGGAAAACAACTCAAATTAACACATGGAGAAGAGAGCCGAAGGCAGATACAGGAAAAACAGGATAAGCTGGAAATAACTGGAGAAAATAGAACAAGACAGATCTGTTTGGAAAGGATTGATTGATGGCCCATGCACTCTGAGGTAGTAAGGGTAAAGAGGGGAAAGTTAATATTCACCTGACCAGATAGTTGTCTTATATTTTTTACTCGATGAATTAGTTGTCTTATTTTTTAAATTCTGACCAATTGTCTTAATTTTTCCGTTCTGATCAATTGTCTTATTTTTTTCATTCTTACCAATTGTTTTATTTTTTTTTTGTTCTGACCAATTGTCTTATTTTTTTGGTTTGTTCTGACCAATGAAACATTATTTTGGATCTCACCAATTGCCTTATTTTTTTTGGTTCTGACAAATTGTGTAATTTTTTTTTTCTGACATTGTTTTTTGTTTGTTCTGACCAACTGCCTTATTTGTTGGGTTCTGATCAATTGTCTTATTTGTTTTTGTTCTGATCGTCTTATATGCTGACGAACTGTCTTATTTGTTGGGTTCTGCCCAATTATCTAATTTTTTTTGTTCTAACGAATTGGATTATTTGTTTTTGTTCTGACCAATTATCTTTTTTTTTTTGTTCTGACCAATTGTCTTATTTTGTGGCCTTATGATTTCTGCTTGTTTAAATAGGGCGGACATTTTGTTGCCAGCAGACCACATTTGCAGATTCTGGAGCCCCATATGAAGAACTTTGAGGAGATTTCCAATGATGCCCTTTCCATAAGAGGCTTTCAAGAGTACAGATGCAATGACTATCACCTAGGTACTGTATCTTATAGTAACATGCATTTTTATCTATAGTAAAACAGTCATATAGTAAAATGGTAAAGGCAGTCTTAAAAAAACAATATAGGCAGTCTTATAGTCAAATAGTACAGATAGTCTTATAGTAAAACAGTACAGATAGTCTTATAGTCAAATAGTACAGATAGTCTTATAGTAAAACAGTACAGATAGTCTTATAGTCAAATAGTACAGATAGTCTTATAGTAAAACAGTACAGATAGTCTTATAGTCAAATAGTACAGATAGTCTTATAGTACAGATAGTCTTATAGTAAAACAGTACAGATAGTCTTATAGTAAAACAGTACAGATAGTCTTATAGTAAAGCCGTATATAAATAGTTATGTAGCGAGGTCTGGGCTGAATGTAACTCTTGTTAAAGGAAAGTGAAGCATCTGTTAAAGCCTCTCCTTTCCTGATGTAGAGATTGCAGCTGGATTCACTGTTCGGCTTGTCGAGCAGGAGTTTCTATGCTAATGGCCTCTCCTACATTATTGTGTCCCCATCAGCACCTTCATGAGGGGCCTCCTGTTTCTTACAGAGCCTGTTGTGGGGCGCGACCGAGTACCTGACGGTATAACTTGGCGGGCAGATTGGGCTAATTAGCCTTGGTTGGCAGCTAATCTAAGAGAAGGTAAACTCTGACTCTAAACCCAGGTAGACAAAGCTCGTTAGCATGTTCAGGCAGTTTGCCTAGGAGAGGGGCAACTCTGATTGTAAACCCACAAGTTTTAGGGAATGCTGGCTAGTCCTGGGACGATGAAAGTATCATCGGATGTTTCGAGTAACTAGCATCTGCGGGCAACAACTCTACTGCCTTGTGGGAACCTTGGTAGAGGGTAGGGCCATGGGAGTAAACCCAGACAGATAATCCAAAGTGGTAGCACCTAAGGCAGATGTTTTCAAAATTGTGCACTCATTCCGGCAGCTCCTGCAGCTGAGCTGGTGCCAAATTGTCATGCTTTGCATTCCTTTGGATTACACCAGTGAGGCCGAGAGCGGGATCCTGCAGTTTGGGCAGCCCAGGGTCTCCATATTCAGCGCTCAGGATTATGCCCTTTAAAGACTACTCACAGGGCGGCACACACATGATCTACAGAGTCTGTGATGCCTATGATGATGAAACATAAAAAAATGCGATCACAAGAATAAAAATAAGATCATTGCTCAGTAAAGTTGCGTCATTCCATTGATTCCGTTTCATTTTGTAATGTCCCTAATTATCAACATACTTATCAGATTAATAATGTTCACTTAGGCGTCAAAGGCCAGTTGCGTCGAACGGCCATCACCATACCCAACTGCTGAGGCTATGTTCACACATAGCATGTGGACCAAAATCCCTACAGACTCCCCTGGTGGCGCTGAGTACTCCGCTGCCTTGGGATGAGGGCAGCGAGGAGTATATGTTAGACCAATATTTATTTCAGGTTTTCTGTGTCTGTCCATGTCTGACTCCCTGATTTTTCATGTTCCGCCCCCAAGACCTCCGGATTGTGTCCACCTCTACGTGATCCTTGTTGTGCTGAGAATATGTGGTTGGGAGAGGTATAGCGTGACCTCTGATAAAGGGGGGGGGGGGGCAGGAGGAAGGCGGCTCAGTCCGAGCAGGGAGGTCCATGAGTAGAGATAAAATGGAGTGAATTCTGGGTGCAATTAAGCGGAACTTTGAACATTATCTTGGTCTGGTTTCCCACAGTTTAAGCCAGGCATGGAATGCAGTGAAATGCAGCATTACAAACAGGATAACATTATCAGATTGGCACATGGGATATATTTATTATTACAGAATGCATTGCCGAGGAGAACTTGTTCTTCATAGTCAGTCCAAAGGATGTTGTAGTTGCCCGGCTGAGAGACCAGGATGACCACATCACTTGGCTAATGGAGCATGGCAGATATGAAGTAAGGGAGCTTAATCTAGAGTTTTTATTAAGAGTTATACACCCAAGTGTCACATCTAAAAATGTGCCTCACACATTAGCTCTTTTCACTCTAGGTTTAATTTTGCAGATTTGTATTTTCCATCTGGGCCAAATGCTGCAACTCCATATGTCAAAGTTTTATAAAAAAAAACATTCATAGATATTGAGCAAATTGAGCTACAATTACAATCGAAACATCTTAAGACATATAATTCTAGTATCCATGGCATGAAGTATTCATAATAAATTTTGTATATTAATATGAAGCATTAAATGGATTAACGGATTAATGTTAAGGTGGAAATTGGAGAGGAAAAAAATATTTTGTCACTGCCAAGTTGTGTGTTTTGCCGATGTATCTGTAAATTCTGTTACACATACCTTTCTTATTATGTGTTCTAATTAAAGTCTGTATTGGCCATTAATCCATGAGTAATCTAGATGCATGATCATTGGTCTAATCAAATAATAAATCATTTCTTGAGTTATGAAATCCAATTTTCCTTGCGCTAAATATGTTGACTTTGGAACACAACAACTTTCTCAAATGCTTATCTATCGGAAATAAATCTTATGTTAAACGTCAAATATGAATGTGCGATTCATTAACATCAATAGAGCCTTAAAAAAACAAAAAAACATAACAGAATGTTTCAGAAGTCTTAAATGGACAAATTGGGTGGAAATTTGTGGTTTTACAGTAGTTGGCGAGGATGCCTACAAGCTTGAAAAGGTTACAGAATACTGAGATTTTGTAAAGTAGGGGGCTTTACTCACTTATTACAGTAGTTTCTGTTATTCACTGACTATCTCAGTGTTTGCCAAATGCTGTCTATGGGCTACTGGTGTCCAGTGGCTGCCTTAAAGGTAGTCCACAGAGTCTGAATTTTCTACATTTAAAAGTCTATCTCAATGTTTGACAGAGCATGGTCTGTGGGCTACCAAGGCTCAGCAACCATCCAAAAGGTAGCCCACAGACACAATATGTTGTTGTTTGCGAATGCCCACAATGAGTAGGTTTCTCTTTTACGCGCCCTGAAAAGGACGTTAAGTGGCGAGTTGCAGTAGCTTTTTTCACATCCTGAGCGTGCTGATGAAGGTGGACCGGAATCCTCCAGGTGGTTGTGCTATGCTTGTCATCATTTGGGTGTCACTCACTACTATGGGAATAACGTCGATCCCTCACGTCCAAAGCAAGGCTGCCATGAAAACAGCCAGTTTCCATAGATGGCTACCAGAAAGCCGAGGTGAGGGTCTTAGCCAGTATCTTTTGTCTGACCATGACTATCATGTCTGATCAATATATTTTGCCTGACCAGATGTAAGTAGACACAATATAAATTTGCTGTGTTTGATAGTATAATCATTTTTGCAGTAAACTATGTTACAATATAACATTGAATACTTTTGTTAATTAATGGTGGTATAGATTTTACATTACTTTAACAAATAATACTTTAGTTATTTGACATCAATCTCACTGATTTCAAATATATATTAACAACTATTCTATATGTTGTTGTTATTTTTGATGCTTTGCTTTTTGTTATATTTTTCTTAGCTGTTATTCTTTAATGCCCACAATGAGTAAGTTTACTGAAATGGACGTTAAGTGGCGGGTTGTAGTAGCTTCCCTCTCATCCCGAGCATGCTGATGAAGGTGGGCCGCTGTCCTCTAGGCAGGTGCTATTCTTCGCTTCATCTGCATGATGCTCACTACTATGGGGATCACATTGATCCACATATTGTCAGCCAGACTACCTTGAAAACAGCCTGTTTCCAGGTAACACTACATGGAAGAGAGATAATGGTTTTGGTCAGTAAATTGAGCCTGACCCTGACTAGTATGTTGTACCATACCAGACTAGCTTCTCTGTTCCCCATTTTTATATGTAAAAGTTATAAATTCTTTTTGTATAAATACATTAAAAAAACTAACCATGGTCTTGGTTTGACATTTCTTGACCAAATGTTACATCAGTCTTTCGGACATCTGCACTTGCCTTGTGTTTTTCCGTAGCTGAATACGCTGCGCCAGTCTGGAAAAACTCTGCCCATGAGAAACTAGTTGATACAGCAATAAAACAGGCGGGTTGGACAGTATCAGGGTGCATATTACCCACCCCCATTGATAACATATACCCAATAATTGGGGTAAGCACCACCTGAGATCCGAAGAAACATCGCAGCAGAAATCGAATGAGAAAAACAGGAGCACGACCCAAGGCACCCAATGTTTGGACATCAGGTACAGAGCACAAGACTCAAATCCAAACATAGTTTCCTAAAATCAACACAGCCCATACAGACAAACCCTGAAAGTCACCGTATCGAGAGATGGCATGAATTGATGCAGGCCCCAGAGATGGAACTTCGAGAGAAACCTGCCCCTGGATATCATCTACCATACACATGGAATTTGACTCCGAACTAGTGTATCACAGTGCAAGAGAAATATGAAACATTGGGGATACACAGATGATGACTCATGGGATTGCGGCGCAATACAGGACCCAGACCACCTGATAACCTGCCCCAACCTCCAGGAAACATGCAATAGATATGACATGCTGGAGGCAAATGATAAGGCAATCCATGTCGCTGAATCTTGGATGCATACTGTATAACAGGGTGCTTTTACACAGAAGTTAAGTAGGTTATTGGCATAAATCTCACTACTATGAAATATATAAGTATTTTAAAAAATATTATTATTATTATTATTGATGTTTAGATATTTGTTATATTTATAAAAGTAATACAATTATTTTCTTATAGATAAATATTTTTGGGGTAAAGTTTACTTTGATTTGCTTGCCTGAGTATAGTGTGACAGTCCATGAAGTGGCATGCGATGTCAAATCTTTGAGAAATACTGGTATATTGGTCTCGACTTACTTGTTGCAGTGTTACAATCTTTCATCATTTGTACATATAGATGTGTATATAAATGTAATAAATAATTGTTAAAAAAATCACAGATAATAATGAAGTCATGTCCAGAATCAGGATGCCTGGCATTCATGCACTTTGGCAGAAATCCCAACTGAAATGGACTGGCCACCTTGCTCGAACGTCGAACGAAAGGCCCCCAAAGATGCTTCTGTATAGCGAACTGAGCGAAGGAAGACAATCACAGAGGCATTAAAAAAAAGTGTTTAATGGACAGTCTGAGAGAGTCTCTTAAATGCCATTGTGTTTGTTTTGAATGCCCACAATGAGTAGGCTTACTCTTTTATGCGCCCTGAAAAGGACGTTAAGTGGCAGATTGCAGTAGCTTTCCTCACATCTCGAGTGTGCTGATGAAGATGGACCGGGATCCTCCAGGCGGTTGTGCTATGCTTGGCTGAATTCATCTGCATGCTGCTCACTACTACGGGGATCATGTCAGATTCCTCACCTCGCTGGCCAGGCTGTCATGAAAACAGCCCATTTTGAGGGAGCGCAACGAGTAAGCCGAGGTCTTGGCCAATATATTTTGCCTGACCCTGAATAACATGTCCGATCAGAATGTTATACCTGACCAGACTTTAGTCTTACTCTTATTTAAATGCTGTCAAATAGACATTACCACCTGGGAAAACGTGGCTCAAAACCGTTTAACCTGGAAAAGGGCGGTAAAAACGGCTTCACAATCAGTGAGGACCTACATGTTCTGGCGGTCATCCAGTCCGAAAGTCTAGAGCAGAGGTAATACCAGTACCAGCTGCAAATAATGTCTGCTAGTCATGTCATAGGTGTATCAGCGCTCGTGTTTTCTTGATCAGTTACAAGCATACTGAACTTTGTGTGCAGACCTAATAAAAAATGGTGAATGAGCATAATTGAATTACTAACATTTAATTCCGTGGGACACTATCTAACCGCTGGGGTCTTTGTGTATGACAAGGACGAAAATAGCACCACTGCCCCACAGAGAGCATGTCGTAAGAAGCGACTAGCTATGTAACATGGCATAACACCGGCCATGGTTAGGTGGTTTGTTTAAGAGCAGCTTAGATGGTGCCTAACAGGCTGCGGGTCTACTTTGCTCTACTGTTTGAGTCTATTAAGTTGGACTTGCACATCAGTTAACGACCCTCCATGGCTACATCAAACTCGCACGCCAGAGCTTGGACCTGCACAGGAACATCTGTCTCTGTAGAAGTACAGGTCGACTAAGACTACGACTATCTAGCATGGACCTAACTTATACTGTATTGTATCATTTAACAATTTACTTAAATCAATAGGAGGCTATGGCAGCTGCTTCAGAGCACAGCAAGGAGCTTAAAACACATTCCTATTTTGTAAGTTGACTTAATTAGTTTCTATTTGTGTGTGTGTGTGTGTGTGTGCATGTTAAATAAAATATCTCTTCTATTTTTTGTGTGTGTGCATGTTAAATAAAATGTCTCTTCTATTTTTGTGTGTGTGTGCATGTTAAATAAAATGTCTCTTCTATTTTGTGTGTGTGTGCATGTTAAATAAAATGTCTTTTATTTGTGTGTGTGTGTGTGTGTGCATGTTAAATCAAATGTCTCTTCTTATTTTTGTGTGTGTGTATGCATGTTAAATAAAATGTCTCTTCTTTTTTTGTGTCTGTGTATGCATGTTAAATAAAATGTCTCTTCTATTTTTTGTGTGTGTATGCATGTTAAATAAAATGTTTCTTCTATTCTTGTGTGTGTGTGTGCATGTTAAATAAAATGTCTCTTCTATTTTTGTGTGTGTGCATGTTAAATAAAATGTCTCTTTTATTTGTGTGTGTGTGTGTGCATGTTAAATAAAATGTCTCTTTTATTTGTGTGTGTGTGTGTGTGTGCATGTTAAATAAAATGTCTCTTTTATTTGTGTGTGTGTGCATGTTAAATAAAATGTCTCTTCTATTTGTGTGTGTGTGTAGATGTTAAATAAAATATCTCTTCTATTTTTGTGTGTGCATGTTAAATAAATTGCCTCTTCTTTTTTTGAGTGTGTGCATGTTAAATAAAATGGCTCTTCTATTTTTGTGTGTGTGCATGTTCAATAAAATTTCTCTTCTATTTTTGTGTGTGTACATGTTCAATAAAATGTCTCTTCTATTTTTGTGTGTGCATGTTAAATAAAATGTCTCTTCTAATTTTTGTGTGTGTGCATGTTAAATAAAATGTCTCTTCTATTTGTGTTTGTGTGCATGTTAAATAAAATGTCTCTTTTTTTTTGTGTGTGTGCATGTTAAATAAATTGTCTCTTCTATTTTACAATGTGCTTACCTATTTACAGTCTGGCCTAATTTGGTCAGAAAATCATCAAGCAGCAGAGTTTTGCCAGGATTAAAATGATCTCAAGCTTCAGGTATTTGTTCACTGAAATATATATGGCATACATGCACTGGATGAAACCCACAAGGTAAGAAAGAAGTGGTGTGGCCAAAGAACACATACACAAGATCAAGGGAATAGAAAGCAAGAGCAGGTGCAGTCTGATGGACTCAACTCAAGAAGATTACCCAAAATGAAACTGTTGTAGCGCAAATTACCATCAAGCAGGGCGACAACATGCTTACCGTAAAAAAAGCAGCAAACGCCTTTATAGAACATTATACCAGAGCAAACGACATTGATGTCCCTACAGACAAGCATACAGACATTAGTGAAGAACAAAAGAGCCACGACAACATCAAGATGGCACCAGAGGAGCACATGATGACAAAACTAACAATGAATGAAATGGATGAGGCCATGAGACCTTTAAAGAAAAAGAAATCGCCCGGAAAAGATGGGGTAACAAATGAAATGCTGATGGGGTTGGGCCAAACAGCAAAGAGGAAGTTACTATCAGTCCTGAACCAAAGCTGGTAAAGGGGAATTGTACCGCAGGCATGGAAAGACGCTGTACTTATACCAGTACCAAAGAAAGAAAAAGATAGAACAGATCCAAATGGATACAGGCCCATCAGCCTACTGAGCTGTGTAGGTAAGCTGATGGAGCGTATGATAAACACCAGACTGATGGGGCACCTGGAAGAAAAACACATATTAATTCCACAGCAAGCAAGATTTAGACAACACAGATCCGCTGAGGACTAGATCACTCTCATAGCACAGGAAATAGAGGATGCTTACCAAGAGAAAAAGCATACAGTAGCAGTTTGGGTGGATCTAGAGAAGGCATTTGACAAGGTTTGGAAAGAGGGACTTAAAGTCAAGCTACGAAGAAGTGAAGTATCTGGAAAAATGTACAGATAGATCAGCCACTACCTCAAAAATAAAACAGCCAGAGTTCAAGTACAAGGGCAGATGAGCAAAAAGGGGACACTGGAGCAAGGAGTACCCCAAGGGGGAGTACTGTCACCCACACTTTTCCTGGTGTATATAAACAACATCACAGAGAATATAGATGAGAGCCAGACAAAGAATGGCAATCATGAGGAAACTTGCTGGCACAAGCTGGGGAGCAGACAAAAGAATACTAAAGAAACTGTACACTGGAAGAGTGAGACCAGTTCTCGAGTATGGCATTGCGGCATGGACAACAGCAGCAAAGGCGAACTTTGATAAAATTAGCAAACTTCAAAACCAAGCCATGAGAGTTATAACAGGAGGCATGAAGTCAACGCCAATTGTAGAACTTGAAAAGATTACAAATCTGCAATCCATGACCGACAGAAGAGACTGCAGAGCCCAGCAGCAAGCAGAGAAACTCAGAAGACTGACAGACCATCCAGTGCATCAGAGACTAAATAGATTTGGAAATGGGAAACTAAAGCGGAGAAACTTTGCAGAAATAGCCAAAGCAAAAATGAGCGAAGACCCTATGAACACCGTAACAACACCAAAGCCCATCCCTACTGTACGCAAACCCACATGGAAGCAGCATATCATTCCGGAGGTGGTAGAAAATATACCAGGTATTGGAAACAAGAGCAGCCAGACTGAAAAAGAAAGAAGAGCCATAACCCTGAGGTAAGTAGCGGAAAACTACCCAAGTATGGACTAGACTCATGCATACACCGATGGTTCTGTAACAAACACAACACAGAATGGAGGGGGAGGGGTATTCCTGAGCCTACCAAATGGTAGAAAAATAACACTGTCAGTGGCAACTGGAAAATTCTCAAGCAATTTCAGAGCGGAGGCAGAGGCACTGAAGGCTGCAGTAGAAGCAATGCTCACAAGCGATAGGAATGAAAGCCACATAATCCTGCTTACAGATGCCCTGGCCGTAGTCACAGCACTAAAATGCCAGAAAAATACTGAACTTAATGATTTAAGAGCAGTACTCTGTCAACTATGCCAGCAGTCCGCACCAAAAAGAGTAGTGGTACAGTGGGTTCCATCCCACTGTAACATCCAAGGCAACGAGGAGGCAGACAGACTGGCAAAAGAAGGTGCAAGACTACCACAACCAGATTCTAGTGTGACCTATGAAGAGTCCAAAAGGCTTATTAGAGCCAGATACATGGCCAAATGGGAAACAGAACACACTGGCTACACAAAAAACTATGCCTATTACCAGCTGAACAGAAAAGAGCAGGTTGTGGTCTTCAGACTCCGCACTGGCCACAACAGACTGAGGTACTATCTATTCAATAAATTGAAGATAGGTGGCACTGACAAATGCTCGTGTAGCACATGGAAAATGACCGCTGAACATTGAAAATTGCTTGATGTACGAGGACCAGAGAAAGCACATGTGGCCATCACCAGTGGCAACACCAGACAAGCTCTATGGCAGTGTCGACAGCCTCAGGATGACAGCTGCTTTCTTTGAACAAATTCAAGTTGACATCTGACAGCGTAAGAAGAAGAAGAAAACATGGCGGGTGTGATACGGAATCTGTCCAGAGTTGATCAGTGAGCGGTGATTCGGTTTCTAACAGCTGAAGGATGTCGACCAGTTGACATTCATCGCAAATGCAGGCAGTGTATAGTGACAAAAGTGTGTCAAAGACAACAGTGAAGAACTGGATAACGATGTTTAAAAAAGGACATGAGTTAACAAAAGATCTTCCGAGACCAGGTCAGACGCATATTGTTGCGTTAACTCACATCCTTCTTTAAACATTGTTGTTTAAATATATATATACATATAAATATATACATATATATATATGTGGGATTCTGTGGCAAAGTGGTTAAGCCGTCGGCCTCATGATCAGGTAGTGTGGGTTCGACTCCGAACTCCGCCGTCTTTTTCACGGCTAGCAAAATTAATTATGCCATCATCGCCTACGATTGACGGCAGCCTTTGCCTTTGCCGTTATATATATATATATATGCTGATTGACAAATCATACATTTAATGTCTTGTTACATTTCTGTTTTGAACAGGCCATTGGAAGAGCTTATTTGGACTACCTGTTAGAAGAGCAGGAATATGATGATGCTGGTCGATTGTGTGTGAAGATCCTGGGCAAGAAAAAGGAATCATGGGAAGAAGAAATCTACAAATTTGCCAAGATACACCAGTTAAAGGTACAGATCTGTTCAATGCTAACAACAGGCTCATTTTTTGCTTTCTCAGAATTAATCATCCTTATATCCTCACTGTAATTGAGAGGTGAGGAGCTCGTCTCTCAAGAAACGAATGAACGAAAGTGAGAACTGGTTGGTGGTTTGAATCCGACAAGTTTCAAGTATCCTCTGGTCTCAAGGGAGACTCTGGTCTCAGGGCTGTTTAAACACCAAAAAACAACCCCCCCCCCCCCCCCCCCCCAACCCCCAACCCCCACGAAAAAACCTTCTTTGTTCCATTTTGTAACATGCAAAGTAGGGATCCCCTTTACCTTATTTGAACAGCACAGTTGAGGTACAGCTGCACATGTAAGGCTCAGAATTAGAAAGGCAAGAGTGGCACTTCTGACACTAAACAACATATATGAAGACCAAGAGAAATCAAAATTCACACCAAAGTTAGAATAAACTCCAGTGTCAAGCCAATGCTGCTTTATGGAGCTGAAACATGGAGAAATGAAAATCTATGCGAAAGGAGAGAACAACAGCTACTGGAACAACACATTTAGCAAAGAAAATGGGGTTGCATAGGACATACGCTATGGAAAGCACCGTCCAACATAGCCAGACAGGCACTTACATGGAATCCTCAGGGAAAGAGAATGAGAGATAGACCCAAAAATACACAGAGAAAAGAACGTGAGTAGGCACTAAGATTAATGTATACACTTGGAGAGAGGCAGAAAGAGCAGCTCAGAACTACATGCTGGCGGAATGTTGTCAATGGCCTATGTACCAAAAGGAGCTAAGGGCTTTGATTGATTGATTGAAAATAGGGAGCAGTAGGATTTTCCAACATCCAATAAGGGGTCCTTTGATCCATATTGGGTCTAAGATGTGTCCTATCCCCTCCCTGCTCTCTTCCTGCCACAACAAACCAATGATCAATGCACACATTATGGCTGTATCTTAGGGGTCAAGGTGAAATAATATCAATGGCAAATGATGTAAGTCATACAGGTTACACCTCCACGCGGTGATCCTCAATTACAGGCTGAAACAGGGCAGACTGGCTAAGGAAAAGGGATCGAAGAGGGAAGGCTAGCCCGGTACTAAAAAATGCCTGCTGAAGTCAGATATGTCAAACCGAAAAGTGCAAATATCGCAGTCAAGCTATCAACTATGACACAATGCATTCTGTTCTCCAGACAAAATCCTGCTACTTGCAAAGCCCTTTTCAGGACTTGGTAGCGGGAGATTAAGAGAGAACGACAAAGAAGATACAGATTAGCTTCTTAGGTCTTTGATCAGTGACTTGCAAAGTGGTCAGCGATCATCACGCCTGATGGCGTCTTCAAGGGCAGCAATAAACCCCCTCCATTTCACCTAGGTCTGCAGCAATGCTTTGTGCAGTGCCTCAGCTCTGGTTCATGATTTCCATCTCAGGTTGTATGGTTCTTCACCAAGTTGTGTTAGGACACTCTCTTTTTTGCCTTCCATCTGGTGTCTATAGCATGGTAAAAGTGTATTGTGCTGTAGCGTTAACTACTATGTTGTGGTCTTTCTGGCCTTTGTCACTTCAGCTCGCCTATATGTTATTTGGATCTGATGTACCATCAGGTGAGGAGGACATAAGTAGATATTCTACATGCTATCCAGTTAAGTCAAAATGTCACCTCTGTCCATTGCCAGTCTTCCCACTGCGGGAGCCCCTGAGGCACTTAACGCCACAGCCAGCCCTTCTGCACCTTCCGAAGCAAGGATTGAGAATCAGAGACGAATGTGGCTCTCATTAAAGAGGTCCCAGATAGCCACCCCAGATCTGAAGTCACTGCTTCAATCCCAATTCTGTTACAGGACGTTGTTGTCAAGAATGCAATGCTCCTCTCAACAATGACCCTGCTTCTCAATCTAGCAGAGAAACCGCAAACGGTTTTTACAGCTTAGCACAGATCCATCGATATCTATGACAACATCAGTCCTGGACATTTTCACTTTTTAGTTGTTTAACCTCGATATATAGAAGAATGGAGCTTGTCTAATGGAAAGATAAGAAAACATAAGAAAGTATTGAAGAAATTAAGGATGCCAAGAGAATTAATGAATGAAACTAGAATCAGACAGGTAAGATACTTTGATTACATCAAAAGAAAACAGTACTAGAAGAAAAGGTGGAGAGAAAATATGCTAGAGCTAGAAAAGGGGGAGAGAAAATATGCTAGAGCTAGAAAAGGTAGAGAGAAAATATGCTAGAGCTAGAAAAGGTGGAGAGAAAATATGCTAGAGCTAGAAAAGGTGGAGATAAAATATGCTAGAGCTAGAAAAGGTGGAGAGAAAATATGCTAGAGCTAGAAAAGGTGGAGAGAAAATATGCTAGAGCTAGAAAAGGTGGAGAGAAAATATGCTAGAGCTAGAAAAGGTGGAGAGAAAATATGCTAGAGCTAGAAAAGGTGGAGAGAAAATATGCTAGAGCTAGAAAAGGTGGAGAGAAAATATGCTAGAGCTAGAAAAGGTGGAGAGAAAATATGCTAGAGCTAGAAAAGGTGGAGAGAAAATATGCTAGAGCTAGAAAAGGTGGAGAGAAAATATGCTAGAGCTAGAAAAGGTGGAGAGAAAATATGCTAGAGCTAGAAAAGGTGGAGAGAAAATATGCTAGAGCTAGAAAAGGTGGAGAGAAAATATGCTAGAGCTAGAAAAGGTGGAGAGAAAATATGCTAGAGCTAGAAAAGGTGGAGAGAAAATATGCTAGAGCTAGAAAAGGTGGAGAGAAAATATGCTAGAGCTAGAAAAGGTGGAGAGAAAATATGCTAGAGCTAGAAAAGGTGGAGAGAAAATATGCTAGAGCTAGAAAAGGTGGAGAGAAAATATGCTAGAGCTAGAAAAGGTGGAGAGAAAATATGCTAGAGCTAGAAAAGGTGGAGAGAAAATATGCTAGAGCTAGAAAAGGTGGAGAGAAAATATGCTAGAGCTAGAAAAGGTGGAGAGAAAATATGCTAGAGCTAGAAAAGGTGGAGAGAAAATATGCTAGAGCTAGAAAAGGTGGAGAGAAAATATGCTAGAGCTAAACAACTCTACAAATGGGAGGATAACATCAAATGATGGAGAGGGAAAAGCCTCAGATTGTATCACCAAGGCCAGAGACAGAAGACTTTGGAGATCCATTGCAGCTGATCGTCAATGTAGAGCTGGCACTTGAACTGAACTGAAGGACATGTCAGAGTGTGTCTGTTCCCTATACAAAAGTGACTGTACATGCCATTTAACCTAACGTCTTTATACTGGTTTGGAAGACTCTGCAGAGTCTGTATACAACCAGTTTCATTTATATTTCCTTGCTCTAAAAGCTATGTGCATCCAATCTATTCTTAAATGCATCAATTTTTCTTGCCTCCACTACTTCCTGTGGCAATGCATTCCAAGCATTTCACCACATTCTGACAAAAACAATATTTCCTAATATCTATTCTGAACTTTTCTTTAGTTAATTTGTAGCTATGCTGTCTTGTTCTTGTCAGTGGTTGTATTTCGAAAAACATTTGTTATTTTCTAATTTATCCTTTCCTTTGATTATCTATTATAAACCTGTATTGTCACCTCAAGTTTACTGTCATACATTTTACTTTGCAGTTTGAGAAATTAAAGAGAAATTTGAGAAATTGAAATTAAAGTCTTTATATTTCTGATCCATTCTGCAGGCAGTTGCTCCATATATCCCAAGAAAAGATCCAAAACTAAGCACAACAATTTATGAGATGGTCTTGAATGAGTTTTTGTTCTATGATTATGAAGTGAGTATCCCTTGTGTCAATTTTATTGTTTTCCTCAAAAACACATCTAAAACACTACCTTGCATGCATACAAATATTGCCAATTTTTTTTATCTAGAAATATTTTTCTATATGTCACAATTAAGACATTTGGTATGTGGATAAATGCTAGTTAAAAAAAAAGCAATGGTAATAGCCAAACAAACCCAAAGATTAAATATCAACATAGAGGGACAGATTATCGAACAATTGCAGAGCTTTTCATATTTAGGGCAAATTATTACAGAGAATGCAGGCTGTAAGGTTAAAATAAGAGCTAGCAAAAAGCAGCAAAAAAGGCTTTCTGTGAGAAACAAAAAACTTCTAACAACAAATAACATCAAAATTGAACTTCGGAAAAGAATAATCACTACACATATTTGGTTTGTTGCATTTTACGGCTCTGAAACATGGACTTCAAACAAAAAGGATGAAAAAAACATTAGAAGCTTTTGAGTTGTGGTGCTATTTGGACGATGAGGCTAATGTCTGGTCAGGCAAAACACACTGATCAAGCAATGTTAGCCAGGCCAGGAGAAATATACTGGCTAAGACCCTCACCTGACCTCCTCGTTGGTCGTCCTGGAAACGGGCTGTTGTCGAGGACAACAGTCTGGCTAACAAGGTGAGGTTCGATGTGATCCCTTTAGTAGTGAGTGACATGCAGATGAAGCCAAGCATTGCACAACCGCCTGGACCCCGGTCCACTTCATCAGCACGCTCGGGATGTCAGGAAAGCTAATACATTCTGCCACAAGTTACATCCTTTTTAGGGTGCACAAAAGGGTTATCAACCCATTTTGGGCATTAGCAACCAACCAACCAACCAGTTGTGGTGCTATCACAGGATGCATAGATTGAGCTGGAAAGAAAAAAAGGTTGAATGAATAAGGGCTTAAGGATATAGGGTCACAAAGACAACTAATAATGAATTTACAAAAAGGTAGATTGTCTTGACTTGGTCATAACATGAGACATGGAGGCATATTATTGAAAATGGTAGAAAGCAAAATTCAGGGGAATAGTGGATGGGATGTTCAAGAAAGAATTACATCACACAGGCTTGCAAGAACATAGAGTTGCAGACTTATAATGAGAGTCACCTTCATACTCGTTTCGGGATATGCAGGTGTCGAAGGTATCAAGAGAGCTGATAGGTTGGCGAGTACAGCAATAGTGGCAAGAGATTGATGGACCGAGCCGATATCCTAAACGGCGTTAGAGAAATCGGCTGGAAGGAAGATTCAGAAGTTGATCCAGGCCCTACGTCCATGGCGCAACTGGTTGAATTGGGTGTGAAATAAGGGGAGGCGAGAAAGGAATACCACACGTGATCCAAAGTCATCTGGTTAACCAGCACAGGACCGGAATGGTCAGTCATCACATGCTGGCAGACAATACTGAGGATGAGATCTGAGCGCGTATGGACTTGTCCTGAATGCGGTGAAGATGATCCGACGACTAACTATCTTATACTGAGCTGAACAGATCTGCTAGGAAAAAAGGACAGTGGTGTGGCATGATCAGAAGACTTCAACACCAGTCTTCGGACTGACTAGCTTCATGATGATGATGATGATGTCATATAGACACTACCACCTGGGTAAACCTGACTCAAAATCGTTCAGTTGTTTCACCTTTAGCAATTTAACAATTTAAACATTTTTATTTGTATTTTTGTTCCAATACCCATTTGATTACTTCACACCCAGTAAGGTGTGCAATGCCACATGTTGGAGAGCCTTCTACTGTAAAGGGACTTGAATGACTGACGTAATAATTGCAACACAAACCAATAAATTCTTTTCTACCTCCCACCATAGAGATTCTACCAGCTTGTCAAGGAGTGGCCTCCTGATTTGTATGATAATGACTCCATTATCAATGCCATCCTCGGACGACTGGACAAGGAGAAAAATCCACAGCTCTTGCTGCAGAGCTTAGGCCAGCTGTATGTGGTAGATTGTTTTTGTTGTTACTTAAAGAGTGCTGGATAGCTGTTTACTTATTGCCAAAAAGTAAGGAATTTCAATGTGTTTTGTGGTTGATAGAGCCATATTGTTTAACTAGGGCTGTTGAGCTGTTTACTTATTGCCAAAAAGTGAGGAATTTCAATGTGTTTTGTGGTTGATAGAACCATATTGTTTAACTAGGGCTGTTGAGATGTTTACTTATTGCCAAAAAGTGAAGAATTTCAATGTGTTTTTTGGTTGATAAAACCATATTGTTTAACTAGGGCTGTTGAGCTGTTTACTTATTGCCAAAAAGTGATGAATTTCAATGTGTTTTGTGGTTGATAGAACCATATTGTTTAACTAGGGCTGTTGAGCTGTTTACTTATTGCCAAAAAGGGAGGAATTTCAATGTGTTTTGTGGTTGATGAGTAGAACCATGTTATTTACCTTTACCACACCGCACAGGGAGGAAGACTAACGTCAGGTTAGACAAAATATACTGATCAGACATGTTAGTCAGGGTCAGGCAAAACATACTGGCCAAGACCCAAGGCTTCCTAGTAGCCCTACCTGGAAACAGGCTGTTTTCATGGCAGTCTGACTAACGAGGTGAGGGATGATGTGATTCCTGTAGTAGGGAGTAACACGCAGATGAAGCCAAGCATTGCACAACCACCTTCATCAGCTCGCTCGGGATGTGAGGAAATCTACTGCAGCCCGCCACTTAGCGTTCTTTTCAGGACGCACAAAAGAGTGGACATTCGCAAACAACAACTACACCGCACTAAAAAATGAGGTTTTTTTTATAGACACATTATGTTTCATCACATGGTTGTTGACTTTGAGAGCCTCTATCTTTTATTGTTGTTGTTGTGTGTATAAACATATTAATAAAGAACTTGTTGGTGTTATTGTTTTTATTGTGTGTGTGTGTTAGTTTCTGAGATACAAAAAGTTGATGGGGATAATGTTGAAAAAAACAACATATACTCGCACACTACCCAGGAAATCTGGATGAACAGGCGGGCGACGGGAACAACAGGTCGCAGTGTATTTAGCGAAATGTCACAGTCAAAAAGTAACAATGACATAAATAAACTACATAGAAGAGATCAAAGTCTTATCTTTCAATTCCAAACAGGACATACCAGAGTTAATAGCCACTTGAACCGCATCAATTCCCAGTACTTGCCCTTGTGCAGACATTGCTCTCACCCCGATGAAACAGTTCGAAATCTACTCATTGAGTTCAAGGCGCTTGCGGACATGAGGTGAAGATTCTTACAAGCATTGTCGACAATTGCCAACACACTGTACGGAGCAGTGAAACAACTGAAGAAGACTTGTATCTATATAAGAATGGCATTGGGCTGCTAAGAGCAGGCTTGTTCGGCAGCTACGGGATAACAACAACAACAATAACAACATACTCACCCGCTTTCAGCGTTCCTTGGTTGAAAAGACAAAACAAATTTGCAAAAAATTCCCAAAACAACTTATCGGTGTTTGCCGTAATGGAGATATCTGTCAATTTCAACTATAAATGTAATCATTGTATCTACATAAATAAACTAAATAGATCTACCTCATAAAAATCTTTTGAAGAAACTTTAGCTTCCCCAATCTCAATATCTTAAAATCCAAATAATTTTTCTTGGTCGCCATCCGACATATATCCAAGCAGTGGGATGCATGTCTGGATGCCTATGGCGAAACTTTTTCTAACAAATCTAGGTACATGCTTATATCATAATTCCTATGTTTAATTCTGCCACACCTGCTGATGTTCCTTCCATATGTTTGTAATAAATCCACTGGGACAGCTTTCATTTGAACAGGCCTCGTATATGTGATCCGAATTACCAAGGGAGAAATGGAGCAAGGAGTCCTAAATATATTAAGATATCATTTAACAAATTTAACAAACCCAACAAATTTGTGGTAATCATTATGTGTTACTGATTTTGTTTCCCTTTTCTTGTTGCAGCTACGCACATCAGAGGGCATATGACAAGGCACTTGACATCTATCTAAGGTGACATTTTCAGTTTTGCTTGAACCAAACAAATTAATTTAAAATAATGCTACTTCTTATTTACTTATTTTCTCCTCTACTACCTTGAGTGTAGAGATCATTTTTCTCATGGCTTATAGGTTCTATTGAATTTGGTATCCTGCTCCATGCCCAGTCTTCCTTATCCACCTATTGCTTTTACTGTTTTACTTACTTCTTACTGTCAGGTTACAGTTTAACTATTCTTTGCACCTCTTTTGAGCTCTTCTTAACACATGGGTGGGTGGGGGGTGGGGGGGGGAGGTAAGTTTAGTGGTTAGTGCGCGGGCTTCCCAGCTGAGTGATCGAGGTTTGGTCCCCAGTTAGTGCAGGATTTTTCCCGATTGCAAAATGACTCCAGGGTCCACCTAGCTTCAAAAATTGAGTACCAAAATAAGTTGGGAAAGTAAAGGGGGCCGGTGTGATGTTGACCACATCACCCCTAGTGTGCCATTGATCAAGAAAAATATGGGCCTAACACCATTTTCCCAATATGTCACACTGACGTGCAATCTTTACTCTTATTCTTTAATACATGGGTGAAATAAATATAATCCTACTGTTAAATAAGTTATTTGCTTATCAATTGTTAACTCATGATTTCCAGTGAAAGACAAGTGCTCTAACTGCTAGGACAATTGTATGTCCAGTAATCTAGTACCGCACAACAAAAAGTTTGATGAATTAGTGTATGTATCATTCATACATGCATATAGCATGATTTAAACCGGGAAAGACATAGAAATGCTTTTTAGAGCCAGCAGAACAGATTTGCAAAACAATAGGATAGCTATTGAGCACCTGGCATCAAGTACAAGTTGATCTGCCTGATTGAATACCATGGTTCCAGTATGAGCCTTTTAAATCTACAAGTGCAAGGTTTCTACAGACATTGAAATGATAATAGCTGTCCATTGCAAGAGATGATGGCAACAGCAGTGAAACATGTTGTGTTGCACCTCACCGGTGAGTCAAGAGATTGATGTATAGTTCAAATCTAGTGCAGAATCCCCTTCCACATAAAAATATATGTTCAGGGTTGGACATGTGAGTGTCAGTTGTTATATCTTTTCACACAATACGTTTTCTCTGAAATCTGGCATTCCTCAGCAATGGAGGCGTCTCTGGTGGTGGTTCTATGCCTGATGGCCTTGTGACAGGTACTGCCATGAGTTTACATTGACATTGAACCATGTGAGAGATATTTTGAGGGAGTCTTTGAAGCCCTTCTTTTACCCATCGGCCAAACACAGGCTCTCGTTCAGCTTCCCCATACATTAGCGTTTTGGGAATACAATTATCTGGCATACACACCACGTGTACAATCCATCTGCAATAGTGTGTGGATGCTTGCCATTTTGGCCTTAGTGAGGATCTTGGCATTTAGTACCCTATCCTGCCATTGTGACCTCAACAATCTACATTGAAATGATAAGAACAAGCCAACCTCAAAGTGATAAGTTACTATGATAGACGAGGAACTTAGCAGTAAGATAATATGTTATAAATCTTTGGTCTCATGACGGACTCACCTTCATATCACATACTCCAAATAATTCCTTTCACAGGTTGAAGCACAAGGATGTCTTCCAGCTAATCCATGACCACAACTTGTATGACAAGATCAGTGATAAGATTACACAGCTTATGGATCTTGACAAAGAGAGGGCAGTGAAGATGCTTCTTGACAACATTGAAACCATTCCAGTTAGTTATCTGTTTGTTGGTGCTTGACTCATTCGCTCCGCAATTTTTTTTCTACCATAGAACTAGCACATATGCAAAACAGTCAACCGAAATGAAGGTAGCAACATTAGTGAACCCTTAAACGAACTTCTTTTTGCTGACTATCAAGCAGTCATATCAGCTTCTGAAATACAATTGCAACAACATATTGATCAACTAAATACAACATGTAAAGAATACAGCATGAAAATCAATGTAGAAAAACTGAGGTCATGAAAATATCTAGAATAGCCGAAGATATCAATATTTTTCTTGAAAACAGCAAATCAAACGAGGTGAAAGAAGCACATTACCAACAACGATGCAATAAGGCAAATCAGATCATTGAACAATTAACTCCAATATTTAATTACAAACATGTGACAATAACTACCAAAAGATCTTTATATAACACAATTTTCATACCGACACTATCAATGTCCAAATGGACATCAAATGAAAAACGACAGATTGTAACAGTAGAAATGAAATGCCTGTGAAAAATATTGGGTGTAACAAGGTAACATGATAACAAACGATAACATGTGATTTGTGGCTGTTCCCCAACCTGAAAATTCTGCTGAAGGGGACTCGGTTTGTGACATTATGTGGAATGCGATGACCCAACTGTACTCCATTCCCAAAATAGCCTTCCTGAAATGCTTTCAACAATGGCAGGGCAACTGGGAGAAGTGTTTGGAGTCTCACGGAGAGTATTTTGAAGGGGATTAAGGTATCAAACCTCCAGGTGAGTAATTATATTTTCCGGCCGAAAGGTCGGATACTTTTTGAACACGCCTTGTATAACAGCAGCACATGTACTTCAGAACTGCTCCTAGCATACAGATCTGAGGAGAAGGACGTAACGCATGTCAACTTCCCTGTCAAATTGAAAATGACAACAGACTTTATTGAAGAAACCAATATCCCAGTCAAAATTAGCAATGTTCATAGAGGAAGAAGAAGAAGAAGTTCCAATTTCTGGCCCTGGCAACACTAGAACTGGCCACTGCAGAATACAAAATGTGGCAAACAGATAAACGTCCATGAGTACAGCAAACACACAGTAGAACATGTTTTCAAAGTCTGTCAGCTCCACAAACAGAACAGAACGACAGCATTGCCCTCACCATTTACTTTTTATATTTGGCTTGGCTTCGTTCGTTCTCAATCTCCCGCTACCAAACCTTGAAAAGGGCTTGAGTAGCAGAATTTAGTCCTGAGAACGGAATGCATTGTGTCGTAGTTTACAGCTTAACTGCGATATTTGTACCTTTCGGTCCAACACATTCGACTTCAGCAAGCATATTTTGCGTACCGGGTTAGCATTCCCTATTCAATCCCTTTTCCTTAGCCAGTCTGCTCTGTTGCAGCCCTTTTTATATTTCATTATTATAAGTGGATTAATATTATTGACATTCATGCAACGAAAGGATAGATGTTCACATATTGCTAATCTTCTTTATTCAGGCTGAAAGTGTAGTCCAGCAGTTGATGAAGTCACAAAAGTATTTGCATGTGGTGAGTAAAAAAACATTTTATTTGCTTTAAGGTATTTACTGAATTGGTCTCAACATAGTGCAGCATTTAATCATAAGCGTATACTTCCAAAAGCTGAAACAATTGATATGTGAGGTGTTGGCAAGAATAGCACAGACAATAGCGGCGCTTGCATGGCTTAACAAAATTTGGCGAGAAAAACGGTTGGCCATATGCACAGAGATCAGATTAATGTGTATATTGGTCCTGTCAATATTCCTCAATGCTTGTGAGACGGACAATTACAGCTGGCCTGCAGCGAAGGATACAGGCCATGGAGAAGTGATATTCAAACTGTATAAAGCATTAGTTAGACCTAGATTGGAGTACTGTGTACAGGTGGGGAGTCCTTATCATAGAGGGGATATAAACATGCTGGAAAGGATACAAAAAAGAGCGACAAAGCTGATAGTGGAATTCCAGAATTATAGTTAAGAGGTATGACTCAGAAAAACCGGCCTACAGTGTCTAGAAAAGAGAAGAATTCGAGGTGACTTAATACAGGTTTATGAGATAATCAAAGCAATGGATAAATTAGACTATAACAAGTTTTTCAAAATACAAACACCTACAAGAACAAGAGCTACACATTAACTAAAGAAAGGTTCAGATTAGATATTAGGAAATTATTTTTTAGTCAGAGAGTGGTGAATGCGTGGAATGCATTGCCACAGGAAGTAGTGGAGGCAGGGACAATTAATGCATTTGAGAATAGATTGGATGCGGATAGCTTTTAGAGCAAGGAAATGTAAATGAAGTTTTGTTGTTGCTCTGCCATAATTTTTTCGGGCTGTTCAGACTCTGCATGCCATGGCTAGTCTTCTTCTGATTTATTTCGAACAGTCGCCAATTCTGTCAATTCAAATTTTAATTAAGGTATTAAAAAAACATTATTTACACTTTCAGTCTCACTGTTTATAGTGTCAAGTACGTGCTATAGATCCTTCGAACTTCATGTTGTATAAAAGTGCTACCTGCAAATTACAGTGATTGTTGAAAGATGACTTATCAAATTTGTCCAAATAAAATACAGAGGTGTTTAATAAATTGATGTCAAAGTTGTTAATTAATTTTAATAGTCAAAGTTGTTCAATAGATTATGGTCAAAGTTGTTCAATAAATTGAAGTCAAAGTTGTTAAATAAATTGAAGTCAAAGTTGTTCAATAAATTAGAGAGTCACTTGTTCAATAAATGAAAGAGTCAAAGTTGTTCAATAAATTAGAGAGTCAGAGTTGTTCAATAAATTAGAGAGTCAGAGTTGTTCAATAAATTTAAGTCAAAGTTGTTAAATAAATTGAAGTCAAAGTTGTTAAATAAATTAGAGAGTCACTTGTTCAATAAAGGAAAGAGTCAAAGTTGTTCAATAAATTAGAGAGTCAAAGTTGTTCAATAAATTAGAGAGTCAAAGTTGTTCAATAAATTAGAGAGTCAAAGTTGTTCAATAAATTAGAGAGTCAGAGTTGTTCAATAAATTAGAGAGTCAAAGTTGTTCAATAAATTGAAGTCAAAGCTGTTAAATAAATTAGAGAGTCACTTGTTCAATAAATGAAAGAGTCAAAGTTGTTCAATAAATTAGAGAGTCAGAGTTGTTAAATAAATTAGAGAGTCAAAGTTGTTCAATAAATTAGAGAGTCAAAGTTGTTCAATAAATTAGAGAGTCAAAGTTGTTAAATAAATTAGAGAGTCAGAGTTGTTCAATAAATTAGAGAGTCAGAGTTGTTCAATAAATTAAAGTCAAAGTTGTTCAATAAATTAGAGAGTCAAAGTTGTTCAATAAATTAGAGAGTCAAAGTTGTTCAATAAATTAGAGAGTCAAAGTTGTTCAATAAATTAGAGAGTCAAAGTTGTTCAATAAATTAGAGAGTCAAAGTTGTTCAATAAATTAGAGAGTCAAAGTTGTTCAATAAATTAGAGAGTCAGAGTTGTTCAATAAATTAGAGAGTCAAAGTTGTTCAATAAATTGAAGTCAAAGCTGTTAAATAAATTAGAGAGTCACTTGTTCAATAAATGAAAGAGTCAAAGTTGTTCAATAAATTAGAGAGTCAGAGTTGTTCAATAAATTGAAGTCAAAGTTGTTAAATAAATTAGAGAGTCACTTGTTCAATAAATGAAAGAGTCAAAGTTGTTCAATAAATTAGAGAGTCAGAGTTGTTAAATAAATTAGAGAGTCATAGTTGTTCAATAAATTAGAGAGTCAAAGTTGTTCAATAAATTAGAGAGTCAAAGTTGTTAAATAAATTAGAGAGTCAGAGTTGTTCAATAAATTAGAGAGTCAGAGTTGTTCAATAAATTAAAGTCAAAGTTGTTCAATAAATTAGAGAGTCAAAGTTGTTCAATAAATTAGAGAGTCAAAGTTGTTCAATAAATTAGAGAGTCAAAGTTGTTCAATAAATTAGAGAGTCAAAGTTGTTCAATAAATTAGAGAGTCAAAGTTGTTCAATAAATTAGAGAGTCAAAGTTGTTCAATAAATTAGAGAGTCAGAGTTGTTCAATAAATTAGAGAGTCAAAGTTGTTCAATAAATTGAAGTCAAAGCTGTTAAATAAATTAGAGAGTCACTTGTTCAATAAATGAAAGAGTCAAAGTTGTTCAATAAATTAGAGAGTCAGAGTTGTTCAATAAATTGAAGTCAAAGTTGTTAAATAAATTAGAGAGTCACTTGTTCAATAAATGAAAGAGTCAAAGTTGTTCAATAAATTAGAGAGTCAGAGTTGTTAAATAAATTAGAGAGTCAAAGTTGTTCAATAAATTAGAGAGTCAAAGTTGTTCAATAAATTAGAGAGTCAAAGTTGTTAAATAAATTAGAGAGTCAGAGTTGTTCAATAAATTAGAGAGTCAGAGTTGTTCAATAAATTAAAGTCAAAGTTGTTCAATAAATTAGAGAGTCAAAGTTGTTCAATAAATTAGAGAGTCAAAGTTGTTCAATAAATTAGAGAGTCAAAGTTGTTCAATAAATTAGAGAGTCACTTGTTCAATAAATGAAAGAGTCAAAGTTGTTCAATACATTAGAGAGTCAGAGTTGTTCAATAAATTGAAATCAAAGTTGTTAAATAAATTAGTCACTTGTTCAATAAATGAAAGAGTCAAAGTTGTTCAATACATTAGAGAGTCAAAGTTGTTCAATAAATTAGAGAGTCAAAGTTGTTCAATAAATTAGAGAGTCAAAGTTGTTCAATAAATTAGAGAGTCAAAGTTGTTCAATAAATTAGAGCGTCAAAGTTGTTCAATAAATTAGAGAGTCAGAGTTGTTCAATAAATTAGAGAGTCAAAGTTGTTCAATAAATTGAAGTCAAAGCTGTTAAATAAATTAGAGAGTCACTTGTTCAATAAATGAAAGAGTTAAAGTATTCAATAAATTAGAGAGTCAGAGTTGTTCAATAAATTAGAGAGTCAGAGTTGTTCAATAAATTGAAGTCAAAGTTGTTAAATAAATTAGAGAGTCACTTGTTCAATAAATGAAAGAGTCAAAGTTGTTCAATAAATTAGAGAGTCAGAGTTGTTAAATAAATTAGAGAGTCAAAGTTGTTCAATAAATTAGACAGTCAAAGTTGTTCAATAAATTAGAGAGTCAAAGTTGTTTAATAAATTAGAGAGTCAAAGTTGTTAAATAAATTAGAGAGTCAGAGTTGTTCAATAAATTAGAGAGTCAGAGTTGTTCAATAAATTAAAGTCAAAGTTGTTCAATAAATTAGAGAGTCAGAGTTGTTCAATAAATTAGAGAGTCAGAGTTGTTCAATAAATTAGAGAGTCAAAGTTGTTCAATAAATTAGAGAGTCAGAGTTCAATAAATTAGAGGGTCAAAGTTGTTCAATAAATTAGAGAGTCAAAGTTGTTAAATAAATTAGAGAGTCAGAGTAGTTCAATAAATTAGAGAGTCAGAGTTGTTCAATAAATTAAAGTCAAAGTTGTTCAATAAATTAGAGAGTCAAAGTTGTTCAATAAATTAGAGAGAGTTGTTCAATAAATTAGAGAGTCAGAGTTGTTCAATAAATTAGAGAGTCAGAGTTGTTCAATAAATTAGAGAGTCAAAGTTGTTCAATAAATTAGAGAGTCAGAGTTGTTCAATAAATTAGAGAGTCAGAGTTGTTCAATAAATTAGAGTCTCAAAGTTGTTCAATAAATTAGAGAGTCAGAGTTGTTCAATAAATTAGAGTCTCAAAGTTGTTCAATAAATTAGAGAGTCAGAGTTGTTCAATAAATTAGAGAGTCAGAGTTGTTCAATAAATTAGAGAGTCAAAGTTGTTCAATAAATTAGAGTGTCAGAGTTGTTCAATAAATTAGAGAGTCAAAGGTGTTCAATAAATTAAAGAGTCAGAGTTGTTCAATAAATTAGAGTCTCAAAGTTGTTCAATAAATTAGAGAGTCAGAGTTGTTCAATAAATTAGAGAGTCAGAGTTGTTCAATAAATTAGAGAGTCAGAGTTGTTAAATAAATTAGAGTCTCAAAGTTGTTCAATAAATTAGAGAGTCAGAGTTGTTCAATAAATTAGAGAGTCAGAGTTGTTCAATAAATTAGAGAGTCAAAGTTGTTCAATAAATTAGAGAGTCAGAGTTGTTCAATAAATTAGAGAGTCAGAGTTGTTCAATAAATTAGAGAGTCAGAGTTGTTCAATAAATTAGAGAGTCAAAGTTGTTCAATAAATTAGAGAGTCAGAGTTGTTCAATAAATTAGAGAGTCAGAGTTGTTCAATAAATTAGAGAGTCAGAGTTGTTCAATAAATTAGAGAGTCAAAGTTGTTCAATAAATTAGAGAGCCAAAGTTGTTCAATAAATTAGAGAGTCAAAGTTGTTCAATAAATTAGAGAGCCAAAGTTGTTCAATAAATTAGAGAGTCAAAGTTGTTCAATAAATTAGAGAGTCAAAGTTGTTCAATAAATTAGAGTCAAAGTTGTTCAATAAATTAGAGAGTCAAAGTTGTTCAATAAATTAGAGAGTCAAAGTTGTTCAATAAATTGGTGTCAAAGTTGTTCAATAAATTGTAGTCAAAGTAAATCTACAGTACCACCGCAACTTTGACAAATGTATTTACCTTTATTCTTATCTAGTACCTTGATCAGTTAGTCCAGCGAGACCTGCAAGGTACGCAGGGTTACCATGGGCAGCTTGTCAAGCTGTATGCAGAATTTGATCGGCCAAAGCTCCTTCCTTTTCTTCGCCGCAGTGAGTTCTACCCACTGCAAACAGCTTTGCAGGAATGTGAGGCTCGAGATTACATCAAGGAGCAAGTCTTTCTACTAGGTGAGTATAATCATTCTGCCATCCTGAGATGGATCTGTGCTATGCAGTAAAAAAGTTGGTTGGGGCTTCTCTGCTACAGTGAGAGGCAGGGTATTTACTGAGAAGAGCAGTGCATTTTTTACAGCAATGTTTAGTATCAGAAAGGATATCGAGGCTATGACTTCGGCTATCTGGGGTCTCTTTAACCTTTAGCACATGCGCTGCGATTGATTGCGGCCCCAAAAAATGGTCGCTCAGTCGCTAATGGCAGGAAAATATTCAGGCGATAAGAAAATTATTCTAGAGTGTTGTTGTGCATTTACACCGGTTGAAACACCCAGGGAAATTGAGTCTAAAAATAGGCAATGCTGTCATTGAAGATGTAAGCAAGAAAGATGGCCGGATTAGCTTGAAAGAGAATTTTGAAATGATGTATTCTCTTTTTCTGGATGACTGGAGGATTATTCCATTATTGCAGGTGATGAAGGTAAGTTGTTGCAACATATTTTTCTGAGATAGATCTGTTTAATTTGTTTATGTGGTCGTATTAAATACGTTTGTAAGGGAAAATAACAGATATGACGATCTTGTAAGAAACACTGTCTGTGTTATGTGACGATTTTTAAATTCCAAAGATCCTATTTCCCCACGAAATTGGTAAATCTAAATGTTGTTGCCGTTCTCATTTTCACCTCCATCTTCTTGTATCTCAGAAACTAACATACAAACAACAAAAACAATAACACCAACAAGTTCTTTATTCATTTATGTCTCTACACACAAACAAATCAAATTGAGACAATGACCCAAAAATAAATACAGGCTCTCAAAATGAAGAACTAGAAAAACGTGAAAAATTATTCAGTGGCGGGGGGACTTCCCTACTTTTATTATTCAGAGTGGTAAAGGTTTTAATGAGGGCCATAATCGTCTCTGGCTCTCAATTCTTGCTTCGGAACGTGTGACAGGAATGGCTGGGGCATGAGTGGATAGTGGACATAGAGCCCTTGAACCTCCAAGATCTTGTGTGAATCTACTGTCCTCATCATTCTGGGGTTTGTGGAAATGAAAGAGCTGACATCCTGGCCTGAGGGGCACCCGCATTGGAGACATTGACAATGGATGGAGGTGATATTTTGAAGTTGATCAGCGAACACCTTTTGGATGAAGACACTGTAATTGGTGAACCAGCAATACACAGATTACAAGATTTTGAAATCAAACCCGGGTCCACCAGAGAGGGGCGCCTGAGAGGATGGAGCCGGAGCGTGTACAAGCAGCGAGCTACAGAAATCATCAACATCTACACTCTTCTCTATTTACTGAGAGGGACTGAGCACCTATTGGTCTGCATAAAGTGCAATAACATTGATTCTTAACAGAACAGAACAGTCCTGATGAAGTTAGATATTCCACTGTTTTATGCAAGTAATAATAATAATAATGTTCGTGTAGGCGTCAAAGGCCCGTTGCGTCGATCGACCACTACCATGTCCAACTACTGAGGTTGTGTTCATGCGTAGCGTGTCGACCGATATCCCTACAGACTCCCCAGGTGGAGCCGAGTACTCCGCTGCCATGGGATGAGGGCCGTGAGGAGTGTGTTAGACCAATGTTTGTGTCAGGCTTACTGTGTCTGTCCGTGTCAAACTCCCTGTTTTTCCGTGTCACGTTGCAGAGACTTCTAGATTGTGTCCACCTTTTGGTCAGCGTGACCCTTACTGTGCTGAGAATACGAGGTTGGGAGAGGTATCGTGTATATCCGGTGAAGGAAATAGCAGGGGGAAAGTGGTTTCAGTCTGAGCAGAAAGGTCCTTGAGTAGTGATAACCTGGACTGAATTCTGGTGTACAGTTAAGCGGAACGATCTCCATCATGGACTGGTCTCCCACGGCTTAAGCCAGACATGAAATGCAGCAAAATGCAGCAAAACAAACAGGATAACTGATCGAAAGCACATCAATTCCACAGAATAAAGTCCTTGATACCACCGGGTGAAGGAGTTGTGAAATATAATTTACTGTGCATATAGTCAGTAAAATAGTTGTCTCACACATATACATATCAACTTCTATAGTTGAACTGCTAAGGAATATACTATGCTCATGTGTGATTCCAAGTGTAAGACATTAACTAAGGCCCAAAAGTAGCTCCATTCAGTGCATTTGTTGAAACAGTAACAATAAATCAATCAAAGCAGTTAAGATACTGTTTGTGAAGGTAATTACATAATAAGAGGTAGCAGTGTTAAAATGGACAATGTAAAAATAAATCAATTAAAGCAGCTACGATATCGATTGTGGAGGGAATGAGATAATAAGAGGTAGCATGTGTAAAATGGACTATATAAATCAATCAAAGCAGTTATGATACTGATTGGGGAGGTAATAACTTAACTGACTTATAACATCTTTAGACTTGTTTAAAAGACTCTGCAAAGTCTGTATACAACCAGTTTCTTTTACATTTCCTTGATCTAAAAACGATGTACATCTAATCTATTCTTGAATGCATTAATTGACCCTGCCTCCACTATTTCCTCTACCAATACATTCCAAGCATTCACCACTCTCTGACTAAAAAAATATTTCCTTATATCAAATCTGGATCTTTCTTTAATTAATTTGTAGCTGTGCAATCTGTGTGATGTCAACTCTATTATGCCTACTATAATGTCTTCTGATGGATACCTTCTGTCCAATGCATTCTTTGTGATGTCTTCTGTGTGATATCGTCTATGGGATCTTCTCTTTATGATGCCTTTATAATTTCTTCTGTAGGATGTCATCTTTATGATCTCTTCTGAGTGATGCCTTCTTTCTGGTTCCTTTACTGCTTAAAATGAAGTTTAACATTGCCTTGCTTGTCAAGCTTGATTCATGCCTTCTTTGTTGCAGGACGCATGGGGAACCTAACACAGGCCTTGAAGTTGATCACAGAGAGACTGCAGGATGTGGACCATGCAATTCAGTTTTGTATGGAGCAAGATGATGAGGAGCTATGGCAGAATCTTATTGAATATGCTATGGATAAGCCTAGTAAGTCGTCTTTGTCAGTACTTCATTAGGATAGTAGTAGCAGAAGTCCCTTGCAGTCATGACGATGATTTGACTTTGAAGTGGTAACTTTCTACTGAGTCATTAATTTTCCTTCTCTTTCTTCTCCTTGTGGCATTGCCGTTTCACTTCTCTGTGTTGCAAGAGCTTCCTTCACCCAGCTGATGTGGCTCTTGAGGGTACATCTTCACTTGGATTGGTCTGCAACTTGGTCTTCCTATGATGTGAGGCTTATCTCCAGTGGCTTCATGTCACGCTTACATGCATCTTAGAACCTCAACTGTGGTTGGCCAGCTATTCTTTTGCCATCCACCAGCTGTTCATAGAGGGTCTCTTTGGGGATGCGACCATCTTGAGATAAACATGACCAAGCCTTCTTAGTCTTAACTACATAAGGATAAAATGCATGCTTGAAAGACCAGTGCAAGAGTGAACCTCTGCATATATCACTATGTCCAACCATTTTTCCAACCCTGCTATACGCCTGCGAAAGCTGGACTGTATACTCTGGACATGCAAGGAGATTAAACCACTTCCACACAGGTTGCCTGAGGCGAATATTCACATCCGATGGCAAGATCGTGTCACTGACATCGAGGTTCTCTCGAGGGCTAACATGCCCAGTATCCATGCACTGTTAGAAAAAGCACGACTAGGATGGGCTAGACACCTCGTCCGTATGTCAGACGAGCGGCTCCCAAACAAGCTTCTCTACAGCGAGCTGAGAGAGGGATGGCGTGAGAGAAGACGCCCAAAGAAACATTTTAAAGATGGTGTGAGGGACTCACTGAAAAGGTGCCAGATATACATCGACGCCTGGGAATGTCTTGCGCAAAACAGATCTGACTGGAGAAGCGCAGTCAAAGCGAGTGTAGCTACCAGTGAAGACCACTGTATTGGGAAAGCCCAGAGCAGACGCGTGACCCGGAAATCTCGAACAGTGGGAACACCATCACCTTCTACAGACCTCGTGTGCCTGTTATGTAGCAGATGTTTTCGTGCCCGCATTGATCTGTTCAGCCACATGCGCACCCACACCTAATATGGAAATCTGTGACAAGGATGATGTCGGGCGGTCCTCATCGACAACGATGGACAGCTATTATTAACACCATGTAATTCCAAGAATTGATCATAGACGATGTAGATAGAACGTGTTAAGCCTGTGCTCTTGTTTTGTTTGGCATAGGTTGCCTGAGTTTTGCTACCATATAGGAGTGTGCTGACGACACATGCATTGTAAACCATAGTTTTAATGATAAGTTTCTGTTTTTCCCAAACATGCGTTGTAAGGCGAGCAAATGTAGCAGCAGCTTTGCCAGTGCGACTGTCAATTTCTGGATTTAGAGAGAGCTTATGGTTGATGAGGGACCCTAGGTATGTGAATTGGTGCACAGTTGGAAAAATTCATAATTATCAATGTTAAGAATAGGCATGGCATCTACTTCCTGTCCCAGCCCATTTGCTTTGTTGAGGCTTATTGTGATACCAAAATCTTTGCACGCCTGGGGAAAGTGATCTATCAAGCTATGAAGTTCCTGTTGGCTGTGGGTGACAATTGCAGCATCATCAGCGAAAACCAACCAAGTCCAGATCTCCATTGTGGCCTTGAGTCTTGGAAGGTTAAACAGTCGACCATCTGACCTAGTGGGAAGGCAGATTTCTTCATTTGTGTTACCAAATGCATGCTTCAGTAACAGAGCAAAGAAGATTCTTAACAGTGTTGGACTAGGACACAGTTTTGCAGTCACTTCGAATACCAAATAGTTGTGATATGCTACCATCAAATTGGACTGCTCTTTTCACTGCTTCATGGAATGATATTATTAGTCGTAGCAGTTTGCTTTGGCAGCCTAATTTTAAAAAGGATTTTGAAGTCCATCCCTGCTAACCAAATCAAGTGCTTTTTGAATATTATATTGAATATGTCCAGGCTTCTTTTTCCGATGCACAGGAAAACAAATTATTCACTAGTTTATTCCTATATCATATGCAGGGTTAGAGGATAGCGTGGCTAGTGGTTAAGGGACATGGCTCACAACCCAAAGGTGCTGGGTTCGCTCTTCAATCACAGCGTTGGCCGTTACCTCTGGGAAGCAAACTCTTAGACAATGCAGAAGAAAGCAGACCTTTACATAAAATGCATGCTGAAGTTGGATGCACTGGGTCGACAGGCGCAAAATAAAAACATAATGCAATGCACACCGCCAATAATAATAAAAAATTATGCAAGGTAATGTTTCTAGAACTTTCATTTACATCCAGCTACATGCAACAAGTTTTTGGCCATTGTGAATGACGCAGTGTGCAGATCCAAGTGTTACAGAGTCTGCACCCTAAAGAGGTTAGGCCAGGGGTCTCAATCTCAAACCTCCATGAGGCCTGCATGTTGACCAGCTATACATGCAGCAACTCAGATTCTTATCAGGCAAAACACTACAAGAAAAATGGTAATTCTAACAGACACAAGTAGCAAACTCCAAGCCATCTCGAGTCCCAAACAAGATACTCCAGAAGAGTACTCGAAGCCATCTCGAGTCCCAAACAAGATACTCCAGGAGAGTACTTGAAGCCATCTCGAGCCCAAAACAAGATACTCCAGGAGAGTACTTGAAGCCATCTCGAGCCCCAAACAAGATACTCCAGGAGAGTACTTGAAGCCATCTCGAGCCCCAAACAAGATACTCCAGGAGAGTACTTGAAGCCATCTCGAGCCCCAAACAAGATACTCCAGGAGAGTACTTGAAGCCATCTCGAGCCCCAAACAAGATACTCCAGGAGAGTACTTGAAGCCATCTCGAGCCCCAAACAAGATACTCCAGGAGAGTACTTGAAGCCATCTCGAGTCCCAAACAAGATACTCCAGGAGAGTACTTGAAGCCATCTCGAGCCCCAAACAAGATACTCCAGGAGAGTACTTGAAGCCATCTCGAGCCCCAAACAAGATACTCCAGGAGAGTACTCGAAGCCATCTCGAGCCCCAAACAAGATACTCCAGGAGAGTACTCGAAGCCATCTCGAGCCCCAAACAAGATACTCCAGGAGAGTACTTGAAGCCATCTCGAGCCCCAAACAAGATACTCCAGGAGAGTACTTGAAGCCATCTCGAGCCCTAAACAAGATACTCCAGGAGAGTACTTGAAGCCATCTCGAGCCCCAAACAAGATACTCCAGGAGAGTACTTGAAGCCATCTCGAGCCCCAAACAAAAAAGACTCTCACACAAAATAAAATATCACAACGTATTGCTCTCCCAAAAAACAAATTTAGTCCTACAGTTGATTCCGACCCACTGTGGAATCCTTGGAAACAAGAAGGCAGATGAGCTTGCAAAAGCCAGAAGTGGCAGCATGCAGTCTTGCCATCTACAGAGCAATAAAAAAGAAAAGACACTCATAAAATGATCTATGAGGAGGGAATGGAGACCAGCACAAAGAGGAATACAATCCAGAAAATAAAATGACTAGACAAACCTGGCAGAGATGGGAAGACAAAGATCTTCAGACTAAGAACGAGATATTGTAGACTCCTTTTCCACCTCCACAGAATGTGTCTAAAAGACACAGCAACATGCGATTGTGGAGCACCCAAGCAAACACCAGAACATATCTTGTAAGACTGCCCCACATATAGAGACCAAAGAGAGGCAGAATGGCACGGAGGAGCGACTATGCTCGAAAAGCTGTCAGGGACTGGTGATGACTTGAAACGCAGTCTCCTTTGTGAACCCCGCCGGGCTAGATGCGTAGCATCAGTTGACCCAAGAAAAATAAGAAGCTACACGTTGACAAGCTTAATGTCCTGTTGGCCAAATCTCAACAATGCATGTATTCTAATTTTCTCCTTCCTCCTAGGTAGGACCCCACATTTCACTGTATTCTATGCATCATATGATACTAGTGACTAACATCATATTAGGGTACAACTAATCCCTGCCTACAGTACATCGACGGCAACAGAAAATGAATTGGTTTGGCCACATTGTGAGAATGCAACCAGACCACATTGTTCATGCAACCTTCTACATGAGCACATCAGGAAGAATAATGGGAGATGGACCGAGAAAAATGTGGATAGGCAGTGTAAACGAGACCTGCCGTAAAATGGAGAAAATTGTTACTCATGCCACGACAGAGACGAAAAACAAATACATGCCATGACATTGGACTATAACCTGGTAGAAAGTGAGATGACAAAAGAAGTAGAAAGAAGACAAAAAAATCCCAGGCTGCAGGTCACCTAACATTTAAGAACCAGTGGCACACTTACTAACACAATTTCTCCCATTGCGTAAATCCCCCTTCAGTTTTAACGGACACAAAATATAATATTTTCCTGCATCATTTCCTCTTCATAATGTTACGCAGCAGCTAAGGCATAACACAGATAAGGAATAGCCAAAATAGTTCAGTATTACTTTGAAAATAAACTTCAATTACCACATTTAGAAAGGGGGGAAGATTGTCTGATCAGGCAAAATATACTGTTCAGACATGTTAGTCAGGGTCAGGCAAAATATACTGGCTTCGGCTTCCTAGTAGCCCTCCTGGAAAACGGGCAATTTTCATGGTTGCCTGACTAACAAGGTGAGGGATCGACATGATCCTCATAGTAGTAAGTGACACACAGATGAAGCCAAGCATAGCACAACCGCATACAGGACCCCGGTCAACCTTCATCAGCACGCTTGGGATGTGAGTAAAGCTACAACAACCCACCACTTGACGTCCTTTTCAGGGTGCACAAAAGAGTAATCCTACTCATTGTGGGCGTTCAACAACAACAACGTCTATCCATTGTCAATGTTCTTTACTGTAGGTGCCCTTGAGGCCAGGATACCAGCTCTTTCATTCCCGCAAATCCCAGCAAACCCTCATTCAACAAAATATAAAATCAAAGACTGCTTTACATTTCCTATTCAAATTGTTGTTGAAAGTAAACAATAAAAGATAATTAACTTGATGTCTGCAGAGTTTATCACAGCCCTACTTCAAAATGTTGGTGCACATATTGACCCTGTAAAGGTCATTAGTCGGATTCAAAAAAGCATGGAGATTCCAGGTCTGCGGGACTCCCTAGTGAAGATACTTCAAGACTACAATCTGCAGGTCAGAGCTTTGTGACTGCTAAAAGATATTACTCCTTATTCAGTGTATAATGAGAAATTTCTCATGAACATCATCATCTGGTCAGTCCTGAGACTGGTTGTTAGGTTGTCTGAGCATGTCGATCCATTTAACTTAACTTAAAGTTTTTATACTGATTTAGAAGACTCTACAGAGTCTGTATGCAAACAGTTTCTTGGTTGGGTGGCTTTTACCGATGTGCGAGTCTATCCTAATAGACTCAAACATTAGAGCTAAGCAGACCAGCAGCCAGCTAGGTGCCATCTATAGCTGATCTTAACAATCCACCTGGCGAAAGGTCCCAATAAGTTTGGTAGATTTGGAACTTGAATTTTTTCCGGGCAGCGGCCGCTAAGCTTACTCTTTTCAATTTCCAACTACCAAGGAATTTTTAACGTGCTTAACACTGAACACGGGAGTCCGATCTCACTACCCAGTGATCAGGGGAATTTTTATAAGAAGATCCACGTTAAAATAAAATCCCATCTCCACTGCGATTTGAACCCACGACCTCCGGCACCCGAAGCGGACACCTTACCTCAAGACCACTGCAATATAGATTATTTCTAATGCACCTTTAGAGTCAAACAGTCTTGGAAAGGTGTGAATGGCACTCTGATACATCGTGGAAAGGGTGCATGGGGCAAAAAAGGTTGAAGACTACTGTGCTAGACAGATAATATTTAGATATTGATATTAAAAACCTTATAATGGACTGAAATATCTGCAATGGGCAGAAGTGTAGATATAAATTTCATATTATTGTAAGATGTGGTGTCTCAATGGCCTCCTAGGGGGTTGGGGATGAAGAATAACATAACATCATCATCATGGGCTATTCTGTCTGGCACAGTCGAGGATGTTGTTTTGTTGAATGCCCACATGTAGGATTACTCATTTGTGTGCCCTAAAAAGGGCATTGAGAGGCAGGTTGTTGTACCTTTCCTCAATCCTGAGCATGCTGATGAAGGTGGACCGGAGTCCTCCAGGTGGTTTTTGCTATGCTTGGCTTCATCTGCGTGTCACTCCCTATATGGAGATCATGTCGTTCCCTCACCTCGTTTGCCAGGCTGCCATGTTAAAAGCCCGTTTCCAGGGAGGACTACGAGGAAGTCAAGGTGAGGGTCTTGGCCAGTATTTTCGCCTGACCCTGACTAACATGTCTGATCAGTATATTTTGACTGACTAGACGTTAGTCTTCCTCCCCATAATTGGTGATAGATTACCACATCGTTCTATTCTCAGTACGTTTATCGTTGGCTTTTCCATGTCATAATGTTACACGGGCATCTTGTTAGATCCTTGGTCAGTGCCTGGATAAATGATAAATGACTATCTCCTCTGATAGAATCTTTAAGGACAGCAACATTTACCTTTCACTTCACCCTTCTTCTTCTCCTCCTCCTCCTACTTCTTTTTTTCATTAGTGTTTTTTTAATTATTTCATCTGCATGTGAAGTCCATTACTATGGATACAAATTGCTGTGGTGGAGAGTTCTTTAAGGCTCCCAAACAGCTTTGTGTGAAGGTTTGTCTCTGTGGGCTAAGTATGCAATTGGCTAAGCATATAACAGCCTTACAGGATATGTTCAGCTGTCTGTGCTGATTGTCCATACAAACACATGGGTGATGGAGCCAACTTTGGCCTGTGTAAGTGACCATTCAATCTGATATGTCCTGTTCTCATGCGGAATGGGATCCATTGCTCTGCTTGTGTGACAGATTTAGGCTTACCAGACAAATCATGTCTCAGTATAGGCAGTTCTCAGTTTTTTCAGAATTATGGCGCAAGCATAATTATTATTTTTAAAACATCAAATAGAATTAGGGGCAGGATTTTCACCAGAAACTGACCACACTCAGCATCCGCAAATTCTGCAAAAGTGCGCGGAATAATCTAGAATGCACTAAAGCGGAAGACAGGAATTGACGCCATTCTGAAATTAGTACAAATAAATTAAACAAACAAAGAAAACGAAGTTGGACAGTCAGAGATAAAACGCAGAGAGAGTGAACATTAGTTGTAGCCAAGGACAGACTGATTCCGACGAGATTTAGACCTACAGTACTTGACAATAGAATTGCATCCTCAGTTCACAGATGAAAGGTAATATTGATTTTTGTCAAAGTAATTACAATTGTGTATAGTCATTGTAGATCTCACAGAAGCAGGCTAGATTTTGACAGCTACCACACTATAGAAGAGTACAGCCCTTCTTCAAGAATTAGATTGGCTAAGAGATCAAATTTCGCCAGATTATTAGCAACCAGCGACAGGCATGTGGCCGACCTTCGCCAGAGAGTCATCATAGATCTCACCGAAGCAGCCTAGATTTTTTACATCCACCACACAGATCGACAGTTGTCGTAGAGGAACAGAGCCAAGGACGATTACCTGATTTTAGACAACGAATTTACCATCTGTGTTTATACACGTAAGATTCGTCACAAAATGACAGCAGGCCAAGTTCGGAGAGTAGACTGATGGCAATAGTTATAGGTTTAGCAGTAGTTAGTTTTAAGTCATAGATAGCCATTACATAGGAGTGTGTAATAAATTGTGTATGATAGAAGAGTGGAAGAGAAAGTGTAACATGTAGGAATACAGAATTAGTTTTTATTGCTTTGAAATAATGTCCTCAGTTTATTGAAGTGACTGTTAGTTGAAATAGATTGAAGAGCGTAGAAGTGGAGAGTAAAGGAAAGGTTTCAGTGAGTCAGCAAAGCAGAACCCCGTTCCATCTTCTGCTACACTTGATCATGGCAGTGAAAGTTGGCTATTGTGTGGTCAACTTTCTATATGGCTTGGATAAGGCTCTTCTTTTCTTGGAAGGTGATTGTTTGTTCGTTTTGTTCTTATGTTGCTCCCTCCTTTGCCAACCTGTCTGCTGTCTCATTTCCTGGCATGCCACAGTGTGATGGTGTCCACTGTAGCACAACACTTCTCTTGGCTTTTAGTTCACCTAAGACGTTTTTAAGCTCTGGCAGTTAATCATTCTTGAGGGCTTGCAGAACTGACATTTCATCTGTAAGGAATACAACTTGCTGGCATTGGCTTATGTCGTTAATCATTTCCGCAGCAATATTTAGTGCATGTAAACATGGTCGAATGTTTTGCACTTTAGTATGAAGGAGTCAAGGCATTTACCTGAAAATTGGTGTAAACTTTAGTTCATGGGGGACCAAGTGGTCTCGAGGTAAGATGTTCACCTCGGGTGCTGGAGGTCACGGGTTCTTCTTCTTCTTCTTCTTCATACGCAGTCAGACAGTAACCATTATTTTTTCGAAAAAAGCGGCGGTCATCCTGAGGCTGTCGACACTGCCATAGAGCTTGTCTTGCAGTTCCACTGGTGATGGCCACATCTGCTCTCTCTGATCCTCGTATGTCGGGCAGTTCTGCAGCAGATGTTCAGCGGTCATTTTACCGGTACCGCACGGGCATTTGTCGGTACCACCTATCTTCAACTTGTTGAATAGGTGGTATCTCAGTCTATTGTGGCCAGTGCGAAGTCTGAAGACAACGACCTGCTCTCTTCTGTTCAACTGGTAATAGGCATCGTTTTTGGTGTAACCAGTATGTTCAGTTTCCCATTTGGTCATGTATCTGGCTTTGATAAGCCATTTTGACTCTTCGTACATCATACTAGTATCTGTTTGTGGTAGTCTTGCACCTTCTTTTGCCAGTCTGTCTGCCTCCTCGTTGCCTTGGATGTTGCAGTGTAATGGGACCCACTGTACCACTACCCTTTTTGGTGCAGACTGCTGGCACAGTTTGCAGAGTGCTGCTCTTAGGTCATTAAGCTCAGTGTTTTTCTGGCTTTTTAGCGCTGTGACTACGGCGAGAGCATCTGTAAGCAGGACTATATGGCTTTCATTTTCTTTATGCGTCACCATTTCTTCCACTGCCGCCCTCAGTGCCTCTGCCTCTGCTCTGAAATTGCTTGTATACTTACCAGTAGCGAATGACAGTGTTATTTTTCTGCCATTTGGTAGGTTCAGGAATGCTCCTGCCCCTCCGTTCTGTGTAGTGTTTGTTACAGAACCGTCGGTGTATGCATGGGTCCAGTCTATGCTTGGGTAGTTTTTTGATGTAAACAAAGGAGATCACACCTCCCCACGACATCTAACGATATAAGTGGACTGAAGATAGCTAGATAGACTTTAGTTCTTCTTCATGTATTAACCCTGCAAGGTGATACACTTCTCCCATCTATTCTTTACTTTCCTTATTCTCTGATTGTAGAACTCTCCCGTCTGGACTGAGAACTTTCAGTTCGGTAATCAAGTCCTGGATGTCAGAAAAACGTAGTACTGTAATCCTGGTGTTCATTCAGGCATATTATGTGCCCTATGCCAGGTAGCAAAAATATTACCTAAACTAATCTCTTTTGCTTTTAAGTACCATGTCGGACCAAGGCTTAATTGTAGGCCATCTCTCCATCTCATTGGTGGACGTCTGGGGTGATGATTATAGGTGTAGGGCCACCATGACGTTACTTTACGTGTCCATCTATTGTCAGACATGTGTACCAGGTGGCCTGCCCACCTGTACTTTCTTAGCTTCATTGAGGCGGGTTTGGCTCTCGTAGTGAAAGTGACAGTGTTCTATGCTCCATTACTTGTTGAGTAGCTTGGAGTGCACATGTCACTTTTTCGTAGGTTCCACACTTCGCAGCCATATACCATTGCTGGAATTACCAGGCTGTTGAAGGTGTGGGCTCTCGCTTTGTTATGTTTCATCTGTTGAAGTACTGCCTCAATGCGGTTGAAGCTGAACCTCCTCACAGCTAACATTTGTGAGATCTCTTTATGCATGTCATGGGAGTTCATAATTTCTTAGCCCAAGTAGATGTATAAATTCACATTTTTTACGGAATCTGTTCCAAACCACATTTCCTCGCTGTAAACGTGCGGGTCTGCGTTTTTATTCAATTTAGAGCACAACTGTAAGTTAGCTTGCTGACAGGAAACTTACATCAAAGCATTTGTGTCATTTTGCAATGGCACTTTTCTGTAGCACTTTATTATATACAAAAAGATACCAGCCACCATCCACTACCCTTGCTTATTAATAGTACGACAGTTGTCCTAAAATTTCCACCCTAAATATAGACCCTGTTAAGGGGACGGCATTAACTAGTGGTTAAGGGACACAGCTCACAACCCAATCACAATACTTGCCGTTACCGCGGGGAAGCAAACCCTTAGAAAATGCAGAAGGATACAGACACTTACATAAAATGCATGATGAAGTCGGATGCACTGGGCCGACAGGCACAAAATAAAAACATAGGGCAACGCACACCACCTTGGGGAATAGAGAAATAAGGCAAATAAGGGAAACAAAAAATGACCCTGTTATCAAAGCTTATGCTCACCAGCCTTCATCTTTGATCTATTTCGTTGCAGCTGTCACTAAGAGATGGCTGCTGGAAGATTCTTGTAGCGGACAGCTTCAACCTCATGGAAAGGCTAGTCAAGACACAGAAAAGAGGTGTCTTTGTTGATGGTAAGTTCACTCTCACTACTAGATAACAGAAAATCTTATGTCAAAAAATAATTGTTCGAAAATTAATAATTTTTGCTGCTTTCACAAATTAAATCTTTGTTTTAGGAAAAATTGTAACCTATAAGGACTGTTATTATTGAGAATCAATCAATCGACCAATCAAAACCTTGTTCATTCCATCCAGAGTGCATTGTCCTGAACAAATAGTTTTTTAAGGTTAAAGGGAAGGACTTGACTTCATCGCAGCAGGTTACCCCATATGGCTCGGTCTCTCTCTGAAAAACGGTATGCCACATGCCAACAGCATTGCACAAAGCACAAACTCCATAGTTCCAGTGATGAACCCAAGGATCTCCTGAAAAAATTGCCATCATGAACTTACCGTAGCAGCTCAAATTCCAACCATTACCGTCTGAATATGAGGCAAACGACTTGACCACTTCGCCACGGAGACCTACTTCAGTTGGTCTATCAATAGCCAGCTCTTCTAACTGTACCATCGTTAAGCCAATCCTCCTTAAGCTTGCCTCTAGTTCTTGTCTTCACATCGAAAATACAAAATAAATTCATAAATTCTATTCATTCGTCACTTTCAAACCTCTCTAGGGGGCATGGCCTAGTGGCACGGCTCACAAAACCAAAGGTGCTGGGTTCGATCCCCATCACAACACTGGCCGTTACCCTGTGGAAGCAAACCCTTAGAAAATGCAGGAGGAAGCAGGCCCTTACATAAAATGCATGCTGAAGTCGGATGCACTGGGCCGACAGGCTCAAAATAAAAACCACAGTGTAACGCACACTGCCTTAGAGTTAGAGAAATAAGGCGAACGGAAAAAAAAAAAAAAAAAAAAATAACCTCTTTAGAGTAGAAGGCTACACAGCACTTGGAATTATACACTTTGCAGAGGGTGGCTAGTCTACTGGTTTCCAAAAGAAAGTTCCAGAAACACTCCCTCAACTACAACATTATTCAGTAAATGATATGATTAATTCAGACTGTTGATCATCATCTCTTTGAGTGTTCAACGCTCAATGATTTTAGGAAAATGCTTCTTCCAGATGCATGGAACACTTTGTATGGCACTAGACAACAGCTGATAAACACATGCAGATACCATTACATGGCATTGGGCCGAAGGGCAAGAACCCGAATGCTGCTGGATCCGTAACAACAACAATAACAACATTCAGACTGTTCTCGACCTGACCAGGCATACTGAATAGTGACATCAGAGTGGGTTGAATGCATTGTAATGAAAAAATCGTTGACAGACTGCGAATTGTAAAGCCACACTTTTGGATATCCATTAAGGTTTAGCACACTACATCATTCAAGATGTGGTCCATTTCCACAAAGTGTTTGTAAGGTGGGTGCCAACGGCAGTGGACTGTAGAATTAAAATAACAACGTAATGAGTGTTTGCAATGTTGGTGCCAACGGAAGCTGACTTTAGAATTAAAATAACAACGTGATGAGTGTTTGCAATGTTTGTGTCAACGGAGGCTGACTTTAGAATTAAAATAACAATGTGATGCAAGACACACACGACCAAAAGATATATTTGTGTGTCTGTGTATGTGTGCGTTTGCGTTATTTCTCCATTCCCCAAGGCGATGTGCGTTGCACTATGTTTTTATTTTGCGTCTGTTGGCCCAGTGCATTCGACTTCGGCATGAATTTTATGTAAGGGTCTGCATCCTCCTGCATTTTCTGAAGGTTTGCTTCCCTGAGGTAACGGCCAGTGCTGTGATGGGAGCAAACCTAGCACCTTCGGATTGTGAGCCATGTCACCTAACCACTAGCCCACACGGTTCCCAAGATTTCATTCTAGAGGATTTCATTCTAGAGGATTTCATGTACTCTGTAGGCACTGGGGGACTTCTATTGAGCTCAGTCTAGACCAGAGTTTCTCAAACTTTTTCTGACAGTGGCCCCATTTCGACCTTGTTTTCTTCCTGTGGCCCTCCTGTTCTGCCAGGAGAAAGGTAGCTATTTAAATCTTTTGTACTTGTCTTGTTTATAATTTGTATAATTTATACAAAATACTATTACATAACAAATTTATACTTTAGATATTTATTGATCAATTATGAAATAAAATGCAGAATAGCACACGGAAAATCGGTCCTCCAGACAAAGAAAGGAATATTGTGCAACAAAATCTTGTCGTTGGAACTTAGAAAGAGAGTCATTGTATCCTACGTGGAACCAGTATTGATATATGGTAATGAATTATTGATGATAGAGAATAGATCTTTGAAAGTGATGGAGATATGGTTTTACAGAAGAATGCTGCGGATCCCATGGACTGCAAAGAAGACTAATTATCAAGTATTGGAGAAAGCACAAAGATCAAGGCAGTCATCCTTTTTTGAGCATGTTATTAGAAGAGGCCGCTTGGAGCACATCGTGACAAAGCAAAAGATAGCAGGAAAAAGAGAGACAGAGGAAGGTTGAGAGAGAAGATGTTTTACAGCCTGAGAAAATGTCATGGGCGAAAATCAACAACAGAGTTGGTAAACGACACACGTGATAAAAGCGAATGAAGGTCCATTATCATCAACACCAACCAGAAGGGCATTTGATGTTGATGATTTCTTGATCAGTATGACCAGAAACAAACTTTTGGATATTCGATTCTATTGCACTGAGGCATGAATCCCGCAATCGGCTCAGTAGATAAATCCCACAACTGAAACCTGATTCTACCATATAAGTAGAGTTGCAGAAGTGGGAGGAAGAAGGAAGAGGATCATGCGAGGCGATCCATTCTTTGGGCATCACTGTCCCTCTGTTGTCCTTATTTTCGTGCTGTGGCACTTCCAGCTTCCTTAATGAGACTTTCATCTGTGACCCCCTTGGAATATCATGGGGCCCCCAAGGGGCAATATGACCCACGGTTGAGAACCACTGGTCTAGACTATGTCCACAAATGATACAGTTGGATGTTACTTTTTCTTATTAAATTTTGAAGAAAATAAATTGAAGGTTTTCGCTTGAAGTAACTTTTGCACATTGATTTAATCATTAAAAACAATTTCAGGTGATCAGCTGTGTCCTGTATGCAACCAGAGATTAACTGTCAACGGTATGCATTCTTTTATTTTATTAACTTTTTTTTTTTCATTCTGTCAAATAGAATTTGTTTTTATACTCTTCTTTATTCTTCTATGCTATATTTTTGGGACAACTTTGTGGTAAAGGAGTTTGTATGTCTCTATGTTCCAAACAACTATGCCTGTCGGAGCATAACTGCTAGCTGTCTGCCAAGATGATGATAATGATATAATCCCTTTAGATGTGAGCTGGCAGCTCATGACAGCCCAATGCCTCCTGGACAAAAGCACACATCCTACTCAATTGTTCAGATGATGTCCAATCTCATATAAAGTCTGTTGTCTTAGGGGCACCATGATTACGAAGGGGCGTTGTGGACGCATCTTTTGAGTATCCTCGAAGGGAAGCAGTCCAGTGTGTCAGTGTCCCAGGATCTTCACGTCCTGCCAGGGACATTTCATATTCTCTGGGGTGGCTATCTCATCATTCTTCCGTCAGTTTTGCCAGCCCATCTGTAGTGATGGTATGTGTGGCATCACCCACCACCTGGAAGATAGTCACGTCCTGCCAGCCCATCTGTAGTGATGGTATGTGTGGCATTCCCCACCACCTGGAAGATAGTCACGTCCTGCCAGCCCATCTGTAGTGAAGGTATGTGTGGCATTCCCCGCCACCTGGAAGATCGTCACAAAGGGGCAGAGGTGCAATGTCCGCTGGTCTGCATATATTTGTCATTCATGAGGATACATGAGAGGACAAAAAGTAAAGAACGAGACAAGAATGCATTTCACCCATGAAGTGGGGATGGATTGGTGCAGCCTAAAGCATGTACCACTTGCCGGTGGATTCTGCTATAGGGCTCCACCTGCTCCTCAGCCTTTTTGTCTGTCAAGATAAACTGGTCATATGGTAGGGACCAGGCCAAGCGAGACACAAACCTGTTGCCCTGCAGGTAGACTTGGGACAGTCAAGGGTTAAGATAGGCCAGGCTGACAGAAACAACTGTTAAAAACAGATGCATGAGGCCGCACGCCTAACAAAAAAACAATGAAACATAAAAATGTGTACACTCTCAAAATCCTGGTATTCAATCAGACATGCGAGTCTGATGCCAGGTAGCCAAATGTTGAGTAAACCCATTTTGCTCTTTTTTTTTTTTTTTTTTTTTTGCGTTCGCCTTTTTTTATCTATTCCCCAAGGCGTGTGTGCGTTACACTGTGGTTTTTATTTTTCGCCTGTCGGCCCAGTGCATCCGACTTCAGCATGCATTTTATGTAAGGGTCTGCTTCCTCCTGCATTTTCTAAGGGTTTGCTTCCCCGGGGTAACGGCCGGTGCTGTGATGGGGATCGAACCCAGCACCTTCTGGTTGTGAGCCGTGCCACTTAACCACTAGGCCACGTCGTCCCCCTTTGCTCTTTTGTCTTGGTATATCATGTTGGGCTCAGGTCCTTCTTCAGGCCATCTCTCCACCTCAACTTTGGTCACCTGCGAGGGCCTGCTGTTGTATGGCCACCACGACGTCACTCTACATGTCCATCTGTTATCCAGTGTGCGCATCACATGGCCGCATCTGTATTTTCAGAACAGCGCGACATCTATGATGTCAGTGAAGAAAGTTTGACGTCTGATATCTGTATTGCGGATTTAGTCTCAAATGGTGATCTTCAATGTTCTTCTTTCCATCGCTTGTTGGGCAATGCAGAGTCTATCTGCATCTGCTTTCTGTAGGTTCCACACCATGCAGCCATATACCATGGCTGGAATTACCACACTGTTGAAGGTGTGTACATAGAATAATATATTTTTTGTCAAACACTGATTCATTTTTATAAAGTGAAATTTTGTTCCTCATTCATTTCATTAGATTGCTTTTCCAAATGCTGAAGTTTGGAGGGGTGACTTTTATGGTTGAAGAATATAAGCCACAAACTCCAACATATATATAGGAATCACTGTAGCTGAGAGGTACAGGCACTTACCTTTACCTGCATGAAACCCTGAGGTTTTGAATCTCATTTGTTTGTTTTATTATGCCGCCTGCTGGTCTCAAGAGAGGTGAGATCAGTATCTAGTCATATCGAGATTGCCAAAAAAACACGGAGATCGCATGTACATTCTGTACATGTAGGAGAACCCTTGGCAGTTGAAAAGTGATAAGAGTAGGCTATTTGCCGATTTCCAGGCAAATTTCTAAACAGTAATGAAATTCCTACCCAATATGCAATCTATCTTGCCCCCATGCATAGTGAGCCACAGAAAATAAACATTACAAAGTACAAGAATGTAGTACGGAGAGCCTTCGGCTACCAGCAGTAGGCATACCCTACCAATTTGAATATATATATATATATAGATTATACAAATTTTATACAAATTTTCTATAGGTTTAAATAGCTGAATAAATATGAATTGCTCTCTTACAGATTTGCGTTTTGCCAGTAACCTGAATGTATTTCATTGTCGCCATGCATTTCACGAGGACTGCCTACCTGCTTTCATTGTATGTATAAACATTCATTTTTGTTTTAGCCAGGATCTTTAAGAATTATTTGATATTTGTAGCTAATTTGTCAGATATGATCTGAATTTGATCTTCTTGTAGGAAGCCTGCACCAAAAGGTTTTTATGTGCGCTTGCAGTGGTTGTTTCTGTAGCACCTTATTTTATACAATAAGGTTGATAATTGTAAAAATAAAGTACCAAAAGGCATGGTTGCAATCTCAATATCAAAATGTTTGAGGGCAACGTCCCACAGTGGCAATCTCAGTATCAAAATGTTTGAGGGTAACGTCCCACAGTGGCAATCTCAGTATCAAAATGTTTGAGGGCAACGTCCCACAGTGGCAATCTCAGTATCAAAATGTTTGAGGGCAACGTCCCACAGTGGCAATCTCAGTATCAAAATGTTTGAGGGCAACGTCCCACAGTGGCAATCTCAGTATCAAAATGTTTGAGGGCAACGTCCCACAGTGGCAATCTCAGTATCAAAATGTTTGAGGGCAACGTCCCACAGTGGCAATCTCAGTATCAAAATGTTTGAGGGTAACGTCCCACAGTGGCAATCTCAGTATCAAAATGTTTGAGGGCAACGTCCCACAGTGGCAATCTCAGTATCAAAATGTTTGAGGGCAACGTCCCACAGTGGCAATCTCAGTATCAAAATGTTTGAGGGCAACGTCCCACAGTGGCAATCTGAGCAGTTTTTGTACTTACTATTCTTGAATGATTTCACTCGAGTGTTACCAGGGCTTGAAAGGGGCACAAAGACTAGTAACACTTTAACTTGCTAGGCATGTAATAAAAGGTGACTAAGGAGGGTTGGACATGGGACTGGCTACTTCATCCTGTAGAAACTTTAAGCCACAATAAATTAAAAAGATATTTACAGGTCAACATTTGATGCTTATTTGTTGAAGACCTATGCTTCATTGGGAGTTAAAAATGTTTTGATTGATTGATTCTTGAATGGAGCAATCCCCATATACTAACTATTTTACAATTTAATAGGTTTACAAATAGTCAGCCAGATGGAACAGATGAGCCATGGAAAACACAGGGAGGGAGGTCTACAGACAAATGGCAAGACCCAAGCCAAATGACCGGATGAATTAACTCAAAGACAGGATCAGAGCATCATTTCTTGGCTGAGAACCCATCACATCCCACTTAACAAGCACCTGAACATAATCCCACCACAACACATTCCAGAGTGCCAGCTGCTTGCACATAAACACAAAACTGTTGATCATAATCTCTTTGATTCTCAATGCTTCTTTCTCCAAGGCCAGATAAATGAAACACTTTGTATGCCACTAAATAATAACTAACAAACACTTGCAGATACTATTACATGGCATTGGGCCAAATGATGAGAGCATGGATGCTGCTTAACTTAACTTAACATCATTATACTGGTTTAGAAGACTCTACAGAGTATGTATACAACCAGTTTTTGTCTTGTCTTTCCTGAAACTGCAAGAGGTCGTAGAGGCATCACTCAGCATGTGAGTCATGTGTCTTGAGGCATCTTGCTAACCGGGCTGTGCCCAATCTCTCCCGGGTGATGTGTTTCAGTCCATTGTTGCCCCACAGTCACAACAAAACCAACACTGTTTACAAGAACGCCAATCTTGTGAAGTTCAGATGTGTGCACTAGACCATGGAAATACGACACAGTGCCACTGAAATACTATTACATATAGTCGATGACCATGTCAATATAATTGGAGGGGAAAAAAACACCACAAAATGAACAGACCTACTAATCCAAATGGAAAACAGCAACATGTTCCGTGGACATAAGCGTAAGCCATCAACTTGTCTGAATTCCAGTCAAATCCATGGCCTGACGTCATCCATAATGGACTAAAACACGAGAGCAAAGTTAGACCATCTGCCGCCTATTAGATGCCATCTTTGCTGCTTACCAGTTAACATCTATGAACATTATACAAACTTACATTTTTTATAATTTTCAAATGTGTAACTAACTTTATTTAAATTTTTGGTTTCAATTTCAGACCAATTGCATTATCTGTAACTCTGTCAAAAAGGATCGGAGACCAGGAAGCAGAGAGCACTATATTAAATAAATAATGCATGCTCTTTCTTTTGTCTTCTTCTTCTTCTCATTCGCCAGTCTTTCTTTTGTCTTCTTCTTTTTCTTCTCATTCGCCAGTCTTTCTTTTGTCTTCTTCTTCTTCTTCTCATTCGCCAGTCTTTCTTTTGTCTTCTTCTTCTTCTTCTCATTCGCCAGTCTTTCTTTTGTCTTCTTCTTCTTCTTCTCATTCGTCAGTCTTTCTTTTGTCTTCTTCTTCTTCTTCTCATTCGCCAGTCTTTCTTTTGTCTTCTTCTTCTTCTTCTCATTCGCCAGTCTTTCTTTTGTCTTCTTCTTCTTCTTCTCATTCGTCAGTCTTTCTTTTGTTATTTGTTCTGTGTATATTTTATTATCACTTAGAGCTTTTTTGAGCATTAGATGTTTAATATTTAGGATTTGTAAGATCATTTGTTGAACTAAGTGGTTAATATAATGACTATATTAGCTACTTGGGCTAGATTGCCTTCAGACCTATCTGTAGCTTGAGCCTATAATACCATACAACAGGACTTGAGAGATTTAGGAAAATTAAGTCCAAATTGGTTTTGTGGTGGTTGAAGAAACCACTATGTATGCATGGATTTAAGTTTGCACCCATTGTACGGGTAGTGCACGAATGAAGAGTTTGTCTTAACGATGTCTATCAACGTAAGTGGACAGATATGATTTACTTAACTTCCTGTGTCCTGGGCACCATGTCAGACATCATGTTTCCAATGTTTGACCCCCTGAATCATTTTGTCGTTTCCCTAAACATGCATCCATGTTGCATGTCTCAAGAAGGTTTGGGCAGATCATCAAGTGGTCTGGGTCTTGAGTGGAGTCCTTCGATGTTGATGTCAATCAGTTGCTTTATGATCCGAGATGCTTCATTGGGGAAAGGATTGGTAGACTGAAAAGTCATTTCATTAATTACAATCTTCTTGGAGGCCCCTTTCGTGTCTCCCCAAAACATAAGCTCTGGTTAAATATATTTGTCAAAATGAGAAAAAAACACTGATATTGTCATATGAATCCTTGTTGGCTAGGATATGATATGAGTTATCAGATACCAAATATGAATCCTTGTTGGCTAGTATATGATATGAGTTATCAGATACCAAATATGAATCCTTGTTGGCTAGGATATGATATGAGTTATCAGATACCAAATATGAATCCTTGTTGGCTAGGATATGATATGAGTTATCAGATACCAAATATGAATCCTTGTTGGCTAGGATATGATATGAGTTATCAGATACCAAATATGAATCCTTGTTGGCTAGGATATGATATGAGTTTTCAGCTATCAAATATGAATCCTTGTTGCTAGGATATGATATGAGTTTTTAGCTATCAAATATGAATCCTTGTTGCTAGGATATTATATGAGTTATCAGATACCAAATATGAATCCTTGTTGGCTAGGATATGATATGAGTTTTCAGCTATCCAATATAAATCCTTGTTGGCTAGGATATTATATGAGTTACAGATACCAAATTTGAATCCTTGTTGGCTAGGATATGATATGAGTTATCAGGTACCAAATATGAATCCTTGTTGGCTCATCATCATAGGTGTCCCAGTCTCTGTACACCATGCGTGTTGCGTCCTGTGAGTTTTGTCCAGCTGTGTCTCCTGTAATTCAATACTGTCTAGTATGGCTGTAAAGGCTGATCCGCAAGTGACAGTCACCAGCCACAGATCATACAACCATGCCGAGGAGGCTGGCTTGCCGGGGTATTCCTTGATATCTTTAGTCTTTCTCTTTTCCCTGCCGCCAGAAGGCCTCTATGATGTCAGCAGCCACTATGCCCCCTTCAGACAGCTCAATCCTGAGCAATTTCTTCCCGGTCCTCGGATGGGATGTCGCATGACTTCATGTTCCTTGAAACACAGTGTGGGATGGCCGATTCTTCCGGTTGACCTATGATATGATATGAGTTATCAGCTAACACTTATGAATCCTTGTTGGCTAGGACATGTTAGAAGTTATAAGATACCAATTATAAATCCTTGTTGCCTAGGACATGGTAAACATAGTTCTATAGTAGTTCCAAGTATTCATGATTAACCTTTTCCAGTTTTAATAAATTTTTTTTAAGTTGTGTCTTTCAGTCTGCAGCAAGTATCGCAAATAGTTTTTTTTTCAAAATAAATGAATTAATATTAAACAAATTGAGCAAAAATTGTGATCTAAGAATCTTAAAAACATATAATTAAATATCTATGGCGTATAGTATTCATAATTAAAATGTATATTAGCTTGAAGCTTTAAATGTCATTAATGCAGAAGGGAAAATAAGGCAGAAAGCCCCCTCCACCCTTAAAAAAAAGAAAAAAAAAGAAAAGACAAACAAACAAATCTATGTCATAAGCATTTTTGCTTTAACTCCCTTGATATCCTTACAAGTTCATCTGTGTCCTAGTTAGCCTGAATCGCACTTCACATTCACTTTCAACCTCTTCGCCATTCGTGAAATATCTCGCATCAAGGTGGGATCATGCATTCTACTGTTGTTTCGAATGCCCAAGATGAGTAGGTTTTCTCTTTTGTGTGCCCTGAAAAGGACGTTAAATGGTGGGTTGCAGTAGCTTTCCTCACATCCTGAGCGTGCTGATGATGGTGGACTGAGGTTTCCTATTCTTGGCTTCATTTGCGTTAGTCAGGCTGCCATGAAAACAGCTCGCTTCAAGGGAGGGCTGCAAGGAAGCTGAGGTGGGGGTCTTGGTCAGTATATTTTGCCTGACCCTGACTAACATGTCTGATCAGTATGTTTTGTCTGACCAGACGTTAGCCTTTCTCTACGCATTATACTGTAAGTGTAACCATATGAATACGCTATTGAAGTTGCTACACTATCTTTACTTGCCTGTTACCTCGAATCATCTCCATGTATATAACAAATTAAATACATATAAAAAGGTAAGTTAATTATGTTATTTTTGGTTTATGTACTTTTCCTTCACATTACATTGGAGCAGTACTATGAAGGCTGGTCTCCACTGATTCCTATGTTGTGCTGTTTTCATGGGTTCTATTGATAAGACCTGGGCTGTCTTAGGTTCCTCTTCCTTTGTTCTTTGTTGTCCTTCCACCTTTTTTTTCCTTTGTGTGTTATTTCTTCTTTGTTGGTGTTCATCCTGAAAAAGACATTGTGTCCGTAATTTACATTGAGATGTGATATCTGGGCATTTTGGCTCGATGCATCCATACCGACACATCCAGTTTGAACATGGAATTTTTGATAACAGGCTTGCCTTCCTCTTTGATCCCTAGTCTCTTAACCAAGCTGCATGGTTGCAGTCTGTTTCTATGGCCACCACTTGGAGGCATAATAGGATCTTGGTCAGCTATGGGTCCCTGGCCCTGATGCTTTCAGTCAGCTATGAGGCTACATCTTTGGCTCCACCCACTTTGTGCTTCAATCTAGTATAGGTCTGGTTATATTTTTAGGTTTCTCTCTGAGGCTGCTTTCTATCCATCGCCTGTATTTTCTCAACTTCCATCTCCGGCTGTATTGATTATTGTCATAATCTTTACCACAGAACAGATTCCTGTTTGGTGTTAAATCTCGTTAACACAAAGTATGTGTGGTATACACAGGGTTGGTGAAGTCTGGGATGTGATACCTTAATTACATGATATGTTTCTATTCCATTGCATGGGATTGATATTAGATGTTATTTTTGTAATTCATATAATAAACATGTTTGACTCAATCATATATTCATTTGTATTGACTATCATTGGGGATTTGGTGGAGTTTGGATTGTGAGCTTGGTTGCATTCTCAACGTACCGGGTTCAAATCTCACTGTGCTCAGTTTGACAGACCGGGTATGTCATTAATTTTTCATGGCATGACTTGTTTTTTCAGTTGATTCAGCTATAAATGGGTACCAGGCAGAGTTAGGAGAAAATTTTGGAGCTACCCTGGGAACTACGGAGTTCATGTTCTAGAGGGGGATGGCGTGGGCTAGTGGTTAAGTGACACGGCTCAGAACCAGAAGGTGCTGGGTTTGATCCCCACCACAACACCAAACGTTACCCTGGGGAAACAAACCCTTAGAAAATGCAGAAGGAAGCAGACCCTTACATAAAATGCATGCTGAAGTCGGATGCACTGGGCCGACAGGCGCAAAATAAAAACCACAGTGCAATGCGCACCGCCTTGGGGATTAGAGAAATAAGGTGAACGGGGAAAAAAAAAATGTTCTGTCATTGACACTCTTTGCAAAGAATTGGAAAGAGTACATATGGGGAGGCCCAGGTGCAGTGAAGTTGGTTCTATGAACCATTTTCTATTTTTTTAATCACTAAAAGAAACCTAACAGAATAGCCTACAGGTACTGGACTAGAACTCACAGAGAAAGTAAAGAGTGGGGTTTCCAAAAGAACATTTGACAAATAACGGTGAATGAGAAGATTTGGCCAGCCTGAGTCTAATGTGTAGAACTTAGTGAGTATAAAAATATGGATAAGTGTAGTTCAGATACTGCGTTGAAACATAAGCAAGAATTTAACTTAATTAAGACCAAAATGTTCTTTATCAGGGACAATGAACAATGCACATGAGAGCAAGGATAGTAGAAGGACAATGGGACAACGAGTAGTCACAGCGGTAATTGGTTTATAGAATGGTACTGGGAACTGAGATGTTAGCCTGGTCAGACACAACATACTGACCAGGACGTCGCTTCAGTGTCGAGCACAATATACTGACCAAGACCACTATCTCTCTTCCATGTAGCGTTCTCTGGAAACAGGTTGTTCTCAAGGCAGTCTGGCTGATGAGATGTGGATTGACGTAATCCCAGTAGTAGTGACTGTCACGCAGATGAAGACAGGCATAACATAACCGCCTGGAAAACCATGGTCTACCTTCATCAGCACGCTCAGGGTGTGAGGAAAGATACTACAAACAAGAAGAAGAGAGGTAGACCTAGAAATACCTGGAGAAGAGGCTGAAAATGATCTTTGGTCCCTAGAACCCAACTGAAGAAAGACAGAAAGAAAAGCTCAAACCGAATTTGCTTGTAGAGGGTTGTCAATGGCATATGTCCTGAAAGGAGCGACAGGTATTGATGATGATGATGAGAATGGGTTTAGATAAAAAAAGCAACAAAAAAAGTGACTCTGTGGTGTAGATAGCAGTGTAGTTTCCGAGCTATGCCTATCCATATTTTTTATACTCTTATTTTAGGTAGGGAACTAGGACACTAGTCTTGTCAGGCACAACACACTGACCAGGGTGTCACGTCAGGTCAGGCACAACACACTGACCAGGGTGCCGCATCAGGGTCAGTCACAACACACTGACCAAGGTGCCACGTCAGGGTCAGGCACAACACACTTACCAGGGTGCCAAGTTAGTTTCAGGCACAACACACTGACCAGGGTGCCGCGTCAGGGTCAGGCACAACACACCGACCAGGGTGCCGCGTCAAGCTCAGGCACAACACACTGACCAGGGTGCCACATCAGGGTCAGGCACAACACACTGACCAGGGTGCCGCGTCAAGCTCAGGCACAACACACTGATCAGGGTCAGGCATAAAACACTGACCAGGGCCCTGTAAGGGTCAGGCACAATATACTCACCAAGAGCCCAGTCTCTCTTCTATGTAGCTACCCTGGAAACAGGCTGTTTTCAAGGCAGTCCGGCTGATGAGATATGGATCAAAATGATCCCTGTAGCAGTGAGCATAGCACAACCTCCTGGAGGACCACAGTCCACCTTCATCAGCACATTAATAATGTGAGGAAAGCTACAACAACTTAAAGCTCTTTTCAGGGTGCACAAAAGAGTAAACTTACTCATTGTAGACATTAAACAACATACTATTTATTTTAATCTATAGTACTGCTACAGCCTCACTTTATGTAGAACTTAAGAAGTCGGCTTAAAATAGGAGCCAGTGGAGAGCATTAGTTGCAAGCATTTCTTCCAAGGGGACTTGACAGGGTCGCTCTTATTCTACCATCGTATGTGGTGAGAGGGGACTAACATCCGGTCAGGTGAAACATACTGATCAGACTATGTTAGTCAGGGTCAGGTGAAACATACTGATCAGACTATGTTAGTCAGGGTCAGGTGAAACATACTGATTAGACTATGTTAGTTAGGGTCAGGTGAAACATACTGATTAGACTATGTTAGTTAGGGTCAGGTGAAACATACTGATTAGACTATGTTAGTTAGGGTCAGGTGAAACATACTGATTAGACTATGTTAGTCAGGGTCAGGTGAAACATACTGATTAGACTATGTTAGTTAGGGTCAGGTGAAACATACTGATCAGACTATGTTAGTCAGGGTCAGGTGAAACATACTGATTAGACTATGTTAGTTAGGGTCAGGTGAAACATACTGATTAGACTATGTTAGTTAGGGTCAGGTGAAACATACTGATCAGACTATGTTAGTCAGGGTCAGGTGAAACATACTGATTAGACTATGTTAGTTAGGGTCAGGTGAAACATACTGATTAGACTATGTTAGTTAGGGTCAGGTGAAACATACTGATTAGACTATGTTAGTTAGGGTCAGGTGAAACATACTGATTAGACTATGTTAGTTAGGGTCAGGTGAAACATACTGATTAGACTATGTTAGTTAGGGTCAGGTGAAACATACTGATTAGACTATGTTAGTCAGGGTCAGGTGAAACATACTGATTAGACTATGTTAGTCAGGGTCAGGTGAAACATACTGATCAGACTATGTTAGTCAGGGTCAGGTGAAACATACTGATCAGACTATGTTAGTTAGGGTCAGGTGAAACATACTGATTAGACTATGTTAGTTAGGGTCAGGTGAAACATACTGATCAGACTATGTTAGTTAGGGTCAGGTGAAACATACTGATCAGACTATGTTAGTTAGGGTCAGGTGAAACATACTGATCAGACTATGTTAGTCAGGGTCAGGTGAAACATACTGATCAGACTATGTTAGTCAGGGTCAGGTGAAACATACTGATCAGACTATGTTAGTTAGGGTCAGGTGAAACATACTGATCAGACTATGTTAGTCAGGGTCAGGCAAAACTTACTGATCAGACTATGTTAGTCAGGGTCAGGTGAAACATACTGATCAGACTATGTTAGTTAGGGTCAGGTGAAACATACTGATTAGACATGTTAGTCAGGGTCAGGTGAAACATACTGATCAGACTATGTTAGTTAGGGTCAGGTGAAACATACTGATTAGACTATGTTAGTCAGGGTCAGGTGAAACATACTGATCAGACATGTTAGTCAGGGTCAGGTGAAACATACTAATTAGACCATGTCAGGGTCAGGTGAAACATACTGATCAGACTATGTTAGTCAGGGTCAGGTGAAACATACTGATCAGACATGTTAGTCAGGGTCAGGTGAAACATACTAATTAGACTATGTCAGGGTCAGGTGAAACATACTGATCATACTATGTTAGGGTCAGGTGAAACGTACTGATCATACTATGTTAGTATGGGTCAGGTGAAACATACTGATCAGACTATGTTAGTCAAGGTCAGGTGAAACATACTGATTAGACTATGTTAGTCAGGGTCAGGGGAAACATACTGATCATACAATGTTAGTCAGGGTGAGGTGAAACATACTGATCATACTATGTCAGTCAGGGTCAGGTGAAACATAATGATCATACTATGTTAGGGTCAGGTGAAACATACTGATCAGACTATGTTAGTCAGGATCAGGTAAAACATATTGATCAGACTATGTTAGTCAGGGTCAAGGGAAACATACTGATCATACAATGTTAGTCAGGGTCAGGTGAAACATACTGATCAGGAACCACACTTCACTTCAATGCAGCTCTCCCTGGAAACAAGCTGTTTCATGGCAGTCTAACAAGTTGGGGATCAGCACTGTCAACCCCATTGTGGTTAGCTAACTGAGCGGTCTCCCATTGCACTACAGCAAGGAGGACCCCTGTCCACTTCTTAAGTATGTCTTGGGGCATGAGGAGAGCTACTGCAACCTGCTACCAAAGGAAGTCGTGACGAGTACCTAACTCACATCATCATGTCCTTTGCAGAACATCGCTTCCATGGCAGCCCAACAGAAATAAATTTGATCTCTTGCTGAATCTTTAGCCTGCTCCAGTCATGCCCAATCATTCCTTGACATCTTGGTGTCATAGCCTTCTTGATCTGCCTCTGCCTCTCTTGCCCAGCACCATACCTGCCATTACCGTTCTCTCGAGAACTTTGTGTCTTTTGATATGACCAAAGTATTTTCTGTTCATGCTGGAATGTATGAACCAGTTCTCCTCTCTGTCCAACTCTTGTTGAATGTCTGCGCTCTTTTTTTTTCCCGTACACAGTATTCTGAGAACCATTCTATAATATTTTGAGTTGAAAGACTTAATTTTCTTCCTTTATGTTTCGGTAACTGTCCATGTTTTGCAACTGTATACTACCATCTAACTCAAGCACAAGTGGCATTAGCAACAACAACAATCATTGGATGTAGGTGTCTAATTTGTTTATTTATTTCTAGCTTATCGCTTCTACCAAATCTCCCAGAAGGTAGGGTTAAAAATCCATGCAGAAAAGACAAAAATTGTAAAACTAAATGCGGCCAACAACACAGGTCCTATCAAACTGAAAGGAACATCATTGGAGAAGGTAGAGAGCTTCACTTATCCAGAAAGCACCATAAATTAGACAGGCGGAATTTTTAATACCTGAAGACCTGCTGAAGTTGGATGTGTCAGACTGAAAGGTGCAAATATTGTAGTCAAGCTGTAAACTAGCAACACAACACATTCTGTTCTCCAGACAACATCCTGTTACTTGGCAAAGCCTGTTCAGGGCTTGATAGCGGGAGATTGAGAACGAACGCAGAAGAAGAAGATAGAGAGTGCAGATAAGGATGTCAAAGCCAGGAAACAAAAGGCAAGCGTGGCCTAATGACCTTTGTCATGTTGAAAAAAATATGGAACTCTAAAATGATCAGAATACATACCAAACTTAGGATTATCAATTCCAATGGGAAGTCAGTAATTTTATATAGAGCGGAAGCATAATGGATGACAAAATTCAATATTAAGAGATTCCAACGCCTTGTCAATAAATCCCAGAGAAAGATTTTGGACCTGCGATTGTGACAGGGTTACAAATGAAAGCCTATGGGAGAAAACAAGGCAAGGACATGTGGAATAAGACATTTTGGGAAGAAGATGGCGCTGGATAGGCCACACAATGTGAAATCCGCAAGTAAGTATCAGAGAGCATGAGACAAACATAGGAACGAGGAAGACATCTACAGAGCTGGAAAGGATGTCCCACAGGACAGGATGACTTGGCATGTATTTGTTGAAGACTTTTACTCCACAGGGAGCTAAACAGTTTTGATTGATTGAATGACTGTTTCTAGAACTTTCTTTCAAACTGATCTGGTTATTCCACACTCATGTTCTTTGTGAATATTGGCATGTGAAATGCCATGAATCTTCTACTTCAGAGGGGTTAAACTGCTGCTAGGCTCCTCATGCTGTCACTGTGGCAATGGTCCTCTTCTTGTCTTTTTCACACATAGAACACACTCTGAAACAAAACACATGCAGGCAATGACTAAAGTAAAACATGCATTCTAAGTTGCTGATGATGCAGCATGGTGAATGAGCTGACAGCAGCCAGCGACTTATAGCTGGCTGCTTGCATCAGGGTCAATGAACCAGATCTGATCAAGACCCTAATCCACTTCCAAGGGACGGCCCTGGAAACAAGCTGCACTAGTGTAGTCTGGCTAAGAGAATATGGATCACAGTGGGAATACAAACCTGGTATAAAAAAAAATCCAACTGAAACTGGAAGTCGAGGAGCAGATATCACAGTGTCTCTGTAAAGTTCAACACAAGACCACAATGTTGTTTTCAGGATGAACACCAAAGAAATACATTCAAAAGGTAACTTCATTAGGTATATTTATAATATTATTTATTAAGTATAAACATACAAATAAGAGTGATAACAGTAACAATGGTTATTTTGGCCAAATTCAAAAGCAGTAACAAGTTATTTTTACCAAATTCATCAAACATTTTCAATAACCCACAAAGGCAACATCGATTTGTTAAATGTTAATTATGCCTGCTTTATAATAACACACTAGGAAAACATTCTTGGCTGTAATTATAATTTTGCTAATTATTTAATATCAAAGCTGAAAAATTTAATATTTTGGTAGTTTTGATGTGTACGTGTTTTTCATTTTCTAATTGGCAAATGTTTGTTGTTGGTAATGTTAATGTTAGTAATTCTAAAAAGCCTAAGATGTGGCAGGAAATGAGCTGACAGTAGCATATGACCCATAGCTGACTTCGTGCATCTGGGTTAGTGACCCATAACTGACCAAGACCTTATTCTGCCTCAAAGTGGCAGCCATGGAAACAGACTGCAACCATGCGCCTTGGCTAAGAGATGAAGGATCAAAGAGGGACGGAAAACGCGGTCCCAAAAATTGGATGTATTCGGCTGAATCAGCTGATAAAGCAGCCTTGCTGTATAAACTACAACACAATCTCCATTTCGCTTGTAACGAATATGGCATAAAGATCAACATAGACAAGACAGAGACTATGTTGATATCACGTGAATAATAGCAGAGAAGTTTCCACATCAGTGACATTAGTATCAAGAAAGTGAGGGAGTTCAAATACCTGTTCACTGATGACGGCAAAGTGGACAGAGAGATTGCACACATAATTCAGAAGGCGAACAGTGTCCACTATCAAATTGCACCAATTTTGAAATACCCCAGAGTGCTTCTTTCAACTAAGATGAGAATTATAAATAAACTATTTATTCATAAATTGTGTTACCAATGTCAATCTTGGCAGAAACACATAAGAGTAAGATCCAGAGCTGGGAGATTAGCTGTATGAGAAGTGCAGCCCGAAAGACAATCTGTGATCAAATCCGCAACACCATGCTGAGGGAGACAGTGGGCACAAACCCAGTTAATGTCTACATTGACTCCCAACAAATCAAGTGGTTTTCACCATTTAGTCAAGAATCCATTATGACCAGAATGTATCAAGAGTTTATGTGCAGGTCTCTGGTCCACAAGCAAAGAGCAGATCTCGACGTCAGTGGATCGAGGGTGTCTCTGACTCTCTCAGGAAGGTATATCTAACGACAGCACAAGTCTCCCACTTGTCGATAACAAGAAATCTACGCATTCCGCCTCTCTGCGACGCCCTATGGCAAGGGCAGGACAAAAGAAGAAGTTACAACATTTATTTTAAAATATTATTTTGCCAGTTTTGTACAACTAAAGACACAAAGTCAATTTGTCAATGTTGATGTTGCAATGTTGTATAATCTACTTTAAAAAAAAATGATCACGTTTTCACTTCTTCACATTGTTTGGGTACGCCTGGAGGTAATATACAACTGAGGAATAAAGGTTGTATGTCTTGGCAGATGCCATGTACTAGTATGGAAAAATCGATGAATTACCAAATACAAGTCCTTGTGGCTAGAAAACTGACACCCAAACCACTCGGCCACCCGCTCCTCCATTTTTGTATAACGAAACTTCCAAAACATAATTGGGGACGGCGTGGCCTAGTGGTTAAGTGGCACGGCTCACAATCCGAAGGTGCTGGGTTCGATCCCCATCACAGCACCGGCCGTTACCCCAGGGAAGCAAACTCTTAGAAAATGCAGGAGGAAGCAGATCCTTACATAAAATGCATGCTGAAGTCGGATGCACTGGGCCGACAGGCGCAAAATAAAAACCACAGTGCAACGCACACCGCCTTGGGGATTAGAGAAATAAGGCGAACGCCAAAGAAAACAAAAACAAAAACATAATTGGATTATAACTTAACTCCATTATACTGGTTTAGAAGACTCTACAGAGTCTGTATACAACCAGTTTATTCCACTCCACCAATACAAATAAAAATAACTGTGAGCATCCAATCTATTTTTGAATGCATTAACTGACTCTGCCTCAACCACATCCTGTGGCAATGCATTCCAAGCATTCACCACTCTCTGACTAAAAAAATATTTTCTCATATCTAATCTGGACCTGTCTTTAAACAATTTTAAGCTGCGTCCTCTTGTTCTTGTAGCCGGTGAACTTTGAAAAACTTGGTATAGTCTAATTTATCCTTTCCATTGATTAATTTATGAACGTATTAAATCACCTCGAATTCTTCTTCGTTCTAGACACTGTAGACCAGTTTTTCTGAGTCTCCTCTTAACTATAATTCTGTTATCCCACGATCAGTTGTGTAGCTCTTCTTTGTATCCTTTCTAGCATGTTTATATCCACTCTATGATATTAAAGACTTAACCGAAAACATTTGTTTTGTTCATTTACAATTCCAAATCTTCTCCAAGTGCGAGTCTCAGTTTGGTCCTGTGTACATCCCAGATATAGTTGCCTCCAATCCAGGAAAACAATACCTCTACATTGGTAAAATAATTATAGGACCTACATTTTGCAGCATAGATAAGTGACACAAATAATTCAATTCAGTTCAAGTGCTGTCTCCTCAACGAAGGTTAGCTGCAATGGACCTCCAATTTCCTGCCTCTTGTCTTGACGATACACTCTGCCAGACTGACATTAGTCCATCTTTTGATGTTGCTCTCCCACTTACAGCACTGCCCGTTTCTTGTCCATGGATATTCATCATGGGTATTGGGGGACTCAGTGGTCTCGAGGTAAGGCATCCGCCTAGGATGCCGGAGGCCACATGTTAGAATCACGGTGGAGACCGGGATTTTTTTCATGTGGATCTTCTGACAAAAATCTACCTAAATTATTTGTACCTTTCCCTAGGTGGTTTGCTAAGAGCAGTTATAGATGGTGCCTAACTGTCTGCGGGTCTACTTAGCTCTAGTGTTTGAGTCTATTAAGATGGGCTCGCACATTGGTAAAAACCACCCTCCAAGAAGCTGGTTGTATACAGATTCTGTAGTCTTCTAAACCAGTATAAAGACATTAAGTTATTGTTTTCAATAAAGTCTCGTGTCTTTTTACTCTCGTCGGGACATAGCTATTTGTTTGTTTCTCTACACATTCTTCAGTATAATCACATTTTGAGGGATTCTATTTTGTTGTTCAACTGTTTGTTCATAGTCCATGTTTCTGCAGCCCACAATATTGTTAAATGTATATAACACCTAATGAGTCTTATTTTTAATGTATTGGTTATTTGCAAAAAATAATTCAAAATGAAAAATAAAGATGAAAAAATAAAATCAATAATCAGTTTAAATTTTGGCAATCTGTTCTTGCTTGTCCAACCATGGAAACTGATTTGCCCTTAAAAACCACATAATTTGTACGACTAAGACACTTAAATCCAATGGTTAAACACCTTACATGCCTTTGTCTGAGTAACTTTCCCTTTGCTTTTATTTCAAGTTCCTTCTTAAATGTATCTACCATCACATTATTTTGCAATCTTTGTCATTTCTTAGCTGTCAATGGCGACAGGCACAGTGTCCTCTTTGGATTTAATTTAGGATTTGCTTTATCTTCAATTCTAATATTCACTTAACTTAGTTTGCTGTTTTTGTTTGGAGTATTTTTGTTTGTCCAGTACTAGAAACAGTTAAGGTTTGTCCCACAGTAGTTACATTAATGTTTAGAAATGAAGTTGCTAGATACTTCAGTACACTACGCCACAACTTGTATGAGATAGGGTGGCCAGTTCATTTCCTCACTGCCATTTACTTCCCTACCCATATCCAGCTTAGTCAACTGCAGTGTATACTATTCATAAAACAGACGGAATGATAAGTCCTTTATATAATCATGTCTTGTGGAGGAGGCTGTGTGGGGTAGGGGTGCAGCGTCCATTTCACAATCCCAATGCACCTGGTTCGAATCACGCAGCTTGGTCCAGTTTGGTAGACATGGGTACGGAAAGTAATGGCAACCTACCATACTGCACACTTGCCAAGAATCTTATAACAGCCAAATAGGTTGGCAGTTGTAAGAAGCAAAGTTTTGTAAAGGACATGCTATTTACTGTACACGTTATGTGGCCACATAGGCTCAGTCTTGAAAAGTGACAATATCAATTTTATATGCAATGTTGGACAGAGCAACAAAACTCCTAAGATGAAAACAGAAGTATGCCGCAGATGTTTCTTATCAACAAATTTGTACATATTACAAATCTTTGTATTATACATGTACATATCTGTGCATTTATATATATATATATATATATCAGCCCATGATATAAGTATTGGTCTATTCATTGTTGCATTTAAATGTACATGTCTACGCATTGTTACATATCACAAGTACACCATATAGATCTGTCCACATAGGCTAGTTCACAAGATTTTTCTCTGCATAATTAATATGCACAAGGGAGAGGGGGGGGGGGGGGGGGACGCTACTCAAAACCCCACAATTTCATTTCTTGAGAGGCAAGTGTCTTTACCTCTCAGCTATAGCAACCCCCTGGTCTCAATGGATGTGGGACCAGCACCAAGTCATATTGGAGATTGGTGAAAAAACTTGGAGATCCCGTGTATACACTGTGCATGTAAAAGAACCATTTGCAGTTGAAAATCAATAAGAGTAGGCTGTTTGCTGCTATTCTTCAGGCAAAATTCTAAAATTAATGAAATTCTTTCCTAGTATGCAATCTACCATGGAAGAGAATGGGTATAGCCATGCAAGACATGATGAGGAATGAAGAACTATGGGAAAGAAACCAACAGCAGCTAATGAAGCAGCAGACCAGATGTAGGAAATGGGGTTGGATAGGATACACACTACGGAAAGCACCCTCATACATGGCCAGACAGGCTCTGACATGGAATCCACAGGAAAAGAGGAAGAGAAGTATACCAAGAAACACCAGGAGAAGAGACTGAAAATGAACTTTGGTCCCTGGATCTCAACTGATAGGAGGCAGAAAGGGCAGCTCAAGATCAAACTTACTGGATGATGGTTGTCAAAGCATATCCCCCGAAAGGGGCGTTGGACATTGATTGACTGAAACCACCTGCTGCCTTGCAGGTAGGATAGGGACGGCTAAAGACTAGAGAGAGATGAAAATAAAAAGACTTACTAAAAGCATATGTATTAAGCTTATAAGGCGCAAATATCACAACTAAAAAAATGTGGCACTGCATATCTTACTCTTAATGGACATCAAGGATAAGAAGAATAGAGAACAAACAATTTGAAACAAATTGCTCCATCCATATGTTTATACATAACAGACTATGGTAATCTGCAAATATTACGAAGTAAGTTATCACATATGATATAAAACAAAAAAGTTATAACAATTGACCCCTCATGTGTGCTAAATCAACTTACGTGAATTGAAAGCTGTTGTCACATCCCCTAGTTTTTGTGACCTTAACCTAATTCGTCTAGTTTCATCCTGGAATATTGGGCTGCATTAACCTAATTCATCTAGTTCCATTCTGGAATATTGGGCTGCATTAACCTAATTCATCTAGTTCCATTCTGGAATATTGGGCTGCATTAACCTAATTCATCTAGTTCCATTCTGGAATATTGGGCTGCATTAACCTAATTCGTCTAGTTCCATCCTGGAATATTGGGCTGCAGTGGATACTCTCTATCAATTCTTTAAAAAAAATGTATTGATTACATTTAAAATAAAATTGTGTTCGCCTTATTTCTCTATTCCCCAAGGTGGTGTGCGTTGCATTATGTTTTTATTTTGTGCCTGTTGGCCTAGTGCATCCAACTGCTTCCTCCTGCATTTTCTAAGGGTTTGCTTCCTCTGGGTAGCAGCCAGTGCTGTGATGGGGAGCGAACCCAACACCTTCGGATTGTGAGCCGTGTCACTTAACCACTAGCCCATGCCGTTTTAATTTAATTTGTATTATATAAAGATCTATTGGCTATGGTAAGAGCATGCAAGCTTACATAGTAAGGGCATATTTCAAGATCGTCTGCGTTGATCAAGACGATCATGCAAGGTACTGTTCCTAGGAAGGGTATGAGAAGGAAACAGAAAAGAGATGGGATGACAACATCAGAAAGTGGACGGTAAGAACCATAGCTAGAACAAATATCCTGACACAAAACTAAGTGGAGTGACTGGAACTGGTCCAACAAACTGCTGTATTGGTGCCCCTATAACCTTTCAGGTTACATGATCGATGTTGATGATTTTATTTAGCAATATGTTTTTTAGTGTATCAGTGAGTTAAGTTACTTTATGTAATGAAGAAATAGACAATATCAGAAGTTTCAAATATCTTGGCTCCATTCTCAGCAAGAATGGAGACTTCTAAAAAGAAATCACAAGAAGAATGGTCCTGGCAATGCAGATGAGAAACATGTAGCAGAACATGATCGAAACAACAAACACAACAATTTTCAGGAAATGCATCTTCCCTGTGGTAATGTACGGATGTGAAACATAGACCATCAAGAAGAAAGTCAAATCTTTCGATCTGAAAGGCACAGAAAAGTTATCAAAAAACCACGGACAGTGAAAATAAACAAACACAGATGCCCTAAAAGAGTTTGATCTAAAACAGCATTACATCTAAGAAACTAATATATTTTGCCCACATAAACACCACAATAGTCTAGAACAGTGTTTCCCAACCTTTTTACCCTCGTGAACTGGTGACAACAGGAAAAATTGTCACAGACCAGTGCATATAGGAAAAATTATTCACGGACCGGTGAAAACAGGAAAAATTGTTCCTGGACAGGTGAAAACAGGAAAAATTGTTCACGGACAGGTGAAAATAGGAAAGAATTTTCATGGACCACTGAAAAATAGCAAGTTTTCCTTGACCACTCAGACAAAAAAATGCCATTATTTATATAGTATTTTGTAAATTGGTTGTTAAATCTAATATTATTAAATATAAATTGTACAGCATTTAAAATAACCAAAATTCGAGCAGTAAGGGGTTTAGCAGCAATTTTCTTTTTCACAGACGGGCAGGAAATTTTTTGCGAACCTGCAGTGGTCCGAGGACCGGCGGTTGGGAATCACTGGTTTAGAAAAAACTATACTGGAAGGTATGGTACCTAGAAAACGAGGCAGAGGTAAACTGAGAACATGGCGAACACGTGATATTAAAGATGTTATGAGCCTGACTAATGGAGACAGAAGAACCAAATGCAATGTCAGGTATGAAGAAAAGAAATATTAAACATAAGAGCATGGAAGTGATAATCAAACTGTAAAAAGCATTAGTTAGACCTAGTACTGTGTTCAGGCGTGGAGATCTTATTGCACAGGGGATATAAACATGCAGGAAAAGATACATAGATGAGCCTCAAAACTGATAGTGGGATTCTGGAATTATAGTTTTGATGGAAACTCTCAGAAAAACTGGCCTACATTGTCTAGAAAAGAGAAGAATTCGAGGTGACTTAATACAGGTATGTAAGATAATCAACAGAAAAGATAAATTAGACTAATACATTTTTCAAAATACAGCCGCCTAAAAGAACAAGAGGAAATAGACACAAATTAATTACAGTAGGGCCCAGATTAGATACCAGAAAATACTTTTTCAGTCGAAGAGTGATGAAAGCTTGGAATATATTGCCACAGAAAATAGTGGAGACACAGTTAACTGATTCATTCAAGAATAGATTGGATGCTCATAGTTATTTTTAGATCAAATGAATGTAAAGGAAACTGGTTGTATACAGACTTTGTAGAGTCTTCAAAACCAGTATAAAGACATTAAGTTAAGTTAAGTTAATTAGCTATAAATCGAGAGTCTTACTGATGAAAACGACATTCTTCAATGGGCATACTTCATGAACTATAAGTTGTTATTGCAACAGGTTTTTGTTAATGTCTCTGATTATACACATGAATGAAACAAAGTACTCAAAAACAGTGAGGATACAAAGGCTCATTTGTTATCCATATATTTGTTCTTCTAGATATTTGAAAATAATACAAACATTCAATAACAACTTACGAGGGGTGTTCAAGCCAAACCAGGACTTTTTGTTGTAGTTCTACCTGAATGGATTATAGCATGCTGGAACTACTATCATTAACTAGGGGCACTTGTGTCCTTTTGCTGCTAGGTGGCCTACTTGCCATGGGCCAGTCATGTGACAGATAAATAAAATGGTGGACAACACTGTTAGTGCTTGAATGGAAAAGCGTACTGTGATGAAGTTTCTTGTGAAAGAAGGTGTGAAACCTGTGGAAATTTACAGCAGACTGAAATCACAATAAGGTGATGAGACACTCAGCTGCAGTAAGACATTTAAGTAGAGTAAACGTTTTAGAGAAGGTCGTACATCTGCAAGTGATGATCCCGGCCATGGTGGCTCTCAACGCACCAGTCATTCCTATGAATATCCAGATTGTAGAATGCCTTATCCTGGAAAATCTACACATAACCTGTTGGAAAATTTCACAAGAGGCAAGTCTTTCTCTGGGTACGGTGAACACTATTATTCATGAACATTTGCATTTTCATAAGGTTAGTGCACGTTTGGTGCCAAGACATGGCTCATATGGCTCACCCACTATGTGCTATCTGCAACAACTTGACTGGGAATTATTGTCACATCCACCTTACAGTTAAGACCTCGCTCCAAGCAATTTCTACCTGTTTGAACCACTAAATGAATTCCTGGGAATTCAGCATTTTAGCACTGATGATGAAGTTAAACAGGCTTTCCTTGATTTGTTCAGACATACTGACAAATCTTTCCACGCTGAAGCTTTTCAAGCATTACTTAAACAACGGGATAAGTGCATAAACATTGCAATAAATTATGTAGAAAAATAAATGACAGTTTGACTTCTTGAAAAATTTAATTTTTTTTCCACCTCAAAAAAAAGTTTCGGTTTGATGTGAATGCTCCTGGTACAAAGAAAAGGTTTTGTATGGAAACCCAGGTTATGTATATAAAAAAAATGGAAATTCCTTCAACTAATTACAATTTACCTGAATGAAAGCACATGATGTCAACAAACAATAGTTATTGTTCATATAAGCAAAGTATATCAATAAAAAAAATGATAATGTTTTGGATTTCTAGAATATATTGCAGAGTAATAGACATACAATAATTGCCAAAAAACATAATTTAGAAAAAAATTATAAGTAGCATATATGAAGCTGAGTTTGTGTAAAATTTGTTACAACATTTTGATTTTTAAAATGGTTTTTGAACAAGAAATTTTACCTGGTTTTGGTGAGACTATGCTCCATTCGTGCTCTCATTGCTTTGCTATTACAAATATTATGCAACAAATTGATCATCATCATCATGTAGCATGTCCTTTGCAGAACGACGCTCTCATGACAGCCTGTCTGTAGGAAACTCTATCTTTTGCCAATCTTCTGGCCTGCCCGAAGGTCAAATCCAACGTCCGCTTGATGTCCTGAGTCCATCGTCTTGTTGGTCGGCACCTGCTTCTCTTTCCAATGACCATGCCTTCCATAACCACTCTCTCCAGTCCGTTGTGTCATTTGATGTGTCCAAAAACCTCAGTTTTCGGGTTATTACGTCATTTATGAGCCAATTCTCCTCTACATTCAGGTCTTGCTGGATGGATTTGTTTGTTTCTTTGTCCACGAGATTTTCAGGACAAATTTATCAGTCAGACAAAATACAATATATTGTAAAAGTTTAACAATATTGTGATGCTAATAAAAGAAATCATTAAATAATAACATTGTAATAATATTATTCGCCAACGTGGTACTCAGAGAGGAGATGGTGGTCGAGTGGGCTAGATATCGATCTCTCACCCCCGACCCTGCAACTCATCCCATTAACCTGTACCTCCATCTTCCACCAGAGAATGCAATATGCATTTTTTTTTCATTTATTATAATTTTTTTTAAATATTCCAGATGTTATCCTAAAAATGATCAACAATGTTCAGAAAGTAACGGCAAACTAGTGAATGAAAAATTGCCAATAAACCCATGATAGGAGATAAGATGGGCTGTGATGGGAGCAATGTTCTGCAAAGGACATGATACATGATGAGATACATAATTTGAAAAACTAATTTTGTTCATGTTTTTCTTTATCTGGCTTAGGCGTTTTCATTGAAGGAATTTTGGCAGGCATGTCATAAATATTATAAAACAAAGAGAATAAAATATATCAGATAAACAAAATATATCATCTGGTTAAAATGTGAAAATATGTTTATATAAAGTAACAATATTGTATAATGATGTGTAACTAACTATAACAATATACAAGTTATAAAACAAGGCAAACAATTTAGACAAACAAAATAAAGAATCTAAAAATAATCTCTTTCTGGATTTGAAAGAAAGCTCTAGAAACAATAACCATATATGATTATGGAATATAATAGTGAACATCCAGTTTTCCTGAGAATTGGAAGAAGAAAACCAAGCAAGTTTCTCTCAAGTTCACATTTCTGTATATTTGAACTGTCTTCTCTGGTTAGCCATGTATATCGAAAGAAATATGGCTTTTCCCTGAAAACAAGTGTACAATTAATTGCTAAGGTAACCATGATCCAATCACATGCATCCATGCTTCAAGGGTACATGCAGGTGAAGCATAATGCAGAATGAAAAAAATGCAGCGCAGTAAAATATGGCTGATGGTTACTAGAAAAACAGTAGTGAACATCATCCCAACTGTGGCCTGGAGCTGTGAAAATTCTCAGGAACATTATACTAGTAACAAGTAAGAAGCAGAGACAGCACTTGTTAGTTAGTTAGTTAGTTAGAGGTTTCAGGACCACAAGAAAGAGGTCAACCCTGGCTTTGATATAGAAAAAAAAAAAGAGAGAAAAAAAAGAAGTAAGTAGCATGTCCTTTACAGAACTTCGCTTTTTACAATCCCCAACCTATCTGGCTGTTATAAGTTTCTTTTTACAATCCCCAACCTATCTGGCCGTTATAAGTTTCTTTTTACAATCCCCAACCTATCTGGCTGTTATAAGTTTCTTTTTACAATCCCCAACCTATCTGGCTGTTATAAGTTTCTTTTTACAATCCCCAACCTATCTGGCTGTTATAAGTTTCTTTTTACAATCCCCAACCTATCTGGCTGTTATAAGTTTCTTTTTACAATCCCCAACCTATCTGGCTGTTATAAGTTTCTTTTTACAATCCCCAACCTATCTGGCTGTTATAAGTTTCTTTTTACAATCCCCAACCTATCTGGCTGTTATAAGTTTCTTTTTACAATCCCCAACCTATCTGGCTGTTATAAGTTTCTTTTTTCAATCCCCAACCTATCTGGCTGTTATAAGTTTCTTTGCAAGTGTGCCAAGTTTTGGTAGGTTGCCACTACTTTCTGTACGTGGAGGAGCAAAAATAAAAAACACCCCATGTCTGCCAAACTGAGCATGATTTGAAACGGGTGCATTGGGATTGTGAAACGGATGTTTCACCCCTAGGCAACGCAGCCTCCATTTGATGGATAGATGGAATTTGAAAAAATCCCACTCCAAAATTTCAACATATCGACAGCACAAGCCTCCCACCTAGTGCAAACTAGAAGCCTATCTCGCATACCTCCTCTCTGCGACTTCACAAGGGAAGAGCAGCAGGACAAATGAAGAAGAGAAGTTAGTTTCTTTTCACTTATACTGTTGAGCGTCAAGTTAGCTTAAGTAATCTGTCCTGCTTCAAGTGCATGGCGTCAGTCGTTCTGAGCCTGTGTTGTTGCACAATCATTTTAATGTCCACTACGCCCCTACCTCACAGCCACTCCCTTTCTCATTAACCAGATTTACCAGCGTTATAAGCCATCAGCGGAAGTTGTTGAAGGGACATTCTCATAAGATGACCGAGCCAGCACATTTTATGCCCGGAAATGAACTTTGTACAAGATGTAGTGCCGACCATACTTCGAATGTCTTCGTTTCACATTCTGTCTTTCCTGGTAACACTGATGACCTTCCTCAAACACCTCATTTCACACGTCAAAATTCTGCTCTCACGTGCCCTGGACAGAAGTCATGTTTGGTACTGGTAGCACACAGTAAGCACAAATATACTGTTTATCAGCTATTGCTTTATTGCCGAACTAATGCTTAAGTCTGTAAGCAGTGGTGACAGCTGATACGTCACAGCAGATGCGTTCTGATTTCCCTGAGGAACCTACCATTTGCCAAAAAAATACTGCCCAAATACTAAGTAAGCTCATGGGCCTATTGAAGAGCAATAATTATACACTTAGGTTGATTGGCCCAGGTGTTTTGGTGATCCTCATAGTTTCTGTTTCTTTCTCGCTAATTTGCATGCTGTATTTAGTACCTGTTGTCAGAAGTGGATTCATGTGATTTTGATACTGATCACGTGCAAAAAGCAATTTGTGTATTGAATTTGATTTTGCTTCTGCTGTCTCAGTTTGAGACAATATTGCCCAAAGTTTAATCTTGCCTACCCTTTCAAACACTTTTTCTTGATCAATGGAAGCAATGTGCAGATTTTCATTACGTTCTATTTAACATTTGCTTAATTGCCTTTAGGTGATATGCACTTTTAGAGTGATATGCAAAGTCAAGCCAAAGGAAGCCTTCTACATTAGAGCTGCTTATTATGTATCTATAATCATTACTTAAACTATTATTTTAGAAATTTCAAAAATGACTTCAAATAAATTTTCAATAATCGTGATATATAGCGTAATATTGTTTATTCGTTGACGTATATAAATAAAAAATCCAGATGAGGATTTGAATGTTTTTTTTAATGGCCTTGAATTTTGACACTGTTCTATATTAGTGTTCAGTTGGCAGAAAACTAGCCTCTCACTATAGAAATGAATGTGTACGTAGTGTAGTCCTATCACACAGCCAGTCTAACTAACTATAAATATGCTTTGTATGGCGCTAGACAATAGCTGATAAACACGTGCAGATACCATTACATGGCATTGGGCTGAAGGGCGAGAGCTTGAATGCTGTTGAATCCATAACAACAATAACTTTATATATGTAATGGATTAAAATTTAAATGCCATATTTCTCGGCATCAAGGATGCAACCCAATTTTTTAAAAAAAATTTTGAAAAAAAGGAATAAACATAAAAATAAGGTTTTATAACTTTCACCTACCTCACCAAGATATTTTGTGGGTGGCTGAGCAACATGTAGATCACTTGACCACTTATGGTCTGAATTTTTTCTTTTACAATACAGAGACACACTAAGTTTACTCCGAAAGTTTACACCTAGTCTACCAGTTGGGGCTACAGGTGGTATAACATCACGGTTTTTATAGTATTAGATGTAGACTTCTTATGTCACCTAATGTTACCATAGTCAGGGCCCTTTGAGGAAAGCAAAAGTACTGGTAATATTGATATTAAAAAGCAAAACTATCATATGACTTTATTCCCATTGCTGGGGTAGTCGAGGGGCTTTAGGCAAAGAACTGCAGGCTGCTTCGCCACTGTTGTCACCACGTCATTTGCTGGCTATGTTTGTCTATTTCGCACCCAACAGAAAAACAACATATGCCTTACCGGGATCTGATCCACTGCCCTCACTGTCAGGCATTGAAACCATTCGGACCATATGGTCTACAATATTTATATAGAGAACATGTAAATTACTACTAGTCCGTTGACTTGTTTACACTAGTCTGCCAAGATAAGAGACTACATTTTTATGATCACGTATATAAACAAATTAAAAAATACTTTGTTTATTTACTATTTCAACTAAGTATAATTTATACATTTAATTCATATGTGATATATAAGAGATCAGTTTACTATTTAGCATAGATAACCATCCTCTGGGGTTAACAAAGACCTTCGAAAAACTTAACCTTTGGGCTCCAGGATGCACAATAAATATTTGAGACTTATTTCAGGAAAAAAAATTGTGCCCAAAACGTAGAAAAATACAGTACATACAGAAATCTATAAAGCTAAGATTTATATTTTCACATATTAAAAAAATGGAAACAACCATAATGTCCTCGTCGGGGCCAGAAGATAACACAGATCAGGCTAACTAACAAATTAATATGATCTTCTTCTTCTTCCTCATTTGTCTTCAGACCTCAACTACAATGACTTTAACGAAGGCGGCAGTCGACTGAAGGCTCTGCACACTTCCGTACAGTTTCTCGTGAAAGGACACTGGCTGTTGCCAAATGCTTCTTCTTTTTTCAGAATATAGTAGACAGGACTGACAAATATGTTCTGCATTCTTGAGGGCTGTGCCGCAGACACAAAGGTCTGTAGTGCCAATCTTGAACTTGTTGTAAAGATGACATCTAAGTCTGTTGTGACCTGTACGTAGCTGGAGAATGATCACCCGGTCTCACCTGGAGAGTTGATAGTAGGCATCGTTTTCTATGTGGCCAGGATGGTCTTTTTTCCATTTTGCACTGTACGTTGCTCTGATGAATGCTTTAGTCTCATTGTAAGTGATTTCTGTATCACTTTGCTGCAGCATTCCTACCTCTCTGACGAGTCTGTCCGCCTCCTCGTTGCCTGGAATGTCGCAGTGAGCTGGTATCCACTGGACTATGCTTTTTTTGAAGGACTGGGACAGGCATTTGAGCAAGTCTGCCAGAGTACCGAGTTCATATTTGTGCTGGTTCTTGAATGCCATAAACACTGCAAGGGTGTTTGTGAAAATGACCTCTCACTTTTCTGCCTGCTCCTTTTGGTCTATAAGGGTTTGAGCTGCTTGTCTCAGGGCACTGGCTTCGGACTGTAGCTGCTGCAGCGTCTCCCAGTGGCAAATACTGCTGAGTACACTTAAAGTTATGCTTTTTAGTTTTATAGTGATGCCTCCTTCCCCGTTTCCAATGGCATCTTTGGCTGAGCCATCTGTATATGCGTGTGTCTAGGCTATTGGTGGAAATATTTTGTTGATGTAAATTAATATAATCAAGATGGAGACTGTTAAAAATTGTCACTAATACATTTCAATTCATTTAATCAATGGAAAATTGTCTTTCTTCGTTCGCTCACGTGAAAACATAATATCTACTATATCTGTAATGTTGTTTCTTCTTCAAAGTTCACTGGCTTTAGTAGTACATCTTTAACACTGCTATAGAGCTTGTTTAGTGTTGGCACTGGTGATGGCCACATATGTTTTACCTGGTCCTCGTATGTCAAGCAATTTTGTAGCAGATGTTCAGGGGTAATTTTCCAAGTACCATAGGTACATTCGTCAGTAGCACCTTTCTTCAGTTTACTGAATAGATCGTACCTCAGTCTTTAGTGGCCTGTGCAAAATCTGAAGACCACTGCCTGCTCTCTTCTGTTTTTGGTAATAAGCATCATTTTTTGTGTAGCTAGCCAGTATACTCTGTTTTCCATTTGTCCATGTAACTGGCCCTAACAAACCTTTTCCTTAGTAGTTCACATACAGGTCTGTAAAGTTTCTCTTTCAGTGTTGTTTTGATGGGCCAGTGGGTTTGTCTCTGTATATAATATTTGGAGCAGTTCTGTAGTATTTGCTCTGGAATCTGGGGAGCCTGTCTGCATATACAGATGGCAGAGTTGCCAATCTTTAATTGTGTGTTCAGGTGGCTTTGAGTCGGCTGTGTCCTGTTCTAAAACACAACACAACAGTTAGCTCTTTTCTGTTTATCTTATGGTAATCATCTTGTGTTAATGTTGGTGGCTTTCTGATTGATTTGATCATCCTTATCTTCTGTTGGTATGTAACTGGTACATTTGTCTGCAACTTTTGCATCTGTCAGGAAATTATAAGTGGTAGGCCAAGATTGGTGTCTAACAATTTCTCAGTTACCGCCTTGATTGTCCAAATTTCAGGATCATAATTATGATATAATTTCCTGGTTGGTACTCTGACCGTATCCCTAATGTTGTTTGGGTATTTTATGTACACTACCATTCCTCCATTCATTACTACATTCTGTGCTGACCAAATTCTTGTGGGTATTCTTCATCCAGGATACTAAAAGTAACTGTTCTATGTTGTACAGGACATGCAATATTCACTCTTTTTGTGTATTGGATAGTTTTTGAAGCTTTCTTTTAAGACCAGACGACTACTCCCTACTCTACAAATTTGTGTAAATCCATGAATTGGAATGTTTTCTATCCTAGAGAGGTTAACAATCAATCAAAATCTTTTACAGGCTCTGTGAGAGCACAGGTCTTCAACAGACACATGCAAAGTAAAGATATCCAGGATCAATAGCTCCAATTCAACCCATGCCACGGATCGGCGTGGTTAAGTGACAAGGCTAATAACCTGAAGGTGCTGGGTTCATTTCCCAGTCACAGCACCGGTCGTTACTCCGGGGAAGCAAACCCTTAGAAAATGCAGGAAGAAGCTGACCCTTACATTTTTTTTCTTTGTGTTGCCTTTTTTTTCTATTCCCCAAGGCGGTGTGTGTTGCACTGTGGTTTTTATTTTACGCCCATCGGCCCAGTGCATCCGACTTCAGCATGTATTTTATGTAAGGGTCTGCCTCTTCCTGCATTTTCTAAGGGCTTGCTTCCCTGGGGTAACGGCCGGTACTGTGATGGGGATCAAACCCAGCCCCTTCAGATTGTGAGCTGTGTCACTTAACCACTAGCCCACGCTGTTCCCTCAGACCCCTACATAAAATGCATGACAAAGTTGGATGCACTAGCCGACAGGTGCAAAATAAAAACATAGTGTAGCGCACAATTCCTTAGTGAATAGAGAAATAAGGTGAACGCAAACAGCAAATCCATGTCATCACTAAACCCCTGAATTTTTTGAGCATTTCTCTTCTCCATATGTTTCTTGGTCATTCTCTACACCTTTCAGCAAAGGCGATTCCAAAACAGAGACTCTTTGGTAACGCTATTCTTTAAAGTGTGACCAATGCAACAAAAGCAGCTGCTTTTCACTTCTCTACCCATCAGTCTGCCCTGTCCTCCTTCATAGTTTTTCATTTGACAGGTTAGTATAAAAAAACATGGATTCAATGTTTTGTCCGTTGTCCCTGTTCAAGGAATGTTGGTCATAACAAAGGTTTCATTGTTGTTTCTGTTTCACTGAGGTATCTGAATGACACCTATCCATGTTTTTAAACACTTTATTTTAATCCATTCCATAGTGCCGCTGCGGTCGTTGCTGTGATGAGGATTGAACCCGGCACCTTCGGGATGTGAGCCGTGTCACTCAACCACTAGGCCAAGCCGTCCCCGCACCGAGTCTGAAAAACCAAGCAAAGGATTTAGATAACTTGTGTTGTCCCCATCCTGATGTACAGTTACGAAACCTGGATTATACCACAAAGCAATCAGCAAAGCGCTGAAGCCTTCCAAATGAATAGTTTTCTGATCCAATGGTATAACCAGGTCACAATCAACAAAATCATCTGATTGCCAGACCTCGAAAACACATTCATCAAGCCAAACTGTCACTGTTTGGCCCTATTTGGACATGTGACCAATCTTATGAGGACATCTACACCAACTAGAATCTAAAGCGGGCTATGTTCATCAAGGATGGGAAATGACCCTCCCCATCATGGTCCCTCATTCCGCGGCCACCAATGCATTACCTGGTAGGTCAAATTGGAAAGACATCATCCTCTTGCATGCAGCCTGGGACGCAACCACGAATGGTTCTCATGGATTTTGGACATGTTCAGCCCTTGTTGTGTAAGTGGACTATCCTACGACTTTATTCCAATTGCTGGGGTAGTCGAGGGGTTTTTAGGTTGAGAACTACTGCCTGTTTTGTCACTGCTTTCGAAATGTCATTTGCTGGTTATGTATGTTTGTTTCACCCCCAACAGAAAAACAATATATGCCATACCTGGGATTCGATCCGCTGCCCTCCTTATCAGAAGGCAGGGATTGAAACCATTCGGCCACGCGTTCTTCTAAGCGGATTACCTACCTAATACCTTTAAAACTAAATTATATCCCCTGCACCTATACATCTATCTCGTTAGCACATCTCTTCCATATTTCACTCCAGTCAGAGCATATAGCCACTACTACAGTTGACCCAATTTAGGAGGCCTGCATAAGAGCACATTGTGTGTTCTTACAGTGGTGGTTTCTGTAGAAATTTGTTTCACATGATGCAGCTGCTAGACCCATGCACAAATCTCTTTAGTTACTTTTTAGGACTTGCATAGAGATGCAGTGGGCCTATTCTTTACTCCCCAATAAGGGGTTATGGAATAAATTCAGAGAACATTTGCATATAATGTATTTTAAATAAGACACAAGCAGCTTTCCTGCGGAAAAATAATGCATGACAACAAGTCAAGAAGTACTGAAAAATAAGTGTAATGATTCAACATAACATATGTACATTAAAATAATAGTTTGATGACTAAAAGGGACAAAAGCAGTCAAAGTAATACCAGCAACAGTATTGCACTATAAGAAAAAATATAATTAAAGAAAGAAGTCCTGAGAGTCTGTATTATTGATACAATAAAAAACAAAAAAACAACTCTAAAGAAAATAACATATTTTTTCAAGACATTGATACAAACATAGCAATGAAAAAGAAGTTCACCATGTTATCTCTACACGTACAAGCAGCATGCTATAGTTTGTAAAACAAAAATCAATGGATGTGACCAGGCCGTTTGTAGAGGACAAAATTAAAATAATAATACAAGCAAAGATTAAGGTCAGTTTGATGGCATCAGCAATTGGTGATCTGACTTCTTAACTTAACTTCTTTATACTTGTTTAGAAGACTCTGCAGAGTCTGTTTACAACCAGTTTCTTTTACTTCACTTGTTCTAAAAATAACTATGTGCATACAATTTATTCTTGAATGCATTCATTGACATCCCTCCACTGTTTCCCATGGCAATACATTCCAAGCATTCACCACTCTCTGATTAAAAAAAATTATTTTCTAGTATCTAATCTGGACCTTTCTTTAGTTAATTTGTAGCTGTGCCTTCTTGTTCTTATAAGTGGTTGGATTTTGACAAAATTCTAATTTCTCCTTTCCCTGATTATCTTACAAACTTGTATTCTCACCTCGAATCCTTCTCTTTTCTAGACACTATAGGCCAGTTTTTCTGTCATTCCTCATAACTATAATTCTGAAATCTCACTATCAGTTTTGTTCCTCTTCTTTGTATCCTTTCAAGCATGTTTATATCCCCTCTATGATAAAGACTCTACACCTGTACACAGTACTTCAATCTTGGTCTAACTAATGCTTTAAACACTTTGACTTTCTTATTGATACATTTTTAGGTGCTAGCTTGAACGGATGTAAACAAAGCAGTGATAAGTCTGATATTATTGGGTATCTCAAAAGACCTTGTCCTGGAATAGTGCTAGGAAAGGTCTTTTATGATTTTCAAGATCCTCATATGTTGAACACTTTTACAGCAGATATTCAGTGATCATTTTATTGGTGCCATAATTGGGCACATCAATAATTTGCAAGGCAAATACAGTGATACCTCACCTCATACAACTCAGCATTCGTCCAACTTTTAAAAATAAACTTAGACAGCATTCATACATTTGCTCAGAATTCGGATTTGGAATTTTAAAATATTTTCATAGAAAATAAGTGTAATCATGGATCCAAAAAAAGATTAGTGATTCACCAAAGCCTACAAGAAAAGCAGTGAGAACAAAAACTTATTACAGAGTTTAAAAGTGGAACTTGTGTCTTCGTCTTGGTTGCTTAGTATGGTATAGCAAAATTAAACAATATCGTCCGTATTGGAAAATAAAGAGGTAATCAAAGGGGTGAAAGGAGTAACCATCCATGCTGTGAATAGGTCACCTATAATTGAAGAAACTGAAATCTTCTTCTTCTTCTTCATCGTACGCAGTCAGACAGCAACCATTATTTTTCGAAAAAAGCAGCGGTCATCCTGAGGCTGTCGACACTGCCATAGAGCTTGTCTAGTGTTGCCACTGGTGATGGACACATCTGCTCTCTCTGATCGTCGTATGTCGGGCAGTTTTGCAGCAAATGCTCAGCGGTCATTTTCCCGGTACCATACGGGCATTCGTCAGTGCCACCTAGAAGAAGCTGAAATGACATCCTAACATTGCAGTAGTCAACTACACAGCAAGATATCTGGTTGGGGCTTCCTGTATAGAATGAGACGGGAGGTCGTCACTGAGCAGAGCAGGGAATACACAACTGCAACCTCCAGTACGAGAATGGAGATGGAAGCAGTGACTACAGCTCAAAGATGGCTATGTGGGATTTCTTTAGCAGTGGCAGCCATTGTGTCAGACTTCTAATTCTTACTTTGGAAGCTACTGAAGTGCTGGTTAAGGCATGAGTGGATAACAGGTATAGAGGTATCAAACCTTCGGGGGCTGGTGTGGATCTACTGCCCTGGTCATTCTGGGGTTCAAGACAATGAAAAAGCTGACACCTTGGTGTCACAGGCATCAATTAAGGGTACACAAGGTATGAATAGAAGTGACATTTTAAAGACTGTCAATGACCGTCTGTTAGATGACGATAGTGCAATAGATGAATCAGTAATTCATAGACTGTAGAGCTTTGAAATTGAACGAGGTTCAAGCGAACTGGGGCGCAAGTGTGTACAATCAACAAGCTGCAGGAACCATCATTTTCCAAACCCTTTGCCTTTTACTGAAAGAGACTGAGCTCCTATGAGTATACCTGGATTGAAATGAATACAGTTCTTAGAAACAGAACAGAAGACAAAGCAAAAGGAAGCAAAGTTTGCAAAATTATTCATTGGTTTCAGCGTTAAACAGATCACATATCCACATAAACCTGACAAAGTGATTTTGAAACCAGAACAAGAAAAGAACACTGTTAACAACATGTAATAAACCTGAGATAACACCAGAGCAACATTTAGCTGTAACAAATCAACCACACCTCATCAGAACTATATGCCTCATGGACCTCGGCCATCAATTGTGGTCGCAGACGATCGACATGACAGGCATTGGTCACCTAAATGGATTATTATATTTTTATTATAAGGAGTTATAGAAATGGTTGGGAGACTCAGGTTTAGGGGAAAACTAAAATAGCTGATTATGTACTCAACTTACAAACAACACAGTGTTAAAGAAAAGGCTTTGATTAGTCAGTATAAGCAACACCGCCACATTTTTAAGGGTTCTGTATGAAAACTATGGCTCTCCGTCTGACCACCTATCACCAGAATGCACACTTTAGAATCCAGAAAAATGCTGTCTACTGTTGTTGCTGGTTTTGGATGCCTTTGCGTAGATTGAGCTGCCTCGTACTGGTGGGTGCTCTCACTTGCTGCAACACCAGTCACAAAATGGCCCAACTTGGTGCTGCTATCAACACTCAGATGTGATTTAGGATCTGGCAGCAATGTTTGTGAGCCTGTAGTTTGGGTACCAATTGAAATTTTCCCAGAGTTTGTCACTTTGTATATATTGCCACGAGACCTTGAAAGATTTGAAGGATTTCGCCAAGTTGCTGAAGTGGCATGTTTGATGTATTTTCCAGAGTTCGCCTCATTTTTAGACAATAAGTTCTTCATTGGCTGCATCTCTGAAATATAATTTTTGGTATTCTTCTCTATGAGAAATTTCTTCACTTTCTTCTCATAAACCTCATTGTTTTGCCAGTATGCAAGGTTACCACAAGATCTAGTAAGCTGACTTTTTGACAGTTCAAAGGTCCCAAAGTGTGATTCTACATAGTCATTATAATAACTTACACAGCTATACAGGTCTTTCAAAGAACACGATCTGAGGTATGGCCTTCGTGGACTAGATATTTTAACATTATTCAAAGCCTCAGAAATATCACAGGATTCTAAATCTTCAATAATTAAATCAGACAAACACTTCTTCTCTGGTTGCATGTATCCTTCACTTCCTCGTAAATTTTGGCATTTTTCAGAAAGACTGGTAACATATGCTGCAGTTTTCTCACAAGGCTCAAAGACATTTCTAGAGAAAGTACTCAAAAAGCTAGCATCTGCCTGCCCAGAAATTTGGATATTACTCAAAGAATTTGCAGCAGTTTTCCTATCATTTCCTTTTGAAATATCTTTTTCCATAGAAACAAGCTCAGTATTCTGAAAACTTTTGATTTTCCTGGCATCTTTACAAAAATCTAAGTTCATGAACTCTTTGTCTCTTTCCTTTCTAAATATGGATAATGATTCAAACAGTTCTTCTTTGGTTACGAACCCTTTCTCGGTAAACAAGTTGTTTAAATAATTACCAGTAATGGAAGCTCCCATGCTTTCTGTACTAATTTTACCGTATTTATTCAAACCAGTGGATAAATTGTACTTCTTGAGTTGTATATTTTGTTCATTCTGTTCTAGTATTCCTGGTGTAAAAATCTCCTCATCTGATAAAGTTATGGTCAAGTTACTTTCTCCTAAGTCAGCATCAGAATTCACAGAATGAAACCTGGAAAGCAAAGGCACAACATCACCACAATGTTCAACAGAGGCCGATCGAAGTTTGCCTGTCTCAGACCATTGTCCTGTTGCTGGGCCAAGCTGACCAGAACATTTAAGATGAGTACAGCCAGTAGCACTGCTATGAGCAAGACTCTGTTGATTGGAAGAACCCCTTGATGTCTGGACATTATCTTCGGAACAAAAGGATGTCTCAATTTCAGTCCACGTACTATCTAACCTGCGATGGATGTCTTCTTCGCTGTTATTATTATTGCCATCAAGGTCTGCTCCGAGCGCGTCTAGGCAAAGGATATCAACAGCATTGGAAGCTGTAGAACTGTGTATATTTAGTTCACAGGCAGTTGAATTCACTGTTGGGCTGGTCCAGGGTCGAAGAGATTTCAATTCGGAGCACAGCATTGGTTTTCCTTTCAGTTGTGGCACTGACTGTGTGCGGTCCCTAGAGACATTTTGTATTACAGCTGAACTGAGAAGAACTGATGTGTGTAGAGTTATAGGTGGGCATGGATCACCACTTTGTGTTGATATATGTCTCCAAGTTAGTGTATCTGATGAAACAATAAATGTAACACATTTCATATTTTCAAGCAAGAGCAACTTAATTACAATCAAGTGATGTATTGCAAAAGTGTACAGCAAAATATACAAAAATAAATATAAGGCTAGCCTGTGGAGATACTATGGATTAGAATCATTTTCAAAATAATTAATGCTCATCTCTCTTTTCAGGGCATAGGCCATTGACGACCCTCCTCCAGCAAGTTTGGTCTTGATCTGCCCTTTGCAACTCTCCAATTGAAGCGCAGGGACCAAAGTTAGTTTATTTTGACAGTCTCGTCTCCAGGTGTTTCTTGGTCAACCTCTCTTCCTCTTCCCCAGTGAATTCCACGTCAGGGCCTATCTGGTCACATTTAATGGTGATTTCCATAGTGTGTGTCCTATCCAACCCCATTTTCTACATTTGATCTATTGCTCCACTGGTTATTATTGACTCCTTTCCCATAGGTCTTCATTCATCACCATGTCTTACCAGCCTATACCAATTATCCTCCATAGACATTTTTTTACGAATGGCTGGAGATGCTCTGTATAGCATTTATTGTTCTCCAGGTTTCTGCTCAATACAGTAGTACTGACTTGACATTGAAATGAAACAGTCTTAACTTGGTTCAGTCTTTATATACCTGGATTTCGAAGTGAAAATGCTGACCACTTCCCATTCTTTCCTGGCCAGCCTTTTCACTTGGAAATCCAGAGATATAAAGGCTAAGCCTGCCGCAAGAAGACGGATGTGTTGGACCGAAAGGTGCAAACATCCATGTGAAGCTGTAAACTAGCGACACAACACTATTTCCTACTTGCGAAGTCCTGTTCAGGGCTTGGTAGCGGGAGATTGAGAACGTTCAGGGCCTGGTAGCGGGTGATTTAGAACGTTCAGGGCTTGGTTGCGGGACATTGAGAACGTTCAGGGCTTGGTTGCGGGACATTGAGAACGAACGCAGAAGAAGAAGAAAGGCTAAACCACGTTAAGATTCTTTCCTGGCCAGCTGATGGTCCACAACTATCCTGAGTTAAATATCTTTTCTATGTGTTCCCTTCTATTTTTTATGAGCTTATCTCTATTTCTATGGTGTTTTAGTTGCTCATGTGATAATAATGATAACAACAAATCTTTGCGTGAGGTGACGTGAAATGAAGTGAATATTTCCTATTAGACGAAATATGAGATGGTGGACATTAGATGAGGTGAATGATAATATAAATTAGACTTTTGGTGGTACATTCCTAAGGTGGGTGTTACATAAAATATTTGATACTCTCCTTAAACTCTCCTACATAGGAAAGCCTGGTTGTGGGGATGGGGGGAGGAGGGGGACCTAGGACTCCAATAATGTTCTTAAGAAAGATGTTTTCTTTTGACTCCCACCCAGTGAGTTTTCTTGGCATTTATTACAAACACCTTCCACTTTTTGTTGAAAAGACCATTCAGGGGAGTATTGGGAACTACTGCTCTATTGACCATTTGTATTCCAAGTTAGAGTATCCCCTTGTTGATGTTTCTTGTAATGCAATTTTTTTGGGTTTTGTCAAAGCTTTTCTTTTCCGGATTCTTCTGACCAAGGCACGCCAATTTCAACCTTGGTCCATAGTCTTTTAGGCTATATCAGGACATATTTGCCAGTGTACGGATATATGTGTGTATCTGTTTGTAATGTGTGTTCCCCTATAGCAGCTTTGCCGTACAGTAGTTTTTGGAGAAGTGATCATACCAAAAATAATTCCAGACAAGCCCAGTCAAATTTAACATAAAGTGATTTGAATCCAGTATGTTGGAATTGCAAACTAAGCTTGCACTCGATTTACACTCCTACACCACGTGCTCTCCTCTCGTATTGCTGGCCACAGCAGATGACTGGTGAGCTACACGTCATTGTTGTGTATGTGTTAAAGACCTCTAATGTTCAGGAAAGTTATATGCTGTTTACTGCTCTGCATTTTAATTTCTACAGTGCCTGCATTTTAATTTCTACAGTGCAGAATCAAATTCTTGTGAAGTTTTGAGTCAAACTGCTTACCTATCCTGAATATCCAAACATCTTGTGAAGGGGTACCACTCCTTGATCCACCAAATAAGATGATGGAGTTATCCACCTTTGTAATACAGAATCGAGGGTTTTAATAAAACACTACAGTGACATGGATTAAAAAATAACAGACACACATATGGAAGACAAAAGAAAATTGCACTCCCTCATTAACAATAAAAGTAGACAGATAGGATGAGACCATATGAGATGATGATAGATGAGATGATGATATATAAGATGAGAGCAGAAGAGATGAGGGCAGATGAGGACAGATGAGATGAGGACAGATAAGATGAGGACAGATGAGATGAGAACATATGAGATGATGACAGATGAGAGGAGGACAGATGAGATGATGATAGATGAGATGAGAACATTTGAGATGATGACAGATGAGAGGAGGACAGATGAGATGAGAACATATGAGATGATGACAGATGAGAGGAGGACAGATGAGATGATGATAGATGAGATGAGAACATATTAGAGGAGAGCATGTGCGATGACACAAGGACAGATAAGAAGAGAATAGATGGGATGAGGACAGATGAGATGAGAAGAGATTAGTACAGATGAGATGAGAATAGATGATGGAATGAGACATGAGATGAGAGCTCATAAAATGAGAATAGAAGATGAAATGAGGACATTTCAGCTGAAAACATATGATGAACCAGATAAGATGAGAACAAATGAGATGAGAACAGATGAGATGAAAACAGATAACAGAAGAACATATACGATAAGAACAGATAAGATGAGGACAGATGAAATGAGAACAGGTGAGATGAGAATTGATGAAATAACAAATAAGATAAGAACAGATAAGATGAGGACAGATGATATGAGGACAGAAGAGATGAAAATAGTTGAGACAAGAGAAAGCTGATTTATAGGATACTAAATTGATGCATTCAGTGTAAAAGTAGGTGCCCCAGAATGCATCTTGAGGAAGGACAACATTACAGCACTTTTACTCCAGATTCTTCTGGAGATAGCATTATCGTCAAGTTTTCCCTATTCTGACATCACAGACTCAGGAGCGTACAGAAATGCGGCAAGTAAAATAACATAGTGTGTTCACTTGGAAATTACCAGAAGAAATGAGATGCGCATGTTTCTTTAGCTCTGTTTTGGAGAGCTTAAATTGTTAAATAACTTAGGAATTGGTAAGTCGTAGAGAGCTGAAAATAGTCACGCTGATCTGGGAATTCCAGACAGAATAATCTTTGAAAATGTCACGCCGCTAGAACTTACTGTCGTTTTAACAAGACGGACAAACAAACACAATGTATTTTTATTCTTATTATATAGATCCAGGATTGGTCATTAGCAAAAATGTAATTAGTAATTTGAAACAAGTATAATTTACCACATGTGCTGTATGACTGGACAGTGCAGGTGACACACCAATGCCTTTAGCCTTACTCCACGTATTTGTGCCTGCAATAAAACAAGGCCTGTGTGATTGACATTACTTTTAATAAGTTGGAAAGTCTTCTATATTAAAAAGTTAGGCCGCACTGGTTATCGCCTCTCATGGCATGTTCTTAGTGTAGCAGTGGTCATATTTTTGTTTCTGTTATACAGGAAGATCTTCTGGAAATCACCTGGGCAAACAATATTTAATGCTGTTGTTGTTTCGAATGCCCACAAGGAGCAAGGTTTATCTTTTGTGCGCCCTGAAAAGGACGTTAAGTGACGGATTGGAGTAGCTTTCCTCACATCCAGAGCATGCTGATGAAGGTGAACTCGGATCCTCCAGGTTGTGCTATGCTTTGCTTCATCTGTGTATCGCTCACTACTATGGGGATCACGCCAACCCTTTACCTTGTTAGCCACGCTGCCATGAAAACAGCTCATTTCCAGAAGGGCTTCTAGGAAGCCGACGTAAGGGTCTTGGCCAGTATATTTTGCCTGACCAGACGTTAGTTTTCCTTCCCACAATATATATTAAGGCATAATAACATTTAGGACAAGATCCTCAAACCACTTCAATGGACACATGCAATCACTAAGGCCAAAATGAAGCCAAGTTAATGGACATCAAGTCATTAGAGACCAAGCAAGAGCCCCATATTAACAAACTCAATGAACCAAATTCGTATAAAGTCACAATAGTGTACCAGACACCACATGCAGCCAAGTTAATAGATCCCGTGTCACATGAGGTCAAGTTAATGAGCCAAAGCCCACATGCACTCATGTTAATGGAACAAGTACCATATAAGGTCAAGTTCATGAACTAAAAAGCACATGCAGTCAAATTAACTGACCAACTTCGGTTAAGTTAAATGATGAAGTGCCACGTGCACTCAAGTAAAGTCTAAGTACCACATGAGGTAAAGTTAATGAGAAAAAGGCCGCTTGCAATCAAGTTAATGAAAGAAGTGTCACATAAAGTTATGTTAATGAACAAAAGGTCACAGAAGTCAAATTAATGGAGCGAGGGCAAAATAAATTGAATACCTCACTTCATGCAGCTTTCGGTTCATTAATTTGACATCACATGAACGTATGTCCCACTACATAACTACATGCAGATAATGGTCCATTAATGACTTATTGTAGCCATATTCCATCAATTTGATACTTTTTTGGACCTTGGGCCAATGAACTTAACTTCATGAAGACCTTGGTCTATTAACTTGGCTTTATGTAAGTTTTAGCCTATCAACTTTCTCTGTGGGGTCCTCAGTGATTATACTTGACTTCATGCAGCACTTAGCCTATTAACTTGTCCCAGTGGTCAATTAACTTAACCTCATGTAGCCAATAGTCCATTAACTTGATTATATGTGATCCTTGGTCCATTAACTTGATTTTATGTGACCCTCAGACCATTAACTTGATTTTATGTGACTATTGGTCCATTAACTTGATTTTATGTGACCCTTGATCAAATTAACTTGATTTTATGTGACCCTTGATCAAATTAACTTGATTTTATGTGACTCTTGGTCCATTAACTTGATTTTAAATGACCCTTGGTCCTTTAACTTGATATTTTGTGTGATTCTTGGTTGATTAATGACTTCATGTGGCCTTTGGTCCCTTAGCTTGACTGCCTGCCCCTTCGAGGTGGTTGAGATGCCTGGTGCAAATCATCAATCTCAAGGTTGAAAAAAAAAGCTCGACAAAGTGTATAAAGGATCTAATCTTAACTGAACATCACATACCAAACCAGGAGCTTACCAAAATTGAAGGTCCACAAGTCAGACAATGCGATTAACCCTCTCATGCCTCCATGTAGCCACAATTTGTTATCCGAAACGACTGCCACATGTCCATGCCTCTTCCCAGGTTTGTGTCGACGGATCATCCTCCACTCTTCTTCCTCTTTAAGAAAATAAATAATAAAAAGCTACATTATCCTCTATAACAGATATTCTAATTCCTTCTCAATTTCGGCATGTTTAACTTGGTGGTCAGCTGGAGATGTACGAGGCATTTTCAAATGAAACCGGACCTAAAGAAAACATACATACGATGCGCATGATGACGTCACTTCTGATACAAACAGCACATACCAACCGTCAAGTTTGCAAAATTTCATTATCTTTCGACTCATAGGTCGTGAGTTAACAAAAGATCTTTCAAAACCAGGTTAAGCGCATACTGTTGCGTCAAAATATGCCATGGCTAAAATTTATGCAGCAATTCGGGCGGACTGTCGCCGGAGCTTACATTCGCCACACTTTTGTCACTATACACTGCCTGCATTCTGTGATGAATGTCAACTGGTCGACATTCTTCAGCTGTTAGAAACTAGCCAAATGTTGAGTGAACTCATTTTGCCCTTTTTTGCCTTGATGTATCATGTTGGGTCCAGGGCCTTCTTCAGGCCATCTCCCCACCTCAGTCTCGGCAGACAGTGAGGGCATTTAAATTGTAGGGCCACCACGACATCACTCTACGTGTCCATCTGTTATCCGGCATGCACACCACATTGTCAGTCCATCAGTATTTTCATAACAGCGTGACATCTATGATGTCGGTGAAGGAAGTTCAATGTCTGATATATATATTTATAGCTATAGTAATAAAAAGAGATTGGTCAGACTGGCCGGATTGGTCTTACGAGTCATATTCATTTTCATCATGGACGACTGTAGTTGCATCCATTTTTTCAAAGCACAATTACTATCTACTAAGACGGAAAGAGCCAATGAATGAAAAGACAAAAATGAAGAAATTGACTTTCTTTTCTAAAATAGTACACTTGAGTGACCAGGACCTGTTGTGTCAAATAACTGTGTCCGTGACGACATCTGATAGCCGAGTCCCAGGCAACCTGCAGTTTTGTGATGGAAATTCTGATCTATCTCAACCAGGTATTGTGAGGGTGGCCCCCAGGATGAGTATTGCCTCTTCCTGTCCCTTGCTCCCACAGAAAGCTAGAGCGTCTTCTGGGATAGAACTTTCCATGGGAGTCAGGCAACATGACCGAAGAAGGAGAGGTGACAGCAATCTATTTTCAAGGCAATGCCTGTGAGCTGAGTATGCCTGATTACCTCACTATTAAAAATCAGGTCATGCCAGAGAATCCAAAGGATTTAATTCTGGTTCCGCACGTGGAAAGCCTGAAAACACCTGCCAGTCCCGCTGCAACAGTGTCCAGGTGGTCTTTGAATTGTACAGCAGGATGGGGATGACACAGAAGATGTCGGTACAGAATCTTGTCTCCAGGAAAAGCCTCTGCTGGGATCAGACTCTGCAGAGAGAGTGCATGGATGAAACCGCCAGGCCCACTCAACCAAAATGCATCCAGATATCAACGTTCCAGTTTGCTTGGGAGTGGAGAGTAGTCATGATCAGGTGAAACATACTAGTCAAGACCCCTTCTCATGTCAGCTTATGCGCTCCTGGAAACAGGCAGTGCCACAGCACTCTGGTTAACATGGTAGACATTGGAATCCCCATAGTAGTGAGTTTACTGAGGAGCCAGAAGGACTCTGGTCCACCCGCTCAAGTACATATTGGGACCCACTGCCAAAAGAAATATTATCAAGAGATAACTTGACTCAGAACGAGTAACTTTAAACATCAACAACAACAACATAACACAACACAAAGTTTATTCAAATTTGTCTACTTTCAGAGCCTATCTGTACCTAAAACAAACATAGTACAACCACCAGCTATATTGCTGAAAGCCAGTGTCAGGACACTTCATGTGCTCTTGCTGTGGCAATTTTGAAAGTAATTTATTGTTCATGATAAGGGTTGCTAGGCACGCATACATTCTCTTCCTCAATGCTTCCTAAAGTGGTGGACCGAGGACTAGTGCTCCCAATTGCTGGTCTGCACAGAGCGTCAAGAAATTAGACAATAATAACACTGATCAAATTCCCATCAAATTAAAATCAATTAAACACCTGCTGACTCCCTGCAGAGCATAGGTCCTCAACAAATACACACCAAGTTTCACTATCATGAGTCATGTGAGCCAGTTCTGTCCACATCTTGTCTGCCGTCCTGATACTGGCATCCAGTTTCCACTTCCATGAGTGTCTCAGTCATCTGCTATTCCTGCTTTTCTGCGCATTCCATAACAGAAACTGTCTTGTAATGCTATCAACTTGTTTCTGTAATGTATGGCATATTCAGCACCAGCCCCTCCTTCATATGTCCCGCTACACTGGTATCTGTTCCGCTACACTGGTATCTGTCCCGCTACATTAGTATCTGCCCCTTTCTTTCCATCAGTTCCATATCTGTGCTCTTATCGTACCATTTCCATCCTTGTATTCTGCGCAGACAACCTTTTACAAAAGTCAGTAACTTTTTTGTAAGTGCCTGTCGTCCTCCATGTTTCAGAGCCGTATAATAGAACAGACTTTACGTTGGAGTTGAAGATTATTAATTTGGTGGTAGTTTTAATTTCTTGCGATTTCCATAAGGTCCCCAATGCAATGAAAGCTCTTCATGCTTTCTGTATTCTTAACTTAACAACACTTTCTGCACCTCCTAATATGTCTATATTGCTACAAAGAAATATGAAAGATTCCACATCCTGAACAAGGGTGTCTCCCAATACAGTTCTATCGCTATTAGTTGCCTTTATTTTTAAAATCAGTGTTTTGTCTCTGTGGTTTTTCAGACCCAACTGCAGTGACATCTCCTCAAGTATACTTATTGTACATCTGACTGTGTTTTAAGCCACCAAAACTTCAACAGATAATCTAATCTTATTACACATTAACTTGTTTAATCATTAGAACTGCAGCAAAATTTGTGTTGTTTCTCAAAAAAATATCCGCTGCTTCAATGTAACGATATATTTTTCTATATTTAGAAACATGAGGTATCAAGAATAACTGAAACTTTCCAGAGATGTTCGCTTCACAAGTGAGCTAGCAACAATAAATTAGATGAATTAGACTGTAACAAGTTTTTTAAAATACAGCCGCCTACAAGTTATGAGGAACGACTCAGAAAAACGGGCCTACAGTGTCTCGAAGAGAGAAGAATTCGTGGTGACTTAATACAGGTTTATAAGATGATCAGAGGAATCGATAAATTAGACTATAACAAGTTTTTTAAAATACAGCCACCTACAATAACACGAGGGCATAGCTACAAGCTGATTAAAGAGAGGTCCAGGTTAGATATTAGGAAATATTTTTTTAGTCAGAGAGTGGTGTCTGCTTGGAATGCATTGCCAGGGGAGGTGGTGGAGGCAGGGACAGTTAATGCGTTTAAGAATAAACTGGATGCGCATAGATTTTAGAGCAAGGCAATGTAAATGTAACTAGTTGTATACAGACTCTGCAGGGTCTTCTAAACCAGTATAAAGACGTTAAGTTAAGTTAAGTTAAGAACAAGAGGGCACAGCCACAAATTAATTAAAGAAAGGCCCAGATTAGATACAAAAAAATATTTTCTTAGTCAGAGAGTAGTGAATGCTTGGAGTGCATTGCCACAGGAAATAGTGAAAGTAGGGTCAATTAATACATTTAAGAATAGATTAGAGAAAATGTTAGGGACATTGTGATCTGTTTCAGGTATTTTTAGATCAAGTGAATGTAAAAGAAACTGGTTGTATACAGATTCTGCAGAGTCTTCTAAGTCAGTATAAAGACATTAAGTTAAGTAAACCCTTTTTCAACCCTGGTTGGTTGGTTGCTAATGCTCACAATGAGTTGGTAGCCCTTTTGTGCGCCCGGAAAAGGATGGGACTTGTGCTACAATGTAGTAGCTTTCCTGATATCCCGAGTGTGCTGATGGTGGCTTCATCTGCATATCACTCACTACTACGGGGATCACATCAAACCTCACCTTGTTAGCCAGACTGTTGTCCTCGATGACCAGCGAGGAGGTCAGGTGAGGGTCTTGACCAGTATATTTCTCCTGACCCTGGCTAACATAGTTTGATCAGTGTGTTTTGCCTGACCAGATGTTAGCCTCATCGTCCCTTCAACCCTGGTAGAAGGGGGTGTCCTATTTTCTTGTACTAAATGCAGCAAACAATTCAGGGCTCTAATTGGCTTATTTAGCCATCTTTGAACTCATGCGAACAGTGAATGTTGACAAAGTGGTCCTCATCAATTACAATGGACGAACAAAAGATCTTTTTCTAAAATGAGCCAAGATTTGTTTTATATTCCCATTTGTTAAGTATCTTTTTAATTTTAAAAATAACTATTAGAATATTTAAAAAAGAAGTCATAAGAAATAACACTTATATCTGCAGCCATTAAATGGTAATAGAGTAAAAAAATTGGCCAGGCATACATTTAAACAAATTTGAATACAAATATAAGATGATCAAAAAAGAAGAATAACCAATCAACTTGGTACCGTTCCCTGCTGTAATGGATAAATCTGTGCCAGTCTCATATTGAATAGTTTTGGAAGCACTGTCGTACAATATACAGCTGAACCTCATTATAACCTATCCCGTTACAATATAACTTTGCTTATAACGTGATGCAAGTCTATCTCTCAATTTTCATAAGCTGAAATGTGTTTTTAGTCAACAAACATAAACAAATTTGGAATTCTGAACAAATATTGAAAATGTCACCTTATTACAAATACCCAATAGCCATTCTCCTTTTACTAGTGGGATCAAAATGCTGAGCAGTGCATAAGTTGCAGCGGACAGCCCTCCATAGCTGACTGCTAGCATCAGGGTCAGCGAACCAGAGCTGCCAAGACCGGTCTACACCTCCACGCGATGATTCTGGTGAATTGACTGCAACAAATCAGACTGGCTAAGGAGAAAGGATCGAAGAGGGAAGGCTAACCTGGTACTCAAAAATGCTATGGAAAGGTCAGATGTGTCGAAGCAAAAGGTGTAAATATCGCACTCAAGCTGTAAACTGCGACGCTTTGCTTTCCGGTCTCCGGACTACACCCCTTCTGCTTGCAAAGCCCTTTTTAAGGCTTGTTAGTGAGAGTTTGAGAACAAAGGATGAAGAAGAAGAAATAGAAGAATCTTCCTAGTGTTGTAACTTGACAGACAGTTTTGGACTTGGTGTGTGTTTGTTGTCCCAAGACACTCATATATTTCTCAAGGAGCCTAACAGCTTGTAGGCAGAATTGTCAATGACAATCGGGCAATCTCAAAAACTGTTCTGTTTTCCCATTCTCTTGTTATGCAGTGTGTTTACTCACTGCAACTGATAACACAATCAGTAACATTATCTAAATATATTTATTAGTGCGTGCGGACGAAACTTGTAATTATGGTATTTATGAACACTAAACAATACAATTATTAGAGTCTTAAACACTTTATTATGGGACGTTATAGACTAGTGGATAAGCGACACGGCTCACAATCAGAAGGTTCTGGGCTCGCTCACCCTCACATCACCGGCCGTTATCCCAAGGAAGCAAACCCTTAGGAAATGCAGGTGGAAGCAGACCCTTACATAAAATGCATGCAGAAGTCAGATGCACTGGGCCGACTGGAGCAAAATAAAAACATAGTGCAACACACACCGCCTTGGGGAATAGAGAAATAAGGTGAACACAAAGAAAAACAAAAACCCCCACCTAAAAAAAAAAACTTTATCAATAAAAGATTGAAGCATGATTTATATATGCTTATCTTATAGTAATGCAATTATCACAAACAAAAGCAAAAAGGCATGTGAAATTGAAAGCAGGTATAAGTTGAATGCGGAATAATGGTTAGAATTTTATGTCATCTGCTTATATTGCGATGTGATGCTTTGGACCTCGAGTGCTACTTTATAACAGGGGTTCAGCTTAGATGGTACCAAAAAAAAACAATTAAAATCTGTAAGGGTCCAGAAAGGAATGAAAGAAAAAAACTTAAATTTCATATAGCAAGTTCTAATCACTGAAAGATCAGAAAACAAAAATAAAAGAAATAAAATCAATTTCAAATTCAAATCTTTGAAAGACTCATAAAGAAATGAATGAAAAAAACATAAATTTCATATTAAAATAAATGGCCACAAATGGCGAATGCAAGACATTAAGATGTGGAACTCACCAATACTGAAAGCCCAGAATTCATCAGTTGAGCCGGAACTGTCCAAGAATCCCCCATATATGTACATGTTGGCCTTGTAAATAACAGCAGAGTGTTCTCGTCTTCCCACAGGCCGAACAATGTACGACTCACAACAGAACTTGTGAATATGATTTAGATCTGGTAAGAGAATTTATACAAATTGTCAAAAAAATAAATTGTGAAATGTCAGAAGGAACAGTCCAATTTGATGGCAGCATTTCACAACCGTTTGGTATTCAAAGTGGTGTTAAGGAGGGCTGTGTTCTGGCCCTGACACTGTTCAGAACCTTTTTTTGCTCTGCTACTGAAGCATGCATATAGAAACACAAACAAAGGAATCTGCATTCACCATAGGTCGGGTGGTCGGCTGTTTAATCTTGCAATGCTCAAGGTCAAAACATAGATCAAGGAGATCACCACCAAGGATTTGATGCTGCAATTGTGACCCATAGTCAGCAGAAACTTCAGAGATTGATATATTGCTTCTCCCAGGCTTGCAAAGATTTTGGTCTACAATAAGTCTCAACAAAACAAATGTGCTGAGACAGGAAGTAGATGCCACGTCAAGTCTTAGCATCGATAATTATGAACTGGCAACTGTACACCAATTCACATACCTTGGATCCCTCATCAATGACAAGCTCTCTCTAGACCCAGAAATAGATAATCGTATTGGCAAAGCTGCTGCTACATTTGATCGCCTTAACAACGTGTGTTTGAAAGCGAGACTTGGACCTGTGCAAAACAAGAGCACAAGCTGAACACCTTTTATCTTTGGTGCCTGTGATCTATTCTTGGAATTACATGGAGGGACAGAGTGACAAATGCAGAGGTGCACTCTTGCACCAGTCTCCTAAGTACGTATTCTCTCCTTCGGCAGTGAAGACTACAATGGCTTGGTCATGCTCATCGTATGGAAGATGGTCGCTTTCCCAAGATATTCTCTATGGACAGTTGGTGGATGGCAAAGAAATAGTTAGCCGACCACAGTTGAGATTCAAAGATGTGTGTTAGAGTGATACGAAGGTCCTGGACATTAGTCTGGCATCCTGGGAAGATGAAGCTGCAGAAAATCCAAAGGGAGATGTACCCTGAAGGGTCACTTCACACTTGGTGAAGAGAAGCTCTTGCAACACAAAGAAGGGAAGTGACAACGCCACAAGGAGAAAGAAGGTTTTATTTTTGTTTACCGCTTCCAGTCATATCATCCTATATTCAGCCGTGACTGAAAGCATTACTATTATCTCTTTCACCTTCTATCATCCAGGTGTGCATAGGTCACCAACCAACCCTCACCAAGCAGCTCTATCCTGTGCAATCTTTTCCACTTCCTTCCAGCTTTTTCCTGTTTTCTTTACTTCCGCCTCCAGATCTCGTCTCCGTGTACTCTTTGGTCTGCCTATGCCTATCCTTCCCTGGGGGTTCCATGACAGGGATTGCCTGGTGATACTGGTCTGGGGCTTTCTTAATGTATGACCTATCAATCTCCACCTTCTTCCCAAAATTTCCTGCTTTAATTTACCTTGTCCGCTTTATCCAACAGTCTGTCGTTTGTAGCTTTGTCAAGTCATTTTGTACCAAGAATCTTTCTCAGGCATCTGTGGACAAGACCCTGCAGTCTCCTGTCATTGCCTTTGGTCATCCTCGAGGTTTCCACTCCATACAGCAGGACTGGCTTCACATTTGAATATAAAATCCTTATTTTTGTCTTTCTTCTTATTTCCTTGCTTTTATATCCTCGTCTGTCCCTCTATCCTTGTTGATGATACTTCCTAGGTTTGTAAATACCTCTACCTCTTCCAGTGGCGTTCCTTTCAACCTGATTGGTTCTGCGTTTGCTGCATTGACCCTAATTATTTTTGTCTTTTCCTCATGGATCTTCAAACTGACTTGTTTAGTGGTATAATCCAGTCTATCCAGTTTCCTTTGCATTTGGCTTTGGCCGAGGAACAGAAGGGCTATGTCATCCGTAAATCCAGGTCCTCCAGCTGTTTATTCAAGATCCACTGGATTCCATTTCTCTCATTTGTTGTTACTTTTATAATCCAGTCCACTGCCAGGATGAACAGGAAAGGTGACAGTAGGCAACCCTGTCATTCACCTTAATGAATTCGAATGGCTCTGTGAGTTGTCCTCTTTGTGTATAACTCTACATTGCATACTTTCATACATCTGTCTAATTATGTTTGTGAGCTTTTGACGATTTCCATAGTGCCTCAGTAGTTTCCAGAGTATATCTCTGTCCAAACTGTTGAAAGCCTTTTCATAATCAATGAAATTGATGTACAAACACAAATTCCATTCCATTCCAAAGATTGTTCCACAATCATCCGCAATGTGGCTATCTAGTCAATACATGATCTAATGTGCCTGAGGTCCGCCTGCTCATCCGTTATTTTGTTTTCCACTGCCTTTTCCAACCTTTCTAGTATTACTCTATTTAACACCTTTCCCGGCACTGATAATAACATTATTCCTCTATGGTTTTTGCATTCCTGTAAATCTCCCTTCTTCGGTAATTTCACCAGGTAGCCCTCCCTTCAATCTTTTGGTAAGCTTTCTTGCTCCTAGATGGCGCCTATCAAGTTGTGGAGCATGTTAATAGATGTTTCAACATATGCTTTTATGGCTTCCAGTGGTATCCCATCAGGTAATGCTGCTTTTCCATTCCTTAGAAACTCTATTGCCCTTCTAATCTCTTCTTTATTTGGTTTATCACAGTTGATCGGCAGTTCCTCTTCTGCTGGTGGGATGTCTGGTGAGTTTTATGGTGCTTGTCTGTTCAAAAGCTCTTAAAAGTATTCTACCCATTTTTTCTTTTGTTCTTCAAAGTTAGTTATATTTTCCCCAAGTTTATTTTTGATTGGTCTACCTTGTTGTTGATACTTTTCAGATAGTTTCTTCGTAGCCTCATTTAGACCTATCATATTTCCCTTTCCTGCAACCTCTACCGCTTCCTCAGCCAGACCATCAATGTAACGTCTTTTGTCCGCATTGCTGCTCTCTTTAACCTCCTTGTTGCTCTGTACATATTCTTTCTGTGCTGTGCTTTTTGCGGCTCTCGTTTTACTGTTTAGTAAAGCCATTTTTTTATTTCGCCTCTTCTTGATCTTAGTGATTGTTTCTGCTATCAACAGCTTCTTTGTAGTCCTCCCTGGAAACGAGCTGTTTTCATGGAATAGCATAGCACAACTGCCTGGGGGATCCCTGGCCACCTTGATCAGCATGCTCATGATGTGAGGAAAGTTACTACAATCCGTCACTTAGTGTCCTTTTCAGGACGCACAAAAGAGTGAACATACTCATTGTGGGCATTCGAAATGACAAGCATATTTGAAGAAAGTAGTGGCACCTGAGGTTATCAATATCTTCATAGAGCTTGTCCAGGAATGGATTTGGTGATGGTCTCTATGTAATTTATTTGTTTTGCGTATGTGGGACACCTTTGTTGCAGACGTTCGACAGTCAATTTATCAGTGCTGCAAACACATTCAATGGTACGAGGCGGGTTAAAATGGACCAAACTGCAACAAGTAAACATACGTACAATGCATATGATGTCATCACTTCTGGTGTAAACAGCACATACCAACTGTCAAGTTTGCAAAATTTCCTTATCCTCTGACTCATAGTTTTCTCAGCAGAATGCTGAAAAACATGGCGGGTGTGATATGGAATCCATTCAGAGTTGATCAGCGAGCGGTAATTCGGTTTTTAACAGCTGAAGGATGTCAACCAGTTGACATTCATCAAAGAATGCAGGCCGTGTATGGTGGCAAAAGTAAGTGTGTTGAAGACAACAGTGAAGAACTGGGCACTGATGTTTAAAGAAGGACGTGAGTTAACGCAACAATATGCGCATGACCTGGCCTCGGAAGATCTTTTGTTAACTCACGTCTTTCTTTAAACATCGTTATCCAGTTCTTTACTGAGGGGAGCAGCAAAGATGATGCCTAACAGGACACGGGTCTAACTTTGCTCTGGTGTTTTAGTCCATTATGGATGCCGCCAGGTCAGGGGATATGACTGGAAATCACACCAGTCAATGACTTAACCCTTGTGTCCATAGAAATGTGTTGCTGGTATGGTTTTCGACTATATGTAATAGTATTTCGGTTACCATGTGTTGTATTTCACGGTCTAGTACACACGGCTGAACTTTGCAAGATTGATACACTTCGCCCTATTTGCAGACAGTGTCGGTTTTGGTTTGACTGTGAAATGTAGACATGTGACAATAATGAACTAACACACATCGCCCAGGAGAGATTGGGCACTGCACTATTAGCAAGGCACCCAAGTCACATCACTCACACGCTGAGTGATGCTCCTATGGCCTTTTGCGGTTATGGGAAAGACAAGAAAAGAACTGGTTGTATATAGACTCTGCAGTCTTCTAAACCAGTATAACGACGTTAAGTTAAGTTAACGATTACCACTTGTTCCTCTCTGTTGAGCTGGTAATATGCTTCATTTGCAGTGGCTTAAATTCAATATGTGGTAGGTGTGTGCAGTATACCAAAGTGATACTCCTAAAACTTATTTTTAATAGTGTGTTGTAAGAATATTAATAAGAAGATACATTTTTTAGCAATTTTTCATAACATTTTGTTACTATCCTAATACCTACTGCACTAGGCATGAAAGGTTGTTGTTTTTTCGAATGTCCACAATGAGTAGGTTGACTCTTTTGTGCGCCCTGCAAAGGACGTTAAGTGGCGGATTGCAGTAGCTCTCTGTACATCCTAGGGGGCTGATGAAGGTGGACCAGGGTCCTCCAGGTGTTATGCTATGCTTGGCTTCATCTGCTCATCGCTCACTACTACGGAGAACACGTCAATCCCTCACCTCGTTAGCCAGGCTGCCATGAGAACAGCCCGACCCAGGGAGGGTTGTGAGGAAGCCGAGGTGAGGACCTTGGCCAGTATATTTTGCCTGACCCTGACTAACGTTGTCTGATCAGTATGTTGTGCCTGACCAGATGTTAGTCTTCCTTCGCAAGTATAAAAGGTATAAGGCCACTGACTACTACGTTGGTCAGTGTTCAAGAGTACTCAGCCTTTGTTTGCGTATGACTAAAAACACAGCACACAAACCTATGCTAGATATGATTGAGAGAGGATGGCTTACTGTTAGCATTTAACTAACCATTGACAACAAAAGTCCAGCAGTTTAGCTAGATTTAGTGTGAGAGTTTTGCTTTTAAAAAAGTTTTGTAGTTAAAAATGTGTACATACTAATTGATTTATTATTGTAGAGAGCATCTATTAGTGTATATAGTGTTGTGAAATGTTTGACAGGGTCAGGCAAAACATACTGATCAGACATGTTAGTCAGGGTCATGCAAAATATACTGATCAGACATATTAGTCAGGGTCAGGCAAAATATACTGGCCTAGTTCCCCACCTCGAATTCCTCGCAGTCCTCTCTGGAGGAAACGGGTTATTTCTCTTGGCAGCCTGACTAAAAACGTAGAGGATCGACTTGGTCACTGTAGTAATGAGCAACACGCAGATGAAGTCAAGCAAAGCACAATTGCCTGGAGGATCCCGGTCCACCTTCATCAGCATGCTCGGGATGTGAGGAAAGCTACTACAACCAGCCACTTAACGCCCTTTTCAGGGTACACAAAAGAGTAAACTTACTTTTTCAAAACAACAAGGCAGAATGTTAAATTCTAAGAATGTAGTACACCTTGGATCAGAGACCAGAATTCGCCGCTGGTCATTTAGCTTTTGATCTGTGTGCTGTGCTTCCTACTTGTATCTGTTTCTACACCTGGTAAACCTCTTGGCCTATCTTAAGTTATACCAATATTAGGTAGTTTTTCTAATTTATCTTGACAGAAATGTGAAATAAAGTGTTACAGAATCCACCCCTGCAAGAGCACATGGACGTTTTGGTATAAGCATCCCAAAATGAAATCAACTGCAATCCCATCCTTATAATAGTTGATGATGTTTCAATCTCTTCAGCTGTAAGCTGGTAGCTCTTGACAGCCCAATGCCTCCTGGAGCAAGTCTGTTGTCTTAGAGGCCTATTGATAATGTAATGCAGCAGGATGTTGAGTCTGGACACATCTTTTGAGTTTCCCTGAAGGGAGGCAATCCAGTATGTCAGTGTCTCAAAATCATCAGATCCTGCCAGAAACATAGCATAAACACCTGGGTTGGCTATCTCTTCATTCTTCAGCAAATAATACAAAAAGTAAAGGTGACACCCACCAGGACAAAAATAAAATGATAACTACGTTATGGCCAAAGGGCAACAAAAAACTGAAAAGTAACAAATCATAACAAAAAACAAGACATCATGTCACATGAGCGATTTAAGTTAGCCGCCATTAACCAGATGTGCCAGGAAAATGTGAGACATGGCATGCCTGTTATGAAATAGAATGGACCAAACAAGAAATTGTCATTATGGTTACACACATACAAAAACAGATAAAACATGACTAAATCACACAGAAAAAAAGACATTTAGCAAAAATACATATAAGAAAGTGTCAGACACTTGGCACATCTGGTTAATGGCAGCTAACTTGAACCGCTCATGTTATATCGTGTCTTGTTTCTTCTTGTGATTTTTTGTTTTTGTTAACTTTTTTTATTTGCCCGGACAAAGACCTTGTGGCCATTTTGTAGGTATTCTTTTGCTTTCGTCCTGGTGTGGTCACTAAGCTATTCGAGATCAAGATGCTGAGCAGCGCATGAGTTGCAGCGGTCAGCGACTCATAGCTGACCGCTAACATCAGGGACAGCAAGCCAGAGCTGCCAAGAGCCTTTTACACCTCCATGTGGTGATCCTGGATAACAGGCTGTAACAAAGCAGGCTGGCTAAGGAGAAGGGATTGAAGAGGGAAGACTAACCTTGAAACAAAAAAAATGCCTGTTGCCAAAGACGGATGTGTTGGACCAAAAGGTGCAAATATTGCAGTCAAGCTTGAAACTAGCGACACAACAAATTCCGTTCTCCGGACTCCATCCTTCTACTTGCAAAGCCCTGTTCAGGACTTGGTAGTGGGAGATTGAGAACGAACGCAGAAGAAGAATGTGCTTTACCTATATGTGTTTTCACCTACTTTCAGTACCCCCTGCAGTTTTGCTGTATTTATTTTTCAATAAGTCATTCTTCAGTTTGCTTTGATTGCCAGCCCCTCTGTAGCAATGGTACAGAAGACAAACTTGGCAATAATTTACCACAGCCTGCTTCTGTTCACAATGTCTAAGGCCTTAGTTAAGACAGATTGGATACAGGTTTTGCTAAAAAAGTCAAATGCAGGGATCTTCTTCTTCTTCTTCTTTCGTTCGCTTTAAAATATTGTCTATATCTGCAATGTTATCTCTTATATGAACTTCACTGTCTTTTGTAGTTCACATGCAGGTCCATAAAGTTTCTCTTCCAGTGTTGTTTCTATGGGCCAGTGAGATTTTCTCTGTATATCATATTCGTGGCAGTTTAGTAGTATGTGCTCTGCTGTCTGGGGCGCCTGTCCGCATGTACACATGGCTGAGTTGCCAATCTTCATTTTTGTGTACATGTGGCTGCGGAGTCGGTTGTGTCCTGTTCTAAGGCGCAACACAACTGCTTGCTCTTGTCTGTTCATGTTATGGTAATCGTCTGGTGTTACTGTTGGTGGCTTTCTGATTGATTTGATCATTCTTATCTTCTGTTGGTATGTAACTGGCACATCTGGTTGCTCGTCTGCAGCCCCCTCCTTTGCCAGTCAATCTGCTCTCTCGTTTCCTGGTATTCCACAATGAGAAGGTATCCACTGCATGACAATCTTGCGCTGGTTGCTCAGTTCAGACAGTAGAGCCTGTAGATCTGACAGTTTCTCAAATTTAAGTGCTTGGAGTGCTGATTGTGCATCTGTAAGAAATACTACAGGTTGTGGACCGACATTGGTGTTTAACAGTTTCTCAGTTGCCACCTTGATTACCTGTATTTCTGCATCATATATATGACAGAATTTCTCAGTTGGTACTCTGACTGTATCCCTAATGTTGTTTGGATATTCTATGTACACTCCCGCTCCACCATTCTTTACTGCATTCTGTGCTGACCCATCTGTGTATACTCTGATCCAGAGGTCTTGTGGGTATTCTTCATCCAGGAAATTGAGGATCACTATCCTACGTTGCACACTGTTCTGTTCATCCTTGTCTAATATTCCTTTCACTTTTGTTTGAATACATACTGATAGTCCATGCTCCTCTCTCCAAGGGGTTTGTTCTGGCACAGACTTTAGGGGGATGTCAACTTCAGGTAGATCCATAATTTTCCTGCGAAGTCGTTTCGCCTGATGCATAAAACTACTTCTTTTCAGTCTTCCCATTGCTAAATTTTGAAATCTGTCTTTCATTGGATGGCTCGGCATGCAGTAGAACTTTTCTGCCTGTGTTAATACCTTTGTGTCTCTGTGTTCTCTAAGTGCTTGTATCCTTCCCATTTTCTCCATCTCCACAATAGGTGTTGATTTCATTGCTCCTGTAATGACCCTAAGTGCCTGATTTTGCACATTATCCACCTCTTTTAGGGTAGTGTTTGCTGCGGGGCACCACGCTGCTGACCCATATTCCAGATGTGGCCATATACCTTGTTGGTAAACTTTGTTAAGTATTTTTCCACTAGCACCCCATGTGGTTCCACTTAATTTTCTCAGGATGGCTAACTTCCTCCTGGCTTTTTTGGCTGCCTTGTTGACGTGTTCCCTCCATGTCAACCTATCATCAAATGTAACTCTAAGATAGGTAGGTTGTTTATCTTCTTTGAGGTGTTCTCCATTTATCTTTAATAACTCCAGCTTTTTGTTTTGGGGAGAGGGTGAAAAGCTTAGTGCTACATTTTTCTGTGTTAATGTTTACACACCATCTGTTTGTCCATGAGGTCAAGGCATCAATATCTCTTTGCAGCATTCTGGTGGCCACTGTTGCTTGCTCATTTACACACCATATTACCAAGTCATCTGCATACATTGCAACTTTTGTTCCTTGTGGTAGCTAAGCAATCAAGTCATTGATGAAGACTATGAAAAGTGTAGGGGAAAGAACCCCTCCCTGAGGCATACTATGACGCAGTAGAATTTTCTTACTCTTGAGACCATCTAGTTGGACTCTGGCTCTTCTGTTATGTAAACTCAGGGATGACCCAATGCTTGTATTAGTGTGAACAAACTAAGATGATAGCGCAGTCCATAAGTAGGTCAAACAATTAGCATAATGCTCTTGTAGTCTAGAGACACAGGTTCAAAACCCAGCAAGGTTTACATTTCTTCTAACAAGGTATATAAAATTATGAGAGGACGGCGTGGGCTGGTGGTTAAATGACTCGGTTCACAAGCTGGAGGTGCTAGGTTCTCTCCCCATCACAGCACCGGCCGTTACCCTAGGAAAGCAAACCCTTAGAAAATGCAGGAGGAAGCAGACCTTTACATACAATTTATGTACTGGGTCGACACACGCAACATAAAAACATAGTGCAACGCACACTGCCTTGGGGAATAGAGAAGTTAGGTGAACGGGGCAAAAAAAAACCCCCCAAAACCTAACCTGTGCATTGCATAGTGACTGCAAGGACAAGCAAACTGTATTCCTATAAATCACTCAGCAATAAGACAAATACCATAATTGAAGAATAATTGATAAAAAAAGGTGCCTCAGGTGTAAATATTCATTACAAGAGTTAGCTATCGAGTCTATACCTGTGTTATAAATCCACAAGGGTGTGTCCTCACTTGTATCACTGAAGGTGCCTCCAAATATCAGAAGCTGGGACTGAAAGTACAATTGTCACAATGCAATATAATAATGAGTCTGTGACAGTCGAGAATTATTTCCATCTTGCGCTCTCGTAGGTGCATATATACCTACATACCTTTCTACATACATTAACCCCATTGAGTGGACGCGCATGCACACAAATTATGGTAAAACTGTTTATCATGTGAAGCGGTGCAAAATTGGGTGAATAAGTTTTCTCAAGGACACTCAAAAATTGTTAATGAAGTCCGACCTGGTCTTCCTGTTTAGATTTCAACAGAAACCTCTGTGCGGCAGATGAGCGAGTTGATATGAGCAACGATAGACAGTGTAGAAACTGCAATAGAGTGTTCCCAGTATATATTATAATAATAGCCACAATAATAATAATAATAATAGTAACCCACTAAGGCGACGAAGGCCTGTCATAACTTGACTTAACGTCTTTATACTGGTTTAGAAGACTCTACAGAGTCTGTATTTAATCAGTTTTTTAGATGGCGGTTTTTTAACCATGTGCAAGTCCATCTTAATAGACTCAAACACTAGAACTAAGTAGACATGCAGTCACTTAGGTGCCATCTATATGCTGCTCTTAACAAACCAGCTGGGCAAAAGTACAAATAACTTGGGTAGATTTTAAATTTGATCTTGGCAGCGGCCTTTAAGCCTTCTCTTTTCGATTTTCAACTGCCAAGGAATTTTCAAAAAAGGGTGGTCGACACTGAACACAGGAGTCCGATCTCACTACCCAGAGATCAGGGGAACTTTTACCAGAAGATCCACGTGAAAAAAATCCTGATCTCCACAATCCCACGATCATTTTTGCAGTTCTTCTTCGTAACTTTTCCAGCATGTCTGTATCCACTCTATGATAACGCCTCCCCACCTGAACACAGTACTCCAATTTAGGTCTCACCAATAATTTATTAAATTCGACTATCACTTCCTTGCTCTCATGTGCAATGCTTCTTTTATACCCAGCATTGAATTAGCTTTTTCCACTGCCACCTGGACTTACTCTAACATATGATCTATTAAAACACCTAGGTCTTTCCTTATTATACCAAGATCAACAAGCTGCTGTCCGAGTATCTGGGCAAACATCAGATTGGTTTGCAGTACAAAAGGGAGTCCAACAGGGATGTATCCTCTCACCTTATCTGTACAACATATATGCAGAATGTATAATGAGAAATGTTCGAGAAGACGAGAACATTGAAAGTTTTGACCAATTTACGATTGGGGGGTACGAGATTCCAGAGTTACAATAAGCAGATGACACAGTGATACTATCAAGAAGTGCAGAAGGGCTAGAGCAGCTACTTTCAGCCGTTAATGGACATAGTAAAGATCAAATGTGACCTGTTCATAAACATAAATAAAACAAAGATAATGACCACAGACAAACCATAATGTCAGCATAAATTTACAGTGGGTGGTAAGGAAATAGATCAGGTCACACATTTTGAATATCTGGGCTCCAGAATTGACAAAAATGGCGACTGCTCGAAAGAAATCAGAAGACTGAATGCAGAGACTGAACAGCCTGGAGAAATTATGGCAGAGCACCAACAAAATGATAAAAGTGAAAGTCTTGAGAGCCTGTGTTTTTTCCGTGGCAGCTTATGGCTGTGAATCATGGACGATTACCAAAACTTTTAGACAAAGAATCGAATCCTTCGAGTCAAAATGGTACAGAAAGATACTCAAAATACTATGGACAGTGAAAAAAACAAATGTAGACATTCGGCAAGAGTTGAGCATAGAGGAGAACTGGTTTATCAATTCCATTTTGGCTAGAAAATGCAAATACTTTGGTTACATCAAGAGACACAACGGTCTTGAGAGAACGGTGATGGAAGTTATGGAGCCAGGCAAAAGAGGAAGGGGTAGACCAAGAAGACGATGGCATCAAGATATTCAGGAATGCTTGGGTATGACTGTGGTGGAGGCTGGTGTTTTGGCAAGGGAACGAGTTTCTTTCAGACATTCTGGGATGGGAGCGACGTTCTACAAAGGACATGCTACATGACGAGGTCCTTCCTTTTTTATTGTCCTGATATTGTTCTCAAAGGTGAGCCAAAGGTGTGTGTTGTCACCAGAACTCTTAAACACATATATGGACAGAATGAAGCTGGGGGCAAAATGGAAGCATCTATCAAGAAATGCAGAGACAGAAAGGACAGTGCCTGATCAATTAAATGAACTCCTTTTTGCAGATGATACATGCCTACCATACAAGAGTGAAGATGATCTGCAGCAACATCTTATTGCGGTCAATTCTGTGTTCAAAAATACAGTATGAAAATTAACACTTTTAAACAAAAACTCTGCAGATGAGCAGATCGTCTGAAAACATGAAAATTATGGCAAACGGGACCAAGATTAAACAAGTGCAGGAGTTCAAGTACTGGGGCAGTGTTTTCACACAGGATGGAGGTTTGGACGGAGCTATCACGATTATTAAAACATCCTAACATAAACATGTCCACAAAAAGAATGCTCATCAACAGTATATTCAACATAAACATGTCCACAAAAAGAATGCTCATCAACAGTATATTCAACATAAACATGTCCACAAAAAGAATGGCTACAACAGTATATTCAACATAAACATGTCCACAAAAAGAATGGCTACAACAGTATATTCAACATAAACATGTCCACAAAAAGAATGCCCATCAACAGTATATTCAACATAAACATGTCCACAAAAAGAATGGCTACAACAGTATATTCAACATAAACATGTCCACAAAAAGAATGCCCATCAACAGTATATTCAACATAAACATGTCCACAAAAAGAATGCCCATCAACAGTATATTCAACATAAACATGTCCACAAAAATAATGGCTACAACAGTATATTCAACATAAACATGTCCACAAAAAGAATGCTCATCAACAGTATATTCAACATAAACATGTCCACAAAAAGAATGCCCATCAACAGTATATTCAACATAAACATGACCACAAAAAGAATGCCCATCAACAGTATATTCAACATAAACATGACCACAAAAAGAATGCCCATCAACAGTATATTCATGTCATTTCTCTGTTCCCTATGCCAAATGTAGACTTTACCAAAATCTCTAGATAGAAAGATCATGGCATGTGAGATGAGATGCCTCTGGAAAACAATCAAAATAACTAGGAGACACAAAATACTGAATGACGAGATGCGAAACATCGCTGAAGCAACCATGTACTGAATAAATTGATGAAGAGAAAATCAACTGGTTCGGCTACCTAATGAGAATACAAACTGACCAACTACCCTTGTGTGCTTACAATGATCAAGTTTTTGTAATCGTGGTAGATCAAGAACTAGATGGATAGGAAAAGTTACAGATCTTCTCAATCGTAATGGGATGACGACTTCTTCAGTGATGTGTCCGGTCCTGCACAGAAAACTAAGGCTCCCCACCGGAGGCATTTTATCTCACATGTTGTGACCTTTCTCTCTATAGATACCTCTATAGATACAGCTTGCCTGTAAGGGTGAGTCTACCATCAACCAAAACCTTTTGACAGCTCCATGTGGAACAAAGGCCTTCAATAAATGCACTCCAATTTCTCAAATGTTGACCTGCTCCATATCTATTGACGTTGTAGCTTAAAGTTCCTACAAGATGAAGCACCCAGCCCCATGCCCAACTCTCTTTAGCCACCTCTTGAAGCATGCTTGGAAAGTTACAATGGGACTATTTCTTCTTTCCTGGATACTTAACTTAACGTCTTTATGCTGGTTTAGAAGACTCTGCAGAGTCTGTATACAACAAGTTTAATTTACATTTCCTAGCTGCAAAAACTATGCGCATCCAATATATTCTTGAATGCATAAATTATCTCTGCCTACACTATTTACCGTGGCAATGCATTTCAGGCAATCACCAGTCTCTGACTAAAAAAATATTTTCTAATATCTAATCTGGACCATTCCAAAGTTAATTTGTAACTGTGCCCTGTTGTTTTTGTAGATGGTTGTATTTTGTAAAACTTGTTATAGTTTAATTTATCCTTTCTGTTGATTATCTTATAAACCTGTATTAAGTCCCCTCGAATTCAGCTTAGGTTATTTTAAAGCTTAGTTGAGTTTTCCCAATCACTCGTGCTGTTAAGATATTTCCTAATATCTAATCTGGGCATTTCTTTAGTTAATTTGTAGCTGTGCCATCTTGTTCTTGTAGGTGGTTGTATTTTGTAAAACTTGTTATAGTTTAATTGATTATTCTGTTTATTATCTTATAAACCTGTATTAAGTCACATCGAATTCAGCTTAGGTTATTTTAAGGCTTAGTTCAGTTTTCCCGACCACTCGTGCTGTCAAATGTGGCCCTAAAGTTGTCTTTATTAAAAGTAACTGTTTTGATATTGAATACAAAGTACTTAACTTACCTTAACGTCTTTATACTGGTTTAAAAGACTCTGCATACAACCAGTTTCATTTACATCACCTTGCTCTAAAAGCTATTCGCATCCAATTTATTCTTAAATGCATTAACTGTCCCTGCCTCCACTACCTCCTGTGGCAATGCATTTCAAGCTTTCACCACTCTCTGACTAAAAAAATGTTCTTGTACTGTACCTTGTAGGCCAGCATCGTGTGTCCCTGAAGGTGTGGTATCCTGCTTTTGGTGTCTTCAACCTGTTCCCATTCTTGAGTAACTGGAAATAATTAATTACACAGAGATATACTACATCCTGAGGGGGAGAAAGAGACTATGTTAGTCAGGGTCAGGTGAAACGTAGAAATCAAGACCACACCTCACTTCCAAACAGTTCTACATCAACATCAAAACAGGGTGTTTCATGGCAGTCTGGCTAAGGAGGTAGGGGTCGAAACTGCGGTCCCACTTTTTAAGTATCATTGAAGTTTAAAAAAAAAACGTGGCTGGACGAGCTGCCTTCCTTGTTGTTCTTAAGTCAGATGCTTCACTGTAGCAGCGTAAACTGCAGAATGTTAAGGCCAGGGTTTGAACATAGTCTTTTTGATGTGAGAGATAATAAATGTAACTGCTCTGTCATTTCCATGCTCAACTGAGTATGTTTTACAGAAGTTTCCCATCGTAAACGACGATGGGACAACATCAGATCTGTGTGGGTCAATATATGGATCTGCGTGGTCAATATATGGATCTGCGTGGTCAATATATGGATCTGCGTGGTCAATATATGGATCTGCGTGGTCAATATATGGATCTGCGTGGTCAATTTATGGGTCTGCGTGGTCAATATATGGATCTGCGTGGTCAATATATGGATCTGCGTGGTCAATATATGGATCTGCGTGGTCAATATATGGATCTGCGTGGTCAATATATGGATCTGCGTGGTCAATATATGGGTCTGCGTGGTCAATATATGGGTCTGCGTGGTCAATATATGGGTCTGCGTGGTCAATATATGGGTCTGCGTGGTCAATATATGGGTCTGCATAGTCAATATATGGATCTGCGTGGTCAATATATGGATCTGCGTGGTCAATATATGGATCTGCGTGGTCAATATATGGGTCTGCGTGGTCAATATATGGGTCTGCGTGGTCAATATATGGATCTGCGTGGTCAATATATGGATCTGCGTGGTCAATATATGGATCTGCGTGGTCAATTTATGGGTCTGCGTGGTCAATATATGGATCTGCGTGGTCAATATATGGATCTGCGTGGTCAATATATGGATCTGCGTGGTCAATATATGGGTCTGCGTGGTCAATATATGGGTCTGCGTGGTCAATATATGGGTCTGCATGGTCAATATATGGGTCTGCATGGTCAATATATGGGTCTGCATGGTCAATATATGGGTCTACATATGGCTGTGCAGCTCTATCCTGGTTCTGCATACCTTGCTGAACAGGGTGTAAATTGGTATCATCTGGGACATCCTGCGAGTCAACCTTTTAGGTGGCTTGCCTCTCGCTCGCTGCATCTGAGATTTTTCTGCTCAGCTTGGTGAGCACCTTCTGTGATTGTAGAACGCCATGCTGGGCAGCTGATGTGCGTGACACCCAAGAGGCAACATCAATACAAAAACGTTTCAATTAGGTGTTTAGCGAATATTTGTATCTTTTTTTTTTTGCCTACCTGAATGATTGCCTTTCTTGTGCAGCATAATTGAGTTGCTTAGACAGGCATTGGTTGGACAGCAAGCAACATGCCTCGGCCACCGAACCTAGGCATTATGCATTAGTGTGTAGATGCTATTGAATTTTTCCCTTAGGAGTACTTCGTAATTTGGTGCTCTGTCATGACAGTTGGCCTTGAGCAGCGGGCGCAGACAGCCAACGTGGGAGTGATTGAGCCGTCTGGCATGACTGCTGCACAGCGCCCAGATCACACAAGCGTAGAAGATGGTGGCAAGATCGATGGCATTATATACTTGGACCGTGCATGTATTGCATGGTATTTGAGAGGGTCATATGGTGTACAAGTTCAGGACATTAGAATGGAGTTTATAGATTTGTTGGTAAAATGCTTGGCCTCATATGTCCTAATTATGTTAGCTGTCACTGGAACGGATTATTTTAATTCTTCTATTTTGGATCAAGATGCTGAGCAGCGCATGAGCTGCAGGGGTCAGCGACCCAAAGCTGGCTGCCAAGACCATTCTACACCTCCGCGCGTTGAGCCTTGATAACAGGCTGTGACAGAGCAGACTGGATAAGAAGAAGGGATCAAAGATTGAACGCTAGCCTGGTACTTAATAAATGCCTGCTGAAGTTGGATGTGTTGGACCGATAGGTGCAAATATCGCAGTCATGCTTTAAACTAAGACACAACGCATTCCGTTAAGTGATAGGCGCAGTAGCTTTCGTCATCTTCATCGGCACGCCTGGTGTGTAAGGAAAGCTACTACAAACACGCCATTTAACACTCTTTTCAGGGCACACAAAAGATTAAACTTACTCGTCAGGGGCAAACAACAACAACAACATCTGTTCTTCGAAAAAAAACACACTTAAAGCAACAGCTCTATAACTTACACCTGGACAAAAATAAAAGGATTCCTATGTTGCAGCTACAAGGTCTTCACCAGGAACAAAAAACCTACAGAAAACAACTAGAAATCACAACAAAAACAAAACATGTCAAATGAGCATTTGAAGTTTGCTGCCAAAACAGTGCTGCTGCCAGGAAAGAGTGAGACACAGCATGCCAGTTATGAAATAGAGTGGATCAAACAAGAAATTGCCAATATGGTTTCACATAGAGATAAACAGACAAAAGATGAACAAATCACAAAAAACAACAAAACACAAAAAAAATACATATCAAGAGGGATAATTTTACAAAGACATTGGTGCACAAATTAATGAATAAACCACAATAATAATAGAGAGAGATATATATATATATAAATAAAAAAATAGAAGGTAAAAGAGAGCATAATTAGAAAGGAAGACTAAACAAATGTAAGGAATATATTAAAACCATGGCGTTTGACACAACCTATAACGACATAACTCAAAACGATTCTTAATTATTTGATTTTCCTTATGTGCTGACTTAAACCACCAGCACTGCTCCAGCTTCCATATATATATTTATTTGTTCCTCATGCTGTGTTTTAGTATTTTTCTGTTTTTCATTGATACCAGTGATGTCAACTAAAAAAAATAATAAAAAAATGACAAGAACACTACTGCTGTATGCATAGTTAATGTCACAAATAATTGCTGTTTGTGACAAATGGTGCATGCCAAGTGCAACACCGCTCTTGTCAAGCCAGAACACTGGCAACATCAATCAATGACTACGGTTGGCAGGCTTCTTTGCTAAACACCTGACACAGGTGTCAAAGGTGTAAAGCAAGGTAAACGCTACCAATGTTTTTGATGTAACCAAGTAAACATTGCAACATCAGGAAATTCAGATCGCCTGCTTTTTGTGAGCATTTAAATGGCATATAGGTTAGAGAGCTTGTGTTTCATGACAAAAAAAGATTGGGGGGAGGGGGCGAGCAAACATGAGGGAACGATTTCGTCCAGTCATTACTACCCTTGAAAAAGGTACGAAGAGAAATGGAACGCAGCAAATGCTAGCAGACTATTGTTGGAGCCTTCAGAAATGGAGAAACAAACAAACATTACAAACTGGAGAAAATAAAATCGTCTGTGTGAACCACTTCCGTTATAAGCATATGTATGTGTAATTGTGTACAATCTGTTCACTAGATATTTGAAAACACTAGAGCTAATCTAGTGTTGTAATGGTCATATTCATTTTCAGCAGCCCGAACATCATAAAAGTAACTTGATTAAATCTTGGATGTACACAAAAAGATCAACATTTGTTTGCCATTGTTATTGCTCTTTCTCGATCGTCTTACATTTGCAGTAAAATTTGTATGTACACAATAATTTAATGACAGTAGTTATAACAGCAAAAGCCGACAATATAAAAATAAATATAGAAAAGACTAAGACAATGATCATAGTTCAAGAACTAACGGAAGTAAAGGTAGACATCGAAGGAGAAAAAAAAGAAGTATACCATTTCCCATACCTGGGTCAAATTTTAATAGAAGATGTACGATCTCAGAGAGAAATAAAAACCATGATTGTGTTGGTAAAGAAGGCATTTAGAGAGAAACAAATATCCTAATATCTTAGTTCTTAGTCGACCCGTACTTCTACAAGATGCTCCTGTACAAGTCCCACCTCTGGTATGATCTGGATGAAGCAGAGAGAAGGATTTCCTGCTTAGCGGGCTGGCTGGCTTAATACTCCGCTGTATTGAGACAAGCGTTTACGGGAAAGGGGGGGGGGGAATGGTTAACCTATGTGAGAGTCCATCTTAATAAACTAAAACACTAGAGCAAAGTAGACCCGCAGCCTGTTGGGCACCATCAATGCTGTTCTAAACAAACCACCTAACCATGGTCGGTGTTATGCCATGTCACACAGTTAGTCGTCTCTTACGACATGCTCTATGTGGGACAGTGGTGCTATTCTTGTCCTTGTCATACACAAAGACTCCGGCGGACCACTCGATCCTAATATCAGGTTGCATTAATATGATGCTATGGAAAAGAGTACCGACTGTTCTGTGGCACTGTATGGATCTGAAACATGGACAACAAAATAACCTACCCACGATGTCTAATGACACAATCGGACTGAAGATAGATAGATAGATAGATAGATGGATGGATATATAAATAGATACATAGACAGATAGACTGATGTATTCATTCCAATCTCTATTTTTCGTTACCTCATTTGTTGTTCCTTGATGAAGGTTCTATTGAAAGTAATTCAATCAAGTGATTGTACAAGAAACTGGTTATATACAGACTCTGCAGTCTTCTAACCAGTAAAAAGACGTTCAATTAAGTTATGACGTTGTTGGAGCCATTAATTTAAACGGAGAAGGGCATTGCTCTATACTAGTCTTCTTCTACATTCTCACTTGTCCTGAAAATGACATTTTCTTTCGCTGTGTTAGTTTACAGCAAGACTGCGACACTTCAGCCCGACCATACAGTTTAGGCATGGCAAATTTTTGGGACCAGGGCTGTCTTTCTAATCCCTATTCTCTCAGTAAAGCCCCACAGACATGTTTCCAGGCCATCCGCTTGGAAGCGGAATAGGGTTTTGGACAGCTCTGGTCTGATGAGATTGACGAAATCAGTTAGCTGCGAGTCGCTGAAAACTGTAATTAGTTCACTGCGTCGTCGGTACCCATCCTTATCGGAACGGGCTGGGTGTCAAAATCTTGCCATACTATCTAATTTTACAAGATATTTCCAGAATCAAAACTCCAGATGTCCCTGAAGGGGCTGGGTGTCAAAATCTTGCCGTACTACAAGCCTCTACACACCCCTGAAGGGCTGGATGTCAAGATCATGCTGCCAATTTGGCAAGATATTTTCCAGTTTCATGCCTCCCCGTGCTCATGAAAGGGCTGGGTGGCAAGATCTTGCCGTACTATAAGTCTCCACATGCTCATGAAGGGGTTGGGTGTCAAAGTCTTGCCGTACTGCAAGCCTTCATACATCCCTGAAAGGACTGAGTGTCAAGATCATGTCGTACTACACGCCTCAACACGCCCCTGAAAGGACTGAGTGTCAAGATCATGCCGTACTACAAGCCTTCACACGCCCCTGAATGGGCTGGTTGCCAAGGTCTTGCCGAACTATCTAATTTAATATTTACCAGTATCAAGCCTCCACATATCTCGGAGAGGTGAATATCGATCTTTCCCGCCAAAGATGTACACGTATTTGCCAAGTGAACAAGCCGCATGGTGAAATCTACTTCGGGGAAAGGCTTCACTACTTTTGATGATTCTGCTCGCATCTCTGGTGCTGCTGTTGTTGCTTGCTTCTCTAGCGTGGTTGATACTGGCATCTTTGGCGCTACTGATGTTGGTTCTGCCACTTTGGCTGCTGTAGTTACTATGTATACATGACCACCGAAACTTCAGTGCTGCACTACAGTCCACGTGGTTTACTTTCATCTAAATTTGTATTCTCTAACAACCACAATCATCTACAGCCCAGACCTGAAAATGGAAGAAAAACAGGAAAGGTTAGAATCCTTATTTTTCTTTTAATTCAGTTTCCTCTATAATTTCTTCTTCTTCGTCTTTCATCCCGAGAAGGACGTTTGTGACGTGTTGTGGTAGTTAGTCAGGAGTGGCATAGTACTTAGCCAGGAGTGCAATATAGTTGCCGTTCGATCCCTCATATCCGATTTCAGCACGGCATTTTGGGGACCGGGTTTTCTTTCCATCTTTGACCCCTAATCTATTAGCCAGGTTGCAGTCTGTTTCCATGGAATGCAACGATTCCCGGCTGAGTCGCTGGCTGCTGTCAGCTCATTCACTGCTGCATCTGCAACAGTTACCTCTTCTGATCCAGAGGTATGAAATGGTATTTTCGCCTTTCCACGTGTATCATGCACGTGGTTACGTTTTTGAGGCTTTCCCTATCGAAGACGGATCTATCGGACCGAAAGGTGCAAATATCGCAGTCAAACTGTAAACTTGCGACACAACGCATTCTGTTCTCCGGACTAATTCCTGCTACTTGCAAAGCCCTGTTCAGGACTTGGTAGCGGAAGATTGAGAACGAGCGCCACCCCTACCTCATACCCTTTCCTTTAAGGGTTCATTCATGAAAGAAGTATACACCAAGACCCCCGCCTTAACTTCCTGGTAGTCCTCCCTGGAAACAGGCTGTCTGAGATGGGGGATTGCCGTGATCCCCGTAGTAGTGAGTGACACGCATAATAAGTCAATCAATGCATAACCGACTGGAGGGTCTTGGTCTACCTTCATCAACACGCTCGGGATGTGAGGAAAGCTACTGCAACCCGCCACATAACGCCCGCTTCAGGGTGCACACAAGAGTAATCCTACTCACTGTGGGCATTAACAAGAACACAATTCTGTCATTTAAAACAAAGAAACAAGCAAGCTTAAATGTTATAAACGCATACTTATACTTTAAACTGAGTGTACTCAGGCCTTCTCGCCATCTCATTGGTGGATGTCCGAGCGATCGCTTGAAGTCGCCATGACTTCACTTTACACGTCCATCTGTTGTTGTTAAATATGCGCACCTCATGCCCTATTATATCTGCATTTTCTTAACATTTGAGTATCTACAGAGTCACTGAAAGCAGTTTGGCGCCTGATTTCTGCCAACGTTCTTTGCTCCATTGCCCTTTGCTCCATTGCCCTTTGAGTGACTCGAAGCTTCTCTGCATCTGCTTTTCGTAAGTTCCATACCTCGAGTAACCATACTGTTATAGATGTGAGCTCTTGCCTTGTCGCTTCTCATTTGCTGAAGTATGGGTTTCATATGTTTGAAGCGGAACGTGCTCAAATGGTATGGTGAAATAAGGCGCACACAGTTCCTTATTAGACATTGCAGTCGTTAATGAAGTGTTAAGAGACTTTATTGTATTATGCCACAGCTATTTTATGAGGCAGGGGTGGCCAGTTGTCTTTCCTTCCCTAACAGTAAACCAGGTGCCCATTTACAGCTGGGTCGACTATAGCGTGCGGATAACGGTTATCGAGCCTGTTTCAACCGCTGGGAAAAGCGATATTTCTACCACTCTTTCATCTTGGAGCGAAGAGTAATCAGGGTCAAGTGAGAAATACTGATCCAAATACATCTGACGTTCGTGCTCCAGGAAGCAGGTTGCGCAACAGCAATTTTGATAACGAGGTGAGGATCAACGATAGCAGTGAGCTTTTTGGAAGACTCTCCTATTGCACTACAGCCAGGAGGACCCCCAGAGTCGCGGTAGCGCACTGACTGCCCAGTCACGTGATCAAGGTTCAATCCTCCCTCAGTTGATGTGGGATATTTTTCCGATCGGACACAGTTCCTGATATGTGAGTACCAGAGAAATTCTGAGAAAGACAAGACGACCAGCATGCTGCTAACCACATAATTCATAGCGTGCCGTTGGTCATTAAAACATAGGCCTAACACCATATTCCCAATATGCCCCATTGTGTGTGAACAGGATTCTCCCCCATGAAGTCACTGGCTCACTTTCTAAAGTACGCCTTGGCCTGTAAGACAAATACTACAACCAGTTACCAAAGAAACATCGTCAAGAATTATTTCAACTCAGAAATTCACTGAACGTCTTTAGACGACTCTGTAGAGTCTATATACAACCAGTTTCTTTTACATTCACTTGACGTAAGAATAACATTGTATATAACATTCTATTCTTGAATGCATTAATTGACCCTGTCTTCTCTATTCCATTTTCTGGTTTGAATTCTTTGTGCTGGTCTGTACATTCCATCCTCATCGATCGTTTCATGAGTGTCTGCTTCGTTATAGCTCTGGGGATGTGAGTCTGCGTGTTGCCACTTCCAACATTTGCTAGCTCATCTACATTCTCGTTCCCACAGTGAGTCGGAATCCACTGTAGGACTTCTCTTCTTCTTCTTCTTCTTCTTCTGCGTTCGTTCTCAATCTCCCGCTACCAAGCCCTGTACAGGTCTTCGCAAGTAGCCGGATGTAGTACGGAGAACGGAATGAGTTGTGTCGCTAGTTTACAGCTTGACTGCGATATTTGCACCTTTCGGTCTGATACATCCGTCTTCGACGGAGCGGTAGGACTAAATCAGTCTTTTTAACAGCAACACGATGTAATGTTTTGTTTCGTGTGAAAGTCTATCTTGTTTGGGGCTTGGAGTGCGCTCCTGAAGTCTTAGAAGGACCGTCTTTATTCTAGTTGTGTTTTAGCCGATAAGAATCTGGGTTTCTGCATGTATAGCTGTTGATTCAGCTCTGAAATTGGTACATGTCTCTCCTGCTTGAAAGGAGTAGTTATATCTATGCCACCGTTGGATTATACGATGTAGATTTCATTGCCTTCCCGTAGCCGACCCATCTGTGTACACATGTGTCCAGGAGTTGCTAAGAAATTGTTTCTTGAGCTCAAATAGAATAAGAATTTTTTTTTCTGTTACTGATTGCACACTTTCTTTCGTTATTCGTGGAACCTTCAAGACTATTTTTGACCGGTCCTGGCTCTGAATCCATGGTTCTGGATTTCGGTTTCGAGGATGATACGTGGACTTTTTTTCTCGAGATGTATTTAAACCCATGAAACTTTCCACATCATCGGCCATTGTCCTGTGTGAATGGAGTCGCGGTCAATGGCATTAGTTGAGGAGTGTTACACTTTAGAAACAACCGGCTGCATTGCTAATAGGCTCTTACTAAATACTCTCAGTAGGGCAGTGATCCTGCTCTCGACACGCGATCCACACGCAAAATCTAAAGAAAACTACTCGAGCGTTTCTTCTTCCCGAAGTATACATCTGTCTCAACCTGCCGTCACTTAGTACTAGCAGTAGTCCAAGTACTCATTGACAGTTGGGTCGACTGGAGCGTGTCAATAACGGGTATCAAACTCGTTAACTTCACTGTGAAAAGCGAGAGTTTTACCACTCTGCTGACTCAAACATTGTGACATAAAATGAAAGCGGACAACAAAAATCCTGCGCCAAAATACAAAATACTGAATTCTCTTGAAGCGGTGGCTTCTGTACAAATGTGTTTTTACAAGCATTTATTGAACGTGATGGTATTTTTACAAGCATTTATTGAACGTGATGGTATTTTTACAAGCATTTATTGAACGTGATGGTATTTTTACAAGCATTTTTTGAACGTGATGATATTTTTACAAGCATTTATTGAACGTGATGATATTTTTACAAGCATTTATTGAACATTATATTTTTTACAAGCATTTATTGAACGTGATGGTATTTTTACAAGCATTTATTGAACTTGATGGTATTTTACAAGCATTTATTGAATGTGATGGTATTTTTAGAAGCATTTATTGAACGTGATGGTATTTTTACAAGCATTTATTGAACGTGATGGTATTTTTACAAGCATTTATTGAACTTGACATGATCGTTTGTCAGGAATTATATTTCTCCAATTGTAACCAACGTCCATATAACCTATAGAGCTAACATTTTGCACACATCCCGTACTAGTGCGAACTGTTAATCTATCAAAATTATACTTCTGTAATCCTCATTTCATCTTAACACCCCCCCCCCCCCCCCCCACCACCCAAAAAAAACATTTAAAAAAAACAAACAAAACAAACAACAACTTGCCGTTCGAATAAATAAAAGCTTTTTACCGAGAAACGTAGTTTTGTAAATTGATTAGTCTACAAGTCCTTATGCACACCACTCTATAGTGGAGTTTTACGACATGCCTATCACGCTGCGATGACCTTACTCCCTGCTACCTGGCATTCCCACGAATTAAAACAGCTGTACTACGTAGCTGCCTAATCAATAAGTAACAGCAACTAAGACGGTCAAAACCAGCTTTTCGGTTCCCAAACGCTGTCCTAACGACTCGATTGACCTTATCAATACGCAGTTTATCAGATCGTCAGACAAGCCAAACAATGTCTCAACCTGACAATTGACGTCATTCATTTTGTGAGAACCAGTTTACAACTGTCTTGACCCGAACATGTCGCTACAGAGAAGCGAATCCTCTACCTTTTCAAATCAGTCTACCACTGCGAACATAAATGGCGACGAAAGTCACTTAATTCTAATCATGTACAAGCTTGTAAATAGATATACAATTAAAACAAATCGCTTTTATTTTAAAATGCACTAAAAAGTATACAATAATTCAGTTCTATTAACTTACTAACTTAATGTCTTTTTACTGGTTTAGAAGACCATAGATGTATATATACAACCAGTGTCTTTTATTTCACTTGATATAAAGATAACTATGCGCATTTAATCAATAACCACAAAAACATATCACGATTGTAGTGACAACGATCACAAAAACAAAGTATGATTATAGTGACAGCGATAACAAAAAACAAAGTATGATTTTAGTGACAATAACTACAAAACAAAGTATGATTATAGTGACAATAACTACAAAATAAAGTATGATTATAGTGACAATAACTACAAAACAAAGTATGACTATAGTGACAATAACTATAAAACAAAGTATGATTCTAGTGACAATAACTACAAAACAAAGTATGATTATAGTGACAATAACTACAAAACAAAGTATGATTATAGTGACAATAACTACAAAACAAAGTATGATTATAGTGACAATAACTACAAAACAAAGTATGATTATAGTGACAATAACTACAAAACAAAGTATGATTATAGTGACAATAACTACAAAACAAAGTATGATTATAGTGACAATAACTACAAAACAAAGTATGAATATAGTGACAATAACTACAAAACAAAGTATGATTATAGTGACAATAACTACAAAACAAAGTATGATTATAGTGACAATAACTACAAAACAAAGTGTGATTATAGTGACAATAACCAAAAAACAAAGTATGATTGTAGTGACAATAACTACAAAACAAAAGTTGACAATAATCACAAAACAAAGTTGACAATAACCACAAAACAAAGTTGACAAAATCCACAAAAACAGAGTTCACAATAATCACAAAAACAGAACACGATTGAAGTGGCAACGATCGCAAAAATAAAGCACACTTGTTATGACAACCATCACAAAAACAACGCAGGCTTGTTGTGACAACTACCACAAAAACAAAGCAGGCTTGTGACAACCATCATAAAAACAAAGCAGGATTGTAGCGACAATAATCACAAAAACAAAGCAGGATTGTAGCGACAATAATCACAAAAACCAAACATGCTTATGACAACGATCATAAAAACAAAGCAGGATTGTTGTGACAACGATCACAAAAACAAAGCATGATTGTTGTGACAACGATCACAAAAACAAAGCAGACTAGCACTTGTGAGACTTTTTTTCTAGGACAAACGTTTGTACACATTTCTCACAAAGATAACCTTACCAAGACCGTGTTATTTTCTCCTAAGATTAGAGAACCGCGGGTGATATCGGTATGAAAATAGGTTTATCAAATGGGAGATACTTGCCAGTATTCAGCCTGATAACCCAAATCGGTACAATGTCTTCTCAGGCTGACTCAGTGTGATACTCTAAAAATAGTACCAACTGAGACCGCGCTACGTCTTTTTCTTGATGTGTTTCACTGACTGGATCATACGATCATTACTTTCCATTATTTAGATTCATTGGGACAGGTTTTGGCGATGTCAGCTAATTTCAACCATATATGGGATCAAGATGCTGAGCAGTGCATGAGCTGCAGTTGTCAGCGACCCATAGCTGACTGCTAGCGTCAGGGCCAGCGAACCATAGCTGCCAAGACACTTCTACACCTCCACACGGTGATCCTGGATAACAGACTGCAAGAGGACAGACTGGCTAAGGAGAAGGGATCGAAGAGGGAATGCTAACCCGGTACTCAAAAAATGCTTGCTGAAGTCGGATGTGTTGGACTGAAAGGTGGAAATATCGCAGTCAAGCTGTAAACTACGACACAGCGCATTCCGTTCTCTGGACTACATTCTGCTACTTAAGCCCTTTTAAGGGTTTGGTAGCGGGAGATTAAAAATGATAAAAGCCAGCCAGCCAACCATATATACGGTCACTTTGGCTATATCAGCGCGGGGTGAGATTATCTTAGTTTGACATTAATCTTAGTAACGGCTGCTCTTTTTTTTAAACTGATTTTTGTTGCTGTTTTGGGAGCATCTCACTTCTCACGAAAAATATACGAAAATAAACTTCCGCTATCGGCACGCTCAAGTTGACTGATCTGTAAATGGGTACGTGAACACGTTTAGTGATTTATAGACAGCAAGGAAGGGTACTTGCCCCCTCACATAATACAAGCTGTGGATTAGTATTCAAAATTTTCTAAGAATTTTTATTCCACCAGAGATTAAGTCTGGCGTAAGACTTTCCTTACGTTTGATTATGTAACCATTTCTAATTTTCTCTAAAAATAATTAAATTAATTGCAATTTTTGATTTAATATGTTTTTATAAACGCTTCATTTTATTCACAAATTTGCATCTGATATTGGGGTCAAGATGCTTAGCAGTACAAGAGGTGAATAGGTCAGCGTCCTAAAACTGACTGGTAGTGTCAGTGCCAGCGACCCAGAGCTGCAAAGACCCTTCTCCACCTCCACGTAGTGATCCTGGATAACTGGTTGCAACAGGGCAGACTGGCTAAGGAAAAGGGATCGAAGAGAAAGGCTAACCTGTTACCCAGACGAGAAAGGTTCGAAGAGGGAAGGCTAACCCGGTACCCAGACGAGAAGGGATCGAAGATGGAAGGCTAACCCAGTACCCAAGAATGCCATGCTGAAGTCGGATGTGTCATATGAAAAAGTGCAAATATCACAGCCAAGATGTAAACTACGACACATCGCATTCTGTTCTCCGGAATACATCTTGCTAATTGCAAATCCCTTTAAAGAGCTTGGTAGCGGGAGTTTGAGAATGAACGACGAAGAAGCCATATGCTTCTGTAAATTGAGCTTGAATAGATGAAAGGGAGAAACATCCCACTCTCTTGCCCCCTGCTACCTCAATCCAGTGCACCGGATGCAGATGTTTTTCGGGGTTTAGTCTCGAAGCCTTACCCGAAAAAAGGTCCCCCAAAAGTCAGCAGGAAAACGTTAATGTTCGGACAGGTACACTTACTATCTGATTGGGGCCGAAGATGTCACAGTGAATGAGCTGATATCAGCCAGCGAGTTATAGATGGTTGCTTGCATCAAGGTCATCGTACCAGAACTGACGAGGACTCTATTCCGTTTCCAAGCGGCGGCCCTGGAAACGGGCCGAATGTGTAGTCTAAGAAAACAGGAATCGCAGTGGTAAAAGCAAACCCAGTACACCAAAAGAAATTTAAAAAAAAATTACAACTGACACCGGATGTGACGGGCCGAAAGGTGCATTACCACAGCCTTGCTGTAAACAACGACAGAACGCTTGTTTGGACGAGCACCAAAAGAAATGGCACTTACTGACTTATCCGTTCATTTGTGTTCAGTTGTCTGTTTTGGACCATGTGTTTCGTTGGTTGTTGGATTTTTCTTATGTTATCTATCCATCTGTCGCTTTTCTCCCTACTTGTAGGCACTTCTTCTTGTGTCGTAAGCGTCCAGTGGTAGCTGATCACGAGATGAAAAAAAAAAAACCGTCGCATTTTCTGACTTGAAATATACTCAGCAAAAGATGTAGTTTGCACCACATTTCTAATATAATCGTTTCTAATATAATCTCTCTTCATCACAACGGGTAGTTTGCACCAAATTTCTAATATAATCCTGTCTAATTTAGTCTCTCCCCATAACAACCGGTAGTTTGCGCCATTTTTCTAATATAATCGTTTCTAATTTAGTCTCTCCCCATCCCAACGAGTAGTTTGCACCACATTTCTAATATAATCGTTTCTAGTATAATCTCTCTTCATCACAACGGGTAGTTTGCGCCAAATTTCTAATATAATCCTGTCTAATTTAGTCTCTCCCCATAACAACGGGTAGTTTGCGCCATTTTTCTAATATAATCGTTTCTAATTTAGTCTCTCCCCATCCCAACGAGTAGTTTGCGCCATATTTATAATGTAATCTCTCCCCATCACAACAGGTAGTTTACACCATATTTATAATATAATCGTTTGTAATTTAATCTCTCCCCATCAGAACGGGTAGTTTGTGCCAAATTTATAATGTAATCTCTCCCCATCACAACGGGTAGTTTGCGCCATATTTATAATGTAATCGCTCCCCATCACAACGGGTAGTTTGCATCAATATTTATAATGAAATCATTTCTAATATAATCTCTCCTGGTAACACCAATTTCGTTTCTCAGACATTTTATTCCCACGTAATTTTCCTTGAATAAGGACTACGTTTGATATTGGTAGTACAGAGTGGTACACATTTACTGGTGATGTCATTGTCAATTTGATTTCCTTTGAGCAGTCGCCATTGTTGTCAATTCTGGAGCCCAGATACTCGAAGTTCGTGATCTGTTCTATTGCCAAACCCTCGAATTTGAATTTATGTTTACTTTTTGTGTTGTCGGTGGTCCTTATCTTTGATTTGTTTATATTTACAAAAAGGTTTTAATAAAATCAGCTGCAATTAGATGCTTAACCCCTCTGTACTGTTTGATAGTATCACAGTATCTTCTGCGTACCTTAGCCCTGGGATATTGTATCCGCCGATTGTAAAGGTAGCGTAACTTTCGATATTATCCTCCTCTCTAACTTGTTTCTATTGCTTTTCTTCATAGCTCTCTCTATCTCTTCAATCAATATATCATGTTCCATGTAATTCTTGTGTCTTTGGATAAATATTGATTGTCCCTGAGTGCCTATTGGGTTGACACGTTCTTTGAAGTACTCTTTCTATTATTGTCGTATGTGTTCGTTAAATATTAGGATTCCGTTTTTGTCGTTAATGATTCCAGAAGTATTGCAGTTTTAATTTTTTAACCACATTGCTTTGGTACTATTGTAGAAATCTCTTTGATGATTTTTGCATATGGATAACATATGTTCTCCATATTCCTTCTTTCCGCGATTGTTATTACTCGTTTGATGTTTCGTCTTGTAATTTGGTAAGTAATAATTCGTACTGCGTCTTGGACATTGTGCATGTTTTTTTTAGTTGATATTTAGTCTTATTTGATTCTTTAATCTCAACATTTGTCTTTCTTTGCCATGTATTACATTTTTTGTTTCACATTTCTTGTTAAATATGTCAATTCTGGCTGTTTTAAAGATCTACCAATGGCTTTTTATGCTTTCCGTTGCGCCAGTTACTTTTACTGTTTCCTCTGACTGCGGGACAGCCGTGACATGATTTCCCACTACAACAAACAGAATTGGCCCCAACGACAATCACTTGCACCGGGGGTAAATAATGTACTTAACAAACCACTCGTAGAATCACACACAATCTTGCTCCCTGCCCTCCACATCAAACTTGGACTAATGAAGAATTTTGTAAAGTCTATTGATCGAAATGGGACAAAACTTTTATACATTTTCAAAGGAAGGTGTATTTATCGGTCCCCTTAGCTTTTCCTAGATCAACGATTTGATGATATCCTCACAGGTGATGGAAAGTTAGCTTGGAACACTTTCCAGCAAGTGGCAACAAACTTTAGAGGAAACAATTAGACTGATAATTACCAGGAGCTTGTAGAAACCTTGTTACATCACTAGGAAAGACTAGGGCGCAACCAACATACCCTTGAAAGAACACATTTCACATTCTCGTGAGGATTTCTTCCCAAACTTCGGTGATGTCACTGACGAGCAGGGGGAACGACTTCATCATGACATGAATACTCTCAACAATAGGTACAAGGGAGAATGCAATGGACCAATGGCAGCACACTCATTTTGGGCCTTTGTGAGAGATGCTCCAGAAACGCATTACAAGCGACAGGCAAAAAGGCGTAGCTGTTATTTCTAATATGAGACGCACTATTATCATTTAGTACGTACATGCAGGTGGGTAAGATATTAAAAAAAACACTAGAGCTAAACTGGTGTTTTAATGGCCATATTAATTTTCAACAGCCCAATCAACATAAAAGATAATTGATTTCATTTCATATACTCTCCCCCCCCCCCCCCCCCCCCCCAATAAAAAAGTCAACAATGTGTTGTCCTATGTTATTGACTTTTCTATTTTCTGACCTTTGATCCACGATGCTATTATTGTTGTTACCACTGGTCGATGATCCGTGTATGTACAGACGTGCGGATGACTTTAGAGTCCAATATATATAAAAATATATATGTATTGTTAATAGAAGATGCGGAATAAACCAAGTTGCTATACAATGCGTTACAAACTGTAACAATGTTATAGAAAGATCCTCAAAATACCATGGAAGAGAACAAGACAAATATAGACATTCGGCAAAAGTTGAACATAGAGGAGAACTGCTTTATCAATTCCATTTTGGCCAGAAAATTTAAATACTTTGTTCACATCAAGAGATACAAAGGTCTTGAGAGAACAGTGATAGAAGGTATGGTGCCAGGTAAAAGAGGCAGTGGTAGACCAAGATTACGATAGTACCAAGATATCCATGAATGCCTGGGTATGACGAGAGAATGGAGTTTTGGCAAAGGAAAGAGTTTCTTTCAGACAGACTGTGATGGGAGTGACGTTCTATAAAGGACATGCTACATGATGATGTTGGTATACAAGACACATTTGCTGGATAAAGATACAAATAATGCGAGTTAAAGAAGATACTTAATTTATCACACAGAACTCGGAGTAAGTCATAAATAGAAACTGCTTTTGAACTAGCAAGCCGGCAACGGATTTTCCCATTTCCCAGTAAAAGGATTCATTGGTAATTATATATCCATAACAACGTGTAACATATGATGGGAGCTCACGAATAAGTAATTGGAATACTGGTATCCGGGTATTCAATCAGGTAGGTCACATCTATTCTTTATGCTCTGCAACTCCACCTTAGAAGATGCCGTCCCACATCGTCCATGGTTTGACTTTCGGCTCTACTCAGTAAGTATGTTGGCGGTTTCCTTACTACGACTTACTTGGCCTAGGAAACGTGCGACTCTCAGGCTTGCAGCATCCATGGGTCTCCCAGCAGTACTAGGTTGGCGCTCTACCTTTGGCGCTGCAGGTAACCGTTAAACTGCACTTTTGTTAGGATTTATACTGGGCGCATCGTACCATCACCCTTAGGAGGTATACCTACTTTGACGCAAAAAATAATATCACAGTAATAGCGGTGTCCTCTGGCGTTGTCCGAGTCGGTTGACATTCAACAGTCAACTCAGATTTGGTAACTATTCTTTTGGATTTTTGGCTTAGGTCGCAGGTGGTAAATGCAAGGTCAGGGGATGATATTGAGGTCCATCGCCTTGAATAGAACGTGGGTGGGTCATCTGGGAGGTTGCTCAGATTGAGGTTGTTGTCAATCTCCCATTCCTCTAGTTCGTATCCCCTTGGGTTGGTCTGTGCATAGCCCCACCTCTCAGACTGGCTGTTAGTCTCCTACCACTATGGTTGCCTGATCCATAATATTCATGGCTTCTAGTGCAGAAAGCGACCATAGACCCATAAAACTTACAATAAAACTGGGTACCATTCCATCAGACCACAAGCCATAGCCGACGTGGAAATATAAGAGGGCAGACTGGCAGAAGTTTGCCACAAGTACAAATATTTACTGCCAGTCCATCAACACTCACCACAAGAAAGTAGGCAAGATGGTGGAAAAATTCAACCAGTGTCTTCTAAAGACAGCAATGGAGAAAATCCCCAGAGGCGCCAGGAGAAATTACAAACCGTATTGGTCACCTGAAGTGCAACAGATGGAACTTCAACTAAAAGAGGCAAGAGAAAGAAAGGAAACTGGCCAAAATCAAGAAAGCAACATCGCACCCAAGGCAGCTCCTGCAAGATATAGGAAAACAGTCGACCAAGCATGCAGAAAAATCTGGCAAAAGCATACAGAAACCATCAACTTTGATAGAGAGAGCAAGAAACTGGAAGCAAGCAAAGACCTTGAGTGACGAAAACAGTAGACCAAGCATGGAGGAAAAGCTGGCAAAAGCATACAGAAACCATCAACTTTGATAGAGAGAGCAAGAAACTGGAAGCAAGCAAAGGCCTTGAGTGACGAAAACAGCTACATTCCAACAATTGCGATTGAAAATGAAGAAAAGGTACTAACTGGGTAAAAAAACAGCGTATGTTCTAATCCAAAATTATGCACAAACAAGTAGAAACAAAATCCTAGCAGACATGAAAAGGTATATTATGAAAGACCTGCCGAAGACGGATGTGTCGGACCGAAAGGTGCAAATATCGCAGGCAAACTGTAAACTAGCGACACAACGCAAATCCGTTCTCCGGACTACATCCTGCTACTTGCAAAGCCCTGTTCTGGGCTTGGTAGCGGGAGCATGAGAATGAACGCAGAAGAAGAAGATTATGAAAGAAAGAAATCACATAGAGCACTCAATGCGAGTACCTGAGTAAATATCACCAAGACAGAATTGGAGTCAGCCATTAGTAAACTCAAAAAGAGAAAAGCCCCAGGAAAGGATGGCATCACTAATGAAATGCTCTCTAACATGGGAGAAGTAGCAAAGAACAAACTGCTATTCATCTTTAACACAAGCTGGAAATAAGAAACTGTCCCCACAGTGTGGAAGGAGGCAAGGACAATCCCCATCCTTAAACATAGGAAGGACAACGTGAAACCAGGCAGTTACATACCTATTAGTCTACTCAGCTGTGTGGGGAAACTAATGGAACGAATAGTTAACACTAGAAAAAACTGGCATATGGAATCAAAGAATTTACTTATCCCCCAACAAGCAGGTTTTCGTAGAAACAGATCGACCGAAGATCAGGTGACATATATCTCGCAGGAGATAGAAGATGTATTTCAAGAAAATAAGAAAACAGTGGCAGTCTGAAAAGACCTAGAAAAAGACTTTCATAGAATATGGAAGAGCGGGTTAAAAATCAAACTACTGCAAGTGGGTGTAACCAGCAACATGTACAAGTGGCTCAGTGATTATCTAGATAACAGGACAGCAAGAGTGCAACTTCAAGGACACCTCAGCAAAAAGATGAAAATGGAACAAGGAGTTCCACAAGGTGGAATACTCTCCCCCATGCTGTTCCTCATATACATCAATGACATAATCACATAAATTCCTAAAAGAGTACACAGTGCACTATATGCAAATGACCTAGCACCGTGGACATCCGAAGAGTCTACACCTGTAGCTAGAAATCAAATGCAGGAGGCTCTAAATAAAATAGGAGGAGGCTCACCCTGGGAGCCACTCTTCCCTTTCTCTCTCTTCTCACCTCACTCTGTTTCATTTGACTCTATCCCACAGTCACACCCTTGCACAACTTTCACACGCGCCCTCGTGGTAAAGCCCTTCCATTGCACTTTGGTTGGGCTAGCTTCTGAGGGTCACAAACCTAGCATAGGTACATACAGATGCACACATGCATCCAAGCACTGGTTTATGCGTCCTGATATCGCCCAATTGACTACTGTCTGGGGTGGAAAATGGCGCGCCTCCGCCAGTAGAAACTAGTGAGGCAAACATTTAAGCAAAAAAAAAATAAAAAAATAAAATAGAGACATGGACAACAAAATGGCAAATCCCTATAAACGAATCCAAAACCACGTACACAATCTTCTCCATATCTCCCAAGCCCAAAGAAGTGATTCTGAAAGTAAATGGCCAGACTCTTCCCTTGGCATAAGTCCAACTTATCTGGGAATAACAATGGACCCAAGGTTGACATGGAAAATCCAGATAAAAAAAGCCACCAACAAAGCTAAGAACAGAATGGCCATAATGAGGAAGATATCAGGCTCAACATGGGAAGCGGACACGGGCACCCTAAAGAAACTGTACGCATGTTATGTGAGACCCGTGCTAGAATACGGGATAGCAGCATGGTCCACAACAACAAAGAATAACTTTCACAAAATAAATACAACCCAAAACCAAGGTATACGTATCATCACTGGAGCTATGATAACAACACCAATAAATGCAATGGAGAATATCACACGAATCTAAAGTATGGAGACGCGCAGAAACCAAAAAACACTTCAGCAGGGGGAGAAGTTCAAACGAATGCCTTATCACACAATATATGACAGGATAAATCGCATGGGAAGAGGGAGATTAGAGAGAAACTATTTCATATCAAAAGCAAAAGAACTTGCAGTATTAACAACGGGAACATACTCCAATAACTTCAGTGCAGAGGCAGAGGCACTGAAGGCCGCAGCTGAACTTGTAATCCAAGATAAAGTTATACACCAAGAAAACATAATATTTCTGACAGATACCGCGTATCTACAGAGCTAAAACAACACAAAGATGAAGATCTCGAGCAATGTATGTTCTCCCTGACACAGCTCTCAGCAGAACATCCAAGGTTGGTCATACAGTAAATCCAATCACACTGCAATGTTGAAGGCAATGAAGCTGCAGACAAACTAGCACAGTATGGAGGAACAGGCCTGAAAATCACATATAATGAGGTGAAGACCATAATTTCAGCCAACTTCAGGGGAAAATGGGCTGATCAACATCCCTTCCAAAAATAAGACAGCTAGTTTAACATAACTAGAGAAGAGCAAGTCAACATCTTCAAACTGAGAACTGGGCATAATAGACTCAAGGGTAATCTTTACAACAAAATGAGGATTGGGACAGACAAGTGCTCATGTTAATAGATTACGATGACCGTGGAACACATCCTACAAATATACATGCTCATGCAGGAAAAGAGAGAACAATACAGGCCACGTGAGACAGATATGAGACAAACGCTGTATTGAGATAAAACAGCCTTACAAACAACGGTGTCCTTTGTAAGAGAAACTGGGACCTTGATCTGAGGATGAACGAAGAATAAGAAGCATCCTTGTAACTACATTTGAGCACTAGAACTTTTACTTCTACCGTCTAAGGTACTGAGTTTAATCCTCGATCTCGGAAGGCTTCTGCCCACCCAACTGAAAACCAGATACTTGAACTGCCGTTAAAGAAGGCAAGGCAGTGCGCAAGGAAACTGGATTTCAGAACAAAACAAACTGACGAGACCTAGTACACTGACATATCTAAAAACACTATCCACAGCGGCAATGTCTGCAGTGATACCACTTTAACCCTTTCCAAACCGAATTCACAAATCATTAATTGTATGCACGTAAATGAAATCACAAAACTGTAATTATATCGACATAAAGGTGGATTACCTGTTGTTTATTCACAAATCGATAGTCAACCCCTGTAACAGCGCAATCGATACATCTGATGTAAAATCACAAATCACAACCTCTGCTCATTATTCGCATTCAGTTTTGGTCTGTAAGTCCGACCCGCTAGGCTTTGATAACACAATACAGCGTACGACAGAAGTTAACGACTGATACTACACACGCCCCTCAGTGTATTACTGGTAACAGTACATCAATAAGTAATTACGTTAGCGAAAAAAGGAGACGATATTAATCAGCATCTACTATATGAAGAACAATGCAGCGTTTCTCATGCCATGCTGCATGGGGCCCCTTAGTAAGTTGTGCATACCACTTTACACTCTAAGCCTTGGAACAAGAAATACATTTTCAGAAACAACGAGATATATTTCTATACCGTATACATATACTATTTATTTACTGACCGGGAATGTCGTGGGTTTTTCATGGTGTGACCTCTTCTTCCAGTTGACCCAGCTGTAAAATGGTACCTGCCAAAGTCAAGGGAGGGGGGGGGGGGATCCGAAGCAGATGCGGGAGCTACGGAATTCGCGCTATATCGTCGGCGCTACCAGCAATAAAAGGGACATAGCACACATAGGGGCGCCCAGAAAGTCGGTTCTGTTACCCATTGCCCAACATATTACACTGTTCTCCCACGTAAGTGGCGATCTTCTGTCTTGCTTGCCAGAAATCCCTATACCACCAATAACTCTCTTTTCCTCGCGAACAACAAGTAACCGCACTTTGACAAAAGCATTCACTGCAACATACCCGAAAAACAATATCTACGCCTTGTGAACGATCAACCAGGGCGCATGAGAGGGCGGACCAAGATAGTGTACAACCAGTAAGCTACAGGGACCATCAGCATCTACACCCTGCGCCATTTGCTGAGAGATACTGAGCACGTATGGGTATGCCCGGAGTGCAGTGACGTCGATTCTTATAATAAAACACAGATCAATCAATACTCCATTCCTGACCAGCAAACTAGCACATTCGGCTTGTTACTAACACTATTTTTTTGCAGTAATAAAGTTAATTATTGAAACACATAAACATGTTCACAATTACAATTAAAATTTAAAAAAGGCTGATGATCAATAGTATATTCACAGTAACGCTTTGTTACCAGTGCCAAACATGGACTTTAAGAGAAAAGAGAAAGATCACGAGATGTGAGATGAGATGCCTCCGGAAGACCATTAACGGAACTAGGAGAGACAGAATGCGCAATGCAGAGGTGCAAAACATAGTTGAAGCAAGAGCCTGCGAATGAATTGATAACAGAATCAAGTGGTCAGGCCACTTAATGAGAATCCAACCTGACTAACTACGCCTATGCAGCTATAACGCACGACGATCAGGTTTTCGTAATCGTGGCAGATCGAGTACTAGATGGATAGGAACATTTGCGGATATTCTAAATTGTTACGGAATGTAGACTACATCTGCCATGCGTATGGTTGTGGACAGAAAATTATGGCTTCACACGTCGTCTCAAAACAAGACAAAGTTAATATTGTCTTACAACTATAGCACCTTCGGTAATCATTCAGAATATTTTCTGGGACTAAGTAAGCACTTGCATTATGAAAAATACTACATAAAATAAAATGGGTTTTGTGGTGTGACAATGTGCATTTGGTGTGCGTTGCGCTGTGGTTTTTATTTTGCGTCTATCGGCCCAGTGCATCCGACTTCAGCATTCATTTTATGTAAGGACCTGCTTCCTCCTGCATTTTATAAGGGTTTGTTTCCTCGGGGTAACGGCCAGTGCTGTGATGAGGATCGAACCCAGCACCATCTGTGAGCCGTGTCACTTAATCACTAGCCCACGCCGTCCCCCTAAACAATGTCAATGACTGATATGCTTATCATAAAATCAATAACGATGATAAACAATCAGTAACTAATTTTAGTAAGGTATACAAGATATATACTCCATAAGAACAGAGACAGACCAACTATACGTGTCGACCATCATCCGGAAAAAACAACTATTGACACACATCGAAGATGTGATTAAAATGAACAACAACCGTCTTCCATAGCAAGCACTTGAATGGACACCAAAATGCGTTCGGAAAAGAGGGAGACACAAGGAAACACTCAGAAGAACAATCATCCGAGAGGGCTCCACTATGGGCTCAGCACCATACGCGATCTAAAAACAGTAGCTTCACACGGTTCTAATTAACGATCATTTGTTTCTGCCGTCATCATCATCATGCAACATGTCCTTTGCAGAACGTCGCTCTCACGACAGCCTGTCTGTAGGAAACTCTGTCTTCGGCCAGTCTGCATGCCTGTTCCAAGGTCAAATTAAGAGTCTCCTTGATGTCCTGAGTCAATTGTCCTCTCGGTCGGCTATGTCTCTATCTCCAGTAACCATTGTCCTCCATAACCACTCTCTTCAATCCGTTGTGTTATTTGACGTGTCCAAAAAAACCTAAGTTTTCGGGTCATTTCGTCATTTACGAGCAAATTCACCTCTACATTCAGATCTTGCCGAATAGATTTGGTTATTTTTTTCTTTGTCCACGGGATTTTCAGGACTATTTTCAAGCATTGTGTTTCAAAAGCACCGATCATCCATAGGTTGCCACAGGAAAATTGCATGTTCTTAGGACCTTATCATCCATTTGCGCCGTATTTGGCACGCAAAGAACGTAGATACAAGATGCAAGCATGTGTTGTTGAAATAGTGTACTTTGATGGTCTCTATAGATTAATATCACTGTATCAATAATTCTCGGCGTTTGTGCGTTACTCAGTACCAATTCTGTCCGTTTTGTTCGTCGGTCACGGTTCACTTGAGAGTAATCCTTCCCGAACCTGTTTTCGGAATGGCCAGCTCTAGTCCAAAACTCCTCTCGGTGCATAAGTCCTTATCCCATCTCTCCATAATGCACGGTCCTTGTCTACTCGTCATGCGTCTCCACACGTGTAGCCATTTACATAACCGTAGCTCCCTCTCACGTTCTCTTCTCCATGTATTTCAGGTCTACCACTCTTTCTCTTCTCTTGTGGATTCCATGTGAAATCCTGTCTAGCTATATTTTATGGAACCGTCCTCATCATATGCTTTATCCAACCCAATTTTCCTCTCTAAGATTTGTTGTTCCAGTGGAAGTTATTGGCTCTTTTCGCAAGACTTCATTTCTCACCATGTACAGCTACGTTATGCCCATTATCATTCGTAAGCATCTTAATGGAGGACTGGAGTCTTTGTTGTATGGCCTTGGTAGTTCTCCATGTTTCCGCTCCAAACACCAATACCGATCTGAGACTTGCGTTAAATATTCTAACAATGTGTGAATCTTGATTTCTCTGGATCTCCATATATTGTTTAGTGTCAGGAATGCCATTCTTGTCTTCCCAATTCTGGTCTTTACATCTGCATCTGTACTCCCAGACGAGATCAATTCTGCTGCCCAATGAGCAAAGACATTAATTTCTACCAACGGCTATCCTTCCAGCACGACTGGATCTTTACTGAAAGAGCAAGTTTCAAGGGTCCTTGTTTTCTTCATGTTGACATTCAGTCAGAATTTGGATGATTGTTCTTTCACTCTGTTAAGTGTCTCTTGCATTTGGATAGGATGTTTTAACAAAAGTACCATAACATCTGCGTAATCCACTCTACTTACTGTATCTTCGTACATACTTTGTATGGGGGTTATGGTACGAGGTGTGTTCAAATGAAACCGGACCTAACTGCACTAAGTGAACATACGTACGATGCGCTTGATGACGTCACTTGTGGTGTATACATCACATACCAACTGTCAAGTTTGCAAAATGTTATTATCCTCCGACTCATAGATTCCTCAGCAGGCCGTTGAAAAAATGACAGATGTGATATGGAATCCTTCCAGAGTTGATCAGCGAGCGGTGATTCGGTTTCTAACAGCTGAAGAATGTCGTATCGAGGCGTGTTTACCAGCCACTTTGCGCAAAAGAAAAGAATCACCCTCCTCTTCGTATAGCAGCAAGTGGTTCAAACTCCATCCCGTGCGTTCTTCCTTATGGTAGTTGGTCAGCAACCGAGGTACCCATTTAGAACACACCTTCTGATACTTCAGTTTCTTGCTAACCACCATTTGAACTGTGCCTAGCGACGCAGCGAATTCCTCTGCTAGCAAACGTAACCTCCGGCGACGGTCCACCAGAATTTTTATATCCATTTTTGCGATACCATCTTCTGAAGCAACAATATACGCCTGACCTGGTCTCGGAAGATCTTTCGTTAACTCGCGTCCTTCTTTAAATATCGTTGTCCAGTTCTCCACTGTTGTCTTCGACACACTTTGTCACCATACATTGCCTGCATTCTGCGATGAATGTCAAGTGGTCGACATCTTTCAGCTATTAGAAACCGAATCACCGCTCACTGATCAACTCTGGACGGTTTCTGTATCACACCCGCCATGTTTTCAACGGTCTGCTGAGGAAACTATGAGGTAGAGGATAATCACATTTTACAAACTTGACGGTTGGTATGTGTTGTATACACCAGAAGTGACGTCCTCGTGTGCAGCGTACGTATGTCCGCTTGGTGCAGTTGGGTCCGGTTTCATTTGAACACGCCTCGTACTTTGGTATTACTAGGTGTCTCAACAGTTGCGAAAGCGTGTGTCAGGTGTCTTTTCGTAGTCTATAAAATTGGCGTATAGGGATATTTACATTCAATACTTTGTTCTACTGTGATATGAAGAGTAGCTTTTTGATCTATGCACGATCTTCATTGCAAGAAATCATGCCTGTTCCTCTCTGAACTTTTTTGTTTGCTTCCTATTTTAAAATGGCCATAATGATTCTGTTGAATTTGTCTGGCACCGACACCTATGTAATTCCCTATATTCGTTCCAATATGCTAGATCTCCCTTCTTAGGCATTTTAATCAGATGTTGCTCTTACCATTCTGGCAATATTTTTTCTTCAAATATCTGTTTTGAATATTCATTGTTATAATATATATATATATATATGTGAGGTGGGGGTGGGGTGAGGGGGGGGGGGGGGTATGTGTGCAATCTATAGCTGCTACCATAGCTTTTGTTGCTATTCAGTCCGGGCATACTGCTTGCCCATTCTTGAGTTTCAATATGGCCTTTCTATCTTACTTGGTGGGTTGCCGTCCAAGTTCAGGGTCACTTCTGCAGGTAGGATGTTTGGTGCTTCTTGTGGCGGTGGTCTGTTTCGGCTTTATTAGAAACCCTCAACCCATCGTTTCGGGTGTTCCTCCGTTGATATCAATATTTTGACTTTGTCTATCTTTGACTGTTTTATCTATTTGTCATTTTCTTAATTAATGACTTGAGATCTCTTCCATTACCTTTCTGTGCTGCTTTCTCTTCCCCATGTGCTAATATATTCACTTACATTTTTTTTTATACATGACTTAACCTCTTTGATTATTGTATCGTAGTTGTTTCTGTGTTTCTGCTTTGTTGACTCTGGTTCGGCAATTGGTGAGTATAGCTCTCTTCTGTTTTTTAAAGTAATGTCTCTGTTGTTATCCATTCTCTGTGTTGAGTTTTCTTTAATCCTATTGTCTCTTCACATGTCTTATATCACGTGTCCCCACACACTATTAACGTGCATTTCATTGATGTCATTTAACTGTTGTAGCACTTGGTGCATATTGTTCAGTGTTAAATCTCGTTCTTCCCTTCTCGGCCCGGCAACATGTTGTGGTCTGAAGCAGCGTCTACATTTCGCCCCCACCCTAGGTACAAATCATGAAAACTTTAAAGTTATTGTTAAAAACAGTTTTTAACCATGAAACATTCTGTAGCAAGCAATCGGATGCAGCAGGCCCTAACATCTTTGGAGGAGTAGGCGAACTCATGGCTGGTCAAAATAAATGAGGAAAAAATAACATGTACGATATTTTCGCTTTCAAATAAACCCCAGAACACCAAAATAAGTCTTAACGGCAAATACCTGCGGCCAAACGACAACCCAAACTAATTGGGAGTCACATTTGATCGGCGCATGACATGGAAAAGTCAGATCGAGAGAAACCGAATGAGCGCCAGACAAAGAATGGTAATCATGAGGAAACTTGCTGGCACAAGCTGGGGAGCAGACGAAAGAATACTAAAGAAACTGTACACTGGAAGAGTGAGACAAGTCCTCGAGTATGGCATTGCGGCATGGACAACAGCAGCAAAGGCGAACTTTGATAAAATTAGCAAACTTCAAAACCAAGCCATGAGAGTTATAACAAGAGGCATGAAGTCAACGCCAATTGTAGAACTTGAAAAGATTACAAATCTGCAATCCATGACTGACAGAAGAGACTGCAGAGCCCAGCAGCAAGCAGATAAACGTAGAAGACTGACTGACCATCCAATGCATCAGAGACTAAATAGATTTGGAAATGGGAAACTAAAGCGGAGAAACTTTGCAGAAATAGCCAAAGCAAAAATGAGCGAAGATTCTATGAACACCGTAACAACACCAAAGCCCATCCCTACTGTACGCAAACCCACATGGAAGCAGCATATCATTCCGGAGGTGGTAGAAAATATACCAGGTATTGGAAACAAGAGCAGCCAGACTGAAAAAAAAGAAGAGACATAACCATGAGGTACATAGCGGAAAACTACCCAAGTATGAACTGGACCCATGCATACACCGACGTTTCTGTAACAAACAACACAGAACGGAGGGGCAGGGGTATTCCTGAGCCTACCAAATGGTAGGAAAATAACACTGTCAGTGGCAACTGGAAAATACTCAAGCAATTTCAGAGCGGAGGCAGAGGCAGTGAGGGCTGCGGTAGAAGCAATGCTGAAAGGCGAAAGCAATGAAAGCCAGATAGTCATGTTTACAGATGCCCTGGCCGTAGTCACAGCACTAAAAAGCCAGAAAATACTGAACTTAATGATTTAAGAGCAGTACTCTGTCAACTATGCCAGCAGTCCGCACCAAAAAGAGTAATCGTACAGTGGGTTCCATCCCACTGTTCCATCCAAGGCAACGAGAAGGCAGACAGACTGGCAAAAGAAGGTGCAAGACTACCACAACCAGATTCTAGTGTGACCTACGAAGAGTCAAAAAGGCTTATTAGAGCCAGATACATGACCAAATGGGAAACATAACATACTGGCTACACAAAAAACGATGCCTATTACCAGTTGAACAGAAGAGAGCAAGTCGTGGTATTCAGACTCCGCACAGGCCACAATAGACTGAGGTACCACCTATTCAATAAATTGAAGATAGGTGGCACTGACGAATGCCCGTGTGCTACCGGGAAAATGACCAATGAACATCTGCTGCAAAACTGCCCGACATACGAGTATCAGAGAAAGCACATGTGGCCATCACCAGTGGCAACACTAGACAAGCTCTATGGCAGTGTCGACAGCCTCAGGATCACCGCTGCTTTCTTCGAAAAAATACAGGTTGACGTTTGACAGCGTACGATGAAGAAGAAGACTCTGGTTCGGCAATTGGTGAGTATAGCTCTCTTCTGTTTTTTAAAGTAATGTCTCTGTTGTTATCCATTCTCTGTGTTGAGTTTTCTTTAATCCTATTGTCTCTTCACATGTCTTATATCACGTGTCCCCACACACTATTAACGTGCATTTCATTGATGTCATTTAACTGTTGTAGCACTTGGTATATTGTTCAGTGTTAAATCTCGTTCTTCTCTTCTCGGCCCGGCAACATGTTGTGGTCTGAGGCAGCGTCTACATTTCGCCCCCACCCGAGGTTCAAATCATGAAAACTTTAAAGTTATTGTTAAAAACAGTTTTTAACCATGAAATATTCTGGAAAACATCCACGCACTTCCACAAAAGATGTTGTCATCTAAGTACTTTAAAATTGACATGAAAAAATTTCTTTTAATATATTATTTAAATTTACTTAGGGTATTGTTGACGAGTTCTTGCTTACTGATAGTAAACAATAAAATGTACGTAAAGTAAAGTGCCCATAGCATTGCTGTCGATCTCACATTTCAAGAGCTCGGCTTTGACTTCCCGGACTGAACCAGTACCCATTTAAGGCTGGGTCGACTCGGGAGCCGTTTCGGTCTGAAAAAACCCATTTCCGCCCAAACTGGGGAATGAACCCAGGACCACCTTAACCTGAAGATTTTCAGATGTGATTGTTTCAGTGGCAGAACTCTTACCTTTCTTGGTAATTATGACATGGTAATTTTACCCGACGTATGGGTTGGGGAAGGTATAAACAGCAAGGAAGGGAATTGGCCCCACCAATTTACATAGGCTGCGGCTTAGTCCATGAAGAGTTTATCATCATCCCCGACACCAATTGCTGCCATGGGACCCACCTTTACCTTTTACTTTTTCCAGTCATGACTCGCGCATGTCTACCCAGCTGTAAATGGATGCCTGAGCTAGAGAAGATGAGGCAACAAGTACATGATATGTTGACTCGCAGCTCACAAGAAGAGATCTCGAACTCGCAGTAACATTTCATCTCTTGCTACAATAATCCTCGGGAACTACCTTTGATGTGAACCTTTATTACGCTATTCATTGTCACTTACCTGTCACTCCAGACGCTGAAGTAGTGCATTTGGTTTACTCCAACATGGCTATCTGTAGTTTAGTCTAAACTACAGATGGTCATGACTCCAATCAGATTTTGTGGATGCCTGAGTCAGTTTGTTTGCAGTGAGGTTTCATTACCAATGGTTTTTATATGGTGAAGTTGCTAGCTCCATGCACAACCTTCCCTAAATGTTAATATAATAACACTATACTAATACTAAAATGTCAAGCGATCTGTAAAAGTTTAATTACTCCACATAATGACTTCACTAGGACGCACTGCATAATATACAATCGACAACACAGTTTTACTCTAGCAAGTCCACAGCAGACAAACTGGTGAGGTTGAAATATTGTACTTTCAGTGCATCTGGGCATTTATGCGTCTATATAATGTACATGTAAATTAATACGTCCACATAGTGTACACAAATACTTACAATTTAATGTAGCTGATATTCCGTTTACAACAATCTGCAAAACAGATATGTGCGTCACAAATGACGCCGATAAGGCAGAGTGCTGAAGATAACCAATCAACAGTAAAGACTAAGTTTAGTAAACCTTCAACACGCATTAGATTTGTGTTGAAATACGGGTGTTCTTCATTGCAAAGGGTATTTCTTAATACGGCTCATTTGTAAGACGAGGTAAGTTCACTGTGAAATTACGAAACGGATTCAGTCAGCTGAATATGATGTTTGTGAGCCAAAGTATGGGCCAGAAATAGTTCGAAAGAGAAGTGTACAAACCATGGTTATATTTCACAGTTTGAAGACGCTGCAGAAGACGTATAATGGATGAGAAGTGAAAGAACAAAAGCCCGTTTATCCACTTATTCAGGGGCGTCTCTCTATAAGTTACCTTAATTTTTTTTACAAACGCTTTTTGTCCCGTTTGTGCTGTTCAGCGTTGGATTAATTTTTGTTTGGTTTTTGTTTGCGTTCGCCTTATTTCTCTAATCCCCAAGGCGGCGTGCGTTGCACTGTGGGTTTTATTTTGCGCCTGTCGGCCCAGTGCATCCGACCTCAGCATGCATTTTATGTAAGGGTCTGCTTCCTCCTGCATTTTCTAAGGGTTTGTTTCCTCGGGGTAACGGCCGGTGCTGTGATGGGGATCGAACCCAGCACCTTCGGTTTGTGAGCCGTGCCACTTAACCACTAAGCCACGCCGTCCCCTCCGTTGGGTTTATGAAGGGGTTTCTTGACTGGGCCCTAGTGTGAGGAGTTTATTAATTGTAATTTTTGTTTGCGTTCGTCTAATTTATCTATTGACCAAGGCGGTGAGCGTTGCACTATGTTTTTATTTTGCGCCAGTCGGCCCAGTGCATCTGATTTCGGCATTCATTTTATGTATGTGTCTGCTTCCTCCTGCATTTACTAAGGGCTTGCTTCCCTTGGGTAACGGCCGGTGCTGTGATGGAGACCGAAGATTTTTTGAGGAATACTATCTGGTGATTGTCGCGCCACGAGGCCGAAACCCTAGGTTTTCTGTCTCTTGATGAGGTCTAGCACTGGTGTTGTGCTTATTTGTCTCCTAATATCTTTGTTTCTGATCCTATCCATTCTTTTTACCGCAAGCATTCTTCTCTGGCATTTCATCTCTGTTGTTACGATGTGTCTTTCATCATTGTTTATTAATGTCCAATTTTGGCACTGATATCCCAATGTGGATAGGAATATTGTGTTGTATAGTGTAAATTGTTTTGTATCCTTTGTCACGTGTTTACATTTGCCCAATGGTTTGACTTGATTTTTTGGATTTCGGTGTTGTCTTTGCCGCCTGCTGTGATTATGTTACTCAGGTACGTGAAATTTATCACACTTCCTACTCCACTCATACGCTTGCTGGAGTGAAATACATGCATTACCGTACTGGGACTTCTTCGCCCATGAATGTCTATAGGTTTCACATCTGCGCTGCTAAAAAAAACGGATAACAGACCACTGCTCCTCTTTAGTGCATGTCAATAGTGGGGGCGGTGGCCATATTTTAACTGCAATTATGACGCCATAGTGTTTGTCTGTGCCATGATGGCACGTGCAAGACACTCTTGACATCCTTAGCAACCACGTTAATAAGTCATAATAGAAAGGCGTGGCTTTTCTAATTTCTATCTCACTTTTAAGGTTTTATTTGAAGGCCCATCGTATTATAAACACGAAAGGATATTTATAGGCAAATATAATTTCCTGCCACTTCTATATTAGATGAAGACGAGCCACTGCACTTCGGCTCTAAATGTGTCCTCAACTAACGTAAGTACTGTAAAATGTATTGTGTGTATATTATTGTTGAATGTTCACAATGAGTGGGATTACTCTTTAGTGGGCACTGAAAAGGGCGTTAAGTGGTGGGTTGTAACATATGTTCTCAAATCCTTAGCGTGCTGATGAAGGTGGGCCGGGGTCCTTCATTCGGTTTTGCTATGCTTGGATTCATATGTGTATTGCTCTCTACTATGGGGATCACGTCGATCCCCCCTCGTTAGTCAGGCTGTCCTGAAAACAACCCGTTACAGGTAACACTGAGTGGAAGTGAGGTGGAAAGGGGAGGGGGGGGGGGGCTTGGCCCGTATATTATTCCTGACCCTGACTAACATTACTGGCGCAAAACTATTGCTGAGGGTATTCAGAGACATGAGGCATCAAGAATAGATGAGGCCATCCAGAGACGATCGGTCCACAAGTCAACTCACACCAACCCTTCTTCAACCCCGGTGGAAGGAGGTGTCTTATTTCCCTTTACAAAGTGCAATAGACAATTCAAGGCTCAGATTGGCTTACTTAGCCATCATCGAACTCATGAGAACAGTTTACAGTGAATGCTGACAAACAGGTCCTCATCGATTACAATGGACGAACAAGCGATAACTTTAGGCTTCATGAAAATAACAAAGGAAACGTCTGTTTTGATAAGCCCATGTAGTGTGTTCACTATTTCTAAATAACACATTAACTTCGTAATGAAAACTGGGGCACACGCAAACATTCAAGTTGATAGGTTAATTAATTATTAAAGTAATGTGTCACTTGAAATCTGAATTGACAAGACGTCGCCGCGGAAGCCAAGACCGGAACCTACCAGGCTATCTCTTCAATTCCACTGTTCTCTCTGCGATGTGCTGAGACATGGACACTAACAAAATCACTGGAGGACAAATTGAGGGTGACCCAGGTCTGTCTTGAGAGACGCTTGGTAGGAATCAATCTCAGGAACCAACGTATGCAAAGGCTCCACAATTCTGACATACGACGATTGCCCATGGTGAATGATGCGGTTATCTAAGCAGACAGGGCAAAACATAGATGGCATGTCACACGTTGCGAGGAAACGATGATCGACGGAGCACGGCGACAGGAATCTGGTACCTCCAAGGTAAAAAGAGCCGGCGGGGAAGGCCTCCAATGCGTTTGTCAGACTCCCTTCTTGGACACAACAACATCCGAGACGATTCTGGAAGAGGGCACTGGGCTTCCATGGCTCAAGACAGGGTCAGCTGGAAATGAAGTTGGGACCCGCAGTTACACCGAGGAACGGGTTATCAAGATCAAGATGTTTCAATTCCAAATCAACGGAGGCACTATAGTTCATCAACATTCGCATAGTTATAACGATACTTGGTTGCTTCATTTCATATACCAGGCTAAATTCTACTACAATGGAAACAACTTCATGTGATCAATACGAGCTAAAAATAAAATTTAGCACGAATGTACAAACTCAGGTTTGAATACTGGATTTAGGAGGGCACAAAATAAACAAATGAGATCAGTTACAACAAAAATAGAGGGCAACAATACAGGTAGCGTGCATTGTAGCATTTAATAGACTTTCAACAATACTTGTCACGGAACGAACCAGTCAGTATTCTTTTGATTTTTCAGGTGTCTGTTTACTGAAATCCGTTCCTGGATTAGGGCGACGGTACAGGACACATTGTGTTTATTGCTCGGTTGGACGACATGACACGTGGTAAAATAGAAATACTTATTATCATTAATTCGCTCTAGCATGGATCATTTGCCGTTACTGCAGTTGGCACCTTTTAAAGGAAGCGTTTCCATTCATCTGCAATCACTGACCTTTTCGCTCAAGAACGAGTGACATTAACAACAACAACATTGACAGCTCCATGTGAAGCATACGTCTTCAACAAATACATGTCAGTTAGTGTTTGGCGAACACAAAATCGTATCTTGCAAGAATGTCAATTTTCCAGATTCCCTTTGAAAGGCAGCTGTTAATAACGCCCCATGTACAAATAGTAGGATACGTCATATTGTGTTAGAAATATTGCTCGAGTGGTGGGTACTTGTAGGTTCATTCCCCTGAATTAAAATTTATCCCTTGCAGTACCCCTTCTGCACCGCAGTAAAAACAGAAATAGGTCATTATTCATCATATTGCATGATATACAACATTAAAACACAACAAAAACCACAGAAGGAAAGTCGAAACAAAAGTTATTCAATGTTTTAAACAGAAACTACCAATTCAAATATCTAACATACCATATGTTGCATAATTTCACAACTGTTTTGGCGTCACTGCCCAGAAATTTTTTGTGAATGATGGGAAAGAACACCGAATGTCAAATCGGGTAAAAAAAAAAAAAGGTTTACTGCGGTGCAGCAGGGGTACTATTAGGGAAACATTTCATTCAAGTGAATAAACCGACAAGTACCAAGTGGTGTTCTGGATCGAGGGCTTTGTACATGCGTGAGACGAAAATAGGGGCACTAACACATTCAGAACATGCTGTAAGATGCGACATAGAACATGTCGCAAGACACGACCGAGAAAATGTCGTAAGATGACTAACAGGGCGGTCTAACCCCTCTGGGGCAGACAATTCTCCAACAAATTCAAAAAACCAACTGAGTCGGAGTGTGTCTCTTCTTGGTTTGAAGGAAAGCTGTGGATACAATACTTCGTTTGTCTAGATTCTAGATGAAAGCTTAAAACACTGATTCACCATAGCTATTTCAACACTGGGTTAGATAAAAAGGCGAATTTCGACGCAGAGGTCTCAACAATAGGAAAGGCGAGCTCTACGTTTTGGAAGCTGCAAGCAAACTCTGGCGCCGATAGGGCATCAGTGTGTCCATCAAAGTAAAGGTGTATCGTGCTGCAGTGTTAACCACTCTGCTGAATAGTAGTGGTACATGGGCAATTAAATAGCAGACGCACCAGACATCTAAATAGTTTTCAATGGAGCTGTCTGCGTAGGCTGCTTAGGATCAGATGGCAGGACAAGGTGCCTTACTCTAAAATTCTTAACAAGACTAACATGGTGAGCATCCATATGGTCCTGAAAAAAAGCCCAGTTAAGTTGGACAGGACTTGTTACTCGCATGTCCGATGAGCACATCCCCAAGCAGCTGTTAAACAGTGAACCCAGAAGTTACAAACGCTCGTAAAGGGAACGGACAAAAACGCTACTGACTCCTTAAATTATTCAGGACGGGAGGCCCCTACCAGGAGCCGATTTTACCTGTCTTTCAGGACGGGAGGACCCTGTCGGGGGCCGGTGATTTTAAGATGATATTTGTTATTATTTATATTTATTTTTTCTGCCTGAAAGACTTTTTAGATACTTAAGAAACGTTGGTTGATTCTTTAGTTTCGTTTTATATAAAAAATAGTAACATTAATCAGTTTTTATTGAAAAAGTATTTGCTAACTATTTAAGTAATTAAATTCTATTATCGATAGCGGATCTGCGCGCGGTAGATTTACTCTTTTTCTGCACAAAAAGCGCTTAGTCTCTTTGAAATTATTTCTTGAAATGAAAATGTACATTTCATTTAGCTTTTTGTGTTGATTTTTCTAGACAATCTGAATTATGCTGGGAGAGAGAGAAGTCAATTCTTTACAACAGGTGGGCGTTGTCGAATAAAATTAACATTGCAATTTTGTGGCCGGAGACAGTAAACATTCATTTTGTTTCGTTTTGCGCATGATAGACGTTTTTTTATATGACTTGGAAATAAAAGTAGATCGTTGTTTTTGGCTGTAAATAAACCGATGAAACCTTAAATTTGTGTAAAATATTTAGTATTACCCGTTTAAAGTGATAAAGTGGCCGTTTCCGAGTCAGGTAACAATAATTCTCAAAATTGCCATGTGCTAGACCATGTGTTAGGTCTACGTTAGATAATTTCGTAAATGAATGTCGTTTCGAAACAAGTGTCCCAAATAAGAACACGTGGATTAGCAGTCTATATTTGGTAACACTGGCATGTTCATTGTATTTTTTTTCCGCCCATTTTTATTTGGTGCTGCATGTTTCTTACTTCTTTACTATTTTAGAAATGGAAATGGATTTATTTTATTTATATTTTCTTATTGCTCATGCAATTCCCTTTCATTCCATATATGACACGACCACATACTATGATACTATAAACTGGCGTGTGCCGAGAAGTAGTGTTTGTATATTTACTTGTTTATCCAATCGAGTAATCTGGCGTGTGCCGAGAAAGTAGTATTTCTATATTTACTTGTTTATCCAATCGAGTAAACTGGCGTGTGCCGAGAAAGTAGTATTTGTATATTTACTTGTTTATCCAATCGAGTAAACTGGCATGTGTTGATACCCGATCACGATCACAACTCCGTTGCTGTAGAAAACAGGTAATATAGAAATTGAGACTATCATACGTTAAATGATGCAAGAAGCGACTAAGCAGGCTCGTGTGTGTGGCTAGCAACACCATATTGTGATATCTCTGCGGTCACAATCTCTTGCTATTTATTAACAGAAGTGAGTTTTAACATTTTATACATTTCAATAAATTGAAATGTATATTAAAGAGGTAAGGCGCTCGCCTCTCAAGAAACGTGTGGAATGACGAAACAGTTGGTGTACGGAACACATCATTTTCATATGACCAACGCGATGGTCTCAAGGTAGGTGAGCTAGGTGTTGGGAACAATTAGACAAAAATAAAGAAAATTCAAACCAATAATCAAGCTGTTTCCCCTAGAATTAGTAAACCGTTGGAAGTAAAATAGCAAAACAACACACACACAAAACAGCATAATACGGATAGCCTTCGGCTACTTGGCAGTAGATATCCACATGCCTGTTTGAACACTAGGATTGCAGTTAAATTTCTGTCAGGACTGGCATTCAGTTTGACCCCAGTGTTCCACACAGAGATAACATGAGACAATAGACTCAACAACACGTCTTCTGTAGAAACACTGTGACAGAGAAACCTTTCTCCTGTCTGCTAAAAATGCAATGTTATTTCCTTATCTTATAATCATCATCATTCTTATCATCAAAGCCATTTCTTCTTCCAGTGGAGAATGGATCACACAAATACGCACCAAGTCATCAAATGTTGAAGTACCCATAACTAGTGAAGCGTTTTATCGTTAACATGTTTACAGAACGGGGCAGCTGGCCACATGCACAACCCACAACCTTCATTAGTCGCTTCCTGCGATGTGACGAACAGGTTAAAGTGCTGCTATTCTTCATCCCCTTTCCGACCCCGGTAACACACGGACAGCTGATTCCGTATGGTTCGCACAAATTACACTTTCTTGTCTCAATTCCCGTTCTATAAAGCGCGTCGTGTTTAATTTCACAATCAACACAACACCACTATTTAATTAATATAAATCGATAGATGACTGCAATGAATCGATCAATTTATTTTTTTCTCGGTTATTTCATCACTTTGAAATACTCCAGACAGGATCGATTGGATCAATGAAGCGTAATCACTTTTAGGAAATGCTAAATCACTTCATATTGATAGCCTTCAGTGACGTACCTGGATCACTAAAATTCATTCCTCAAAGGAAATGTTTTTTAAACCATAGAAGATTCTGTTCTTTACAAATTGTTTATATACATGCACACACAAGAACTATGCACTAAAACGGTTTAGAATATGACTAGGAACAAAACAAGAATTAGGTGACCAAACGTGAATAGCGTGGAATGAATTGAGCAGTTTACGAAGGCACTATGATTGACACACTAAACAGAACACAATTGCACACAAGAAAAAAAAGGGTAGTTCAGCGAGGGGACTTCAAACGAAGCCTTAAATATATTATTTGGTACATTTGTTTTGAAAAAGTGAAACACGATTTTATCATTTTTCGACGTAGTCACCATTGCGTTTGATACAAGTCCCTCAGCGCCGCCTATAACGTGCATTAAGTCCTGACATTTAAAAAAAAATTAACTTGGTCGCGTGTGTAACCACTCATGCACCATCTGCCGGACATCTTCATCGGAGATGAGTCTTTCCTCCTTTTTTTAGTCGCCCAATGATGTGCACATTAATTGGGACTAGATCTGATGAATACGGCGGATGTGGTAGACACTGAAAGTGGAGGTTCTCGATGGTTGCAGTCGTTGTACGGATAGTGTGGGGTCGAGCATTGTGATGTTGCAAAAGGGCACCTTTACTCAGAAGTCCACGTCGTGTGGATTTGATTGCGGGTCGAAGATGATTCATGAGAAGGTTTGTAAACGTGGCACTGGTGACAGTGTTCCCCAAGGCATGCAGTGCTCTAAAATAACATCTCGTTCATCACAATTAGGTGAGTCAGTATAACCTCCCCTGCAGATTGCTGCGTGCGAAACTTCTTCTGTTTAGGTGAGGAGGGATGACAATTCTTGCTAGGAAACCATCACCTTCTGCTTCAAAACGTCGCAAAAATCCATAACGGGCATCAACGCGTCGTTGTTTTAATTCTGGTGTAAGCTGCCGTAGCACCCAGCCTGCATACACTCTATGGTCCAGCACCACATCATGAATGATGTGGTGTACACAACCTTGACTGATGTCAAGATGTGCGGCAATTTTATTCAGTCAATCGGCGGTTTTCTTCAACGACGAGGTCAATGTCTGCAATCAACTCTAGGGTCACTAATCGGTGTACCTGATTCGGTCGTGCACGATCACAGAACTCACGCAGTTTTGGAACTTTTTATTCCACTCAATACACCTACTGTGGTGAAAGGCATGCATCGCCGTACAGGACCTTCATTCGCCGAAGAATTTTACAACTTTCACTCTTCGCTGCTAATAAAAACACAAAACCGAAAAACAGAACGCTGCTCCTCTCTGGCACATGTCAATAGTGGGGCGGTCATCTTTTAACTGCAGTTTTGACGTAATTTTGTTCGTAAACGCCGTTATGGCACGTGCATGGCCCTCTTGGTATCCTTACCAACCATATTAACAAGTTGCAATTTAAAGACATGGTTTGTCTAATTAGTATCCAACTTTTAAGATTTTAATTTGAAGCCTTCTTGTAAAATAAGAGTAGCCGCAGACATGTTCCAACTTTTCGAACTATATAAAGAAGTTGACAAACAAAAACAACACACAACGAAACAAAGAACTAAGCTAAACGAAGGACCACTAGCTTGGCGAATAAATTGTGCCAAAATGTAGTTAATGGCGACATCATCAGACTGTTTTGTCCTGATGATGTAATTTCCGTCGTACTTGAATTACAGAGAGTAAGAAATGCGCTGGTCATCAACCTCACTGTCTCATCCCCAACTACCTTAGACCAGTGGCAAGACATACGTCAAGAGGACTGGAGATAACTATGCAGACACTTTGGTCCCATCTCCCTTGAGACCTGGGGTCGCTTGAAAACTTGGGAGGATTCTTGTTCTTCTTCATTGGTTCTCAAACTCCAGCTACCAAACCGTGAAAAGTGTCTCATTCCAGTCGTGTAGTTACGTCACATAGTTACCAGGGGACGATTAGAATGCCCATGCTCCCCGGTCTCCCCCGCTGGCGCTGGAGGGTGCATGGTGATGTCACAGTTCTCGTAATAAGCAAAGACCCATGAACAGTCGAGTAAGTGTTTATAATCTTCGCATGTATTGGTTCAGCTGCATTTCGTTGACATGATCTGAATCCGTACAAGGTGGATCAAAGTATGGTGATTCAGTTCTTGTCAGCCGAAGGATGTCGACATTCATCACAAAATGTAGGATTGCTATAGTGACAAATGTGTGTGCAAGACAACAGTGAAGGACTGTGCGCGAATGTTTAGTGATGGACGTGACATTACGAAAGATCTTTCGTCCGCAGGTCATTTGCGTATTGTGCCGAGAGTAAAAGGCATCGCTGAGATTGATGCAGCAAAACGGTTGGAGTTCGCTAGTGGAAGAATTAGCTATGTCGATTTGGACAGTTCAAATGGTTGTCTGGAAGAAACTGAAGTATCAGAAGGTGTGTTCACAATGGGTCCCACGTATGCTGACAGACCACCGAAAGGAGGAACGTACGCATGGTTGAATCACTTGCTGCATCACGAAACGGAGGGTGATACATTTCTGTTGCGCACAGTGGCAATCGATGAATCGTGGTACCACCACTTTGAGCCGCGCATAAGAACAGCGAGCATGCAATGGAAACATCCAGGATCACCAAAACAAAACTCTAAGTCACAAGTTTCCGCTGATAATGTTATGCTGACCACACTATATGACCATCAAGGGCTTTTGATAATAATAAATTCGCTTAGGCGTCTGAGGACCGTTTAGTCGATCGACCACATCTGTGACCCACTATTGCTTAGGGGTCTGAGGACCGTTCAGTCGATCGACCACATCTGTAACCCACTATTGCTTAGGGGTCTGAGGACCGTTCAGTCGATCGACCACATCTGTGACCCACTATTACTTAGGGGTCTGAGGATCGTTCAGTCGATCGACCACATCTGTGACCCACTATTGCTTAGGGGTCTGAGGACCGTTCAGTCGATCGACCACATCTGTGACCCACTATTGCTTACGGGTCTGAGGACCATTCAGTCGATCGACCACATCTGTGACCCACTATTGCTTAGGGGTCTGAGGACCGTTCAGTCGATCGACCATATCTGTGAACCACTTTTGCTTAGGGGTCTGAGGACCGTTCAGTCGATCGACCACGTCTGTGACCCACTATTGCTTAGGGGTCTGAATACCGTTCAGTCGATCGACCATATCTGTGACCAACTATTGCTTAGGGGTCTGAGGACCGTTCAGTCGATCGACCACATCTGTGACCAACTATTGCTTAGAGGTCTGAGGACCGTTCAGTCGATCGACCACATCTGTGACCAACTATTGCGGCGTGGAACCATGTCTCGTCCAGAGCGGAGGGAGAGGCTGCTATCTGCTGGAGCCATACTATGCCGGAACGGTACTTTAAGTGCCTTCAATCGGTTGGAGCAGGTCTTTTTGCGCTGAGTAACGAATTGTGAAGTATCTTGCGGGTCGGGGTTTATTGGTACGACATGACTGAGCAAAGAAACTCGGCGACGGTCCAGTGCTTTCGAGATTGGATGGAGGCCTGCTTTAGCTGAGACCTCCACGTTGTCGTTATAGTTATGCCATCGGCTGCCCAGGATACGCTACTGTTTGAGATTGTGGGCGGTTTCTAGTCTCGACATGTCATGTTTGAGTAATGTATAGGTTTCCCTTCCGAATGGTCTACCGGGGTCTTTGCGTATGACAAAGACAAGAATAGCACCTCTGCCTAAACAGAGAGCATGTCGTAAGAGGCGACTGTGTGGCATGGCATAACACCGGCCATGGTTAGGTGGTTTGTCTAGAGCAGCATAGATGGCACCTAACAGGCTGCGGGTCTACTTTGCTCTAGTAAGCTCCGTAAGCGCTTGTCCCAATGCAGCGGAGTATTAAGCTGCTCGAGCCTAGCTCGCTAAGCAGGAAACTCTTCTCCCGGCTGCATCCAGCTTATACCAGAGCTGTTATCTGCACAATGGCATCTGCCCCTGTAGAAGTACAGGTCGACTAAGAAGAACTAAGAACATGTGTCGGAGTCACAAAGCATGACCGAGACCACGTATGACTGGTGGATGCAGATTTTTGTTTCAAGTAAAATCTGACCTTACTCCCCACACGTCGGACGTCATGCATTGCAGATGCAGTTAGTCCGATCAGCATTGACATATCCGCACAATGATATTATGCTGACCAGATAGATGACTTCTTTGGTGCCCTCCGCCGTGCGGCATTGAGCTTCAATACCCATGTATGCTGTGTCGGAAATAAGGTTCTGAACTTTGGTTTTGGCACCGGATATAGACAGGCCTAGAAAGGACGTTTCGCTGTCTAGAATTTTTAGAGAACACTGCAGCGCAAAGTTGGCTTAGCTGAACTGTTGACGGACTTTAACGGGTCTGACATGAACATAAATGCCACCATTTAAAAGGACACGCTAGACTAGCTGCACATTCATTCATTCGTAGGCGTCTCAGTCTTTGCAGACCATGCGCGTGGCACCCTGTGAGTGCCTCTCAGGGCGCAAGCTTGGGCACTGAATATAGAAACCCTGGGTTGTCCAAACTGCAGGATCTCCGTCTCGGCCTCGCTGGTGTAATCAAAAGGATAGCAACGCATGACAATTTGGCACAAGCTCAGCTGCAGGAATGAGTTCGCAATTTTGAAACTAACAGCCTTACGTTCTACCACTCCAGATTTTATGTCTGGATTCACTCCCGTAGCCCTACCCTCTCCCGAAGTTTCCACAAGACAGTGGAGTTGTTGCCCGCAGATGCTAGTTACGCGAGACATCTGATGATACTGTCATCGTCCCAAGACTAGCCAGCACTCTCTGGTACTTTTGGGATTAAAATAAGAGTTCCCCCTCTCCTAAGCGAAATGTCTGAACAGGCTAACGAGCTTTGTCAACCCGGGTTTAGAGTCAGAGTTTACCTTCTCTTAGATTGGCTGCCAACCAAGGCTAATGAGCCCAATCTGCCCGCCCAGTTATACCACCGGGTACTCGGTCGCGTCCCTCAGCAGGCTCTGTAAGAAACAGGGGGCCCCTCATGAAGGTGCTGCTGGGGACACAATAATGTAGGAGAGGCCATTGGCATGGAAACTCCGGAACGGCAAGCCGAACAGTCAATCCAGCGGCGATCTCTACACCTGGATATTAGAGGCTATATCAAACGCTTCACTTTCCTTCAACGCGCGGAACGTCCAGCTCAGACCCCGCTACTCCCCAAGCTGCACATAGTCTTCAAGATTAAGCGACTCAACCTGCTTTTCTTGGTGTGATTCTGTTGCCCGACAATTCTCGTCCGCTTATCTCGAACATTGCGCAAGAAGCAATAGCGTGGACAAGCTGGAAAGTTCTGCTACACCCGGACTACAGTCCCGATCTATCACCATGTGACTTTCATTTGTTCGAAGATTAATAAAAGCTCTAAAGAGGCAACGATTCTACGGCGAAGCACACGTTATGGTAGCGGTGACAAAATGGTTCAATGATCAACCAAAGTCCGTTTTCGCTGACGACGTAGGCAGTCTTTCCAAGCAGTGGGGTGCATGCCTGAATGCCTACGGTATTCTAATGGCCGTTGTTATATGCTTGCTTTGTTGAATCCTGCCACACCTGCTGATGTACCGTTCAAACGTTTGTAATAGAGCCACTAGAAAGGATTTCATTTTATCACGTGACACGCACATTCATGTTGAAAAGTATAATCAGTTTTCCAGCGACAACACTGCATTGGGCGAAGAGAGTTAAAAGTAAATATGTATTTCTCGATCCTTTGTCTGTCCCTCCATCTTTGTCAATGTTAAACTGCTCTCTTTATCCACCATATACTATATATATATATATATATGTATGTATGTATTTATGTATCAATGTATGCACATGTGCGTATATTGTGTATATATACACACATGCACATTATTACTAGTTGCCCATCGCAAACGATGATGGCCACAACAGACAGTTTTGTCTTGAACGCGCTTTATTTGGATTATAGTGAAGCAGAAACTGCGCTTGTCATCGACCTCACTCTCTGATCCCGAGCTACCTTGAACCAGTGGCAAGGCATTAGTCAAGACGACTGAAGGCAACTCAGGATGCAGACACTCTGGTCCCACCTCCCGTCAGACCAGGGGTCAATTTAAAACTTGTAGGATTCGATAGTCCATCGCTTTGGGAGACGTATGCCTGACCTCTCGACCAAAGCACCTCACAGAAGACTGCAGAGGCTTTAGACAACCAGTGTTACATTCCAGTCGTGTAGCTTCGTCACAAGTAACCAGCGAACAATTGGGATGTTTATGCCCCATAGAAGTAACCAACGTGCAGTCATGCTAGTGCTGTAGGGGTCTGGGCTGATGGATCTGGGATTGTCCTTGGCCAGCTCTTTCCTGATCAGAGGGCCAGAACTGATCAGGGACGATGGTTTCACTAGTTTCGTCTGCTACATACGACTCCGTCTGCCTTCATCCTAGGAGGCATATACATACAATACAATTACACACACACACACACACATATATATATATATATATATATATATATATATATATATATATATAGAGAGAGAGAGATAGATAGAGAGAGAGAGAGAGAGAGAGGGAGAGAGAATCTAACCTGTATTATTGTTTTCACAAGATAATGTAAGTATTGTTGATCGTTGCTTGCAACAGTGGTTCTCAACATTTCTCAGGTTCCAGACCCCCTGAAACCAACGTGAAGCCTCCTACACTCCACTGTAACATGCGACTATAATACAAACCTACACACAAAAACCGAATGACAAATCTCAGTTTTGTTCGCTGTCCACCACATGATCATTTACGGACACACATGGATCCGTGAGCCATAGGTTTAAGAACCACTGGTTTATAGAAACAAGACATTTATTAAACATTCCGAAATCAAGATAGAATCTGAAGCCTACAAAAGTGATAACCTTCGTCTATAGCTAAGCACATTATTAAGCAAGTTTGTCTGTGGAGCTATACACTAACAGCTGTGACAAAGTGGCATATTCAGACATTGAATCTGCGGTAATTGTATGCGGTAACCATAGCAACCAAGAGCATGGCCAGGACGCGTTCAGCCACTAATCTAACGCAACCACGAGTACCTCAGTGACCAACACCAGCGAGGACCGAACAGTACTTGAATGTTTCAGGTCGATCGAGTGAACCAGTGTTATCAAATCTCTATAGACTAGTGCAACCTGCTCCTAGCAGCGGAATATGAATTCGAAATATTGATTTGGTTGCCATGACAATGTCAATGTTTACAGAGCCGACCCGCATTCATTTCTACACTTTTGAAAACACTTCAAAATGCGGAAAGTGTACATTCGTTTTATTTAAATATTGCATACGGTACCTCATCTGCAGTGGGCAGTCAACGTTCAAATACAGCATTACTCGGAACTGTCACGTGCAATGACATTTCTGTTTTATTTTTGTCAGACTGGAACCAAATTGATTCCATTATTTCTATCTATCTAGTTGACTCGGTCAGTTTTTGGTACGGTATATTTCTTTGTGAGATGAGAAAATGACAACTGACACCCCGATGCTTGTGTGTTGCAAGAGTTGTCTAATAGTTGGGCATTATCCTCCAGGGCAGAACACGAGTATGATAGAGACAAAATATGACCACTGCCGCACTGATATCATGATGTAAGCGGATAATGGCCTAACCACTCTACCCCCCCCCCCCCCCCCCCCGGGATAATAAAATCTGCGTCATAGACGGGAATCTCCATTACCACAATGCAATCAGAGTAGACATAAGATTATGCGTGATTGAGACGAAAATATGTTAACTGCCACACTGAAATCATGATTTAAGCAACTAACGGCAGTTAATCCCTGTAGAGTAGATAGGCAAGTGGATAGATGCCATTAGAGTCATTGTACGGGCTCACATTGACCGACGCAACGCACTTGGCGCAGGATAGACGACTGAAACTCGCCATTGCGCTCAACGGCACAGGTGGAAAGAAAACGAACTAACTAGAATAGAAGACAATGAGTGATAGAGACTAGAATAAGTTCATCACCACACTACAATCATGATGTAAATAATTAATAGCCTAACCCCTATAGAGTACAGTACGAGGCGTGTTCAAATGAAACCAGACCATACTGCAACAAGTAAACATACGTAAGATGCGTATGATGACGTCACTTCTGGTGTAAACAGCACACAACAAACATCAAGTTTGCAACATTTCATTATCCTCCAACTCATAGTATCCTCAGCAGACCGTTGAAAACATGGCGAGTGTGATACGGAATCCGTCCAGAGTTGATCAGCGAGCGGTGATTCTGTTTCTAACAGCTGAATGATGTCGAACAGTTGACATTCATCGCAGAATGCAAGCAGTGTATGGTGACAAAAGTGTGTGGAACACAACAGTGAAAAACTGGACAACGATGTTTAAAAAAGGATGTAAGTTAACGAAAGATCTTCAGAGACCAGGTCAGGCGCATATCGTTGCGTAAGATGAAGCCATCGCCAAAATGGTTGCAGCAATTCGGGTGGACCGTCACCGGAACTTACGTTCGCTAGCAGAGGAATTCGCTATGTTCACAATGGATACCAATACTTCAATTTCTTGCTAACCGCCATTTGAACTGTCCTTAGCGACACAACGAATTTCTCAGCTAGCAAACGTAAACTCTAACTCGGAGGATAATGAATTTTTTTCAAACTTGACGGTTGGTATGTGCTGTTTACACCAAAAGTGAAGTCATCACGCGCATAGTACGTATGTTCACTTGTTGTAGTTTGGTCCGGTTTCATTTGAACACAACTCGTAGATGTCCAAGTGTGATAGAGAGGAGATATGGCTTCAGCCACACTAAAACCATGATGTAAGTAACTAACGGCATGTTCCCTCTAGAGTAGATAGAAGACTATGAGGGATTTAGACGAGCATATGTCCACTGTCACACTGAAATATGTGACATAGTTTGCAGCGAGGCTGCGATATCCGCCCTTTCGGCTCGACACATCCTTTTTTTAGTACCAGGTTTGCCTTCCCACTGCGATCCCTATCACTTACTTAAGCTACACTACTGATTAGTGCAGCCTGTTTCCAGGGCTGTTACTTAGAGGTAGAATAAGGTCTTGGTCAGCTATGGTTCGCTGACCAATATGCAAGCAGCTAGCTATAATTCGCTGGCTGCTGCCAGCTTATGCACTGCTGCATCTTGGTCCTAATGAGTGTAATTGAGATAATAGTATGTCCACGGCCATAACGAAAAATGTCGTATATAGTAACTAAAACTACAGCCTAATCCCCCTACTGAGTAAGTATTATGTTCTTTACAGAACGTCGCTTCTACAACTGCCAACCTATTTGACTATTGTAAGTTTCTTGGCAGGCGTGCAGTACGTTAGATTGCCATTACTTTCCGTACGTGGTGAGCCGAACGTATCCAGATAAAAACAAAACTAATTTCTGCCAAATTCGACACGACGGGATTCATACTAGGTGCGTCTGGATTGTGAAACCGAGCGAATTTTCCCACTAGGTCATGCTGCCTCCCTAGAGTAGAATATAATGATTGTGGCTGAGATGAGAAGATGTCTACTACCCCACTGAAATAATAAGGAGGCCGAAGTGGTCAAGCCGTTTGCCTAGTGTTAAGACGGTCGGGGTTCGAATTCGAGCTGCGACGGTCGGTTCATGATGCCAATTTTCCCGGAGATCCCTGGGTTCATCGCTGGAGCTACGGAGTTCGTGTTTTGTGCTATGCTCTCTCTAGGCGGGGATACCGTTCTGTTGAGAGACACTGAGCCATATTGGGAAACCCGATGCGATCAATTCGAGTCCTTGCCTTTAACTGAAAGTTAAACTCATTTATAATGTAAGCAACTAACTGCTTAATATCCCTCTCATCATCATTGGAGTCTCAGCCTCTGTAGGCCATGAGCGTGGCGCCCTGTAGGCCATGAGCGTGGCGCCCTGTAGGCTTTGCCCAGCTGTCTCCTGAATTTCGTCACTGTCTGCTATGGCTGCAAATTCCGATCCGTGAGCGATAGTCTCTGCCACAGATCGTACAACCATGCCGAGGAGGCTCGCTTGCCTGGGTGTCCCTTGATCTCTTCAGTCCTGCTCTTTTATGTACAGCCAGAAGACCTCTACGAGCGTCGGCAGGCACTATGCCCCTTCCAATTGACAGTATCCAAACAGCTCAATCCGGAGCAATTTCCCCCAGCTCTCGGATGGAATGTCGCGTGACTTCATGTCCCTCTTGCATAGGTCCTTGAATCGACGTGTGGGACGGCCGATTGTTCTAGCTCCAATGGCCAGCTGTCCATAGAGGATATCCTTTGGCTGCCTCCCATATTCCATGCCGCATACATGACCCAACCATCTAGAGTAAAAGTTAAAGCTGGGTTCCATGGCAACAATTGCCGTCGGGGATGAAGATAAAATCTTCATGGACTAAACCGCAGCCTATGTGAGGTAGGGTGGCCAGTTCCCTTCCTTGCTGTTTAAACCTTCCCTATCTCATACGTCTGGTACCCATTCACAGCTAGGTCGAATAGAGGAGTGGTCGTACCAGGAACGAACAACGCCCGGATTTTGTTATGTCCGTACGTGGTTTCGAACCCTGGCGCAGTGTAACACCAATTAAAAAAATTTTAGCTTTCCTTCACTCGTTTCATTTTGATCTATATCCCAGATCCTCGTCCAACACTCTGTCTTCCGTCATTACTTTCATTTTGATCTATATCCCAGATCCTCGTCCAACACTCTGTCTTCCGTCATTACTTTCATTTTGATCTATATCCCAGATCCTCGTCCAACACTCTGCCTTCCTTCAACTTTTCAGTGTAACCTTTATCTCAAGTCCTCAAACACAATTCTCTCCCTTCACACCTTAATCAAATGCTCATCAAACAAACTGATTCTGATCTTTATCTCAAACTTTCTTCCTTCATTCTTTAAATTCGGATATTAACCAAAGGTCCTCAATCCTTCTGTCGTATATCTGATCTCTATTTCAGATCTACAAATCATGATACTAGTACCTTGTCTTGATTTCAGATCTCAGGTCAGGTCATCCCGTAACCGGTGAGGTCGTTGGGGCACACATGAAGAGATCCTCACAATACCACGCCACCCCTCTCTGTCAGAAGCCGCTGCCTGTGACTCTTCTGCTCAGAGACTGGTTCATTCTTTTATGTTGTCCTCCCATCTCTTTTTGGGCCGGCCTCTTCGTCGTCTGCCATGCACCTTTCCATGGGGGATTGTGTTTGCAAGACATTTGATCTCGATGTGTGACCGTACCAAGTGAGTTTCCTTCTTTTGACAGTTTCCAAGAGGTTTTCGAAAGGCCCTATTGCTGTTGTAATTCTATCTCGTATTTCCTCATTTGTAACTCGATCTTTGTACGTGACGTTTAAAAGTTTTCGGAAACATCTAATCTCCAAGGCCTGTATCCTTCGTTGAAAGTCAGCTGTAACTGTCCATGTCTCACACGCATAGAGAGATATTGACATGACCAGTGTACGCATTAATCTGATTTTCATGCATAGTGCTAACCGTTTATCTTGCCAGATTTTGTTAAGCCGTGCAAAGCGCCGCTATTGTCTGTGCTATTCTGGACAACACCTCACATTTTGATCCTTCATCACTGACACTCGACCCAAGATATTCAAAACGGTCAACCATTTCGAGTTCCTGACCGTTAGCTTTTATCCCCCTGTTGAAGCCCGTGGCGTTGTTGGTAATTAATTTTGTCCTTCCATCGTTTATCTCCATACCATAGTCAAGAGCTGTTTCATCGAGCCTTCTGAACCATTCCTAGAGTTCTGCTTCTGAACCCGCTAACTCGTCGATATCCTCTGCAAAACGAAGGTTGGTAATCGTTCTGCCCCCCAATCTTGACAGTACCAACGTGACCTCCAAGTGCCTCACTCATAATTCCGTCAAGGAATATATTGAAAAGAGTTGGAGAGAGTGTACACCCCTGTCTCACACCAACTGATGTGCGAAACCAGTCCCCTCGCCTCCCATTCACAAGAACTGCGCTAGACGCCTTGTCATACAGGTGTTCAAGGACCGTCATAATAGTTCCGTTGATATTAAACATCCTCATGGTTGCCCAAAGCGCTTTTTGCCATACCCTATCAAACGCCTTCTTAAAATGCACAAACACATGATACAGTGTTTGCTGCTGTTCTAGATATTTCTCGCTTAGCAGCAGTAAATTAAATATCTGTTCTGTAGTGCTTCTTCCCTGTCTGAACCCTGCTTGCTCCTCGGCGATAATGTTCTCTGCTTGGGGTTTCAATCGGTCGAGGATTAATCTAAGCATGACCTTGCTAGGGTGGCTGATGAGGCTTATTGTTCTGTAATATTGGCACAGCTTTAGGTTTCCAGACTTATGTAACGGTATACTAATTGATTTCGTCCATAAGTCCGGCCAGTTTCCTGTCGCCCATATTTTGTTGCAGATGTGTGTCAGGCCTTCCACCACTACCTCTCCACCTGCTTGTAAGAGATCTGCTGGTATTTTGTCCACGCCGGCCGCCTTCCCTCTTCTCAATGTCTTTTCCGCTGCAATTACTTCTTCCTTCGTTATCAGTTGGTTATTCTCTATATTTGTGGTGTTGGGGGGGATTGTTTTCACAGGTTCGTTTCGCCCTTCATAGTTACATAGCTCGGAACAGTACTCTGTCCGTCGTGCCAGTACATCATTTTCCTCAATAATGTTCCTCAGATCAACAAATCATGATACTAGTACCTTTTGTCTACATTTCAGATCAACAAATCATGAAACTAATACCTTCTGTCTACATTTCAGATCTACAAATCCTGATACTAGTACCTTTTGTCTACATTTCAGATCAACAAATCATGATACTAGCACCTTTTGTCTACATTTCAGATCAACAAATCATGATACTAGTACACCTTCTGTCTACATTTCAGATCTACAAATCCTGACACTAGTACCTTTTGTCTACATTTCAGATCTAGAAATCATGATATTAGTACCTTCTGTCTACATTTCAGATCTACAAATCATGATACTAGTACCTTCTGTCTACATTTCAGATCTACAAATCATGATACTAGTACCTTCTGTCTACATTTCAGATCTACAAATCATAATCTTTGAAACAACACCTGAAAGATCTTCAGTGACATCCATGAGTGTTCCCTGTTCATGATTTACTTCTGTGTTAACTTAACATCTTAATATTGGTTAAGAACACTCTGCAGGGTCTGTATGTCACCAGTTTATTTTACAAATCATTGATCTAAAAACTATGCACATCCTTAATTTACCCTGCCTCTACTATGTCCTGTAGCAATGCATTGAATGCATTCACAACTCTCTAACTAAAAACATATTTCCTAATATCTAATCTGGACCTTTCTTTAATTCTGTGCTTTCTTGTTCTTGTAGATGGTTGTATTTAAAAAAATAACTTGTAACTTGTTATAGTCTAATTTATCCATTCCTTTGATTATCTTATAAACCTGTATTGTCACTTAAAATTCTGATCTTTTCTAGACAATGTAGACCAGCTTTTCTGAGTCTTTCCTCATAACTGTAATTCTGGAATCCCACTATCAGTTTTGTCGCTCTTCTTTGTATCCTTTCCAGCATGTTAATGTCCCCTCTATTCCCTTGTTATAATAGTTTCGCCTCTGTTTAGCAACAGACTATTCTTTTGAGATTTACAGGACACACTAAGAGAATTAAACCTAACAATATGACCATATTCGTGCTTGAATGAAAGCCACACAGTTACAGATGTGTGAGGATGGTCACACAAAAATAATCAAACAGCAGAATATAAAGTCAATGTAATCTGGGAGTCACAGGAACAGCTCAAGATAACTAAAAAAATGTGTTTTATGTCAAGTGGTACTTGGAAATGGGGCAAACACAACAGATCTAGAGCAACAAACCTGGATACAAACTTCTGGAGAAAGGACCGAAGATACCGCAGTGAATGAGCTGACAGCAGCCAATGACTCATAGCATGCATCAGGGTCAGTGACCAATAACTGGCCAAGACCCTATTCCGCCTACATATGGCGGCCCTGGATACAGACTGCAACTATGCAGCCTGGCTAAAAGATTAGTCTTGCTGTAAATAACAACACAACATCACAAACGTTCTTTTCACGACGAATGCAGAAAAAGAAATCTTGGAGCTGTACAAACTAGGATTGCTTTGATAAGCAAATCGGCCGATTATCAATTTAGTTTAGTTTTTCTAAACTAAACTAAACTGATAATTGGCCAATTTGCTTATCAATTTGTCTTGTCTTATTGGCCGATACTGGTAATCGGCCGCCATTTATTTATAATGGTATTATGTGTATAAAATGAAAAGAATTGAAGATTATCTATTATAATATTTCATAATTTATCACAATTATGGAGCTACTATTGATAATAAGTCAAATGTGGTATAAATAATACAACATTAAATATTAAAATAAGGCAAGACTGCGGCGGCACTGTTTATTAAAATAAAGTGTTAAAAAAATAAATAGGTATGGTCAGATTCTTCCCCTAAGACGAAAACACAAACAACATGTACGTTACGACCAATAGGCCTTAATCAGGGACAACAAACAGCAACAAAACTGAACTAGCAAATCATTCAAAGACAAATATTGAAAATGATACAGACACAAAGATTGATTTGGCTAGGACGCAATGTGACATGAAAGTCTTCTACAGAATATAACCAGAGAATACAATTTAGGAAAAAAGGAAAAGACCTGTCTTTACGTCTCAAGAATGCAGAGAAAAAGTACTAACATTTGCTGAAATGAAGAGAGCTGCAGATAATAAGGCCCAATGGATAGACATACTCAGATAACTTTATCACCAGTCTCAGGACTGATCAACCAAAAGATAGGGTAAAATGGAGAGACATGCTGAAACAATCTTACAACCAGTCTTAGGACTGATCAACTAAAGGAAGGATGGGGTCAAATGGAGAGACGTTCTCAGAAAACTTTACCACGAGTCTTAGGCAAGGCAAAGCCGCCGTTCATCGTAGACGATGGCATAATTAATTTTGCTAGCGCTATTTTTAGTAAGGATTAACTGCGCTACTTTTTATCCTCACTCTCTCGTCTCATGCCGCCCGACCCCAGTGGCAAGTCAAGGACAAGACGACTAGGGGGCGACTATGAGATGCAGGGGACTCCGCATCAAGCACCCGTGAAAAAGACGACAGAGTCCGGAGTCGAACCCACATCACCTGAACAGTAAAAGGACTGATCAACTAAATGATGGTGTCAAATGGAGAGACAAGCCCAGACGACCTTACAACTAGTCTCAGGGCTGGTCAATCAAATGATGATAAGTAACCCATTACTCAGAATTTTAAAATACAAAATGATTGTTTAATATTAATAATTAAATTTGAAGCAAACACACATACTTCATGTCAATTAAATTCAAATACGGATTATTTGTTTAAACTAGGACTTTATTATTTATTGAAACCACAGTGCAAATAACTGAGCTCATACTTCCCTAAATAAGGCCAACCAAATGTGGCGATAGACTTATTACTCTACCATATGATGTGGTAGGAACAAGAGAAAGAAACACTTTATTGAAAAAAAAAGTCAGTTTTGTTTTTATTAGAAAAGACCACAAGGAAGGGGTTAGGGAATGCAGATATTAAAAAGAATGTAAAATCAAGGGGGGAAAAAGATAATTCTAGACATTCAGATTACTTGCATGCAGTTCACTTTCAGTTGTCATGGTAATTGATAACATCTTAAAAACTAGTCTAAACTGATAAAAACCTAATGGTTCTTATTATGTTATTGTTGTTAATGCCACATAACCGCATATGTTGTTAGATTCCCTTGATGACACTCTTTGGTGTTGCGTTGCAGTCGTTCTCCTCACATCGTGAGGTGTACTTCAGAAGGAGGACCAGGATCCTCCTGGCTGTAGTGCAGTGTGAGTACAGTAAGCTCACCACTATGGCGATCACAGTGCCTATCTCTACTTCATTAGCTAGACTGCCATGAAACAGCCTCTTTCCAGGGAGAACCTCTTGGAAGTGAGGTTAAGATCAGTTTGTTTCTCTTGACCCTGACTAACAGTCTGATCATTTTGTTTTGCCCGACCATATGTTAGTCTCGTCAACCATTGTTTTTAGTCAGCTAAATTGATTCACAGGCAAAGTGCAAATTAGATCCATTGTTAGCATAAGCAATAGTTTTAGCAGCCCAGTCATTTACTAATTATAAATCTTATAGAGATTTAATTATATTTGCAGCCCAATGCAACATGAATATAATATTACAAATGAATTTTATTGTTGCTTTTGGTAATGAAAAATTAAATTATCTCCATTATTAAATTTTTCATTTAGGGGACGGCGTGGCCTAGTGGTTAAGTGGCACGGCTCACAATCCAAAGGTGCTGGGTTCGATCCCCATCACAGCACTGGCCGTTACCCCGTGGAAGCAAACCCTTAGAAAATGCAGCAGGAAGCAGACCCTTACATAAAATGCGTTCTGAAGTCGGATGCATTGGGCTGACAGGCGCAAAATAAAAAAGAACAATGCAAAGCACACCGCCTTGGGGAATAGAGAAAATAAGGTGAACACAAAAAAAAAATATTAAAAAATTAATTTACTTAAAACTTGACTTCGTAATACTGGTTTAGAAGGCTCTATGGAGTCTGTATACATACATTTTATTCAACTCCACCTAAACTAAAAATAACTGTGTGCATACAATCTTTTTATAAATGCATTAACTTACCCTACCTCCACTGTATCCAGTGGCAATGCATTACAAGCATTCACCACTCTCTGACTAAAAAAAATGTTTTCTAATATCTAATACCTGTCTTTAAATAATTTGAAGCTGTTACATATAGTTCATGTAGCCGGTTGTACTTTAAATTTTGGTATAGTGTAATTTATCCTTTCCTTTGATTATCTTATAAACTTGTATTAGATCACCTTGAATTCTTCTTTGTTCTAGACAATTTTTCTAGTCCAATTTTTCTGAGTCTTCCTCATAACTATAGTTTTGAAATCCCACTATCAGTTTAGTAGCTCTTTTAAAAAAATCTTTTCTAGCGTGTTTATTTCCACTCTATGATAAGGACTACACACCTGAACATAGTACTCCAGTTTAGGTATCACTACAGCTTTATACAGTTAGATTAGCACTTCCTTTCTCTTATGTGTAATGTTTCTTTTTATTAATCACAGCATTGCATTACTCTTTTTCACTGCCACTTTGATGTGCTCATGCACCTTACCTGTATAATCTATTATAACACCTAGGTTCTTTTCTTTTCCTATCTTCCTAATATTTTCTCTCAGATCATGTAAATATATTCCTTATTGGATCTTCCCATGTGGATGACTGTACATTTTTCTACATTAAACTCCATCTGCTAGCTCTCAGTCCATTTTTTTGTGTTATCTAATTTCAAACTCAATAGATCCACCTCTGCCTGAGATAAGACCCTACCACATAGTTTTGTATCATCCTAAGATGTTTCCATCATTCGCAAATTTTTTCAATCGTGGACCCGATATCATTGTCAAAATCACTAATACATATGAAGAACAAAATTGGTCCCAACACCGATCCCAGTGGCACTCCACTATTTCCTCAGACCACTTAGAGTACTCCTTATATTTATGGTCTCTCTCTGCCTTCGTACCACTAACCAATTTTATATCCAACTGGCAACTCCTACACCTATACCATGTGACTGCAACTTCTGAAACAATCTTTGATGAGTACTCTATCAAAAGTCTTTGCAAAATGCTAACAAATAAAATCCACTGGCTCTCCATCATCTAACATTTTGGTAACCTCCACCATGAATTCCATCAGATTTATTAAGCACAATCTCCCCTTAGTAAATCCATGCTGACTCTTCCTGATGAGATAAACTTGTCTAAGTACAGTACTATGTTGTCTTTGATAATTGACTAACATTTTGCAGAGTATGTTCATCAAACTCACTGGTCTATAATTGGCTGGGTCTGATTTCTTGTCTTTTTTTAACAAAGGGATCACACCTGCACTACCTGCAGCTTTTCTATCCCTTGGAACAATCCCCTTCTCAAGAGCGTGATATTAAAATAGTCAATGGTTCTATTCATAGGTTTATAATTTCAAACATTTATTCACTTTAAACCTCTCCAATTGTTTAAAAACCATTTTCTCCATAATGCAGAATGATTGTAATCCCTCTGTGTCCTTGTCCCTTCGCAAAATTTAAATATTTAAGGGCTCTGCGATCTTGGAGCATTTTTCTTTCATAAAGACTGAAGATTTCGTCAAGATTTACGTTCATCAACATATTCAACAATTGTTATACACTCTTATACAATGCAAGTAAGTAATCGCACATATAAGAGTTATAGTTAGTAACTGAATAAGTCTACGTACTTACTATAATACATAATTATATGATAATATAAATATTATTAAATATACAAAAACTGATGGCGTGATGCACTCACTCTGTTCTTTTCTTACTGTGACGATGCTGCAAGTCTTTGACACTCAGTTTGTTACTTCTACTCATCAATATGTTTCTACTAATTATCATAGGAAGGTTATTATTATCACGAAGACGACATAAAGGATAGATTTACCACCCACGAACTGCAGACATAACTCATAATCATTGTGCCATATCGAGACTTTTTCCCCTCTTCCAAAAATCGAAAGTAAAATTACCAGACTTTCAACAGTTTCAAACTAAAACAAATTACAGCTCCTTTGTTGTTCATGCCATTCCTAAACAAACATACATGTGTGTTCTAATAAAGAAGAAAACAAAACATAGAGTATTAAAAAATACCTTTAACGAATATTAATTTATCAGAACAGGCAATCCATTCTAAATAAATATTATCGAAATCCAAATTTGGTTGCAAGCCAATATTCCAAAATGGTAAAATATGATTAGTAAAACAAAGTGAAACGAAAGTAAACATGCCACGCCTTTTTCATGAATTATCTTTTATACTGCAGTCCATAATTAGTTAGCCTGGTAGGCGGGGGCTTCTTGTCGTGATCTTACTTATAGGCACAACGCAATAAGTCATGTGACGGTTAGAACCAGTTCTTTTCTGTGCCTCAATAATTATCCAGACAAGGTTACACGCTGAATCAGTGGTTCCCAAACTTTTTCGGTTCACGCACTCTTACTCTTCTTAGTGCACCAGAAATTTGTCCACGGCACTCCAATTCGGAAAATAAATCTACTTGATAGTTACAGTGCGCAGTTGACGAAAATATAGGAATATTTCTCGGCATCTCTGTTGCAGTGCGCAGTTGTTGAAAATATTGGAATGTTTGCACCCTGTAAACCAGCCACGGCACTCCAGTGTACTGAGGTACACAGTTAAGAACTACTGGGCTAAACAATAAAAACAAACGTAAATCTAGGGGGGGGGGGGGGGACCCCAAAACAACGAGCAAAAAAGAAAATATGCAAAGGAAAATTAAATAAACACAATAAGCAAATAAGACGGCGCTCTCTGAGTCACAATTAAAGAGACACTTCAAGCTCTAGAACTAAGCAAACATGATACTACAAAGCCTGCCAAATTTAGTCCAGCCTGGTACCAGCTTTAAGATAAAAACTTTGACAACTAAAAACAACAAATAATAAAAAGTCGTCAGACAGCATGATGAAGTGTTAAAGACTTGATGTACTAGATCTCACTTCCTTCTTTTAGACCAAGCGACAAATTCCTCCCTTGATGCCTTTCCTCCTAAATAGAAAGGTAAGTACTGCTTTTTCAGCTCCGAAGATTGGAACGTGTTGAAATGAGACTGAACCCATTACCATTATAACGACAAGCTAGCGCTCTAATTGCCATGCTGTTCCGACAAAAGATATACAATTCTCTGTATGTCCCGTGACACACGAGGTTTCCACAAAGACTTCCCATGCCTTTATGTCTTGAGTAACCTTTAAAAAGGTAATTGAACACCTGCATGGCAAGGCGTCCAGCGCAGTTCTTGTGAATGGGAGGCAAGGGGACTGGTTTTGCACATCAGTTTGTGTGAGACAGGAGTGTAAACTCTCTCCAACTCTTTTCAATATATTTCTTGAGGGAATTATGAGTGAGGCACTTGGAGGTTACGTTGGTACTGTCAAGATAGGGGGCCGAAAGATCACCAACCTTCGTTTTGCAGATGATATCGACGGGTTGGCGGGTTCATAAGCAGAACTCCAGGAATAGGTCAGAAGACTCGATGAAACAGCTCTTGACTATGGTATGGAGATAAACGCTTGAAAGACAAAATTAATGACCAACAACGCCAACGGCTTCAACAGCAGGATAAAAGCTAACGGTCAGGAACTCGAAGTGGTTGACCGTTTTAAATATCTAGGGTCGATTGTCAGTGATGAAGGATCAAAATGTGAGGTGTTAGCCAGAATAGCAATGACAATAGCGGCGCTTGCACGGCTTAACAAAATCTGGCAAGATAAACGGTTAGTACTATGCACGAAAATCAGATTCATACATTCACTGGTCCTGTCAATATGCCTCTATGCTTGTGAGACATGGACAGTTACAGCTGACCTTCAACGAAGGATACTTGCCTAGGAGATGATATGTTTCCGAGAACTTTTAAACATCACGTACAAAGATCGAGTTACAAATGAGGAAACACGATATATAATTTCAACAGCGATAGGGCCATTTGAAGACCTCTTGGCAACTGTCAAAAGAAGGAAACTCGCTTGGTACGGTCACATATCGAGATCAAATGGTCTTGCAAATACAATCCTCCACGGAAAGGCGCATGGCAGACGACGAAGAGGCCGTCCCAAAACTAGATGGGAGGACAACATAAAAGAATGGACCAATCTCCGACCAGAAGAGTCACAGGCAGCGGCCGCTGACAGAAGAGGGTGGCGTGGCGTTGTGAGGATATATTCATGTGTGCCTCAACGACCTCATCGGTTGCGGGATGACCTGATCTGACCTGACCTGAACCTTTCGTACAGTATCCCATTTGAGAGATGGGCAGCACAGCTCATCCTCCATTGCGCATCTCCAAGTTGTTCTTTGTCTACCTTTCTTTCTTTTACCCCCAGGTGTTCACATAAATGGTGCTTTTGCGCGAATGTCCGAATTCATTCTCTTGACATGTCCCAGATATTTTTCTCTTCTCTCTATTATAATATTATCTCAATCTTCTTAGTTGGTATCCTATAAGCGTTTTTTATTTGATATTTTGTTAAGCCACTACACTCTAAAAACTTATAGACCTAGAATCGAATCCTTCGAGTCAAAATGTTACAGAAAGATCTTCAGAATACCCTGGACAGAGAAAAAAAAATGCAGACGTTCGGCAAGAGTTGAGCATAGAAGAGAACTGGTTTATCAATTCCATTTTGGCTAGAAAATGCAAGTACTTTGGTCACGTCAAGAGATACAATGGTCTTGAGAGAACGGTGATGGAAGGTATGGTGCCAGGCAAAAGAGGGAGGGGTAGACCCAGAAGACGATGGCACCAAGATATCCAGGAATGCCTGAGTATGACTGTGGCGGAGGCTGGCATTTTAGCAAGGGAACGAGTTTCTTTCAGACAGACTGTGATGGGAGCGACGTTCTACATAGGACATGCTTTATGATGATGACTACACTCAAATAATTCTGCGAAGACATGCATGGGGAAAGTATTTTAATCCCTAGGTATCCCTCTTTGTCATCCTCCAGCATTCCGAACCATATAGAAGTAAGACACGGTAAGGCACTACTATTATGTAGCCTACGATTTCGTTTTCTATTCATGGTTTTTTTTAAAATACTGGAGATCAAAATTGGTTTCATCATGGCAAAGACAGGACTGGCATAGTTTAGGCAGATTTGATGTCCTCTTCCGTCCTTCCTTGGAGTGATACCACACTTTCGAAATAAGTTCACGGTTTTATGTTCTCCAGAGAAAAGATATACCCACACAAAAAAAGTGATGAAAATGCAAAAACATAATATGATATCGTCATTATCCAACAAGTTTGAAGTTAGAATGGTTGAATGGGCCGTTTCATCGCAGTAAAATGTTACCCCCCCCCCCCCTCTCTCATCCCCCTCGCTGTCCAACGCAGCGACATATTGAGAAGAGCCAAATATTGCCTTCATCATTCAGACTTGGTCAGAGTATTGTGACTGACCCTGACGCGACGTCCTGGTCAGTATGTTGTGTGTTACTGGACTAGTGTCTCAGTTCTCCACCTGGAGTACTAGAAATATTTATGAAACATTAAAATGTTGACATCCTGGGACATGCTGAATCATTTACAAGGATAAATTAGTGGAATATTATTGATAAGTTTATAATTTTGTTTGTTTGTTTCAAACGTTTTCCTTTCCTCTTTTAAAGATACACTCCTTTCAAATTCCGACAGGGTTTTTTGATTATATCTTAACACATAAGCCTTTTAAATTTTCTGACAGGAAATTTACCTTCAAATTTATTGTGTATTTCATGTATTGTGGTAGAAGATTGCCTTTTTATATTTTTTCTTTTCTTTATGTGTTGGGAGCCGCGTAGCCCAGTGGTTAGTGCTCTGGTTTCGCATCTGAGTGGTTCTGGGTTCATTCCCCAGTTGAAACGGTAATGTTTTTCCAGACCGCAATGGCACCCGGGTCGACCCAGCCTTAAATGGTTACCGGTTCAGTCCGGGAAGTAAAAGCGGCGAGGGAGAGGAGATGGCTACCGCCCTCATATATCTGAGCCTTTGAAATGTGAGATCGCTAACACCTCACACCCCTACGACAGTAATGCTGTGAGTTACTTTACTACATTCAGACTACTACTGAGCAGACGACAATAGAGATGGTCGTTGGTCTTCCTGCGAGAAGTCATAGCCATATACGGACGATAAAGGCAGGATACACAATTTGGACGCCCACTGTGGCCTTGAACAGTTAGTGTTGTTAAGTTTTTGTCTCCTTGCGGCCAGGCAGTTATTGGTTTGTTAGTGTATTGCTCATTTTGACGAGTCTTTGGTTCAAGAAAGGAAGCAAGAGCATAATACCAACTTGCACAGCACACAGCGTCCATTGTCAATAATCTTTGATACGCTACCTGGTTAACCTGACCATGACCTTGACACTTTATTTGAAGTCCAGCTAATGGTTACACGTACAGCGCTTTGATCAAATGAGGTCAGTTTGTTGATGTTTTGTTTTGTTAACGCATTCACCTTCTTTTTGACAGAAGGTATGCCTCTTTTAACTACATACATATTTTTGTTCGTTCTCAAACTTCCCCTGTGTCTGTTTCTAAGAATCGAAGTCACTGCACTCGGGCATATTCATAGGTGCTCAGTCTCTCTCAGCAAACAACTTACCCTACGAAGCCCCGAATAGTGCTTTGCAGATAGCAGGATGTAGTTCGGAGAACGGGATGTGTTGTGTCGAAGTATACAGCTTGACTGCGATATTTACACCTTTAGGTCCAACGCATCTGACTTAAGCATGGCATTTTTGGGTACTGAATTAACAATCCATCTTCGATCCTTTCTCCTTAGCCAATCTGTCCTGTTGCAGCTTATTATCCAGGATCATTACGTGGAGGTGTAGAATGGTCTTGGCAGATCTAGATCGCTGGTGCTGATGCTAGCAGTCAGCTTTGTATCTCTGACCGCTATAGCTCATGCACTGCTCAGCATCTTTGTTCCCGTATACGTAATTCAGCGGATACCGAAGACGAGTTGATTCATTTTGCTCTCTAGCTGATTCAGGATGTGGGACAAGCGAACCAAATTATCTGAAAAGTCTAGAAACCCAAGTTGTTTCGACAACTAATGTCATTTCCGTTGGATTAAGTGGTATGTCTCAAAAGATAGCCAACAGAAAAAGAAACCGAGATAAGAGACACTTCTGTCGCACACGTCTTAATCCTGAGTGGCTTGGAAAACTGACCGCCACGAGGAACCCTACAGTGCCTATATGTATGGTGTGTTTGTAATATTAATAATGATGAACTTCAGGAGCCCCTCATAATGCTAGAGAAACTTCCAAAGTAACTAAATTATCTGTTGAAACTGTCTGAACTATTAAACCAGTCATTTTTAATTTGTGTTGCGATCTGTTGGATGTTCTCGCTCGCTTGCACCGAATAGTTCCACTTGGAACGCTTGCACCGAATAGTTCCACTTGGAACGCTTGCATCCCCACAGGAAGACCGAAACTTCATCGTAGATGCTCAGAGAAAGCGTGGCCCACCGAAAGAGCAGAGGTCACGACGATTCCACCACCGACTCCTCACATGCCGAGCCAAGATTGATCTCTATAGCCCCATGCTGTCGTAACTTCGTTGCGATGGCAACTACTATATATATATATGAGGCGTATTAAAATGAAACCATACCAAACTGCAGCAAGTTAACATAAGTACGATGCGCATGATGACGCCACTTCTGGAGTAAACAGCAGATACCAACTGTCAAGTTTGTAAAATTTAATTGTCCTCCGACTCTTAGTTTCCTCAGCAGACCGTTTAAAACATGACGGATGTGATACAGGATCCGTCCAGAGTTGATCAGCGAGCGGTGATTCGGTTTCTAACAGCTGAAGGATGTCGACAAGTTGACACTCAACAGGCAGTGTATTGTGACAAAAGTGTGGCAAACGTAAGCTCCGGCAACGGCTCACCCGAATCGCTGCATCAATTTTGGCGATGACATCTTCTGACGCAACAATATGCGCATAACCTGGTCTCGCAAGATCTTTCGTTAACTCACATCCTTATTTAAACATTGTTGTCCAGTTTTTCACGGTTGTCTTCAACACAGTTTTGTCACCAAACACTGCCTACTTTCTGCGATGAATGCCAACTGGTCGACATCATTTAGCTGTTAGAAACCGAATCACCGCTCGCTGATGAATTCTGGAAGGATTCATTATCACACCAGCCATGTTTTCAACGATCTGCTGAGGAAACTATGAGTTGGAGGATAATGCCATTTTGCAAACATGACGGTTGGTATGTGCTGTTTACAACAGAAGTGACGTGATCATGCGCAACGTACGTATGTTCACTTGGTGCAGTTAGGTCCGGTTTCATTTGAACAGGCCTCGCAATATGTCCACGACAAGAGGAACTGGGACGCTAGTCCGGTCAGGCACAACATACTGACCAGGTCGTCTTGTCACAGTTAGGCACAGTATACTGACCAAGACCACTATCTCTCTTCTATGTAGCATTCCCTGGAAGCAGGCTGTTTTCAAGGCAGTCTGGCTGTCGAGTTGTGGATCGACGTGATCATCATAGTACCGAACGTCACACAGATTAAGACAGCCATAGCATAACCGCCTGGAAGACTGCAACCCACCTTCATCCACACGCTCAGGATGTGAGGAAATCTACTACATTCATCCACTTTACGCCCTTTTCAGAGCGCACAACAAAGTGAACTTACTCATTGTGGACATTAAACAACAACAACATGTGCCCAACAAAGGCATTGTTATTGAAAATAGGTGTCGTTTTGTTCTTTTCCTGGAGCGGTTACTGAACCATTACCTTGTATGTTTTACCGACTTTTGCTCTTTAGCACCTCTGCAGCTCTAATTGAATTATTTCCAAACTGTCAAAACGATTTATGACCACGTTAAAAAAATATTTAAAAACATGTGAACCGAAAGTGCAGTAGTCAATTATTTATTTTTCTATAAAATGATCCAAGCATACAGTCGTCTAACTTTCATGTTAACCAAAAGCCATCATTGATTTTGCAAACAGATAAAAAGCAATATTTACTATGCATGGTTTTTTTGGTTTTAATTTGAGCCGAAAGTTGACAGAAGGAGTTTAATGTAGAAACATGTACAGTCATCTACGTGAGAAGATCTAATAAGAAATATAATTACATGAACGGAGAGAACAATATTAGAACAAATAGGGTGTTATATAATAGATAAAGCAGGTAAGGTGCGGGAGCAAGTCCAGGTGGTAGTTCAAAAGGTTACTGCAATGCTGGGTATGATACAAAGAAAAATTACACATATGAGCAAGGAAATGATAGTCAAACTAAATAACTCATTGGAGAGACTTAATTGAAGTACTGTGCTCAAGTGTAGAGTCCTTTTCGTAGAGTGGATATAAACATTTTAGAAAGGACACAAAAGAGAGCTACAAAACAGATCATGAAATTCAAAAAATATAGTTGGTTTTATAAAGTTGTTTGGAACAGGGGTCTCTCATCGGCCGGCTGGAGGCGTGGGAGGAGCCGTCCCCATTCTACACGGTTTCGGTAGATAGCAGTCTCCTCTCCAGCATTGGACGAGGTTTGGCTACACGTCTCAGCAGCTGGACATGGTAGTGGTCGACCGACGCAACGACCTTAGATGCCTAGGCGAAGATTATTATTTATACAGACTGTAGAGCCTTATAAACTAGTATAATGAAGTCAAGTTAAGTTGAGTTTAGGGAACTACACTTTGATCTCAGCCAAAAGGCCTAAAAGGAATAATTATGAGCACATAATTGGTCTTGATAAAGGGGATTCTCCCATCAGAACCAATATATCCCTCTATAAATTTATTTTCTTCTAAGGACACAATTACGGGTAAGGAGTTAAGTCGGGCTGAGAATTAAGACCTAACGTCCTCGAGACAGATTGTATTGTGTGCATTCTTGTCGTAACGTATCTATGACGATAACTGCATTCTCTAGACTTGATCTATCCACAGGAGAGAATATTTCCCAATACCCTTATTCTGAAAATTGTGTCATCAGATAGCTCTGAGCTGTATTAAGAAATTACTCAAAAATTAAAAAATATAAATGTCGAACGACTTTATTCCCATTGCTGGGGGTAATCGTTGGTTTTAAAGGTTGAATACCATAGAGGCAGGTAAGTCAAACGTAACATGTTAAAAATATTTGGACAAGCAGAACATAGCCCTGAAAGTGAATAAAACAGCAAAAAATCCTTTGAAAAAACTTGCTTAGAAGATCAAGGGATAGTAAAAGCTTTTTTTCTTATGTTAGAAATAAACAAAGAATAAAAGACAAAGTAGGCCCTCTCATAGACAGCACAGGATCAATAATAAGTGAGAATAGGGAGGCAGCTAATCTACTCAATTAGTACTTTAGCACTGTCTGCACAAAAGAGGACTGCTCCAAGATCCCAGAGCCTATTGATATTTTTCAAAGATACATGGATACAGACGGATTAAGATCAACCTGTATTACAGAGAAATGGTTTTTGAAAAATTGGAGGGATTGAAAGTGGATAAATGTCCAGATTAAGATGGTATTCATCCAAAATTGCTGTTTGAAATTAGAGATCAACTATCAAAACCATTGGATATATTATGTTTTCAATCACTTGCATAAGGGATTGTTCCACGGGATTGGAAAGATGCAGGAGTGATTCCCTTATTAATAAAGGGCACACACAAAATCAGATCCAGCAAATAATAAACCGGCGAGTTTAACGAGCATAGTCTGTAAATTGTTAGAGCCAATAATAAAAGAAACCATTGTAATGCATATAGACAAATTTAATCTAATCAACAATAGTCGGCATTGGTTTATTAGAGAGCGATCGTGCTTAACAAACTATTAGAATTCATGGAGGAGGTTACTAAAATAATAGTTTAAGGGGAGCCAGTGGATGTTATTTATCTAGATTTTGCAAAGCCCTTTGATAGAATATCTCATAAAAGATTATTTCTAAAGTTATAATCACATATAATAGGTGGCAGACATGCATCGAAACCATTGTGCCACTCGCTTGATAATTTCCCTTAACGTCAATTTTGTTTCCAAACAACCTGCTCGATTATTTTATGGGGTTGTGTCCCTTGCGCTACTTTATTTAGATCTCTGTGGCCACAGACGTTAGACACTGAGCGGAAACGGCGGAGATCGATTCACCGCAGGTTTCAAGCACCCCTGGTCTCAAGGGAGATGAGAATACCTGCATCCTGAGTTACCTCCAGTCGTCTGGACACATGTTTTGCCATTGGTCCAAGGTAGCTAGCTACCAGAGGTTGAAGACCAGCGCAGTTGCGTCCTCTATTGTGATGTACAACTAACTTACTTTAAGATTAATTCAACTCGTTTGAGCAAAATGTCAGTGTTCATACAAGTGCCGGACTTGCTCTTGATGTGGTCTTAGTCTAGAATGCGGTAAAGTTGAGGCCCTTTTTCGAAAACATTTAATTAAAAAAAAATAGTTGTAAGGCCCCACAACGAGGCTCCTACAATATTTTATTTTTATTTTCGTTCGCCATATTTCTCTAATCCCCAAGGGATTGCACCGTGGTTTTAATTTTGAGTCTGTCGGCCCAGTGCATCCGACTCCAGCATGCATTTTATGTAAGGGTCTGTTTCCGTCTGAATTTTCTAAGGGTTTGCTTCCCCGGGGTAACGGCCGGTGCTGGGATGGGGATCGAACCCAGCACCTTCGGTTTGTGAGCCGTGTCACTTAACCACTAACCCACGCCGTTCCAACACTTTGCTTTTTAAATTGATGTAATATACAAGCAGGGGTACCCGGTGTTGTCAAGGAATATTATGGAAGTTGTTCATTTTAGAAAACCTTTCTTTATAACATTCATATTGCTCTCGACCTCTGTCCTTCAAACAGTCTTTCCGGTCCCCGTTCAATCCACCCCTTACATCCTAGCCGCCTCAAACAGTTGATCTCTTCTCCCTCCTCAATCCGTCCATCTCTCCTTTCCTTTCTCTAAAAGTTCATCACTTTTCAGCATCTCTCTCTCTCTCACTCAACCCGCTTACCACTGTGGCCCGTAACTCCTTTGCCTTTTAACCGGCCTATCTCTTCCATTCCCCATCAACACCACCTAAAACAAATCACATCACAATGCCAATCTCTCCCCGCCCCGCCCCCACCCTTACACTCCTCATTTACTCGCCCACTTCCCTGGACATGTGCATGCATTCCACATTTCGAATTGGGTCATGGAGTTACAATAATGTTCTACGGGTCCTAAAAGGTTATCTATACAAAGTTTTGATGACATATGTGAAACGTGTAGAATTAAATAAGGAACGGGATCAAGATGCTGAGCAGCGTATGAGCTGCAGTGGTCAGCGACCCATAACTGACTGCTAGCGTCAGGGCCAGCGAACCAGAAAGGCCAAGACCCTTCTACACCTCCACGGGGTGATCCTGGATAACAGGCTGCAGCAGGGCAGACTGGCTAAGGAGAAGGGATCGAAGAGGGAATGCTAATCCGGTACTCAAAAAATGCTTGCTGAAGTCGGATGTGTTGGACCGAAAGGTGCAAATATCGCAGTCAAGCTGTAAACTACGACACAACGCATTCTGTTCTATAGACTACATCCTGATAATTGCAAAGCCCTTTTCAGGACTTGGTAGACGGAGATAGAGAACAAACGAGTAGCAGAATGTAGTCCAGAGAACGGAATGCGTTGTGTCGTAGTTTACAGCTTGACTGCGATATTTGCACCTTTCAGTCCAACACGTCCGATTTCATCAAGCATATTTTGAGTACCGGGTTAACATTCCCTCTTCGACTCCTTCTCCTTAGCCAGTCTGCTCTTTAGCAGCCTGTTATCCAGGAACACCGCGTGGAGATGTAGAAGGTTCTTGGCAGCTCTGGTTCGCTGGCTCTAACGCTAGCAGTCAGTTATGGTTCGCTACCCGCTGCAGTTCATGAGCTGCTCAGAATCTTGATCAAAGCATTGTTCATAACATACTTGATGGTTTATCTAAAGACGGAAGTAATGTTTTCTTAACCTAATTTCTAAAGATGTGAACGTTCATCTCTTTATGGCAGTCAGGATTTTCAGTACGCGAAGGTGAGGTACGAACGAATGCAGGTAAAACAAATTGGGTTCCAGTGCTGAGTGGTGTACTTCTTCTTCTTCTTCGTCGTAGGCTGTCAGACGTCAACCAGTATTTTTTCGAAAAAAGCAGAGGTCATACTGAGGCTGTCGACACTGCCATAGAGCTTGTCTAGTGTTGCTACTGGTGATGGCCACATCTGCTTTCTCTGATCCTCGTATGTTGGGCAGTTTTGCAGCAAATGTTCAGCGATCATTTTCCCGGTACCACACGAGCATTCGTCAGTGCCACCTATCTTCAATTTGTTGAATAGGTGGTACCTCCGTCTATTGTGGCCAGTGCGAAGTCTGAAGATCACGACCTGCTCTCTTCTGTTCAACTGGTAAGGGGCATCGTTTTTTGTGTAGGCAGTATGTTCTATTTCCCATTTGGTCACTTATCTAGCTCTAATAAGCCATTTTGACTCTTCGTATGTCACACTAGTATCTGGTTGTGGTAGTTTTCCACCTTCTTTTGCCAGTCTGTCTGCCTCCTCGTTGCCTTGGATGTTAAAGTGGGATGGAACCCACTGTACCACTACTCTTCTTGGTGCGGACTGCTGGCATAGTTGACAGAGTACTGCTCTTAACTCATTAAGTTCAGTATTTTTCTGGCTTTTTAGTGCTGTGACTACGGCCAGGGCATCTGTAAGCAGGACTATATGGCTTTCATTCCTTTTACCTGTCACCATTTCTTCTACTGCCACCCTCAGTGCCTCTGCCTCCGCTCTGAAATTGCTTGCGTATTTTCCAGTTGCCACTGATAGTGTTATTTTTCTGCCATTTTGTAGGCTAAGGAATAATCCTGCCCTTCCGTTCTGTGTTGTTTTTGTTACAGAACCGTCGATGTATGCATGGGGGCCAGTCCATGCTTGGATAGTTTTTCGTTATGTACCTCAGGGTTGTATCTCTTCTTTCTTTTTCAGTCTGGTTGTTTTTGTTTCCAATACCTGGTATATTTTCTACCACCTCTGGAAATATATGCTGCCTCCAGATATGTTTTCGTACAGTAGGGATGGGCTTTGGTGTTGTTAGTGCCTTCATAGGGTCTTCGCTCATCTTTGCTTTTGGCTATTTCTGCAAAGTTTCTCCGCTTTAGTTTCCCATTTCCGAAATTGTTTAGTCTCTGGTGCATTGGATGGTCAGTCAGTCTTCTGAGTTTCTCTGCTTGCTGCTGGGCTATGCAGTCTCTTCTGTCGGTCATGGATTGCATATTTGTAATCTTTTCAAGTTCTACAATTGGCGTTGACTTCATGCTTGGTTTTGAAGTTTGCTAATTTTATCAAAGTTCGCCTTTGCTGCTGTTGTCCATGCCGCAATGCCATACTCGAGAACTGGTCTCACTCTTCCAGTGTACAGTTTCTTTAGTATACTTTCGTCTGCTCCCCAGCTTGTGCCAGCAAGTTTCCTCGTGATTGCCATTCTTTCTCTGGCTCTCATTCGTTTTCTCTCGATCTGACTTTTCCATGTCATGCGCCGTTCAAATATGACTCCCATGTAGTTTGGGTTGTCGTTTGGCCGCCGGTATTTGCCGTTAAGACTTATTTTGGTGTTTTGGGGTTTGTTTAAAAGAGAGATAATCGTACATATTGTTTTTTCCTCATTTATTTTGACCAGCCATGAGTTCGCCCACTCTTCCAGCGATATTAGGGCTTGCTGCATCCGATTACTTGCTATGATGTGATTCTTTTCAGAGGTCCACATAGCCAGATCGTCTGCAAACATTGAGCTGTGGACTCTTCTTGGTATATTCTCCGTAATGTTATTTATATACACCAGGAAGAGTGTGGGTGATGGTACTCCCCCTTGGGGTACTCTCTGCTCAAGTGTCACCTTTTTGCTCATCTGCCCTTGTACTTGAACTCTGGCTGTTCTGTTTTTGAGGTAGTGACTGATCCATTTGTACATTTTCCCACAGACTTCACTTCTTCGTAGCTTGACTTTAAGTCCCTCTTTCCAGACCTTGTAAAATGCCTTTTCTAGGTCCACCCAAACCGCTACTGTGTGTTTTTGCTCCTGGTAGGCATCTTCTATTTCCTGGTCAATGAGGGTGATCTATTCCTCGGTGGATCTGTGCTGCCTAAAGCCTGATTGCTGTGGAATTAGTATGTGTTTTTCTTCCAGATGCCACATCAGTCTGGTGTTTATCATACGTTCCATCAGTTTGCCTATACAGCTCAGTAGATTGATAGGCCTGTATCCATTTGGATCTGTTTTGTCTTTTCCTTTCTTTGGTACTGGTACAAGTACTGCATCTTTCCATGCTTGAGGTACTATACCCGTTTTCCAGCTTTGGTTCAGGACTGATAGTAACTTCCTCTTTGCTGTTTGGCCCAGCCCCATCTGCATTTCGTTTGTTACCCCATCTTTTCCGGGTGATTTCCTTTTCTTTAGAGTTCTCATGGCCTCTTCCATTTCGTTCATTGTTAGTTTTGCCATCATGTGCTCTTTTGGTGCTATATTGATGTTGTCGTGCCAATTTTGTTCTTCCATAATGTCTGTATGCCTATCTGCAGGGACATCGATATGGTTTGCTCTGGCATAATGTTCAACAAAGGCGTTTGCTGCTTTTTTTCCAGTGAGCATGTTGTCGCATTGCTTGATGGTAATTTGTTTGTTTGATGGAGTTTCGTCATTCATGGCTCTGACTAACTTTCATAGTTTGTTCCCATCTTTTTCTAAATTGAGGATTTCTTTTTATTTTTTTCCAGTTTTTTCTTGTTATTTGGTTTAGTGTGTATTTGTATTTCGCCGTGGTGGTTTTGAGCGCGTTTTTTGCCTCCATAGATTGTTCTCTCTCTGCCATGTTCCTAGCATTTGAAACTTCGTCTTCCGCTTTCTGCAATTCACCATTCCAATAAGGCTTGTAGTTTTTCCTTGCCCCTGTTGGGATGGTGTCAGTGGCAGCTTGCATTATTGCTTTGCTTAGGCTTTCCACCATGGGCTTCATATTGGTATTCCGTGTGTTGATGGTTTTACACAGCCCATCTGTCAGGATTGCAAATCTGTCCCAGTCGGCTCGTTTGTAATTCCAACGTGGGAGCGGTTTTGTTTCCTGTGGGCCTACTTCCATATCAACTTCTAGCCTAATTGGCCTGTGGTCGTTATCTGTCAATTGGTTTAGCACCTGGCGGTCTATTTTGTGGTGAATATCCACCGTGAAAAAGGCCAAGTCTGGAGTAGAGGTGGTATGCCATGTTCTATAATAGAAGCTAGGGCTATCCTCTGGCCTATTGATAAGACAGAGATTTGTGTCTATCTCCCAATCTTCCACTTCGTCACATCTGCTGTCTGTGTCCGAGTATCCCTATCTCTCCTAGTGGCTGTTGAAGTCTCCAACTACTATGCAGTTGGAGTCTTTGACTTCCATACTCGAGAGCGACAGGTCTTTGTTTGGTGGTCCGTACAGGTTGAAGATGCGGATCTTCGTCTCTTGAGCCATTATGTCAACTCCTACAATTTCTGATTGTCCGGTGTTATTGACAGCTATCGCGCTACTCGGTATGCAGTTACGGGTCAGTATCAGGACCCTTCTTTTGTGACCTTCTCTATCCAGACGGAAGGTCTGGTATCCTCTGATTGATAATTTATCATTGCTGTTGAGGTGCGTTTCTTGGATACATGCCACGTCAATCTTGCATACATGCAAGTGATGTGTTAGGGAAAGCTTTTTTGTTAATGACTCCCTCCGCATTCCACTGAAGTATTCTGAGGGTCTTGTATTTTTTGACAATAGTTTTTGCCCCATCACCATGTGCCTCGACTCCACAGCACATGGGTGGGTGACCACCAGTAGCATTGGTTGGGCCCTTTCGAGGCTTAGGCCCGGCACTCTCGCTGCCTGGCGGGACTCCACAGGATGAATGCCACGTTTTTTCCTATTAGGTCGTACAGTCATCATACAGCGATATACGTTGCACTGTGTTACTTGTTAAGCCTGTGACCCAGTGCTTCTTTCAACAGGCGTTTCTGTAGGGATGCCCTCCTTAGCCTTTGGCTGTCCCCAGCCTATCTGCAAGGCAGCAGTTGTTTGTGATCAGAGTTTTTTTTAAATGGAAGTTGTCTTACAGGACTATCGAGTCTTCACCACTCGTGTCTATAGGGTGCGGTGATGATATATGAGATATGATATATGATATGGACTATGTACTGGTTTGTACTATCCCGGAAGAGAGGCAGTCCAGTGTGTCTGTATCCCAGGATCGTCACGTCCTGCCAGAAACGTAGCATATGCATATGAGTGGGGTATCTCTTTGCTCCCTTTATTTTCTCGGCTTCTCCGCAGTGATGGTACGCCTAGCATTCCCCGCCACCTGGGAGATAGTCACAATAGGGCAGAGGTGCAATGTCCGCTAGCCTGCATCTCTTCTGCGTCCATTGGGATGACTGATAGCAAACAGAGGTAGAGAGCGAGGCAGAAGTGCATTTGACCAGGTGACAAGCCTGGTAATGGCACGGAGATGTTGTTCGCTTGGTGTGCGGACATATCTCATGATCAAGGGTTGCGTCTCAACAGATCACAGTGAGGTGGCTGCTCTACTGCTTACGACACCCCGACCGAGAACTAAGTCTTCTACTAGTGGTTTCACACCTCATCGCCGTATGGGTGAATATCGGGCAGCTTCCAGCCCGCTTTGATCAGCGGACGGTAGAGACCTCTTTCTGCGGCTCGACTGTGTGGGGCTGGGGCGCGAGCCCCAGGTCCCGACCATATCGTAACCCCTCCCCCCCCATCGCACTGGTGCTGAGATTTTGGGCGGGATTCCGGCTTAGAGGCGTTCGGCCGTACTCCCTTAGATGGTAGCCTCGCCCTGTTGGCTTATCAGCCTAGCACGTGGACCAAATGTCTGCGACTAGCGATTCCTCTCGAGTTGAGCAGGATTACCGTAGCAACGCCTTGTCATTAGTAGGGTAAAACTGACCTGTCTTTCGAGGATCTAATACCAGCACCCGCTCACTATTAGACCCAACGAATCAATAGAGGGCTTTTTAGTCAATCAATGACCAAGTGTCTGAATCCTGCGATTCCGCTAGGGTTAAGCATGATTACCGTAGCAACTCTTTTTCATTAAGAGGGTAGGACTGACCTGTCTTCTGTGGGTTTAATTCCAGCACACGTTCGTTATTAGACCCAACGAAAAGGCTCTCAGTCTGTCGGTCTTTTTACAGTGTTGGCGTGTTGAGTCAAATTAAGCCGCAGGCTCAACTCATGGTGGTTCCCTTCCGTCAATTCCTTTGTCGAACACTGAATGCGGGCCAATCGAGCCACAGGGAGCTTAGCCCCAGATTTCCGAGGGTCTAATTCCAGCACCCGTTCCATATTAGACCCAACGAAAGTGCTCTCGGCCTGTCCATCATTTCAGTTGAGTGGTGTACGACAGGGGTGTGTTCCTACTCCACATGTGTTTATAATTTAAATAGTTAGTTGGTTGGTTGGTTGCTAATGCTCACAATGCGATGGTAACCCCTTTGTGCGCCCTGAAAAGGAAATAACTTGTAGCAGAATGTAGTAGCTTTCCTGACATCCAGAGCGGGCTGATGAAGTGGATCGGGGTCCTCCATGTGGTTGTGCAATGCTTAGCTTCATCTGCGTGACAGTCACTACTACGAGGATCACATCGAGCCTCACCTTGTTAGTGAGACTGTTGTCCTCGACAACAGCCCGTTTCCAGGACGACCAACGATGAGGACAGATAAGGGTCGATCAATATATTTCAGTATATATCAATATATTTCAGTATATATCAATATATTTCAGTATATATCAGTATATTTCAGTATAATTCAGAATATATCAGTACGCGAAGGTAGGTACGAAAGAATGCATGTATAACAAATTGGTTTCTAGTGCTGAGTCGTGTACGACAGGGGTGTGTTCCTACTCCACATGTGTTTATAATTTAAATAGATTGTTGGCTGGTTGGTTGGTTGGTTGGATGGTTGGTTAGTTGGATGGTTGGTTGCTAATGCCCACAATTGGTTGGTAACCCCTTTGTTCGCCCTGAAAATGACGGAACTTGTGGCAGAATATAGTAGCTTTCCTGACATCCCGAGCGTGCTGATGAAGTAGATCGGGGTCCTCCAGGTTGTTGTGCAATGCTTGGCTTCATCTGCGTGACACTCACTACTACGAGGATCACATCGAGTCTCATCTTGTTAGTGAGACTGTTGTCCTCGACAACAGCCCGTTTCCAGGACAACCAACGAGGAGGTCAGGTGAGGGTCTTGGCCAGTATATTGCTCCTGACCCTGGCTAATATTGTTTGATCAGTGTGTTTTGCCTGACCAGACGCTAGTCTCATCGTCCCATTTACATAGATACAATTACACAGTTGGCTATCCTTCATTAAGTTTCTCAATGAACTGTTATTTGTTGATGATCAGCACACCTTTTACTAAAATGGAGATGACCTACTATACCATCTGAACCCCATCTCCATTTCGCTTGTAACGAATATGGCATGAAGATCAACACAGACACGACATAGACTATGTTGATATAACGCGAACAAGTGCAATGAAGTTTCCCCATAATTGACATTGGTATCAAACAAGTACGGGAATTCAAATTCCTAGGTAGTATGTTCACTGACAACTGCAGAGTGGACAGAGAGATTGTACTTAGAATTCAGAAGGTGAACAGTGTCTCCTATAAAACTGCACCAATTTGGGAACACCCCATTGTGCTTCTTTCAACTAAGAAGACACTGTTAATAGATTATTTATTCCTACCAATGTCAATCTTAGTCCTTACTAGAAACATATAAGAGTAAAACACAGAGCTGTTAGATGTACTGTGTGAGAAGTGCAGCTGGAAAGACACTCCGTGACCAAACACCACGCTGACGCAGACAGTGAAGACGAACCCAGTTAGTGCCTACATTGACATCCGACAAATCAAGTGGTTTGGTCATTATGACCAGCCTGCAGCAAGAGCGTAACATATGCATGTCTCCGGTCAACGAGCAAAGGGCTGAGTCCGACGTTTATTGGATCGAAGGTGTCTTTGACACTCTCAGGAAGTTACACCTAGCGACTGCACAAGCACCTCACTCCCCAACCCTCCTTCCCCACAATTGACTATAACAAATATACATATCCCGCCTCTCTGCGACCCCTTGTGGAAGAGTAGCTGGACAACAGAAGAAGAAGGAGAAGAAAGAAAGAGATTATCAGTTGATTTTGATTGGAAAACGAGTTCTACATACTTCACTAAACCATTATGCTTGCTGCCTGCACGCTCTTATATCAAACGTTGTCCTTCACAACATGGTGCCAATCATGTTATCGTTCCATCTACTGACTGCCATTCCCTTTTATATGTATGTCAGATTTTTCAAAATACAGCTGCTTATAAGAACAAGAGGGCATAGCTACTAATTAATCAAAGAAAGGTCCAAATTAGACACCAGGAAATATTCTTTTAGTCAGAGAGTAGTTAATGCTTCGAATGCATTGCCACGGGAAATAGTGGAGGCAGTGTCAATAAATGTATTGATGCCCATAGGTATTTTTAGATCAAATGAGTGAAAAAGAAACTGGTTGAATACAGACAATGCAGAGTCTTCTAAATCAATATAAAGGCGTTAATTTAAGTCAAGTTGAGGTATGTATGGTGGGCATTTATCGATGTTTCATCGACCTGACTATGTGGTAATTTTCAGCACGGATTTCCAGAACCTCACATAAATACTGACTTATAGAAACAACAAAGTGGGGAAGAGGCTTCTCACAAATTGTATTTCTACCTCCTGTATATTTCCGAAATATGAAGCCAGCTACGCGTATAGTTTTTCACATTGTTGATTCAAAGACGTTAGTTTCGTTTTTTCTTCTCACTAATAATTGCAATTTCCTCAAAGTCAACGCTTCTTTGCAATCCAACATTTTTATATATTTCACTCTTTTTAACTTCATTGTCGAAACTATCAATTTTCTCTTTTCGTTCTCTGCCTTTTTGTGATGCTTACAAAGGAGCTTTCATGTTCTGGAACCCATCGTGAAAACGACTTACTACTTACATCAAAGGTGTCCGCTGTTTTTTTTTCTTGGCTTTTGAAATAGTTTGGAAAAAAATGCCACGCTGAGCCTCTTTTAAGAAATGTTCTTATTATTGAGCTTATTTTTAAGTGTGATATATTTAATTTTCAGCGCCATTGCAGTGGTTCACACAACTTATAAGTCTTTTGTGTGCAGATGTGGAGGTAGTGGTATAAGGCATGACACGCATCTGCAACAAAATATGGGCGACAGAAAACTAGCCGGACTTAAGGACAAAATCAGTGGTTATACCGTTACAGAAGTCTGGAAACCTAAAGCTGTGCCAAAATTACAGAACAATAAGCCTCATCAGCAACCCTAGCAAGGTCATGCTTAGATTAATCCTCGACCGATTGAAACCCCAAGCAGAGAACATTATCGCCGAGGAGCAAGCAGGGTTCAGACAGGGAGAAGCATTGCAGAACAAATATTTGATTTAAGACTGCTAAGCGAGAAATATCTAGAACAGCAACAAAAACAGTATCATGTGTTTGTTGATTTTAAGAAGGCGTTTGATAGGGTATGGCATAAAGCGCTATGGGCAACCATGAGGATGTATAAAATCAATGGAAAAATTAAAAAGGTCTTTGAACACCTGTATAACAAGGCGTCCAGCGCAGTCCTTGAGAATGGGAGGCGAGAGGATTGGTTTCAGACATCAGTTAGTGTGAGACAACAGGGTTGTACACTCTCTCCAACTCTTCTCAATATATTCCTTGAAGGAATTATTAGTGAAGCACTTTGACGTCACGTTGGTACTGTCAAGATAGGGGGCCGAACGATTACCAACTTTAGTTTTGTAGATGATATCGACGGGTTGGCGGATTCAGAAGCAGAATTCCAGGAATTGGTCAAAAGGCTTTATGAAACAGCTCTTGACTATTGTATCGAGATACACGCTGGAAAGACAAAATTAATGACCAACAACGCCGAGCATTTCAACAGCATGATAAAGGAAAATGGTCAGGAACTCGAAGTGGTTGACCGTTTTAAATATCTGAGTTCGATTGTCAGTGATGAAGGATCAAAATGTGAGGTGTTGGCCAGAATATCACAGACAATAGCGGGGCTTGCACGGCTTAACAAAATCTGGCAAGTTAAATGGTAAGCACTATGCACGAAAATCAGATTAATGCGTACATTGGTCCTGTCAATTGTATTCTATGCTTTTGAGACATGGACAGTTACAGCTGACCTTCAGCGAAGGATACAGGCCTTGGAGATGAGATGTTTCCGAAGAGTTTTAATCGTTACGTAGAAAGATCGAGTTACAAATGAGGAAATAAGAAATAGAATTTCAACAGGAATAGGGCATTTTGAAGACCTCTTGGCAATTGTCAAAAGAAGAAAACTCGCTTGGGTCGGTCACATATCGAGATCAAATGATCTTGTAAATACAATCCAACACGGAAAGGTACAAGGCAGACGACGAAGAGGCCGGCCAAAAAAGCGGTGGAAGTACAACATAAAAGAATGGACCAATCTCCGACCAGAAGAGGCACAGGCAGCGCCGCTGACATAGAAGGGTGACGTTCGGTTGTGAGAATGTCGTCATGTGTGCCCAATGACCTTACCAGTTACGGGATGACATGACCTCACCTGACCTGATACACCTCTGCATTAAGTTGCAACTTTATACTGACGTAACTAATTTCCTGTTTCAATTTGTAAAAAATCTGTGCTGGCTAGTGAGATCGTATACTTTTTCAATTTTCATTAACAAAAAAATGTCTTCCAAGATGTGCAATATTAAAAATGTTCAACATCTTCCTGTATATCTATTAAAGTGCTTTTTATTGAAAACTATGGATTTTTATCATATCTGGTTGATCAGTCCTAAGATTGGTTGTAAGGTTGTTTGAGTATGTCTCTCCATTTGATCATATCCTCTGCATTTCTCTTCATTTTAGAACGAGTTCGTATGTTAATGTCTCTGCATGCCTGAGATAAAAATGTGAGTCCTGATCGCCTCGGTTCTCTCTTCCTTCTAGTATCTTCTGTAGAAGTCATCCATGTCTCATTTTGTGACCCAGATAACCTAACCGACGTTTTTGTATCATATGGAATATTTGTCTTTGTGCGCCCACACCAGTGAGTACATTGTCATAGGATCTTCTTTCTGCCCAACTCACTCTTTCCATTCTGCAGTAGCACCACATGTCAAATGCATCCAACCTTTCGTCATCCTTTGGCAAAGTCCACGTTTCAGCCCCAAACTGTGCAATTGACAATATATCACTGGCTATTGATCCTTTTCTCAGTTCTATGTTGATATTCTTTGAGGTTAAGAATTTCAGGTTTTCTCTTAAGACCTTTTTTTTGTCATTGCAATCCTGGTCTTAATTTCTGTTTCATTGCGGACATCTTCTGTTATGGTTTGCCCCAAATATGTAAACTTCTGTACTTGTTAGATTATTTTTCCATTTATTATGATTCTGTTGTTGCTTATGTTGTTTTGAAATTACGAAAGTCTTTGTCTTCGATGTGTTTATTTTCATGTCAAACTCTTTATCTGTGCTATTAGTTTGTTTAAGCTGCATTTGCATAGTTTGCTACTGATCCTCCCACTATCGCTTGGTCATTGACAATTTTGATGGCATTAACTTTCATACCATTAACTTTGACACTCTAATTACAATATATACCATATTATATAACAAATAAACAATATTTTTCTTCCATGAATTATATGAGGGTACACGAACTGGAAATTAACGTTTTTACAACATATATTTCAAATATACATTTTCATGTAAATTATGCAAACTAGCTTTTGAGTTCCAAATTTGTTAAAATGGGTATGAATTTTTGTACTACTATGAAATTTGTTTTTGTTGTTGTTTTGTTTGCGAATGTAGGTTACTCATTTGTACTCCCTGAATACAATAATAAGAGTTGCCCTTCACAAGTGAAGATCATCATGTAGCATGTCCTTTATAGAACGTCGGTCCCATCACAGTCTGTCTGAAAGAAACTCGTTCTCTTGCCAAAACTCCAGCCTCCGTCACAGTTATACCCAGGCATTCCTGGATATCTTGGTGCCATAGTCTTGTCTACCCCTTCCTGTTTTACCTGTCACCATACCTTCCATCACTGTTTTCTCAAGACCGTTGTGTCTCTTGATTTGACCAAAGTATTTGCATTTTCTAGCCAAAATGGAATTTATAAACTAGTTCTCCCCTATGCTCAACTCTTGCCTAATGTCTACATTTGTCTTTTTCTCTGTCCGGGGTATTGTGAGGATCTGTCTGTAACATTTTGACTGGAAGGATTCGATCTATTGCTGCGAAATGTGTTGATGGCTATAAAGACCAATCCTGGATCAGTACACCTTGCCATATTCAGGGCACACATGCGGGGAGCCGGCTGTGAAATCGTTGTGAGTATTGTTTTTTTGAAGAGCACGCAATTGCTGAGCCACCGCGATGGCTAAACTCTCAGGGATTTGAATACCTCCGATGATAATATCTCGCCAGGTGGTACGGACTTGCGCAAGCACCTCACAAGAGATATATGATTGAGATATATATATATATATATATATATATATATATATATATATATATATATATATTTAAAAAAATAAATAAATATATATATATCTATATATATATATATACATATATATATATATATATATATAAATATATATATATATACGAGGCGTGTTCAGATGAAACCGGACCTAACTGCACCAAGTGAACATACGTACGATGGGCATGACGACGTCACTTTTGACGTAAACAGCACATACCAACTGTCAAGTTTGCAAAATTTCATTATCCTCAAACTCATCGTTCCCTCTGCCGACCGTTGAAAACATGTTGGGTGTGATACGGAATCCGTCCAGAGTTGATCCGGTTTCTAACAGCTGAAGGATGTCGACCAGTTGACATTCATCGCAGAATGCAGTCAGCGTATGGGGACAAAAATGTGTCGAAGACAACAGTGAAGAACTGGCCAACGATGTTTAAAGAAGCACGCGAGTTAAGGAAAAAATCTTTCGAGACCAGGTCAGGCCCATATTGTTCCGCCAGAAGATGCCATCGCTAAAATTGATGCAGTAATTCGTTGGACCATCGCAAGAGCTTACGTTCGCCACATTTTTGTCACATATACTGCCAGCATTCTGAGATGAATGTCAACTGGTCAACATCCTTCAGCTATTAGAAACCAAGTCACCGCCCGCTGATTAACTCTGAACGAATTCCGTATCACACCCGCCATGTTTTCCCCGGTATGCTTGTGTGTCACTAGGAACAATTAGTCTGCAAGAAAAAACTATTTCTAGGGTCGAATATCTCAAACATATGCTTTTGCCTGTTTCCCCATTCGCATGGATCAAACGTCTTCTGAGTGTCCAACAACCTTTTAAACTTGAAATTCAGCTCTAATAATGGTAACTCAGACTGGATACAGTAATACATAAGAGAGCCAATATCTTTCAGTGCAATGAAAAGACGGGTAATAACTTGCAACAAACTGAAATTTCAAAGATGCATTCCAGAAAGGACGTATCACTAATTTGATTGTACTTTGGTGACCAATTTGTGACCAAAGCGTTAAATATATGTAGCATCACGTTTTAACACACACAATTCCTGACCAGAAATCCGCAGTATTATCTGTCCTATTTATCGTTGGTATGCCCTTAATAAAGGAATGTACGGACTCACATGTGTGAACGGGTTTAGGTTTACAAGTCATGAGCTGTAGGAAACTCATAAAACAACGTAACAGATCGTCAGACGAAGTTACGTTTGGTCTAGTTGTATTGTATTACACGCTTGGAAGGTTACAGTGGTCTGTTCTTTCATCCACATGTACAACGTGGACTGGGAAAGACTAACTTAAGAACATGTTCTAAATATATGTTAATTCCACCAAAAGAGAATAGTGACAGCATAGCTTTCTTGAAATCATTTAACCTTGTATGCTGGCAGGATGTTGTCAATGGCCTATGCACCGAGTGGAGCGATGGGCTTCGATTGATTGATTGATTGATTGATTGATTGATTGACCTAAGACTAGTTAGCTGTCATTCCTTTATAATTGTGATGCTTTATATTGCGATAAAACCTGGCAAAAGTGATATGGTGAACTAAAGTTTTAAGATAACAATAAAAATACATTCTTTAGAAATTGTCTTTGACTCCAAGAATAGTCTAAACATGCACAGTAGGAAACTACCATAACTGTTAATAATTTTAAAAAAACGGCTGAAGTATACTCAAGGTTAAATTGTGGCTGTATATATAACTTAACTAAACTTCCTTTTACTGGTTTAGAAGATTATACATAGTCTGTATACAACCAGTTTCTTTTACTCCATTTGATCATAGCTATGTGCATCCTTAAATTCTTGAATGCATTAACTGACCCTGGTCCCTACTATTCCACGTGGCACTGCATTCTAAGCATTCACCACTCTCTAACCAGAACAATATTTTCTAAAATTTAATCTGAACCTTTAATTAATTAGTAGCTGTGCCCTTTTGTTCGTGTAGCCATAATCTGTAGCTGTGCCCTTTTGTTCTTGTAGCCATAATCTGTAGCTGTGCCCTTTTGTTCGTGTAGCCATAATCTGTAGCTGTGCCCTTTTGTTCTTGTTGCCATAATCTGTAGCTGTGCCCTTTTGTTCTTGTAGCCATAATCTGTAGCTGTGCCCTTTTGTTCTTGTAGCCATCTGCGAATTAGAAAAAAACAACCTCGTTATGGTATAATTGATCAGTTCTCTTGATTACTTATAAACATGAATAATTAAATTACCTCTTATTCTCGAATATGAAAGCAGTTGCAGAAGTGAGCCGTAGTTTTCACATATAAATGTCTGTATCAGCGACTGGACACCAGACAACAGCTGAAGTGAAAACATCGAACTAAGTTCAACGAATATCACCATTCAAGATAAGTCATATCCTGAACAAAACCAACAAGCCGCTATAATAGCAAGGTTAGGCGTTAGCCTCTCAGGAAACAACGTAATCAGTATGTGACAGAAAGTCACAAGCTGCAAGTGACTCCCTGGTTTCCAGGAAAGTGAGACCTAGTGCTTTGCCATTTAGGAGCTCGGCGATAAACTGGGACGTCCCGTGCATGCGCTATGCACATAAAGAAACCCATGACAGAAGAAAACCCAAAAGAGCTGAATGTTAGCTGCAGCCCGGTGAAAAAACGTAAAAAGTTATGAGATTTTTACCCAATACACCACTCACCTCCTCACAGGCCTAGAAGTCGCACGAAGCAACATAACAACAAAACGAAAATAAAATAGCTCACTACCTACGACTACCTGGAAACAATAATTCACCGGCCTTTTTATATTATCAGGATTCCTAACATTCCGTGAACAAAACTCAATAATTTGCGCCATCAATAATGACATGATTTCGCCGCAATTCGTAGTCAAGGACAAGCGAAATATGTAATGTGTTTATGTTGAGAACACCTTATATTGAGGAAAAAAACACACAAAACTTACGATTACAGATTATTGTGCCACGGAGGCGAAGAAAATGCAGAAGTATCTCAGCAGAAGTGGATATATTAGGTTGGATTTTAATAAAATTCGGGAATGGTCTGAAAACTGGCAAATTGAGTTTAATGTAGATAAATGTACAGTCATCCACATGGATAAATTCGATATCGAATATAATTCCAAATGGAAGAGAACAATATTTGAAATATAGAAAAGAAAAGGGAGCTAGGGGTTAAAATGGATCATTCAGGTAAAGTGAGTGAGCAAGTCCAAGTATCAATGAAAATGGCAAAAGGAATGTAAGCTATAATAAAACGAAATATTAAACATGGGATCAATGAAGTACTAGTCAAACTGTATAGAGCATTAGTTAGACCTAGATTGAAGTACTGTGTTCAGGCGTGGAGTCCTTTTCGTAGAACTTCTTCTTCTTCTTCTTCTGCGTACACAGTCAGACAGTAACCATTATTTTCTCGAAAAAAGCGGCGGTCATCCTGAGACTCTCGCCACTACCATAGAGCTTGTCTTGCAGTTCCACTGGCAATGGCCACATCTGCTCTCTCTGATCCTCGTATGTCGGGCAGTTCTGCAGCAGATGTTCAGTGGTCATTTTACCAGTACCGCACGGGCATTCGTCGGTACACCCTATCTTCAATTTGTTGAAGAGGTGGTACCTCAGTCTGTTGTGGCCAGTGCGAAGTCTGAAGACAACGACCTGCTCTCTTCGGTTCAACTGGTAATAGGCATCGTTTTTGGTGTAACCAGTATGTTCGGTTTCCCATTTGGACATGTACCTGGCTTTGATAAGCCGTTTTGACTCTTCGTACGTCATACTGGTATCTATTTGTGGTAGCCTTGCACCTTCTTTTGCCAGTCTGTCTGCCTCCTCGTTGCCTTGGATGTTGCAGTGTGACGGAACCCACTGTACCACTACCCTTTTTGGTGCGGACTGTTGGCACAGTTTGCAGAGTGCTGCTCTTAAGTCATTAAGCTCAGTGTTTTTCTGGCTTTTTAGCGCTGTGACTACTTCGAGAGCATCTGTCAGCAGGACTATATGGCTCTCATTTTCACTGTGTGTTACCATTTCTTCCACTGCCGCCCTCAGTGCCTCTGCCTCTGCTCTGAAATTGCTCGTGTACTTACCAGTAGCGAATGACAGTGTTATTTTTCTGCCATTTGGTAGGTTCAGGAATGCTCCTGCCCCTCCGTTCTGTGTAGTGTTTGTTACAGAGCCGTCGGTGTATGCATGGGTCCAGTCCATGCTTGGGTAGCTTTTCGTTATGAAGCTTAGGGTAGTATCTCTCCTTTCTTTTTCGGTCTGGCAGTTTTTGTTTGCAATACCTGGTATATTTTCTACCACCTCTGGAAATATATCCTGCCTCCAAGTAGGTTTTCGTACAGTAGTGATGGGTTTTGGTGTTGTTAGTGCGTTTATGGGATCTTCGTGCATCTTTGCTTTGGCTATTTCTGCAAAGTTTCTCCGCTTTAGTTTCCCAGTTCCCAAATTGTTTAGCCTCTGGTACATTGGATGGTCCGTCAGTCTTCGGAGTTTCTCTGACTGCAGCTGGGCTCTGCAGTCTCTTCTGTCGGTCATGGATTGCAGTTTTGTAATCTTTTCAAGTTCTACAATTGGCGTTGACTTCATGCCACCAGTTATGATTCTCATGGCTTGGTTTTGAAGTTTGTTAACTTTATCGAAGTTCGCCTTCGCTGCTGTTGTCCATGCCGCGATGCCATACTCGAGAACTGGTCTCACTCTTCCAGTGTACAGTTTCTTTAGTATGCCTTCGTCTGCTCCCCAGCTTGTGCCAGCAAGTTTCCTCATGATCGCCATTCTTTCTCTGGCTTTCATTCGGTTTCTCTCAATCTGACTTTTCCATGTCATGCGCCGATCAAATGTGACTCCCAGATAGGTTGGGTTGTCGTTTGGCTGCAGGATTTTGCCATTTAGGCTTAGTTTGGTACTTTGGGGTTTTAATGAGAGCGAGAATATTGTGCACGTGGTTTTCTCCTCGTTTATTTTGACCAGCCATGAGTTCGCCCACTCTTCCAGCGATGTTAGGGCCGTTTGCATCCGATTTCTTGCTATGGTGAGATTCTTTTCAGAGGTCCACATAGCCAGATCGTCTGCAAACATTGAGCTATGGACTCTTCTTGGTATATTCTCTGTAATATCGTTTATATATACCAGGAAGAGTGTGGGTGACAGTACTCCCCCTTGGGGTACTCCCTGCTCGAGTGTCACCTTTTTGCTCATCTGCCCTTGTACTTGGACTCTGGCCGTTCTTTGTTTGAGGTAGTGGTTGATCCACTTGTACATCTTCCCACAAACATCACTTCTTCTTAGCTTGACTCTAAGTCCATCCTTCCAGACTTTGTCAAATGCCTTTTCCAGATCCACCCAAACAGCTACTGTGTGTTTCTGTGCCTGGTAGGCATCTTCTATCTCCTGGGCTATGAGGATGACCTGGTCCTCAGTGGATCTGTGCTGTCTAAAGCCGGCTTGCTGTGGAATTAGTATTCGTTTTTCTTCCAGATGCCACATCAGTCTGGTGTTTATCATCCGTTCCATCAGCTTGCCGACACAGCTCAGTAGGCTTATGGGCCTGTATCCATTCGGATCTGTTTTGTCCTTTCCTGTTTTTGGTACTGGTACCAGTATTGCATCTTTCCATGCCTGGGGTACAATACCCCTTTTCCAGCTTTGGTTCAGGACTGACAGTAGTTTTTCCTTCGCTGTTTGGCCCAGCCCCATCAGCATTTCGTTTGTTATCCCGTCTTTTCCGGGAGATTTCCTTCTCTTTAGTGTTCTCATAGCCTCTTCCATTTCGCGCATTGTTAGTTTGGCCATCATGTGCTCTTCAGGAGCCGTATTTTTGTTTTCGTGCCCCTTTAGCTCTTCGCTAATGTCTGTATGCTTATCTGCAGGGACCTCGATGTGGTTTGCTCTGGCATAGTGATCGACAAAGGCGTTTGCGGCTTTCTTACCTGTGATCAAGTTCTCGCCTTGCTTGATAGTAATTTGTTTATTTGACGGGGTTTCGTCGTTCATGGCTCTGACTAGCTTCCATAGCTTGTTCCCTTCTTTGTCCAGGTTTAAACTTTCCGTTTTATTTTTCCAACTTTCTCTTGCTGTTTGCTTGAGAGTGTGTTTGTACTTCGCCGCGGCGGCTTTGAGGGCGATGTTTGCCTCCACGGATTTTTCTCGTTCTGCCATGTTTCTAGCATTTGTTACTGCATCTTCCACTTTCTGTAACTCATCATTCCAGTAGGGCTTATAGTTTTTCCTAGCTCCTCTTGGGATGGTTTCAGTGGCGGCTTGCATTATTGCCTTGCTTAGGCTCTCTACCATGGGCTTCATTTTGGTGTTTCGTGTGTTGATGGTTTCACACAGCCCATCTGTCAGGATTGCAAATCTGTCCCAGTCGGCTCGTTTGTAATTCCAACGTGGGAGCGGTTTTGTTTCCTGTGGGCCTACTTCCATGTCAATGGTTAGCCTGATCGGCCTGTGGTCGCTACCTGCCAGTTGGTTTAGCACCTGGCGGTCTATTTTATAGTGTATGTCCTGTGTGGAGAAGGCCAAATCTGGAGTCGAGGTGGTATGCCATGTTCTTGAATAGAAGCTAGGGCTATCCTCCGGCCTATTGATTAGGGAGAGATTTGCATCTATCTCCCAATCTTCCACTTCGTCACCTCTGCTGTCTGTGTCAGAGTATCCCCATCTCTCCGAGTGGCTGTTGAAATCTCCAACCACTATGCAGTTGGAGTCTCTGACCTCCATACTCGAGAGCGATAGGTCTCTGTTTGGTGGTCCGTACAGATTGAAAATGCGGAGCTTCGTCTCTTGAGCCATTATGTCAACTCCTACAATTTCTGCTTGTCCGGTGTGATTGACAGGTACCGCGCTACTCGGTATGCTGTTTCTGGTCAGTATCAGGACCCCTCCTTTGTGGCCTTCTCTATCTAGACGGAAAGTCTGGTATCCTCTGATTGAGAATTTATGGTTATTGTTGAGGTGCGTTTCCTGGATACATGCCACGTCAATCTTACCTTCATGCAGGTGATGTGTTAGGGAAAGTTTTTTGTTAATGACTCCCTCCGCATTCCACTGTAATATTCTGAGGGTCTTGAAGTTTTGGCCAATAGTCGTTTCCCCATAGCCATGTGCCTTGACTCCACGACACATGGGTGGGTGACCACCAGTAGCCAAGGGTGGGCCCCTTCGAGGCGTGGGGCCCGGCGCTATCGCTGCCTGGCGGGTCTCCTCAGGATGAGCGCCATACGTTTTTCGAATAGGTTGTGCTGCCATCATACTGTGATTTACGTTGCACTGTTTTGTTAGGCTTGCGGCCCCGTGCATCCGATTTCAACAGGCGTTTCTGTAGGGATGCCCTCCTTAGCCTTTGGCTGTCCCCAGCCTATCTGCAAGGCAGCAGTTGTTTACGATCAGAGTTTTCTCTCCTATGGAAGTTGTCTTACCAGACTATCGAGTCTTCACTACTCGTGTCTATAGGGTGCAATGATGGTATGTGATATATGAGATGGACTGGTTTACCCGGAAGAGAGGCAGTCCAGTGTGTCTGTATCCCAGGATCGTCACGTCCTGCCAGAAACGTAGCATTTGCATGTGAGTGGGGTATCTCTTTTTCCCTTTATTTTCTTGGCTTCTATGCAGGGATGGTACGCCTAGCATTCCCCGCCACCTGGGGTGTTGACACAGTGGGGCAGGTGTGCAATGTCCGCTGGTCTGCATCTCTTCTGCGTCCAGCATGATAGTTATGGCTGATAACGTACAGAGGTAGATATCGTAACCGGAGTGCATTTAGCCAGAGGACAAGCCTGGTAATGTCACAGAGATGTTGATCGCCTGGTGTGCGGACAACTCTCATGGTCAGTGGTTGAGTCTTGACAGTTCACAGTGTGGTGGCTGCTCTACTGTTTTCGACACCCCGACCAGGTTCTAAGTCTTTGGTTGGTGTTTTTCGCACCCCATCGCCGTATAGGGTGAGTATCAAGCAGTTTTCCGCCCGCTTTGATTTGCGGGCGGCAAGGACCTCTTACTGTGGCTCTACCTGATAGGGCTGGGGCGCAAGCCCCAGGTCCCGAGCATGTAGGAGCCTCCCATTGCAGTGGTGCTGAGATTTTGGGCGGGATTGCGGCTTTCAAGGGTTCGGCCGTAATCCCCCACATGGTAGCCTCGCGCCCTTGGCTTATCAGCCTGGTACGTGAACCAAAGTGTCTGCGGCTCCTCTCGATTTGAGCTGGTTTTCCGTAGCAACGCCCTGTCATTTGTAGGGTAAAACTGACCTGTCTTCAGATCTATTTCCAGCACCCGTTCACTATTTTGTCAGACGAATTTATTGAGGGCTTTTGTTTGTCAATGACCAGGTATTTGAAATCTGCAGAGTTAAACACGATTTCCGTAGCGTTCTTTCATTTGAGCTGACTTGTCGTCCGTGAGTCTAATACCAGCGTACGTTCATTATTAGACCCAAACGGCAGTGCTCTCAATTTGTCAGTTGTTCTACAGTATTGGCGTGTTCAGTCAAATTAAGCCGCAGGTTCCACACCTGGTGGTGCCCTTCCGTCAATTCCCTTAGCGAGACAATCAAGTTTCTTAAAGGGTAGCCCCAAAGATTTTCGAGGGTCTAATTCCAGCACATGTTCTCTATTCTGATCGTCTGATCGTCTTCGCGCCTCTGACTTTCGTTCTTGATTAATGAAAACATTCTTGACAAATGCTTTCGCAGTAGCTCGTCTTGCGGCGATCCAAGAATTTCACCTCTAACGCCGCAATACGAATGCCCCCGTTTGTCCCTGTTAATCATTACCTCCAGTTCCGAAAACCAACAAAATAGAACCGAGGTCCTATTCCATTATTCCATGCACCATTATTCAGGCAGCCGAGGCCTGCTTTGAACACTCTAATTTTTTCAAAGTAAACGCGCCGGCCACCCAGGACGCTCAGCGAAGAGCACCCGTGGGAGAGAGCCGGCAGACGGTAGGGCAGGAGACAACGGGCAGTGAACCGGCGCGAGCCGGACCGCCCGCCTGCGCCTGAGATCCAACTACGAGCTTTTTAACTGCAACAACTTTAATATACGCTATTGGAGCTGGAATTACCGCGGCTGCTGGCACCAGACTTGCCCTCCAATAGATCCTCGTTAAAGGGTTTAAAGTGTACTCATTCCAATTACGGGGCCTCGAAAGAGTCCCGTATTGTTATTTTTCGTCACTACCTCCCCGTGCCGGGAGTGGGTAAGTTGCGCGCCTGCTGCCTTCCTTGGATGTGGTAGCCGTTTCTCATGCTCCCTCTCCGGAATCGAACCCTGATTCCCCGTTACCCGTTACAAACATGGTAGGCATGTCACGTACCATCGACATTTGATAGGGCAGACATTTGAAAGATGCGTCGCCGGCACATGAGGCCATGCGATCAGCACAAAGTTATCCAGAGTCACCAGTGGGGACGCCGCAACCCCGCGAGGGGAAACGACGATTGGTTTTGAACTAATAAAAGCGCTCTTTCCGCGAGGGTCGGAGCTTGGTAAGCATGTATTAGCTCTAGAATTGCCACAGTTATCCAAGTAGGATCGTGTCATCTAAGGAACCTCGACTGATTTAATGAGCCATTCGCGGTTTCACCGTGAGACAGTGTGAACTTAGACATGCATGGCTTAATCTTTGAGACAAGCATATGACTACTGGCAGGATCAACCAGATATCTGTCGGAGACGTACGTACTGCGCACACCGGTCGGCGGAGGAAGGGTGTGTAAAAAGCCTCACTGGGACGGCCGCAGGGACCGACTGACGGGACGGACGGACGGTTGTTCCACCCGTCCCTCACTCCGTCGACCTAGGACCGCCTGACAGGGGCCTCCCACACGCACCAGACGACCGACCGACCGGGCTCGCTCGAGGAGGGATGGCAGCGCTCTGTGCAGAACGGATCCCAACGACCTCGGCGACGAATTTCACTGGGACTAGAGACACAATTTGGCCTGCCCTTCTCCGTAGGGAGAGAACGCAGGGCCTCGAGGCAACGATTCCTGCTTTCCATTTGCCGGTCACAAGCTCTTTGCGAGAGTCGGACCACCAGCGAGACGTACTGTCGAGCTCTGCTATAAGCCTTAGATAAATCACCAGGGACGGACCACGTTTCCTGATACGGACCAGACTAGCGCACCTCGGTGGAGGAGCCACTACCACAAGCCGCACCCAATTCGCACTACGGGGAAAGGCAGGCGAGCGTTTTCCGCAAGCCCGCGCTATCGCTCCGCCTGGCGGGACTGAGATCGCTTTACGAACACTGGATGAAATTGAGTCGCTGCGGCGAGACAACTACCCCAGATCTTTTCGTAGAACAAATACAGAGGAAATATAAACATGTTGGGACGGATTCAAAGAAGAGGGACAAAGCTTATAGTGAGATTCCGAAATTATAGTTATGAGGAAAGACTCAGAATCGGGTCTACAGTGTCTTGAAAAGAGAAGAACTCTATGTGATTTCATACAGTCAGTGTCTAGAAAAGAGAAGAACTCTAGGTGATTTCATACATGTTTATCAAATATTCAAGAGGAAGGATAAATTAGACTATTACAAGTTTTCAAAGTGCAGCCGCCTACAAGAACAGGAGGAAACAACCCCACATTAATTAAATATAAGTCCAGATTAGATACCAGGACATTTTTATTTTAGTCTGTACTGTTGAATGCTTGGAACACGTTGCCACTGGAAATAGTAGAGGCAGTGTCAAATACTACATTCAAGAATAGATTGGATGCTCATAGACTTTAGATCAAGTGAAGTAAAAGACACTGGTTGTAGATAGACTGTGCAGAGTTTTCTAAACCAGTATAAAGACATTGATTTATGTTTAAGTTAAGATGTTAAACCCATGTTGCTTCTATGTACGAACAGTTTACAATGGATTTGTCAGGTGCAAATAATAATAATATTATGTGTCTATATACATACACTGAATCACTGGAGAAAGGGGACAGTGCGGGCTAGTGGTTAAGTGATTCAGCTAATAAGACGAAGGTGCTGGGCTCGATCATCATCGCAGCACCGGCTGTTGCCCAGAGGAAGCAACAACAAAAATTAATTATCGAACAAATGCAGAAGTTTATGTATTTAGGGCAAAGCATTACCGGAGATATCCTCAATGAGTCAGAAATTAACACAAGGATTGCAATGACAAAAATGAAGTTTAGAGACAAAAATAAATTATCAGAATAGAACTGCGGAAAAGTGTACACTCATACATGCCCAATTACTACGTATACGGCTAAAACATGGACACTAGCAAAAAAGGAAGTGGAAGCAGAAAGACTATTGAAAATGACACAAAAACGTCCGTTGAGTTGGCTGTGTCATAATATGAAACATGACAGCCGTCACTAGAAGGGAAAGACACGAAAAGGGCGACCAATACTCATCTTTACATCTCAAGCATGCAGAGGCATTAAAGTACCAAACTATGCCGAAATGAAGAGAGCTGCAGAGGATAGGGTGAAATTTAGACAACCTTACAACCAGTCTCAGTACTGATCAACCCGAGAATAGGGTCAGATGTTGAGACATCTTTAGACAACCTTACAATCAGTCTCAGTACATATCAACCCGAGAATAGGGTCAGATGGAGAGACATACTTAGACAACCTTTTTCAAGTAGTCTCAGGACCGATCAACCAGAGGATATAGTTAAATGGAGAGACATACTTAAACAACCTTTTTCAACTAGTCTCAGGACTGATCAACCAGAGGATATAGTTAAATGGAGAGACATGCTTAAACAACCTTTTTCAACTAGTCTCAGGACTGATCAACCAGAGGATAGGGACAGACAGAGAGACATACTTAAACAACCTTTCAACTAGTCTCAGAACTGGTCAACCAGAGGATAGGGACAGATAGAGAGACATGCTTAAACACCTTTTCAACTAGTCTCAGGACCGATCAACCAGAGGATATAGTTAAATGGAGAGACATACTTAAACAACCTTTCAACTAGTTTCAGGACTGATCAACCAAAGGATATAATCAAATGGAGAGACATACTTAAACAACCTTTCAACTAGTCTCAGGACTGATCAACCAGAGGATATAGTCAAATGGAGAGACATACTTAAACAACCTTTCAACTAGTCTCAGGACTGATCAACCAGATGGAGATACACCAAAAGATAATTTTTAAGCGCTTAATTACATTTAAAAACAAAATATGATCAGAAAAAGATAATTTCTACAGTAACGACTATACGACTCATCATATGAAGTCACACATGTGCGCCGTGACATTACTGTGCGATCAATATTTGAATTCCTGCTGAATAATTGACCAATAAAATCGTACATGAGATACGTAAGTAGATAAGTAAAATTGTTCATAATTTCCAGACGTAGAGACGATCATTAATTGCTAATATTCGAGGCTTGACAATGTGAAATATGTTGCGACATGAGGGTGACAATCGCAGAATTTAGGTAAGTTATTAGGAAAGCTAGTACAAGTAAGTTAATATGAAAGCAGGAAACGGTTAGTTAGTTTTCTTTCCACTTGTGCCGTTTAGCGCCGTGGGGAGCTTATATCGTCTATCCTGCGCCAGGTGTGTTGTGAAGGTCAATGTGAGTCCTTGTCGCTGCACAATCACGCTAATGTCATCCATCAACCTACCACGCGGCCGACCTCTTGCCCTGCAGCCAGATCTACCAGCATTGTAAGCCAGCAGTGGAAGATGATGAGGGTACACTCTCATGAGATGACCAAACCAACGTATTTTCTGCCTGGAAATGTATTCGACACCAGACGTAGTGCCGACCATACTTCGAATGTCGTCGTTCGGCATTCTGTCTCTTCTGGTAACACCGAAGACTTTCCTCAAACACTTCATTTCACAAGTCGAAATTTATCTTTCGCGCGCCCTTGACAGAGGCCATATTTGGCACTGCTAGCACAGAATCGGCATAAATATACTGTTTATCAGCTGATACTTTGTTGCCAAACTAAAGCTCGAGTGTCTAATCAGTGGGGACAGCTGACAAGTCACCGCAGATGCTTTCTGACACCTAGTCTCAATTTCCTTAGTAACGGTAATTTATTTTAAAAGCAAGTAAAGATAAGTTATTTAAAAGCCTAATACGGTAAGTTATTATAAAAGCAGATTACGATAATCTATTGTAAAGGTAGGTAAAGGTCAGTCTTTTTAAAAACAAGTTAAAATAACTTATTATAAAAGCAGGAGCTATCTTGAGCTTTTTGCACCATTGCTCTTGCATTAGCCCAGAGTTTCTTTGCGTGGGATTTACGTCGACTCCAATCCTCACACCCATATGCTAATCACGCCACTGAAGGTGTGAGCCCTGACCTTGACTTTGACCATCTGCTGGAGTCTCGGCTTGATGTGATTAAAGCTAAACCAGCCCGTCACTCTTCTGTGTGAAATGGCCTTGCGAATTTCGTGTTTTTTTACGTTTTTAAAAAAAAAAAGGTTGGCCTCTGAATTCTACTGGCGAAAACACGCAACGTTCCACCGGCACCATAGCTTTTTTTTTTTTTTAGCGATATCAGGAAGTATTAAGCAGTGCTTGGATGCATATGTGCTCTTGTAGGCACATGTGCTAATGTTTCAGTGATGCCACATGCTTCTGTGTGGATCAAACCAGACATAATGTTCTTGTTCATTGAGGTATGATCCCTAAATGGTTTGTGTATGTGTGTGTGCGCGTGCGTGTTTTTGAATGTGCCAGGTACAGAACTTACAGTAAGACCGATCTGTGTATCGGTTTTTGCTGTTGTAAAGTATTCTGAATGTGTTCTGCCTCTCTGTATTCTACTGGCGATGGCACTCACGTTTTCCACCTCGGGCCGCAGCCTTTTTGGTTGTGCCAGGACGAACCATCCAGTAACATGCAATTTGACATTTTCGATCGGCTTATATATATATATATATATATATATATATATATATATATATATATATATATATATATATATGCGTGTGTACACACGCACCGACACACACATACACACACACACATACACACACACCAGCACACACATGAGAGCAAGTGAGTAAATGTTTATTAGAAACGAACTTGAAAAACCTTTAATTATTGCCCTTACATGAGGAACTGAGACGCTAGAGGTTCGTGGAAGTGGCAATCTTATCAGGGCTTCGGAACTAAATCGGCATCGCGCTGTGTTGAGCCAATCTAATTAACACTGCGATGGGCGGAGTTGGCCCACCTCGGCATTGCACATCGCTGAGAGTGTCTCGTGCCCTATTACAAAACTGAAACATTGTAGAACTAACGGAAGAGGGTCTCTCTCTCATGAGAGATGGTGGAGATGGTAAAATATGAAGGTCAGTCCTATAGCCACAATTGCCGTCTTCCCGTACTAAGCCGCAGCCTATGAGAGGCGGGGTAGCCAGTTCCCTTCCTTGCTGTTTTTTACCTTCCCTAACATACGTCCGGTGACCATTTACAGCTGGATTAACTGGAGGAACGGTCCTACCAGGCATGAACCCCGTCCCGGCTTCTTCCTGTCCGTCCGTGAACTCAAACACCTGAATTGCTGTAATCCCAGTCTCCAGCTGACTCTCGGCTAAGCGACACAGTCCACATGAGATAGTAGTTCGCTAAGGAACCGGTACCAACACTGCACCAAGTGTATTCAACTCAACATTGCACGAAGAGCTGAGTGTGCTAATGTCAACCTCGACATTGCACTCCAAGAAACATGTCACTACCCTTATTGGAAAACTGGAATCCTGCCGTACTGACAGATACGAAATTCTTCTCGAGGCCCCGTACGTTGACGGAGCTGGAAAGCCTATCAATGGCTCCTCAGAAGTGTTTTAGCTCCACACTCAACATTGTACATCGTCGAATGCATCACGCTCCGCTACGGAACGAAAAGAAACCAAGATACCTTTGTTTTTTTTGTCCCTGACACTATTCGATGATTTGACTCTTCTGTCCCAAACCCACATCCAGATGCAAAATAAGATACGAATACTCGAAAAAAGGTCACTATAATTGTGGCTAAAAATACACAGAGACAAAACACAAATTTTGAAAATAATTACAATTAAAAATGGTAGAATTGGATTGGGGGTCATTCATCTTCAGAATATGGAGTCTTTCCTTTACCTTAGCAGCAATATAGACATATTAGGAGGTACAGAAAACGATGTTCAGTTAAAAATACAGAAAACGAGAAAAGCTTTCATTGCAATTTATAGACGTCAAAAGTCATTAAAATCATCACCAAAATAAAAATCTTAAACTCCATCGTAAAATCCCCTTCTATTATATGGCTTTGAAATAAGGAGAACAAAACAGGTACTTAGGAAAAAAGTAACGACTTTCGTAAATGGTTGCATGAGCAAAATACAAGGGTGGAAATGGTAGGGCAAGATCACCAACGTGGAACTGATGGACAATACGGGACAAATATAAGTGGAGCATGAAATACGGAGGAGACGATGGCGATGGATAGGCCATACATTACGGAAACCAGTTGGTAACATTACAAGACAAGTTCTATTCTGGAATCCACAGCGCAAAAGAAGTAGGAGAAGACCAAGACACCCATGAAAGACACAAATGTAAAGGCATCAAACAAGAAGTGGACATAATTGGCTCAGATGGCTCATGATAGAAATACTTGGCGAGTATTTGTTGAGGACTTATGATCCACAAGAAGTTGACAGGTTTTTGATTGATTGTTTGACTATTAACTTTAATCCCAGAGAGATAAGGTCTCAAGAAACTGTATTTTCGGTAACAGTTTTTAATTCAAATACCATTTTTTTTGTTTATTGGGTAGCACACATTTCTTGATTTTTACAAGCACCTTGCTGTTGCCGACGCTTTATCAATCGTCTCTCAGGCCACGACGAAGAATTCAGTGGTAAGGAGGGGCTGTAAAATTTATTCAAGATTCAAGCGGAACGTTGTCACGCAACTGGAAAAACGAAAAATAAAAAAATGTACAGAATTTTCGATTAAATCTTTTGAATGAGCTCTTCAAAATCCAACAAATTTGAACAGTTTAACAGTTTGCCCTAGTGGAAAAACAAAACAAATTACAAACTTAAATGTTTTAATGCAAATGTGAGAAGCATAGTAAATAAAAGAGAAGAACTGGAACTGTATGCCGAAGAAGAAAAACCAGATATAATAGGGTTAACAGAATCATGGACATATGAAGACATTGCAGATAATGAACTTGAAATAGAATGATATACAATGTTAAGGAAAGATAGGGTAGTTGAAGACAAGACTAAGGGGGGTGGCGTTTTATTATATAATCCACATTCAGTTAATGTAACGATCCAAGAGGATTTATCATGTGGTAACAAAAATGAAAGTGTATGGGAGAAATAGAAAGTGGGAGAGAAAAAACAGTGATTGGAGTATGCTACAAATGTTCATCAAGTCAAAAAGAATAAGACGAGGAGCTGAATAGAAGCACAGTAAAGGCAAGTGAAAGGAAATTATTATTAATGGGGAATTTCAACTTTCCAGAAATAAAATGGGATATGGCAGAAGCACTTGTAGAGTCAGAACCTTTTATTAAGTGCATAACTGATAATTTTTAAATTCAATATGTAGGAGCAGCCACCAAAGGCAAAACAAACTCGACTTAGTTTTTACTACAAAGGAAAATATGATTGAAAATATTACCGTTGGGGAACTGTTTGGCTCAGGTGACCATCAAATCATCCGTTGGGATCTTATTGCAGGGAAAGAAGTAAACATAAACACACAAACATACGACTATTCTAAGGCAGATGTTAAGAGGATGAAAGAGGCAGTAAACCACATAAACTGGAAAGATATTGTAGAAGGTATAGATGTTAAACAAGAGGAAGAGAGTTTTAAAACAGTTCTAGAAAAGCTAAAAGAGGAATGTATTCCATGTAGGGAGGAAAACCCAAATCGTAAAAAGTGGATAACTAGATTTGTAGTTATATGTATAAGAACTACAAATAAAGCATAGACAAATAGGCAGGTAAATGAAAAGAAACATATTTAAAATATTTGGACAAGCAGAACATATCACAGAAAGCGAATAAAACAGCAAAACTAGACTTCGAAAAAAACTTGCTCAGAGGATCAAGAATGATAGTAAAAGCTTCTTCTCTTATGTTAGAAATAAACAAAGAACGAAAGACAAAGTAGGCTCTCTCATAGACAGTACAGGAAAAATAATAAGTGAGAATAGGGAGGGAGCTATTCTACTTAATCAGTACTTTGGCACAGTCTACACAAAAAAGGACTGCTCTAAGATACTAGAGCCAATATATATTTTTCAAAGAGATTCAGCGGGATTAAGATCGACCGTTATTACAGAGGAAATGGTTTTAAAAATATTGGAGGGGTTGAAAGGGAATAAATGTCTAGGTCATGATGGTATTCATCCAAAATTGCTGTTTGAAATTAGAGACCAACTAGCAAAACCATTGGCTATATTATGTTCTCAATCACTTACAACATGGATTATCCCACGGGATTGGAAAAATGCAGGAGTGCTCCCCTTATTCAGAAAGGGGAAAAAAATCAGATTTAGCAAATTATAAGCCTGTGAGTTTAACAAAAATAGTATGTAAATTGTTAGAGTCAATAATCAAAGAAACCGTTGTAATGCATTTAGACAAATTTAATCTAATCAGAAATAGTCAGCATGGGTTTACTAGAGGGAGATCGTGCTTAAAAAATCTATTAGAATTCACGAAGGAGGTTATTAAAATGATAGATTAACGGGAGCCGGAGGATGTTATTTATTTAGATTTTGTAAAGGCCTTTGAAAGAGTACCTCATCAAAGATTATTTCGAAAGTTATAATCACATGGAATAGGTGGGAAAGTATCCAAATGGATTGAAAATTGGTTAACGGGAAGAAGGCAGAGGTTGGGCACAAATAAGTAGTACTCTGGGTGTTGCGAAGTGAAAAGTGCCACAGGGCTCGGTTTTGGGACCAATTTTGTTCTTGATATATATAAACGATTTGGGCATTGACATGGGATCCATGATTGTACAATTTGCTGATGACACAAAACTATGCAATAGTGTCTCATCTAAAGCAGAAGTGGATATATTGAGGTCGGATTTAGATAAAATTCGAGAATGGTATGTAAGCTGGCAAATGGAGTTTAATGTAGATAAATGTACAGTCATTTACAGGGGTAGATCCAATATGGAAAGTAATTACAGAATGGGAGAGAACAGTATTAAAAAGATTGACAAGGAAAGGGTGCTACGGGTTATAATAGATCATACAGGTAAAGTGAGTGAGCAAGTTCAGGTAGCAGTGAAAAAGGCAAATGCAATGTTAGCTATAATAAAAAGAAATATTAAACATAGGAACAAGGAAGTAACAGTCAAACTGTTAAATCATTGGTTAGACCTAGATTGGAGTACTGTGTACAGATGTGGAGTCCTTATCAGAGAGGGGATATAAACATGCTGGAAAGAATACAAAAAAGAGCGACATAGTTGATAGTGGGATTCCAGAATTACAGTTTTAACGATAGATTCAGAAAAACTGGCTTACAGTGTCTAGGAGTGAGAAAAATTCGTGGTGACTTAATACAGGTTTATAAGAGGAATAGATAAACTAGACTTTAACAAGTTGTTTTGAAAATACAGCCACCCATAAGAACAAGAGAGCATAGCTACAAATTAACTAAAGGGAAGTCCAGATTAGAAATTAAGAAATATTTTTTTAGTGAGAGAGGGGTATGTGCTTGAAATGCATTGCCACTGGAGGTAGTGGAGGCAGGGACAATTAATGCATTTAATAATAAATTAGATGCGGAAAGCTTTTAGAACAAGGTAATGTAAATGAAACTGGTTGTTTACATACTCTGCAGAGTCTTTTAAACCAGTATAAAGACGTTAAGTTAAGTTGAGTTAAGACATGTACGGAATTTCAGATCTCTTGGATATCGGGAAGTTGGTTAAAATTAGAGAAATAAAAAGACACGCGCCCGATCCACATCCCTATATTGATCATGTCAAATCAAGTCAAATATTTGAATAAAAATAAGAAGAATACCTTTTCAAGGCCGGGGGAGGAAGGATAACGTCTGGTCATGCAAAGTATACTGATCAAACATGTTAGTCATGGTCAGGCAAAGTATACTGATCAAACATGTTAGTCATGGTCAGGCAAAACCTACTGTGAAGGATCGACGTAATCCCAGTAGTAGTGAATGACACACAGATAACGTTAAGCATAGCCCAACCGCCTGGAGGCCCCCGGTCCACTTTCATCAGCACGCTAGGGATGTGGGGAAAGCTACTGCAACCGCCACTTTACGTCCTTCTCAGGGCGCACAAAAGAGTAATCTACTCATTGTGGGCATTCGCAAATAACGCAAACAACATTCCTTTCCAGAAGAAAGTTGCTGACTTCTGACCTGACACAGCAGTATGCGATAGACACATTAGATAGAGCACACACGCAACATTTCAATTCTTATTACAAATTTGTTTTTTTCTCTTGTTTTTCTTTCTCCCCAGATACACTTCTAGTCTCTGTTAAGAAGATACGAGTTGCTTTTCAAATAACAACGTTAAAAAAAGGAACGAAAAAGTCCTTAACAAAACAACAGTTCCAATATGGGTGACATGGACTTGGGCGATCTTTTGGCAGACGTACGCAACGAAAATACCCAACGGGAACAGATGAGCAAGAAGCAAATATCGGTGGAGCTTGATTTGGACAGTGAGCCAACTCTACGGTATGGACTAAAGGACAATCCTCCAGCAGCGATTATTTTCATGGGAGCTTTACAAGTAAGTTTACCAATTCTCAACGTAAACCCAGAAACCTGATACAGTCCGTCATTGTTATTTTAAGAAATAATTTGTTTATTTGAGAGCGAATGGAAAAGTAGCAACAGAATAATTAAAACAATGGAAGCAAACACAGTCCTAGTTAGAATGGCACTGTTTTCGTCAGTCTGTTACCACTTTGGTGATGTTAGTAGTAATAGTCGCAATAATTGTAAAATTAGTAGTGGCAGTAGTAGAAGTAGTGGTAGTAGTAGTAGCAGCATAAGTATTAGTGACAGTAATTGCATTAGCTGTAATAGTTGTAGCAGTAGTAATAGTAGTAGTAGTTGTAGTAGTAGTACTACTACTATTAGTAGTAATGGTACTAGTAATAATATAACTAGCAGTAGTAGCAGTAGTAGTACTAGTGGTAGTTGTAGTGGTAGTAGTACTAGTGGTAGTAGTAGTAGTAGTAGTTGTGGTAGTACTAGTGGTAGTAGTAGTAGTAGTTGTGGTAGTAGTAGTAGCAGTAGTAGTGGTAGTAGTAGTAGTAGTAGTTGTGGTAGCAGAAGTAGTAGTATATATAGAAGTAATAGTACTAGTCCAAGTAGTAGTATTGTAGTAGTATAGTAGAAGTATAGTAGTAGTAGTAGTAGTATTGTAGTATTGTAGTAGTAGAAGTATTGTAGTAGTAGTATTGTAGTAGTAGTATTATAGTAGTACTACTAGTAGTAGTAGTAGTATTGTAGTAGTAGTATTGTAGTAGTAGTATTGTAGTAGTAGTATTGTAGTAGTAGTAGTGGTATTGTAGTAGTAGTAGTAGAAGTATTGTGGTAGTAGTAGTAGTTGTTGTTGTAAACAATTTAGAATTGTGAGTGCATATGCACCTACCTTGTGCTTTAGACCTGAAGTCAAAGATGAGTTCTTTGAGACTATATCAAGTCAATAACGGCTTTTTCTACTAAGTGACTACATTGCAAGAGCTGGCGCTGGTCATGATTCATGTCTTTACAATTTTGAAGTTGGTAAAATAAATGAAAATGGCTAAATGCTCTTAGAGTTCTGTGTTAACCATGAACTCTGCGTGAACAACTCCTATTTTCAGACAAAAACACAACATAATGTATCGTGGATGCACCCAAGTGAATGCACCCACGTGAATTAGCTGGATCTAATTCTTGTCAGAAGATCTCTCCTAAAGGAGATGCTCCTCTCGCGATTTGATCAAAATGCAGATTGCGACACATCATTTATAGTTTGCTGTAAAATTAAATTGCAGCGAAGAAAGTTCCACCAGACTAGAAACAAAGGTAAGCGACGCATCGACGCAAGTACAATGTGGGACAATGCACTGATCAAAATATTTAACAAGGCTTTTGAGAAAACTCTTAATATCTGTCATCATAGAACCACTGCAACAGACCTGGCACCATCTTCGAACTGTCATCTATGGCACTGCACTTGCTACATTTAGAAGAAGAACTGTTAAATCGGATAACTGGTGTGAAGCGACAGTGGAAGGATATGACACCTATCATTGAGGCCAATCAAGCTGCCCTGATTACATACAAGCAGCTTCCAAATGCACTGCGCCCACATTCAAGTAAGCCAAAAGCGACATTCAACAAGGAGCTCATCGTGAATATTGACTACAGTACAGTGAAAACGTAGACGCAGTCGCAAAAAACAGGGAAAATCAGGCAAATGTACGATGGTTTAACGAAAGTTATTGGTCCTGCAAATAGGAAAACAGCACCACTAAATTCTATCAAATGTTAGAAAATAACAGGCAAACCATTTGGTGGTTTGAACCCTATTATGAGCTCTAATCGTGTAAAAGTATAGTCATTCCTACAGTTCTTGACACTGTCAAAAGCTATCTTAGTTTAGACAAGCTGGACATCGAACCATCTCTAGAACATCTGAATACATTTATTGATAACTTGGCCCGGGCAGAGCACTAGGCAGTGAGGGGATCCCTCCTTATTTGATCAAGTGATGTAGGGAAACACTTTTGCATCCGCTGTATGTGATGCTATGTCAGGCCAGGAAAGAGGACATTATACCTCAAGAAATGAGAGATTCAAACATTGTAACTTTATACAAAAACAAAGGTAATACAAAAACAAAGGTAATACAAAAACAAAAGTAATACATTGAACTGTAATACATATCATGGTGCCTCTCTGCTCATGCTCAGTGATGTAGGGCAAAATCTTCGCCAGAGTAATCTTACTACCCCTGCAAAAATTGGCTGTGCGTGTATTTCCAAAGCCACAATGTGGATTCACATTTGGAAGATCAAAGATCGACATTATTTTTTTCTCTTCGCCAACTTCAGGAAAAGTTACGTGATCAGAATCAGCCACTTTGCACATCGCCTTTATTGACATGACAAAGACATTTGATTTGGTTAGCAGTAATGGACTCTTCAAAATTCTTTCTGAAATAGGCTGTGGAATTTAAATGCTGCGACTAATAATATTGTTCCATGAAGGCATTAAAAAAGCAGTCTAATTTTATTGTAGCAAATCGCAATCATTTAGCATTCGAAGTGGTGTTAAGCATGACTGCTCCTTGGTCCCAACACCGTTAGGAATATTCTTTTCTCTACTCCTGAAATTTATATTTGGTAACGCAATTGATAAAAATCTGTGTTCACAGTAGGTTAGATGGTCGGCTGTTTAACTTTGCAAGGCTCAAGACCAAAACAAAGATCAGGAATATCACCATCAGTGACTGATGTTGCAATTGTCACCCACAGTCAGAAGAAACATCAATTGTTGATTGATATCTTCTCCCAGGCGTGCAAAATTGTTAGTCTTACAATAAGTCTCAACCTAACAAATGTACTGGAAAAGGAAGTAGATGCCAAGCCAACATTTAGCATTAATAGTTATGAACTAGCAACTGTCCACCAATTTTCATACCTGGGAATCTCATAAACGACAAGGTCTCTCTAGACCAAGAAATAAACAGTCGCATTATCAAAGCTGCTGCTACATTTGCTCGCCTCACAACTCGTGTTTTGGCAAAACCAGAAACTTACAATTAAAACCAAGGCCATTGTGTAGAATGCATGTGTCGTCAGCACACACCTATATGGTAGCGAGACTTTCGCAACCATATCCAAACAGGAGCACGGGGTTAACAACTTCTGTGATCCGTTCCTATAATCACATGGAAGAGCAAAGTGACAAAGACAGATATGCACAAACATCGGCCTCTCACACGTGCACACTCTTCTTAGGCAGCGAAAACTAAGGCTTGATCATGTTCGTAGAATGAAAGATGGTCGCATTACCAAAGATATGTATGTACAGTTGGGGGATGACACATTAACAGTCGGTCTACGACAGTTGAGGTTTAAAGATGCGTGTAAGCGTGATATGAAGGCTCTGGAAATGAGTATGACATCCTGGGAAGACAAAGCTGCAGACCGATTCAAGTGGAGGTGTACTCTGATGGGCCACCTCACGCTAAGTGGAAAGAAGATCTTGCAACACCAAGAAGTGAAACGACAACACCACAAGCAGAAAGAATAAAAAACAAAAAACTAAGTAGAGATTTTTGTTTACCACTCTAAGGTCTTATGGCTTGGTTTGGCTTTGTTCGTTGTCAATCTCCCGCTACCAAACTGTCACGGACCTAAGTAGTAGAATGTAGTCCAGAGAACGGAATGCATTGTGCCGTAGTTTATTAGTTTATAGCTTGACTGCGATATTTGCACCTTTCGGTTTAACACATCCGCCGACTTCAGCAAGCAATTTTTTTAGTACCGGATTAGCATTCCCTCTTCGATCCTTTCTCCTTAGCCAGTCTTATCTGTTGCAGCATGTTATACAGGATCACCGCGTGTAGGTATAGAAGGGTCTTGGCAGCTCTGGTTCGCAGGCCCTGGCACTAACGGTCAGCTTTGAGTAGCTGACCGCTGCAGCTCATGCGTTTGATCACGCAAGACATTAACGAGACGAATGGAGATAGCACGTGATGCAAGCGTTCCCTCAAGGCTTAGTTCCGAAGCCTATTCCGTAAACAGGCATTCCACAAGGTTGGAAATGTAGGATCAGGCCAGATCAGGTCATCCCAAAACCAGTGAGGCCATTGAGGTACACATGAAGACATCCTCACAACCTTTCTCTGTCAGCGTCCGTTGCCTGTGCCTCTTCTGGTCGGAGATTGGTCCATTCTATTTTGTTGTCCTCCCACCTCTTTTTGGGACGGCCTCTTCGTTGTCTGCCTTGCACCTTCTCGTGCAGGATCGTATTTGCAAGACCATTTGATCTCCATATGTGACCGTACCAAGCGAGTTTCTTTCTTTTGACAGTCACCAAGAGGTTTTCAAAAGGCCCTATTGCTGTTGTAATTCTATCATTTTCTCATTTGTAAGTCGATCTTTGTGCGTGACGTTTAAAAGTCGTCGGAAACATCTCATCTTCAAGGCCTGTATCCTTCGCTGAAGGTCAGCTGTAACTGTCCATGTCTCACAAACATAGAATTATATTGACAGGACCAATGTACGCATTAATCTGCTTTTCATGCTTAGTGCCTTAGTGCTAACCGTTTAACTTGCCAGATTTTGTTAAGCCGTTTAATCGTCGTTATTGTCTGTGCTATTCTGGCCAACACCTCACATTTTGATCCATCATCACTGACAATCGAGCCCAGATATTTAAAACTATCAACCACTTCAAGTTCATGGCCATTAGTTATTCTCCTACTGTTGAAGCCCTCGGCGTTGTTGGTCATTAATTTTGTCTTTGCAACATTTGTATCCATACCATAGTCAAGAGCTGTTTCATAGAGCCAACCCGTCGATGTCATCAGCAAAACGAAAGTTGGTAATCGTTCGGCCCCCTATCTTGACAGTACCAACGTGGCCTCCAAGTGCCTCACTCATAATTCCCCCAAGGAATATATTGAAAAGAGTTGGAGAGAGTGTACAACCCTGTCTCACACCAACTGATTTGCGAAACAAGTTCCTGCACCTCCCATTCACAAGAACTGCTCTGGACGCCTTGTCATGCAGGTGTTCAAGGACCTTTATAATAATCCCATTGGTTTTATACATCCTCATGATTGCCCATAGCGCTTAATGCCATACCCTATCAAACGCCTTTTTAGAATCAACAAACACATGATACAGTGTTGCCGCTGTTCCAGATATTTCTAGCTTAGCAGCCTTATATTAAATATCTGTTCTGTAGTGCTTCTTCTCTGTTTGAATCCTTCCTGCTCCTCTGCTTGGGGTTTCAATCGGTCGATGCTTAATCTAAGCATGACCTTACTAGAGTGGCTTTTGAGGATTATTGTTCTGTAATTTTGGCACAGCTTTAGGTTTCCAGACTTAGGTAACGGTATAACCATTAATTTTTTTCCATAAGTCCGGCCAGTTTTCTGTCTCCCATATTTTGTTGCAGATGTGAGTCAGGAATTCAACCACTACCTCCCCACATGCATGTAAGAGCTCTGCTGGTATATTGTCCACTCCTGCCGCTTTCCCTCTGCTAAATATCTCCGCAGCTACTTCTTCCTTCGTTATCAGTTGATTATCCTCTATAGTTGTTGGTGCTGGAGGGATTGAGACCCTGACATACATCTGTAACAGAATTTGGCGGACAGGGGGGTGGCCAACCATCTGGACGAAATAATTGGTTTTACCGCTGCCTAAATCAAGGAACCTAAAGATGTGTCAGAACTATAGAACAATTAGCCTCATTAGTCATCCTAGCAAAGTTCTCTTAAGAATAATCCTCAACAGATTAAAACCGTAGGCAGATAATATCATTGTCGAAAAGCAGGCATTACTTCGAGCGGGAAGAAGCACTTCTGAACATATATTTAATCTGCGAATATTGAATGAGAAATACTTAGAGTATCAACAACACGTGTATCTTGTCTTCGTCGATTTAAAAAAGACGGTCGTCAGATTATGGCATGCGGTGCTATAGACAACAATGACGCATTACAAGGTCAATAGTGATTTTGTGAAACTAAATGAGAACCTTTAGGAGAAGGCGTCATGGCCAGTTTATGTAAACGGAATACTAGGCGAATGGTTCCGCACATCTGTTGGGGTGAGACAGGGTTGAATACTCTCTCCCTTCAAATTATTCGTGGAAAGAATAAGGGAGGCGGTCCTGGAGGGACATATTGGTACGGTCAGAATAGGTGACAAGACGATTACAAACCAACGATTTGTAGAGGATGTAGATGGTCTGGTGGGCACGGAAACGGAACTCCAGGAGCTGATTAGTAGATTGGACAGAGCGGCGCAGAGCTATGTCATGGAGATAAATCCAGAGAAAACAAAGCTGATGACTAATAATACTGAAGCGTTTACATCTGTGATAAAAGGAAAATGGTCAGGAACTCGAAGTTGTACAAATGTTCAAGTATCTGGGATCCCTGATCAGTGACGAGGGCTCGCAGCCTGAGATAATTGCCAGAATAGCACAGACATCAGCGGCGCTTACGTGTTTAAAACGCAAATGGCAGGAACAGGTTCGTTCCGTCCCTCATAGTTGTATAACTCGGAACAGTTCATCGTGCCAGTGCATCGTTGTCCTCAATAAGGCACTTGCCGCTTGTATCCTGGATCATAAAATTCCTGCCTTGTCTTGGTGTTACGAGTTCTTTGACCACCTTGTATGCTACTTTAGCGTCATTTCTGTCTAATCTCTGTTCGATGTTTGTCCATTGCTCACATATCCACTGTTGTTTCGCCTCTCTCACCATTTGTTGTATCGCTTTCTTGACCTCTTTATATCTGTCGATCTCATCAGATGGATGTTTTTGGTTTTGGAGTGACCTTCTTTTATCACAAAGGTTTAGAATTACTTTGGTTACCTATAACTTCTTTTTTGTTTAGTGGTACCACATGATCTCTGTTGCCGTATATACGAGTCCTGAGTTAAGAGACTGTTACTGTATCGGTATCCAGTCCCTCTCTGAGAGCCAACAGTGGAGCAAATCTCCCTCCTACCCTCGGTTGGAACTCTACGATGATTGTTGAGTCTTTAAGTATGTCAAGGTAAAACTTTAGTCTAGTCACATCTTTCTTTGCGACTCCCTTCAATCGCAGACGCATTGTCATCATAAGAAGATCGTGGTTGCTTCCTACATCCGCTCCGGGAAAACTTCTCGTTTTGTGGTGGTTTCTCGGTGGTGATGCTTAATATAAACCTCCTATGAACAAGTAAATAACCAATTTAACCGTGCACTTCATTATGTCATGTTCAACTTCTAGACGGCTTGTCCTTTTTTTGGCGTTTCGATTATCAGACTATGAATTTGATCATAGAATGACTTTATTTTACAATCGTCATAGTCTGCAGTGGATGCGTAGCACTGTATTATCGTAGTATTAAACGGTGCTGCCTTTAGCCGTAAGATGATAAATCGGCTAGATATTGGACGGCAACCCAATATGCATCTGGCTGTGTCTTTATGTACCAGTATCCGCACTCCATGAAAATGTTTGTCCTCCCTGCCGCTGAAGTAGAACTTGTGTCCCTCCTCCGTGGTAAACTCACCAAAGTTTTTCCATCTAGCCTCGCATATACCCATGCTGTTCCACCGGTAGTTCTTCATCTCGTGTGTTAAATCTCAAAGATCATAACACATGGCACAAGTAACTTACTGTAAGCATCAAATTATGTTCCAGATGTTCTCAAAGCGTGAAAGTCAAAGCCACCCACACAGTGACAGACGCATTATGATTAATCCGGCTTTACTGAAACCCACAGAAAATGTTAATGTGTGGGCGAAATAAATTTACAAGTCACAACATTTAATCAAGGGCGATGACAAATTAATAACTAGACGATCGTTGCTAGAAATTCATATGCACCATCTTGATTAAGAAATATCACAGGATATAAGGGTGATAATTATCATAGACAAGGTAATCATCTTAACAGCAGACAACCATCAAATCCACACAATCGCTAAATGCATATCAAATGTCATAGGAAAATACTGACGAAAGCATTAATCTGGCTCGCCTCTACATGTAAAGGACGAAGTATGCAGCAACTATAACAACACGCCTCCAGCCATCCTACGCACCGGTCATATGTGTCCAGACTCTCAATTTAAAGGTAGAATCAAATCCAATTTATAACACAGTACAAACCAAAAGGATGATTTTCAACCGCTTTTTATGGAATACACAAAAAGACGCCGCTGTCTAACACAGCATTTGGTTTACCGTAATCAAGAAATCTTGAATCCATTTATTTGCAGAGAGGTTTTAGTAGCAATGGGTTTTTTGCTATTTGTTTGCTAGTCCCATGCACAACCGTCAATAGTCGCATGTCACAGAAGGAAACAATGATCAAATTGTGTTTAGTTCAGAGATCACTCTGGCTTTTTGAGACAATCAGCAACGTGAGCAGACGGTGGACATGTTGATCATCTGTGTACGATCACATCCAGGTCGAGTCTAGCAGCTGCCATCGACCATTTGATGATGAGACGTTTGCTACTACCCTTTGGCTATTGACGGCAACAATGGTAAAATGGACAATAGTTGACACATGAAAGCTTCGGCGGTTATTCGCCTACATGTCAGCAGGCTTGTATCTAGAGTTGGCTGTGACTCAGCTGTCCCGTAACGTAGATGGTGTTAGCGGAAATTACATCTCGGCATCGTCCTGTATCAATTGCCTGCATTGCTGTTTCAATGAATGACATGCCTGTCAAATTGAGAATGTCATCTGCCTTCACTTGCCAGTAACTGCGCACCGGAGTATGAAATTGTGCAGACCACGAGAACACATCACATAGCCGTATCAGGAGAGCTTTCGTGATTTGACAATTCAAGGGAGGACCAGATACGGTCCACAAGACAGTCCTTCATCAATACGTAAACTGACATTTGTGACGTGATCTCGATATGATTTTCCAAGGAAATTGATTAAACACATCACCTCCATGGCCTGGATTTTCCGCTGCAAAGCAGCATATGAGCTGCAGATATCTGACAACCAGTATAGGGTTGGGCTCTGCTTGATTGGTAATTGCTGAAGATACATTGCATGTAATTCCCTATTAATGCGTCGTTTTTTTCTGATGAAGGAGCTACCACAGTTGGGTATATTTTGCATGTAAGGGTAGCTATATGTCTGGATCAATCAGTCTGTTTCACCAAGAAAACTTGTGTTTTTGTCAATGCATATTCATTTTTGCCACTTGTTCAAGGTAGCCCGGTAGATTGTTTAGCATATTCGACAGTAAGTTGTCTTACTATACTGAGATTACAGCATGTCTGGGTTCGCGTTCACGGATGGACAAATAAAACCCCGAACCGTAGTTCGTGCCTGGAACGACCGCTTCTCTAGTCAATCCAGCTGTAAATGGGTACATGGCGTATGAGTTATATAAGGTAGCAAAAGCAAGAAAGAAAACTGGCCACCCCACATCACATAGGCTGTGGCTTACTACACGAAGAGTTATCTTCTTACCCGATGACAATTGTTGCCATGGGACTGACCTTTACCTTTAATGTAGTCCGGGTCAAGACAGAGTGAGGTTGATGACCAGAGATGGGCAAGTACCTTTTTCTAATTTTGTTTGTGTGTTTCAATGATTAATCATGTATGGCTCTCGTTTTCACAGCACATCTTCTTGAGCATATCAGGGTGCCTGACGACATCAATGGTGGTTGCGGATGTTGCTTGCGTGCCATTTGACCACCCGGTCCGATCGCAATTGTTCTGTACAACAATCTGCATGGTTGGATTGTGCACGATCTTGCAAACAGCTCTGGGAGTAAGGTGTGGAAGTCATTATCATCAACTGTCTAGTCATCATTATCACTCACAAGCATAGTATCATCAAACGTCGCGATAACCGGGATGAATAGAATAGGCCCACTGTCACCTGATCAGTGTAGTGATAGAGTGATCGCTTTTCACGGTAAAGGTACGGGGCTCAAGTGCCACGATAATCACACTGGAGTTCACCCAGCTGTAAATGAGTACCTGACATATGACGAAGAAATATGCAGTGGGGAAGGAAACCAGCTACCCTACCTCAAACAAGATGTTGCTCGAATACTGAAGTCTCCAACAACTTCCTTCCCCGACAGCAGTCTTAACTCAGTTCACTTCAGTTCATCCCGTAACCCATCAGGTCGTTGGGTCACACTTGAAAACACTCCCACAATCGCACGCCATCTCTCTCTGTCCGCTTCCGCCAGTCGTGCTTCACCGGGACGAAGGTTTGGCCAATCAGTGATGTTGTCTGCCCATCTCTTCCTTGGATGTCCCGGCCCTATCTTTCCTGCAGTATAGAATTTTTAATTCCGCTGGATCTCGTGACGTGCCCATACCAAGCCATCTTTCGCGTTTTGATAGCTGTGAACAGATCATCAAAAGGCCCAAATGCGTTTTCCACTCTTCGTCGTGTTTCTACGCTCGTCACACGATTCTTATATGTAACATTTAAGAGTCTTCTAAAGCTCCTCATTTTAATTGCATGTACTCTGCACTGGGTATCCGCAGTAATGGTCCGCCTCACAGGTACACACATATATTGAGAGCCCTTATGAGCACATTAGCCTAACTGTTATGCGTAGGGTGAGCCTCTGTTCCTGTCACATGTGATGTAAACGCGCAAGCGCCGTTGTTGTCTGTGCTATTCTAGTATTATCTTAGGCTGCGAGCCCTCGTCACTGATCAGTGATCCCAGATACTTGAACCGGTGTACAACTTCGAGTTCCTGACCATTTGCTGTTATCACAGATGTAAACCCCTCCGTGATATTAGTCCTCAGCTTTGTTTTCTCTGCATTTTCCATGCCATAGCTCTGCTACGCTCTGTCCAATCTACTAATCAGCTTCTAGAGTTCCGTTTCCGTGCCTGCCAAACCATCTATATCATCTACTAATCGTAGGTTTGTAATCGTCTTGTCACCTATTCTGACCGTACCAACATGTTCATGTGATCTATAATGCTTTAGTAGTGATAAATGATAGGAAAAGTTTGGGCCCCCGAATAGCCGTTTGAAGAATAGTTTCAAAAGAAAACTAAAACCAAACGCCGTGAACAATTTTTTCTTTCAAACCGACGAAAGTAAAAGAATTCAACTATTTTATTAGCTTGGTAACCTTGTCACAATGGATTTAGAAATGAAAAAACAGCATGTCTAAAACAGATGTATTTATGGTCAGCAGAAACTGAAACTCATAAAACATCATTCAATCAATCAATCAATCAATCAATCAAAGAAAGACTTTCCAATATTTGTGCAAAGGCCATTCTCATCTCGCCAGTTAACACGGTTTTGTACTGCTCTTACTACCTATCTCCACGTGTAATAATTTAATTTCAGTTCTTTCAGACATTCTCTTCTCTGTCTCTTTGATTGTGTAAATTAATTTCCGTTGACAATTCAATGTAAAAGGCTATCTGGCTATGTTAAACGATGTATTCCGTTGCCTATGTTCTATCCAACCCCATTTTCTTCACTTAATTCGCAGCACCAGCGGCTGTTGTTGGCTCCATTTCCATAGGTCTGTATTCATAACTCAATCCTGCCACTTTATGCTCATTATCCTTCGAAGGCATCTGTTAACGAAGGACTGGATACTTTGTTGTATTACCTTTGGTTATTCTCCATGTTTCCGTTCCATACAGCAGCACCGACTTGACACTGATGTTAAAATATTCTAAATTTACTGCGAATTTTGATTTCTCTGGATCTCCATTTGTTGTTATGTTTCCAATTCTGGTCCTTACACCCGCATCTTACATCGTTATATGTCAATTGTGCTGCCCATTTAGATAACAGTATCCACTTCTTCCTGCGTCTCTCCCTCCAGCATGATTGGTTCTTTGCTAATAGTGTGGAGTTTAAGGACATTGTTTTTCTTCATGTTCGTATTCCGTCCTAAGAATTCACCAAACGTCTGTATCATTAACTATCATGTCTCATTATTGTTCCATACAAAGCACAAGGCAAGGAATGCAACTGGCCACATTGCTATTGGATTGTTGTGTGTTTTTGTAGTGGTAACTTCTGTAGGAATTAATTTGACATGTTGAGGATGCTAATATCCATGGGAATCCTTCTTTAGTAACCTTTCATGGCTTGGGTTTGTTCGTTCTCAATCTCCCGCTACCAAACTCTGAAATGGCTTAAGTAGCAGAATGTAATCCAGAGAACGGAATGCGTAGTGCCGTAGTTCACAGCTTGACTGCGATATTTGCACCTTTCGGTCCCACACATTCGAGTTCAGCAAGCATTTTTTGAGTACCGGGTTAGTATTCCCTCTTCGATCCCTTCTCCTTAGCCAGTCTGCCTGCTGCAGCCTGCTATCCATGATCACCGCGTGGAGGTGTAGAAGGGCCTTGGCAGCTCTGGTTTGCTGGCCCTGACGCTAGCAGTCAGCTATGGGTCACTGACCACTGCAGCTCATGCGCTGCTCAGCATCTTGATTCCAGTCGCCTTTTATAACGTGCATGGAACGTTACTGGTAGAGCTAGTTATTTCTTCTCTGGGGATGTCATTTGCGAGATGTCAATAGCCTTTACACAAAGATTGGTGAGTCTTTCTTTGATTGATTGATAGATTTTCTCTAGTGATAAAACATATGACACATTCAATTTCGCGCTATTATGTAGTCCAGAGAACGGAATACGTTGTGTCGTAGTTTACAGCTTGACTGCGATATTTGCACATTTCAATCCAACACATCCAACTTCAGTAGGTCTTCCGGTACTAAAAATGACGAACGTTTTAGCACTCGCATAAAATACGCACCCGAGTTTAAGCGGATCAAAACGAATATACATTGTGCGAGAATTTATGGCAGAAATGAGAGTTAATGACTAGCTAAGAAAAGTAATAGTAAGCCATGAGATGTACTGTTGGGTTTCTGAAAGAAAAGTAAGATGTGCATTAAAAGTTAACAAGTTGAAATGTGTGAAGGACGAACCTATTTACGGGGAAGCCTGCGACACATTCCAAGTGTGGCTGACTTTAGTCGTTCGCGTTATGGTCATGTTTGTAATTTAACACACTGTATAATAGTCTATGCCAAGATAATCGGTGCATTACAAAAAAAGAAAGAATTTAAACAGTAGTTTCCATCCATTACAGTGTTTATTCTCAATCAATTTAACACGCACGTTCCTTACTTGCGTTTAAGTATGCCAATTCAGACACGTAAATATATTTATATAAATATTTGACATAATTTAATACACTGGCATTTATATACAACCTTTTATAATTTATAGATTTACAACTTTTTGTTAGTCTGCGGTCCGTGAATGTCATGAGATGATAAACGGTGTCAAAGCGGTCCGTGTGAATCAGAGGTTATAAAACACGCTCCTGTGGATAAACACGTCATTACAACAAACTACAAATTGCAGCGTGCAGTAGATTACTAACAAAATGAGCAGGTAAATGGCAGGTCTCAATAAATACAGACAGAATGTCCACAATGCTTTCTCAGTTTTCCCATACCATCACATATCAGACATACATTTACGGACAGCCCCGATTAAGGAAGAAAACTAACTTATCTATCATGGCGTGGCATTTGACAAAACGCTTACTGGGAATAAGCGCTTATAAGGCTAGGCTTATTCAGAAGGTACCAGTTGGATGGCGAATAAACGGATCTTTAAGAAAATTTCGAACGAGTAATACGACTGCACACATGCAAGGCTCTCTGGTATCCAGCTCTGTAGTCCAATGCAGGTCTTCTGCGCAGGCCAACCACTTCAGGGATAAATAAAATACATTGAAACAATATATCAGGAAGGAAAAATAATGTTTGTACAAACGTATCTTTATCAAGTACATCTGTAGGTTTTAATAGCGTGCCGTCCGTGGCTCATTAAAAAAAGTGACAGTCATTTCTGTATATACTTGACTTCATGGGGTTGTCATGGTTGGTGGTTTGGAAATGAGACCACAGATTTAGATTAAAACGTTTTGTTTGCGCAGTGTTATCCGGCCTATCCAGTGTTATTTTATCCAAATAATTTCAGTATCTGCCCATTTTTATTGTTTCTCTATATATTTTATTCATGGGCTCTTAAGGTTTCCATTTGCCTCTTTATACTTTAGGTTTCCATTTGCCTCTTTATACTTAAGGTTTCCATTTGCCTCTTTATACTTAAGGTTTCCATTTGCCTCTTTATACTTAAGGTTTCCATTTGCCTCTTTATACTTAAGGTTTCCATTTGCCTCTTTATACTTAAGGTTTCCATTTGCCTCTTTATACTTAAGGTTTCTATACGCTACAGTAGAAATTGACGTGTGGTAGTGGCTTGGGGCTTTTACATTGTGTGACCCATCCAACGCCACATCCTTCCTACCATGTATTGCCCTTCCCCACCCCCACCTCCATTTGACTTGTCTTGTTGTCTCTTGCAAGTATTCGCTGTTCCACACTTGGGGAAATTGGAGAGGAAATATTTAAATAAATACAAATTAGTCAAATAAAACATTTTGGACATCAAATAATAAACGAAATAATGCTGAACTGGAACATGAGCTGGGGTGAAAGGTGAACGGTAAACAGACAAGAGAAAGATAATGCTTTACGCGGGAAAGCCAACTCACGAGATGGACTGACAACAATCTGTCGGAGTGTACCATCAAGGCAAGTGATAGAAAATGCTAGATGTTTACTGCAGCTAATCTTCGATGCGGAGACGGCGCTCGACCTCACCATCATCATGCCCCGTTCGGAGACAACAAATAACTCCTCCTACATCATTTGAAAGGGCTGCACAAGCAGAAATAATTGTTGTCAAACTGAGACCATTATGAAAAGATACGATGAAACCGAAAGTCTCTTACAAAACAATGCTGTCGGCGATGAAGTGTTAAAGACTTCATTGCAGGAGGCGACAACGTGTTTATGAATTTGGGTAACCAGTTTATTTTCTCGGTGCTTATCCTTCCCTAACAGTATACCATGTAGTTGTTAACAGCTAAAGCGACTGAAGCATGTTGGTTAAGGACTGTCAACCTCATATCTTTGTCACACAAAGCCAATGTTCTACCACTAAACTAATCAGACAACAACAAATAGCTTCTAACAAAAATCAGTTTAGTGCAAACATTGACCCTCTATGTGTACCTATATGCTCGCGAAACATGGATATTGATTACTGACTGATTTGGATTGACAAAAATGCAAGCAATGGAGGTAAGATGTTTCAGATGGAAACGTTGAACAACAAACACGGATAGCACCGCTAATTTCTTCTTTCTTCTTCTTCGTACGCAGTCAGACAGTAACCATTATTTTTTCGAAAAAAGCGGCGGTCATCCTGAGGCTGTCGCCGCTGCCATAGAGCTTGTCTCGCAGTTCCACTGGTGATGGCCACATCTGCTCTCTCTGATCCTCGAATGTCGGGCAGTTCTGCAGCAGATGTTCAGCCGTCATTTTACCGGTACCGCACGGGCATTCGTCGGTACCACCTATCTTCAATTTGTTGAATAGGTGGTACCTCAGTCTATTGTGGCCAGTGCGAAGTCTGAAGACAACGACCTGCTCTCTTCTGTTCAACTGGTAATAGGCATCGTTTTTGCACCGCTAATTTAAATGTACATAAATACAATCCGACATTTTACCGTATCAAGACCTCAAAGTAGTTGTAAAGGTACACAGGCTCCAATGGTACCGTCCTGTGCCAAGATCGAATGGACTTTTTAACATGATACACCTGAACTCAGCTCCAGGCAAGCAAAATATTCAAGGGCGCGTATAGATCAAAAAGGATCAGAGACCTCCCTGGCCATATATAAAATGATGCATAATACCTACTCCCTAGACAAGATCAGGGGGACATCTTCCGGCTTCGCACAGGACACAACAGACTCAGATGTCATCTTTATTATAAATTTCAGATTGGCACTGCGAACTTTTGTATCTGTGGCACAGCTTCCATGACAGGAAAACACCTATTACAGCCCTGCCTATCAACTAATGACAGGAGTGGCACGTGTCAATGTTCAGTGTCATTTCATGGAAATATGTCAATGTTCAGTGTCATTTCATGAAAATATGTACGGAAGTGCACACAGCGTGCATCTTTATTAGAGTCATTGAAGTCGAAGTCTGAAAACAAACGAAGAATGAGAGGAATCATAAGATAAGAAGAAGAAGAAGAAGAAGAAGAAGAAACGAAAAAAAGAAGAAGAACAACAGCAACAAAAACAAAAGCAACAAACAGAACAAGAAGAAGAAGAAGAAAGAAGAAGAAAAAAAAGAAAAAGAAGAAGAAGAAGAAGAAAACAACAACAAAAGCAGCAGCAACAAAAAGAAGAAGAAGAAGAAGCAGTAGAAGAAAAAAACAAAAACAAAAACAGCAGCAAAAAATAGAAGATATCAAGAAGCATTAGAAGAAGAATAATACCACCAAAACCAGCAGTAACAAACAGAAGAAGAAGTAGAAGAAGATGGAGGAAAAGAAGAAGAAGAAGAAGAAGAAGAAGCAGTAGAAGAAAAAAACAAAAACAAAAACAGCAGCAAAAAATAGAAGCTATCAAGAAGCATTAGAAGAAGAATAATACCACCAAAACTAGCAGTAACAAACAGAAGAAGAAGTAGAAGAAGATGGAGGAAAAGAAGAAGAAGAAGAAGAAGAAGAAGAAGAAGAAGAAGAAGAAGGAAAAGAAGAATAAGAAGAAGATATGGTTCTTTTGATAGATGGTGTTCGAAAGTGGGTGACAAAACTTTGAAAGAGACCGACAGTCGCTGGACAGACTGAGGTCGTGACAAACAGCTCATGTACTAGTAAAGTTGTAAATGTCTCTACATCATCTCAGGTTACGGGAAAAAATAAACTCTCTGAGAGTCAATTTTCTAAGCAATCATTTGAAATCCTTCCGCAGGTTGCCAATCTTTCAAGGGCCTTCATCCTCTTTTTTAGTTCCACTCCTGGCACTACACCATGATCCAAAGTGGCAATGCCCGTCGACTTTGAAACAAAATAGTTATGGTAAGTTGTGACTTATATTTGAACAGTTTTGAGTTCAAAGACAATTTCTAGTGTTTTTCTTTAGTTTAATGCTTTTTTGTGAACTTAATGCAATGGGATATTAAAAAAGATTCCGGTTTAAGGGCATAGCCCTCTACAATATAAGGCCCATCTTGTTGTTATTGGTGTATTTGTTTTGTTGTTACTGTTGTTATTATTGTTGTTGTTCTTATTTTTCTTCTTCTTTTTCTTTCTCTTCTCTTCTCCTCCTCCTCCTTCTCCGTTTTCTTGCTGTTGTTTTTGTAGATGTTGATGATGTTGTTGTTGTTCTTCTGCTTCTTCGTTCTTCTCGAAAAGACGTTTCATTTACGCTGTGTCATAGTTTACAGCCAGGCTGCGATCTCTGTGCCCGTTCGGCTCGACTCTTCTGATTTCAGCTGCTTATTTGTATGTGCCCTCCAACATTCTATTAAATTCGGTTTGTCCTTCACCTGTCGCAGGCAGTAACTTGACTGGCTGAGGAAATCATTTGATTCTCACTTACAGTGCGCGAAGACTCGGTGTTATATCCCAGTAGAAACATCGTATTTTGTTTTCCGTTTAATTTTATGTTTTAAATTTCCATTTTATAATGGCGTCAATAAATATATACTATACTATACAAAAATATATAGTTGAGATCGGTCAACAGCTGCGGATTGTTTATGTTCCAGCTGTAAGCGCCACTGAATTTATAAATTTGCAGAGCGAGCTAATGTTTTGTAATAAATAAAGCTGTCATTTTTTGTACGAAACGAAACGTATTTCTGTCTCCCTGCTGCAATCTGAATGTTTTCATTAAGCTGTAGCCAATACTCATTTGCACACCGACGAGCTGTTTGTTGCACCTGGCTTCTGGCAGACTGGAAGTTGTACAGAGTACCTGCATTTGGAAGCTGCTTGTATTTAATCAGAGCAGCGCGCTTGGCCTGAATGAGAGATGTCATATCCTCCCCTTTCGCTTCAAACCAGTCATCTGATTTAAACATTTTTCTTCCAAATGTAACACGTGCAGTATTGTGTATGACATTCTGAAGATGCTGCCAGGTCTTTGTAACAGCGGTGTCATGATGTTGGATATGGAGAGTTTCCTGAAAAAAACATTGTGAAATCTCTTGATCAGCAAAGGGTCCGACATTCTCCTTGCGTCGATGTGTAGCTTGCCTTTGCTTCTGGTGTGATGGAACTTTTTTGGCTGCAATTTTATTTTACAGCGAACCAAAGAATAATCAGTGTCACGGTCTGCACTACGGTAAGTGCGTGTCAGGAGCACATACTTAAGGAGATATCTTCTGACAGGAATTAGATCCATCTGATGGTAAGTGGACGTCAGGAGCACAGACTTAAGGAGAGATCTTCTGACAATAATTAGATCCAGCTGATGGTAAGTGCGTGTCAGGAGCACATACTTAAGGATATATCTTCTGACAGGAATTAGATCAAGCTGATGGTAAGTGGACGTCAGAAGCACAGACTTAAGGAGAGATCTTCTGACGAGAATTAGATCCATCTGATGGTAAGTGCGTGTCAGGAGCACATACGTAAGGAGATATCTTCTGACAGGAATTAGATCCATCTGATGGTAAGTGGACGTCAGGAGCACATACTTAAGGAGAGATCTTCTGACGAGAATTAGATCCATCTGATGGTAAGTGCGTGTCAGGAGCACATACGTAAGGAGATATCTTCTGACAGGAATTAGATCCATCTGATGGTAAGTGGACGTCAGGAGCACATACTTAAGGAGAGATCTTCTGACAATAATTAGATCCAGCTGATGGTAAGTGGACGTCAGGAGCACATACTTAAGGAGAGATCTTCTGACATGAATTAGATCCATCTGATGGTAAGTAGACGTCAGGAGCACATACTTAAGGAGAGATCTTCTGACAAGAATTAGATCCACCTGATGGTCAGTGGTCGTCAGGAGCACAGACTTAAGGAGAGATCTTCTGACAATAATTAGATCCAGCTGATGGTAAGTGGACGTCAGGAGCACATACTTAAGGAGAGATCTTCTGGCGAGAATTAGATCCAGCTGATGGTAAGTGCGCGTCAGGAGCACATACTTAAGGAGAGATCTTCTGACAAGAATTAGATCCAGCTGATGGTAAGTGCGCGTCAGGAGCACATACTTAAGGAGAGATCTTCTGACAAGAATTAGATCAAGCTGATGGTAAGTGGACGTCAGGAGCACATACTTAAGGAGAGATCTTCTGACGAGAATTAGATCCAGCTGATGGTAAGTGCGCATCAGGAGCACATACTTAAGGAGATATCTTCTTACAAGAATTAGATCCCGCTGATACCAATGCTTTGATCGTGGGTGCATCCACGATACCTGATGTGGGCGTTTGGTCTGAAAATAAGAGTTGGTCACACAACGTTCATGGTATGCACAGCGCTCTAGGAGCAGCTGGCCATTTTCATTAATTTGTCCACTTCAAACTTACCAGGACATGATGGTCACGATTCGTGATCAGCGCCCAACCTAGCATTAAAATCACCCAGTAGTACAAGCTGTTCTTGACTATGGATGCTTTTAATGATCGCTGATAAATCATAATAGAACTCAGCTTTGACTTCAGGTGTGAAGCACAAGGTAGGTGCATATACACTGATAAGGGCGACGGGACCTACTGTGGTATGGAGACGAAGCATAAGCAGGCGTTCTGTACGATTCTCACCTGGTTTAACCATATGTAATAGAGACTTTTTAACTGCAAAGCCTACTCCATGCTCACTATTTTCATTGGGATCTTTTCCTTGGTGGTAGAATAAGTAGTCTTTCTCACTCATTGTCTCCGAGCCCGCTAACTGAGTTTCTTGGAGTGCTACAATGTCCACATCCAGTCTTTTCAGTTCGTCATTGATTACACGTGTCTTTCTGGCATCGTTTATATCATGCAGGTTATCAGATAGTCCAGTCAGCATGGAACGGACATTCCAACATCCCAGTTTAACTGTTGATGCACTTGTGTCGACACTGAAGGGTGAAACTAGAAGGCCTCTCCAGGTCATAAGCTTGGCCAATCTTCTATGGAGAATAAGCTGTTTCCCGTACAGGTGGTTCCTCCCCCCACCCCCTCTCTATGTAACTAATTGATCCAAGGAGCCAACATTAACCGATCCAGCCTGGAATCAGCTATGTCGCAGGAGTTGCAAGAATGGCGATGGAACCACCACTAGACTGCCTTAGGGACACCAGCTCCGAATTTTTTCTTAGGGTTTACTTCCGAATCCTTTCCGGTGAACAGGTATCCAACAAGGCAGTGGGTGAACAGTTTTTACGATAACAATTTTTTAGGCCTGTTCAGCTTTCATGTCAAAATTTACAGGTCTTCTGACCGGTTATTAATTATTTTATGACACTATAAGATAAACGATGGTGTATTTAACCCTTTTGTGCGTAAGTTTGGTAACTACTGTCACAAAAAAACTGTCATTGCATATGATTTTAAACCAAGTCGAAAGACCGAAGGTAAACGCATCCACCATCTTGGTCTCGTAATCGGAAAACAAGTTGAGAATAAATGTCCGTTCCTATACTATTTACTAGAAAATAAATGTCTATTCCGATAATGTATAGAAGAAAATAATTGTTCTTTCTTATCATGTTTAGGGGATAATAAATGTCCATTCTGATCATGTTTAGAGGGTTCATAAATGTCTATTTTTATCATGTTTAGTAGGTAATACATGTCCATTCTGATCATGCTTATGAAATCATAATAAATATCTGTTCTGATCATGTTTAGAAGATTATAAATGTCCAATCTGTTCATGTTAAAGAGATAATAAATGTCCATTCATTCTGATCATGTTCAGGAACTAATTCATGTCTATTCTGATCACATTTAGGAAGAATGAATGTCCATTCGGATAATGTTTAGGAGAGAAAAACTGGACATTCTGAATATGTTTAGGGGAGAATAAATGTTCAATCAGACCATGTTTAGGGAAGAATAGATGTCCTTTCTGTTCATGTTTAGGAGAGAATAAATGTCAATTCTTATCATGTTAAGTGTAGTGTAAATGTACTTTCTGATCATGTTTACGAGATAATAAATGTTTTACTGATTATATTTACGGGAGAATAAATGTCCCTTCAAATTATGTTTAAGGGAGAATAAATGTCCCTTCAAATTATGTTTAGGGAGAATAAATGTCCCTTCTAATTATGTTTAGGGAGAATAAATGTCCCTTCAAATTATGTTTAGGGAGAATAAATGTCCCTTCAAATTATGTTTAGGGAGAATAAATGTCCCTTCTAATTATGTTTAGGGAGAATAAATGTCCCTTCAAATTATGTTTAGGGAGAATAAATGTCCCTTCAAATTATGTTTAGGGAGAATAAATGTCCCTTCTAATTATGTTTAGTATTCAATGTATCATATTCCGTCAATTATACATAGCGGGAACGACTGTTACGTTGATATAGGGATGGTAACGTCAAAACGAGGGAACCGTCTTCCCAACGCGAACGCGGCATACACCAGCTTACCCAACTGTGCCGGAGTGCTCGAACAATTGGATTTACAATTACTTTGGAAACATAAGAAAGCCGCTCTGAATAGACCTCGTCACCACGATTAATACGACTAACGATTAAACATTTAAAAAACTATCAAATATATCATACCGACCAAACCCGCCATCAAAATACTGGTAACTATAACATTATATTTTGATGTTTTTCTTCACAAAGAATAAATAAGAGCTGATTTATTTCCAGTTAAATGACAGCAGACTTATTTTTCTAGATTACTAATTGGTATAATCATTATTTGGAACAACTTCTGTTGTAGTCATAGATTTATTGTCCATGATTCATTGCTAGTTTTATGTAGTCTCTCAACTTGTCATGTCCACTCCATTTAATAAAACCAGGAATGAACTAAATTAAACAGAGCCAAACAGGACAAAAACTAAGTTAAAAAGAGCCGAAATTGACAAAACTAAATTACTCAGAGCCAAACAGGACAAAACTAAATTAAACACAGCCAAAATTGACAAAACTAAATTATGTAGAGCCAAAATTTACAAAACTAAATTAAAGACAGCCAAAATTGACAAAACTAAATTATGTAGAGCCAAAATTTACAAAACTAAATTAAAGACAGCCAAAATTTACAAAACTAAATTATGTAGAACCAAAATTGACAAAACTAAATGAAACAGAGCGAAAGATTTAAAAGAAAAAAAGGACATTGTCGTCTGGTCGCTGTATATATTTCCCAACAAATTAATTGACGTAACCTTCTTTGTTTAATTACAGCTAATAACAACGTTACTATGACAACAAACTCATCAACAAATGAAGCCATTGATGATCCCTTACCAGAAATTCATTGGAGAATACAAGAGGTATGATTCGTTTATTTTCTGTATCTTTGCTTATAAAATTACAGTATGTCCAGATAGGTGCAACATTGATTCGTGCATTCATTCTTCTTCCTCTTCTTATTCTTAGTTTCTTGGTCAGTGACGGGCTAACCGGTCAGTGACATAGCTCCCAATTGCATCTTTAAGGACTACAACAATCTCTCCCTCTACTTCACCCTGTCTACATCCATCCTTCCTCCAGTGTCCTAATTCATTACTCTCATTCCAACCTCTAATGCTATTCGTCGAATTGTCTTAGACCGGCCTCTCTCTCTCTCTTCTCTCTCTCTTCTCTCTCTCTCTCTCTCTCTCTCTCTCTCTCTCTCTCTCACCTTCCCTCTTGGGTCCACACCAAGGCAGTTCTTGTGCTGGTTTCTGATTATTTCACTAGTACATGGTCAAACCAATTCCAGGTTCGGCCGATAATGATGGTGTTCATGACTTCCTGGCCGCTCCGGACATACAGCTCTCGGTTAGATTATGGTGTTTGGCCAGAAAATTATATTACACAGGCCGGAAAAAACGATAACTACATTGGTGTTTTTATTTCTGTTACTCTGGCACCGAGCTGTATACATAAGCACAGAGACACACAACTCTTGTATATTTTTAGTTTGATGTTTGTACTTTGACTTCCAAAAGTTATTTAAGCTGGCAAAGGTTACTCTGCTCTTGTTCATTCTGCTTTTCATGTCTCTGTTCCTCGGTCTGGTGCAACACTGCTTCCGAGCCATGGCCTACTCTAGATCTACAGATGACCATGTCCGAACTATGGAAATGTGTCAACGCCATTTCTTTATTTTCTTTTTAGAAATTATAACTATTTATCCGTTAGATTAGTTCTGTCCTTTTATTTGCGTTGTTTTAATCTTTGATGAAATGACACTGACTGCTTGTTTTTTTTATCTGCGTCATTGTATAACTGGATTCATACTTATTAGATCTACAATCAATATAAGAGTCAAGGCTTACGTCATCGTATAACAAGACCCATACTGATTATTTCTACAATCAATATAGGAGTCAAGGCTTGCGTCATTGTATAACCGGAGTCATACTGATTATATCTACAATCAATATAGGAGTCCAGTCTTGCGTCATTGTATAACCGAACTCATACTGATTATATCTACAATCAATATAGAAGTCAAGGCTTGCGTCATTGTATAACCGGATTCATACTGATTAGATCTGCAATAAATATAGGAGTCAAGGTTTACGTCATTGTATAACCGGATTCATACTGATTAGATCTACAATCAATATATGAGTCAAGGCTTACGTCATTGTCAGGTGCAACATACTGACTTCACGTTACGTCCACGCAGTTCACATGGCAACAGGGCATGCAACAGCAGCCTAGCTAATAGAGCGAGAACCGACACTGTCAAGTCCGTACTGATGAGCCGGTTGAGAAGGCTTGTACTCCACTACAGCGAGATGAAGCCAGATTCACAATTTTCAGTGCGCTCTTATATGTAAGAAATAGAGCATCACATATAATGAGGCAAATCCTATAGTTATTCAATATCAGGAAAAAATGGGCTGATCAACACCCCGACTTCGGAAAAGAAGACAGCTTCTATAATAAAACGTTAAACTTTTTGTTTACAATAGGAAATGTTTGCTGCGTTATAAAGCTGTGCATAACTGAATCGATAAATTTTTTCACAAACGCTTAAAAATGGCTAATGAAGACTGACCTGGTCGTCTTGCTCCGATTGCAAAAGCAGAATGTGTGTGGCGGGTGAGAGAGATGCTTGAAGTTTACAGACCATTAGCGATAGACGGTGTAGAAAATGCAATATGGTGTTCACCTGGTTTAACCTACATTATTGTGTACTATGGATTGAATTTGATAAACCGATGGGATATCTACGATTTTAAAAATTATGTTGGGAAATAAGGGACCATCTAATTGCAATAATAAACAGATTTTACGTTCGTATTTTGTTTAGTTTAAATACAAAAAGTAGTGTGACCTATTTACTAACGTGCCCTCGCACAATGACATCTCTAACACTTCAACTCAGATAAGCAGTGTCTGCTTCGAAACTACATTCACCTGTAGCTTTACATTCCCCAGATGTCTGGCGCATTAATGATAGCCTCGTTGGTAGAGATTGTGATGGGATTATCTGGACTTTTCAAGTTTCTGTTACACATTATTGGACCAATCACAATAACATGCACCATTGCGCTTCTGGGAATCTCCTTGTACAAACTACCCATCATTTATGGTAGAGCAAGTTTCCCAATGACTATCACGTAAGTTATTCGACTTGTTAATGCTGTTGTTCTTCTTCTGATTTTTCCTCTTTTTCTTCTTCATGTCATTAATTTGTTCTTCTTTGCATTCATTTTCTTTTTCTTTTTCTCCTTCTTCTTCTTCCTCTGCTTCTTCTTCATCTTCTTTTTCTTCTTCTTTTTTCTTCTTCCTCTTCTTCCTCCTCCTTCTCTTCTTCTTTATGTTCTTCTTCTTCATCTTATTTTTGTTATTCTTCCTTCTGTTCACTATTAACATCATCCTCATCATCATCTTCGTGATCTCCATCTTCTTCTTCTTTTTCTTCTTCTTCTTCTTCTTCTTCTTCTTCCTCTTCTTGCATTACTTTTTCTTCCTTTTATCCATTATCTTCTTCTTCTTTTTTTTGGTCTACTTCTTCTATTTCTTCTTCTTGTTCTTATTCTTTTTCTTCGTCTTCTTTCCCTTCTTTCTTCTTTTCCCTTTTCTTCTTCTTTATATTCCTGTTCATTTTCTTCTTGGTATAATTTGTTGTTCATCATCATCATCATCATCCTCATCATCATCATCATTATCCTCGTCATCTCCATCTTTTTTCATCTCTTTCTTCTTCTTGGGATTTCTTTTTTGTCTTTTACAAATTATCTTCTTCATCTTTTTCTTATTTTTGTTTGTCCTCCTTTTCTTCTTCTTCCTCTTCCTCATCTGTGTTCGTCCAGTGCCGTAGTTTATGAAGTGGCTGCTATGTCCTGTGGCTTTTCCGCTTGACATATTCGATTTCAGCCCAGCATGCTTTAAAACAAGGTTTTGTTTCTTCGTTTTTCTACCTCAGCCATGCTGCAATGTTTCCAGGGTCGTCCCCTGGAGGTGGAATAGGATCTTGGATAGCTCTTAACTTAACTTAACTTAACTTAACTTAACTTAACTTAACTTAACGTCTTTATACTGGTTTAGAAGACCCTGCAGAGTCTGTATACAACCAGTTACATTTACATCACCTTGCTCTAAAATCTATGCGCATCCAGTTTATTCTTAAACGCATTAACTGTCCCTGCCTCCACCACCTCCCCTGGCAATGCATTCCAAGCAGACACCACTCTCTGACTAAAAAAATATTTCCTAATATCTAACCTGGACCTCTCTTTAATCAGCTTGTAGCTATGCCCTCGTGTTATTGTAGGTGGCTGTATTTTAAAAAACTTGTTATAGTCTAATTTATCGATTCCTCTGATCATCTTATAAACCTGTATTAAGTCACCACGAATTCTTCTCTCTTCGAGACACTGTAGGCCTGTTTTTCTGAGTCGTTCCTCATAACTGTAATTCTGGAATCCAACTATCATCTTTGTCGCTCTTTTTTGTATTCTTTCTAGCATGTTTATGTCCCCTCTATGATAAGGACTCCACACCTGTACACAGTACTCCAATCTAGGTCTAACTAAAGCTTTATACAGTTTGACGATCACTTCCTTGCTCCTATGTTTAATATTTCTTTTTATCATACCTAACATTGCATTTGCCTTTTTCACTGTTACCTTAACTTGCTCACTCACCTTTCCTGTATGATCTATTATAACCCCTAGGTCCCTTTCCTTATCTATCTTTCTAATATTGTTTTCTGAATCTCTGAATCTCTAGCCCTGAAACAAAGTCTCCTATAAGTCACCGACTATTCTCATCTCGTTTACTGCTTCTATGAACCATTATTTCATTAGGTCATGTAATTCTACAGACCACTAATGAAACACATCCTGACAAGTCCTCTACAGATTTATATCAAATCCAATAGGATACTTCTCTCTGAGAGACATGTAATGTTAGTATTAGCGAGGGCTTTGAAAGGCTTTATTACACTTACTGAAAATGGAATGTGCGGCTATCTTATATTAACATATGATTAGAATTATAGGCAAAATCGTTGTTAATCAGTGGTGCGGATCCGAGGACGGCGTGGGCTAGTGGTTAAGTGACATGGCTCACAACCACGAGGTACTGTGTTCGATCCCCATTATTGCAAACTCTTAGGAAATGCAGGAAGAAGCAGATTCTTACTTACATAAAATGTATGCTGAAGTCGGATGCACTGGTTCGACAGGTGCAAAATAAGAACTACAGTGCAACGCACACCGCCTTGGGGAATAGAGAGATACGCCGAACGCAAATTTAAAAAAAAAATAAAGAAAAGAAAAGTGGTGCGGATTATGGCACGAAACAAATAATGATCATACTCCTTCACCTTCCAGACGTACAAAGATCTTGGTCTCTCAATAAGTCTCAACAAAAAAATTTTCTGGGACAGGAACTGTATGTCTCGCCAACTCTTAACATCGATAATTATGAGTTGGCAATTGTGCACCAATTCACCTACCCGGGGTTCCTCATCAACGACAAGCTGTCTCTAGAAAAAAAAGAAAACAACCAAAATAAAAATAACCAAAAAACAAACAAACCCAGTAAAGCCGGTCCTACATTTGCTCACCTCACCACGCGTGTTTGGGAAAACCAATTGTAATTAAACCCAAAGCCATGATTTGCATTGCATGTGTCGTCAGCAAGCTCGAATATGGTTGCGAAACGGACAACCTATACCAAACAAGAGCACACGCTTAGCACCTTCCATCTACTGCACATGCAATTCATTCTTTGAATTACATTCAGGGACAGATGCAGAGGCGCACTCCTCCACTAATCTCACAAGGAGGTACACTTCTAAGCATGTACAAGAACGTCGAGGTGTGTTCAAATAAAACTGGACCTAACTGCATCAAGTGAACATACTTGGGATACGCATGATGTCACTTCTGATGCAAACAGCACATACCAACCGTCATGTTTTGCAAAATTTTATTATCCTCCGACTCATAGTTTTCTCAGCAGACCGTTGAAAACAAGACGGGTGTGATACGGAATCCGTCCTTCCATAGTTTATCAGCGAACGGTGTTTCAGTTTCTAACAGCTGAAGGATGTCGACCAGTTGACATTTATCACATAATGCTGGCAGTGTATGGTGACAAAAGTGTGGAAGACAACAGTGACGAACTGGACAACGATGCTTAAAGAAGGACGTGACATCCTTCAGCTGTTAGAAACCGAATCACTGTTCGCTGATCAACTCTGGACGGATTCAGTATCACACCCGCCATGTTTTCAACTGTCTGATGAGGAAACTTTGTGTCTGAGGATAATGCAATTTTGCAAACTTAACGATTGGTACGTGCTGTTTACACCAGAAGCAACATCATCATAAGATGGTCACATTTTAAATGGAAAACTCTATAAACATTTGGTGTATAGCAAGAGATCAGTAGGCCTACCACAGGAGAGGTTCAAAGATGTATGTACTCATGATATGGAGAGAGTACCCTTGAATCTGACATTCCAGGAAGACCAAGCTGGAGCCTGATTCAAGTGGTGTTGCACCATGAAGAACAAACGCAGGCCTTTGGTGGAAGAAACATGAAGCGCAAAGAAGCCAAACGACAACGCTGCAAAGACTAACAAACCAAAGACCTCAAAAGATGGTTATCACTCCTAGGTCGTATCATCCTATAGTCAGGCATGAAGCAGGTTTCTATACCACAGTAAGTCATGAGAAGGGCGTCTATACTGTAATTATTCACGAAGGGCTACGAAACTGTAATCATTCATGAAAGATACTTCAATACTGTAATCATTCATGAAAGGTGCTACTATCCTGTAATCATTCATGAAAGGTGCTATTATCCTGTAATCATGTATGAAAGGGGCTTATATCATGTAGACAGTCATCAAATGTGCTTCTATCATGCAGTCAGTCATGAAAGGTGCTTTTATCTTGTAATCAGTCACGAAAGATGTTACTATCATTCAGTCAGTCATGAAAGGTGTTTCTACATGTAGTCAGTCATGAAATCTGCTTCTATTCTGTAATCAGTCACGAAAGGTGTTGCTATTCTGTTATTATGTATGAAAGGTGCAACTATCATGCAGTCAGTAATTAAAGGTATTTTTATCCTGTAGTCAGTCATGAAAGGGGCTTTTATCCTGCAGTCAGTCATGAAAGGTGCTTCTATCCTGTAGTCAGTCATGAAAGGGGCTTCTATCATGTAGTCAGTCATGACGGAAAGGAGCTACATCTAGTACCTCTGATATGCGTGTCTAGATAGCGTAGGATTTTAGCACTTGCTTTTCAGAGCAAAGGTACACGTTTAAACTCAACCGGTACGCTAAAGACCAAGTTTCAAATGGGTACCTTATTCATTTAGGTAAAGAAAGCCAGCAAGGAAGAGAGGCGGCTCCCTCCCCCCCCCCCCCCCCCGAAACCCCCACCTTCGCTCACTCCTTTCCTCCATCAAACTGTAGATTCTCAACATTGAATACTCTTTCTTCTTCTTCTTCTTCGTACGCAGTCAGCCATCAACCTTTATTTTTTCGAAAAAAGCAGCGGTCATCCTGAGGCTGTCGACACTGCCATAGAGCTTGTCTAGTGTTGCTCTCTCTGATCCTCGTATGTCGGGCAGTTTTGCAGCAAATGTTCAGCGGTCATTTTCCCGGTACCACACGGGCATTCGTCAGTGCCACCTATCTTGAATTTGTTGAGTAGGTGGTACCTCAGTCTATTGTGGCCAATGCGAGTCTGAAGACAACGACCTGCTCTCTTCTGTTCAACTGGTAATAGGCATCGTTTTTGGTGTAGCCAGTATGTTCGGTTTCCCATTTGGTCATGTATCTAGCTCTAATAAGCCGTTTTGACTCTTCGTATGTCATACTAGTATCTGGTTGTGGTAGTCTTGCACCTTCTTTTGCCAGTCTGTCTGCCTCCTCGTTGCCTTGTATGTTGCAGTGGGATGGAACCCACTGTACCACTACCCTTTTTGGTGCGGACTGCTGGCATAGTTGACAGAGTACTGCTCTTAAATCATTAAGTTCAGTATTTTTCTGGCTTTTTAGTGATGTGACTACGGCAAAGGCATCTGTAAGCAGGACTATATGGCTTTCATTCCTTTTACCTGTCACCATTTCTTCCACTGCTGCCCTCAGTGCCTCTGCCTCCGCTCTGAAATTGCTTGTGTATTTTCCAGTAGCAAATGACAGTGTTATTTTTCTGCCATTTGGTAGTTTCAGAAAAGCTCCTGCCCCTCCGTTCTGTGTTGTGTTTGTTACAGAACCGTCGGTGTATGCATGGGTCCAGTCCATGCTTGGGTAGTTTTTCGATATGTAGCTCAGGGTAGTATCTCTTCTTTCTTTTTCAGTCTGGCAGTTTTTGTTTCCAATACCTGGTATATTTTCTACCACCTCTGGTAATATATGCTGCCTCCAGGTAGGTTTTAGTACAGTAGGGATGGGCTTTGGTGTTGTTAGTGCGTTCATGGTGTCTTCGTGCATCTTTGCTTTGGCTATTAGCAAAGTTTCTCCGCTTTAGTTTCCCATTTCCAAAATTGTTTAGTCTCTGGTGCATTTGATGGTCAGTCAGTCTTCTGAGTTTCTCTGATTGCATCTGGGCTCTGCAGTCTCTTCTGTCGGTCATGGATTGCAGTTTTGTAATCTTTTCAAGTTCTACAATTGGCGCTGACTTCATGCCTCCTGTTATAACTCTCATGTCTTGGTTTTGGAGTTTGCTAATTTTATCGAAGTTCGCATTTGCAGCTGTTGTCCATGCCGCAATGCCATACTCGAGAACTGGTCTCACTCTTCCAGTGTACAGTTTCTTTAGTATACTTTGGTCTGCTCCCTAGCTTGTGCCAGCAAGTTTTCTCATGATTGCCATTCTTTCTCTGGCTCTCATTCGGTTTCTCTCGATCTGACTTTTCCATGTCATGCGCCGATCAAATGTGACTCCCAGTTAGTTTGGGTTGTCGTTTGGCTGCAGGTATTTGCCGTTAAGACTTAATTTGGTGTTTTGGGGTTTGTTTGATAACGAGAATATTGTACATGTCGTTTTTTCCTCGTTTATTTTGACCAGCCATGAGTTCGCCCACTCTTCCAGCGATGTTAGGGCCGTCTGCATCCGATTTCTTGCTATGGTGAGATTCTTTTCAGAGGTCCACATAGCCAGATCGTCTGCAAACATTGAGCTCTTCTTGGTATATTCTCTGTTATATTATTTATATATATACCAGGAAGAGTATGGGTGACAGTACTCCCCCTTGGGGTACTCCCTGCTCAAGTGTCACCTTTTTGCTCATCTGCCCTTGTACTTTAACTCTGGCCGTTCTGTTTTTGAGGTAGTGACTTATCCATTTGTACATTTTCCTACAAACTTCACTTCTTCTTAGCTTTCCAGACTTTGTCAAATGCCTTTCCTAGGTCCACCCAAACCGCTACTGTGTGTTTTTCCTCCTGTTAGGCATCTTCTATTTCCTGGGCTATGAGGATGACCTGGTCCTCAGTGGATCTGTGCTGTCTAAAGCCTGCTTGCTGGGGAATCAGTATGTGTTTTTCTTCCAGATGCTACATCAGTCTGGTGTTTATCATACGTTCCATCAATTTGCCTACGCAGCTCAGTAGGCTGATAGGCCTGTATCCATTTGGATCTGCTTCGTCTTTTCCTTTCTTTGGTACTGGTACAAGTACTACGTCTTTCCATGCCTAGGGTACAATACCCCTTTTCCAGCTTTGGTTCAGGACTGATAGTAGTTTCCTCTTTGCTGTTTGGCCCAGCCCCATCAGCATTTCGTTTATTATCCCGTCTTTTCCGGGAGATTTCCTTTTCTTTAATGTTCTCATGGCCTCTTCCATTTCATCCATTGTTAATTTTACCATCATATGCACTTCTGGTGCCATATTGATGTTGTCGTGCCCCTTTTGCTCTTCACTAATGTCTGTATGCCTGTCTGCAGGGACCTCAATGTGGTTTGCTCTGGCATAATGTTCAACAAAGGCGTTTGCTGCTTTTTTTTCCAGTGCGCATGTTGTCACCCTGCATGATTGTAATTTGTTTGTTTGATGGAGTTTCGTCATTCATGGCTCTGACTAGCTTCCATAGTTTGTTCTCTTCTTTGTCTAAATTGAGGCTTTCTGTTTTGTTTTTCCAGCTTTCTCTTGCTGTTTGGTTTAGAGTGTATTTGTATTTCACCGTGGCGGCTTTGAGAGCGATATTTGCCTCCATAGATTGTTCTCGCTCTGTCCTGTTCCTAGCATTTGTGACTGCGTCTTCCGCTTTCTGCAAATCATCATTTCCATAGGGCTTATATTTTTTCCTTGCCCCTCTTAGGATGGTTTCAGTGGCAGCTTGCATTATTGCTTTGCTTAGGCTTTCCACCATGGGCTTCATTTTGTTATTTCGTGTTGATGGTTTCACACAGCCCATCTGTCAGACTTGCAAATCTGTCCGTCGGCTCGTTTGTAATTCCAACGTGGGAGCGGTTTTGTTTCCTGTGGGCCTACTTCCATATGAACTTCTTCAATAAATACTCTAATACTTTATCCTCTACAACAGTCTCCTATGAGACTAATTTTGATGTTTTTACCTAATAGGAGCATGGTGGCCCCACTACAGTTTGTCTGAAGGGCCTTTAACCTCACGCACGACCTTCCGTAACAGCCTGTAACCCCCGAATAGTTTCCGAGGTCTTTGTGTATGACAAGGACAAGAATAGCACCACTCTCTCACAGTGAGCATGTCGTAATAGGCGAAAAACTGTGTGACATGGCATAACATCGGTCATGGTTAGGCGGTTCGTTTAGAGCAGCATAGATGGCGCTCACCAGGCTACGGGTCAATATAGCTTTAGTAATTCAGTCTATTAAGATGGACTCGCACATCGGTTAACCATACTCCGCGGCACTTGTCTCAACGCACGAGAGTATAAAAACAGCTCGAGCCTAATAAAATACAATACAGGATTGCTGTCTCAGAAAACAGATTTAGTTCTACCTTGGATTCCGGCCCACTGTGGGATCCCTGGAAACGAGAAAGCAGGTCAGCTCGCAGAAGCCGGAAGTGGCGGCAAGCAGATTTCCCATCCACAGTGCTATAAAGAAGCAAAGACAACCATCAAACGTTCCATGAGGACAGAATGGAGAGAACAGCACAAAGAATACAATCCAGAAAATGACAGCATAGACAAACCTGGCAGAGATAGGCAGACAAAGATCTTCAGACTCAGAACGGGACATTGTAGACTCAAGGACCACTTCCACAGAATGGGTCTCAGCGACACTGCCACCTGCGATTGTGGAGCACCGAAGAAAACACCAGAACATTTTCTGCAAGAGGTCCCTACCTATACAGACCAAAGAGAGGCAGTCTGGTCTATAGGAGCGACCATGCTCGAAAAGCTGGGGGACCGGCGAAGACCTGAAACGCACAGTCTCCTCCGTAAACCTCACCGGACTAGAAGCATAGCATCAGTTGATCGATGAAGAAGAAGAAGAAGAAGCTCGAGCCTAGCCCGCTGAGTAAGAAATCATCCTAACGGCTACACTCAACTCATACCAGAGCTGGGACCAGCACAGGAGCATCCGACCCTGTAGAGGTACAGGTCGACTAAGAACTAAGAAAGTAATGGTTTCCGGTAGGACATCGTGTAAACTGAGATGCGAGAATAAGCCTTCTTCCACACTGAGAGAATGTCGTAAAAGGAGACTAACGATGAGATCAGCTCCTTCAGGGTTGTTGTTGTTGTCATTGAATGCTCACGATGAGTAAATTTGCTCTTTTGTGCTCCCTCAAAAGGGCGTTAAGTGACTAGTTTGAGTAGCTTTCCTCACATCCCCAGCGTGCTGGTGAAGGTGGGTCAGTGTTTTTCAGGCTGTTGTTCTATGATTGGCTTTATCTGCATTACGCTCACTACTACGGGGATCACGTTGAGTTACATCTCGTTAGCTAGACTACCTTTAACCTGGCCTATTTCCAGAGAACGTGGGACCAGAGTTCCTACCTACATCCTGAATTATCTCCAGCCGGCTTGACTTATGTCTTGCCACTGGCCTCTCGGGACCAGAGAGTGAGATTGATGACCAACGCAGTTTCTTCCTCACTTTAATCTACATACAGCGCAAGTTACATCATCAAGACAGAACCGTCTGATCATTGATTGCGATAGTCAACTAACATTACGCCTGGCCCTGATGCGACGTACTGGACAGTAGATCCATCTGGGTAGATGGGTGGTTCACAAATTCATAGCATTACGAACACTGCGTTATACACAACCTCAATAGAACATGCTAAGTTTGAATTAGTTTAGGCGTGAAAGAAAACTTTAGAAACAATATTCAAGGGGCGTTCAAATCAAACCGGGACTTCTTGTTCTAGTTCTACTTGATTATTTTATAATCATGAGTTAGGGGCGCTTGTGTCCTATTCCTGCTAGGTGGCGCACTTGCCATGGGTCAGTAACGTGATATATATATAAAAATGGCGGACAGCACTGTTAGTACTAGCATGGAACAGCGTGTTGTGAAAGAAGACGTGTAACCTGCGGAAATTTACAGAAGACTGCAATCACAATACGGTGATGAGACACTCAGCTGCAGTAAGACGTTTGAATGTTGTAAACGTTTTATACAAGGCCGTACATCCGTGTATGATGATCCAGGCCGTGGTGACCCACCATAGTCATTCCTGTAAATATCCAGATTGTGGAGCGCCTTATCCTGAATGTTGATTTTCTATCCTGTAATGCCACTATCAACAGTCAACAGTACATACGTATTTAGAGTGATGTGCATAATTGTATGCACAAAAAAAAAACAAAAAACAAAACAAACAAACGGCCTGGTTTGATTAAAAAAGTCGTCCTGTTCCTAAAAGATAACGGTCGAGCTCATAGGGCTCACTGCACTATGTGCCATCTGCAGCAACAGGGCTGGGAGGTATTGCCACATCCATCTTACAGCCCAGATATCGCTAAAAACGATTTCCACCTATTTGGACCCGTAAAAGAATTCCTGGGAGGTCAACGTTTCAGCATTGAGAACGAAGCGACACAGGCTGTCCTGGATTGGTTCAAACATACTGACAAGTCTTTCTATGCTGACGCTTTTTAAATATTACTTAAACGCTGGGATAAGTGCATTAACGTTGTATGAGTTTATATTGAAAAATAAAATTAATTAATACAATTTAAAAACAAAGTTCCCCTCGTATCATAAAATGATACATAAATAAACAAGTGAGTGATTTGTTTCCATTTGGATTGAAAGACGAAGATATGGGAAGTAAAGAGTAGTCAGACTGAACAGTTTTTATTAACACTGCCTTGATATTCATGAGCTCAAGAGACACACTGACAAATGATTGCATTTATATGTCCCACAGATGCATGCTTTTGGTTTTGGTATTTGTTCTATACCTCAATGGCGTACAGATTCCGCTGCCAAGATGTGGCAACGACAGTAAGAAAAAGCCTCGACAGAGATTCCCAATTTTCCAGTTGTTGCCTGTAGGTATCGAACTCAATGCTAAATGTCATATACATTATCGATGCTAATAGTCATATACATTATCGATGCTAATAGTCATATACATAATCGATGCTAAATGTCATATACATAATCGATGCTACATGCCAAATACATAATCGATGCTAAATGTCATATACATAATCGATGCTAAATGTCATATACATAATTGATGATAAATGTCATGTACATAATCGATGCTAAATGTCGTATAGATAATCGATGCTAAATGTCATATACATAATCGATGCTAAATGGCATATACATAATCGATGCTAAATGTCATATATAATCGATACTAAATGTCATGAATCTTATGTTAGTCACCATCATCATAATGATGATCATCATCATAATCATCATCAGTCCCGTAACCTGAAAGGTCATTGGGGCATCAATACTGCAGATTGTTGGACCAGTTCGCCCCACTCCACTCGGTTTTGTGCCAGGATATATGTTCTAGTTATGGGCCTTCCCGTCTACTCTCTGATGTTGTCTTCCATCTCTTTTTCATCTCTTACGCTTCCTTGGCACAGCAACTTGCAGGATCGTCTCGGTCAGTCAAGACAATCCTTATATTAGCTCAGCCTATGCATCAAGACACTTCTCCTTTGGCTGGGATCTCACTGTTCTGCTTGTTATTTTTGTATTTAAGTTGTACCTTTCTGAATTATACTGTATTATGTACTAGTATGCACCTGCTTATGTTTCTGTGGTGCAAAAGTGTTTTTGTTGATTGTTTTTGTAGTTTTGAATGTTAATATATGACTCATGTTGTTGAAAACAGATTTGGCCTATTCTGTTCTTGATCTCAATTTCGCTTTTTTAATCGTCGGTTGTTATATTTCAATCTGTTCAATCTCACATGTGGTCACACACTCAATCGATCTGCGTATACACATACTCTGGAACATGCATCGTTCCCTCGGTGTCCTGCACATACCACACACACATTCAGATATCTTCTAGTCACAGGGTGTTTAACACGCCTTATAAAGCGACTGGCCAAGACTCAAATGCGAATGCTGGTTCAGTCACCCTGCTACTCATTCCATCTCTCACACATTCGTAAAACAGTCTGCTAACTAGTAGCAGCCTATCAATCGCTCTTCTAGTAAGTCGGTGATATAAACTCTCATTCCTTCTCTCTCCATGGCTAGTCTGCTTGAGTTAAACTTTGCCTAGTATTATATAGTCTCAAGCAGTATCAAGGCTGTCCAATAGTCTTCTGTGGGTTGTCTGACTCAGCCATCACTCTAGTTTGGATCTACATCTAACTAGTTGTTTCTGGAACGAATCACTCCGAATTCCTGCCACTCTAAAATATCGCGGCAAGACCTGATGGCCTCTGTCTGTCACTAACCCCCCACCCCCCCCCCCCTCCCCACTACCCAAATCGGAAGGTCAGAGTGGACAGCTTTTAACCCATACCTGTACCCGACACATTCTTTCCATCAACCCCTGTTTTCCTTTGTCGACTTAGAGTGGAGACGGTGAGTAACCTAGGCACACTTTCAGGTACCTTTGTTCATGAAGTCGCTGGCATCATCACCACTGCCCTAAAAGTCCATGCTCCAGCTGGAACTGCTACATTTACAAACTACAGAACAAAATATGGATGGTCAATTTTTACATCTGTAAAATGATCACAATTTTGATATTTAAAAATTACCATCCACGTATTTTTCTTGTATTGGTTGTATATGTATTACGTAAAATTTATGCACGTATTAAATATATTTTTTGTTTGTTTTATTCGATGAGAGTAAATTTGTAAACAGGAATGGTGTTTACATTATAGATAGTTAAAACGAAAATGGTGACCATTTCCTAGGTGTAAAAATGACCATCGACGTTTTTTTTATTTCTACGTTCGCGTTTTTTTAATTTCAAAAAGATCACTTAATATGCAATCAAATGTGACACATGTCACGCCCACGAGAGCTCTGTTAACTTTACATTGTATGTATAATTTAGCAATAATAATTCGGGACTGTACATGAATGTACATGACACTACAACGCAGATCTAAATCAAAATAGAAATGGCCGAATTAACTAAACCAGCTTTCCATTATTAGCTGTATGATTTGCTAATTATGCTATGGGAGCTTGTGTTATTAATGGGTGTTTCATAATTGTAAAAGGTTATGGTGTCTTATTTTAGCATTGTTTCAGAAATAACAAATTTTACAAATACTCAAACCTTTACAGACCATTCCAATGTGGATTGAATGGAGATAAAACATCCATCAAAGTATGATTTAACTGAAATCCATATCACAGATGTTTCACTCTGTTGCTTAATTACGACATTAGTTTTTGGAATACCGTTAGATATAGCAGAATTTCCAGCGTGCGCGCAGCTTTCATATAATGAACAGTCCTTTCCGTCCAGTCAGTATATATGTCTTTAACAAAAATTGAAACTTGCGTCTTTTTGTGAAAATGGAGCTACTTTGATCGGGTAATTAATCATGTATCTAGATTACGTGTGAATATCTAAAGCAATTTCTGTTCAGCGTAAGATAGAAATATAGAAACTAGGCTGAACTGCAAATGGTTAAAAGGTATTGTATAAACAATATTGCAACTAAATGGAAGTATCAAGGGTAGAAGAAACCCAGAAAGACAAGGAAGAAATATAGTGGATATCGTGACAATATGGCTTGGAAAAATCTAATGAGATAAAATGATAAAAGAATAGGGAATTAACGCCACGAGGCAGAATACATGATGATGACGAGGTAAAAAAAAAATGTTCATCATCATAAGAAGTCTAAAATTGTATAGTTAACTATATTTCAAGTGCCTCGTCGACTGACGTAAGCAACCATGCAGTTCCACAACCTTGCCCCTAGTACTATTTTCCTTTTCTTTGTCCCGTTCTTCGTCATTATCGGTAAATTCGCCTACTGTCAAATTACGATGTAACGTCCATTGTCACAATAGAATCACATGAATGTCGACAGCTTTTAAAACGATCTCGTCAATTGCTAAATTTTGTACGTGTGGGTGTATTGTAATTATTATGCAATTGTGCAAATGAGACTTAACATTTGCAAGTCCCGATCATCAACCCCTGTGAATTCAAAACTGGAGTCCGTTTACCTGTAGCCCCCAGGTGTACAAATAAATATGCATCAGATAGAACAGTCTAACTACTAAAGTGAAAGTGCGATGGAAACAGTGCTATGGCGTATGGTACAGTACTTGAGACGAAAAGACAAAATCGCGGGCTTGCACAATTCGGAACGATACTTAAAAAAGACTGAATGTTGTTTATATAGTTAGTACTTAAAGAATATTGAATGTTGTTTATATAGTACTTAAAGAAGATTGAATGTTGTTTATATAGTACTTAAAGAAGATTGAATGTTGTTTATATAGTTAGTACTCAAAGAAGACTGAATGTTGCTTATATAGTTAGTACTTAAAGAAGATTGAATGTTGTTTATATAGTTAGTACTCAAAGAAGACTGAATGTTGCTTATATAGTTAGTACTTAAAAAAGATTGAATGTTGTTTATATAGTACTTAAAGAAGATTGAATGTTGTTTATATAGTTAGTACTTAAAGAAGACTGAATGTTGTTTATATAGTTAGTACTCAAAGAAGACTGAATGTTGTTTATATAGTTAGTACTTAAAGAAGATTGAATGTTGTTTATATAGTTAGTACTTAAAGAAGATTGAATGTTGTTTATATAGTTAGTACTTAAAGAAGATTGAATGTTGTTTATATAGTACTTAAAGAAGACTGAATGTTGTTTATATAGTTAGTACTTAAAGAAGATTGAATGTTGTTTATATAGTTAGTACCTAAAGAAGACTGAATGTTATTTATATAGTTAGTACTTAAAGAAGATTGAATGTTGTTTATATAGTTAGTACTTAAAGAAGACTGAATGTTTTTTGTATAGTACTTAAAGAAGATTGAATGTTGTTTATATAGTACTTAAAAAAGACTGAATGTTGTTTATATAGTACTTAAAAAAGACTGAATGTTGTTTACATAGTTAGTACTTAAAGAAGATTGAATGTTGTTTATATAGTTAGTACTTAAAGAAGACTGAATGTTTTTTGTATAGTACTTAAAGAAGATTGAATGTTGTTTATATAGTACTTAAAAAAGACTGAATGTTGTTTATATAGTACTTAAAAAAGACTGAATGTTGTTTATATAGTACTTAAAAAAGACTGAATGTTGTTTATATAGTACTTAAAAAAGACTGAATGTTGTTTATATAGTACTTAAAGAAGATTGAATGTTGTTTATATAGTACTTAAAGAAGACTGAATGTTGTTTATATAGTTAGTACTTAAAGAAGATTGAATGTTGTTTATATAGTTAGTACTTAAAGAAGATTGAATGTTGTTTATATAGTTAGTACTTAAAGAAGATTGAATGTTGTTTATATAGTACTTAAAAAAGGCTGAATGTTGTTTATATAGTTAGTACTTAAAGAAGACTGAATGTTGTTTATATAGTACTTAAAAAAGACTGAATGTTGTTTATATAGATAGTACTTAAAGAAGACTGAATGTTGTTTATATAGTACTTAAAAAAGACTGAATGTTGTTTATATAGTACTTAAAGAAGATTGAATGTTGTTTATATAGTACTTAAAAAAGACTGAATGTTGTTTATATAGTACTTAAAGAAGATTGAATGTTGTTTATATAGTACTTAAAGAAGACTGAATGTTGTTTATATAGTTAGTACTTAAAGAAGATTGAATGTTGTTTATATAGTTAGTACTTAAAGAAGATTGAATGTTGTTTATATAGTTAGTACTTAAAGAAGATTGAATGTTGTTTATATAGTTAGTACTTAAAGAAGATTGAATGTTGTTAATATAGTACTAAAAGAAGACTGAATGTTGTTTGTATAGTTAGTACTTAAAGAAGATTGAATGTTGTTTATATAGTTAGTACTTAAAGAAGATTGAATGTTGTTTATATAGTTAGTACTTAAAGAAGATTGAATGTTGTTTATATATTTAGTACTTAAAGAAGATTGAATGTTGTTTATATAGTTAGTATTTAAAGAAGATTGAATGTTGTTTATATATTTAGTACTTAAAGAAGATTGAATGTTGTTTATATAGTTAGTACTTAAAGAAGATTGAATGTTGTTTATATATTTAGTACTTAAAGAAGATTGAATGTTGTTTATATAGTTAGTACCTAAAGAAGACTGAATGTTGTTTATATAGTTAGTACTTAAAGAAGATTGAATGTTGTTTATATAGTTAGTACTTAAAGAAGACTGAATGTTTTTTGTATAGTACTTAAAGAAGATTGAATGTTGTTTATATAGTACTTAAAAAAGACTGAATGTTGTTTATATAGTACTTAAAAAAGACTGAATGTTGTTTATATAGTTAGTACTTAAAGAAGACTGAATGTTGTTTATATAGTTAGTACTTAAAGAAGATTGAATGTTGTTTATATAGTTAGTACTTAAAGAAGACTGAATGTTTTTTGTATAGTACTTAAAGAAGATTGAATGTTGTTTATATAGTACTTAAAAAAGACTGAATGTTGTTTATATAGTACTTAAAAAAGACTGAATGTTGTTTATATAGTACTTAAAAAAGACTGAATGTTGTTTATATAGTACTTAAAAAAACTGAATGTTGTTTATATAGTACTTAAAGAAGATTGAATGTTGTTTATATAGTACTTAAAGAAGACTGAATGTTGTTTATATAGTTAGTACTTAAAGAAGATTGAATGTTGTTTATATAGTTAGTACTTAAAGAAGATTGAATGTTGTTTATATAGTTAGTACTTAAAGAAGATTGAATGTTGTTTATATAGTACTTAAAAAAGGCTGAATGTTGTTTATATAGTTAGTACTTAAAGAAGACTGAATGTTGTTTATATAGTACTTAAAAAAGACTGAATGTTGTTTATATAGATAGTACTTAAAGAAGACTGAATGTTGTTTATATAGTACTTAAAAAAGACTGAATGTTGTTTATATAGTACTTAAAGAAGATTGAATGTTGTTTATATAGTACTTAAAAAAGACTGAATGTTGTTTATATAGTACTTAAAGAAGATTGAATGTTGTTTATATAGTACTTAAAGAAGACTGAATGTTGTTTATATAGTTAGTACTTAAAGAAGATTGAATGTTGTTTATATAGTTAGTACTTAAAGAAGATTGAATGTTGTTTATATAGTTAGTACTTAAAGAAGATTGAATGTTGTTTATATAGTTAGTACTTAAAGAAGATTGAATGTTGTTAATATAGTACTAAAAGAAGACTGAATGTTGTTTGTATAGTTAGTACTTAAAGAAGATTGAATGTTGTTTATATAGTTAGTACTTAAAGAAGATTGAATGTTGTTTATATAGTTAGTACTTAAAGAAGATTGAATGTTGTTTATATATTTAGTACTTAAAGAAGATTGAATGTTGTTTATATAGTTAGTATTTAAAGAAGATTGAATGTTGTTTATATATTTAGTACTTAAAGAAGATTGAATGTTGTTTATATAGTTAGTACTTAAAGAAGATTGAATGTTGTTTATATATTTAGTACTTAAAGAAGATTGAATGTTGTTTATATAGTTAGTACCTAAAGAAGACTGAATGTTGTTTATATAGTTAGTACTTAAAGAAGATTGAATGTTGTTTATATAGTTAGTACTTAAAGAAGACTGAATGTTTTTTGTATAGTACTTAAAGAAGATTGAATGTTGTTTATATAGTACTTAAAAAAGACTGAATGTTGTTTATATAGTACTTAAAAAAGACTGAATGTTGTTTATATAGTTAGTACTTAAAGAAGACTGAATGTTGTTTATATAGTTAGTACTTAAAGAAGATTGAATGTTGTTTATATAGTTAGTACTTAAAGAAGACTGAATGTTTTTTGTATAGTACTTAAAGAAGATTGAATGTTGTTTATATAGTACTTAAAAAAGACTGAATGTTGTTTATATAGTACTTAAAAAAGACTGAATGTTGTTTATATAGTACTTAAAAAAGACTGAATGTTGTTTATATAGTACTTAAAAAAACTGAATGTTGTTTATATAGTACTTAAAGAAGATTGAATGTTGTTTATATAGTACTTAAAGAAGACTGAATGTTGTTTATATAGTTAGTACTGAAAGAAGATTGAATGTTGTTTATATAGTTAGTACTTAAAGAAGATTGAATGTTGTTTATATAGTTAGTACTTAAAGAAGACTGAATGTTGTTTATATAGTACTTAAAAAAGACTGAATGTTGTTTATATAGGTAGTACTTAAAGAAGACTGAATGTTGTTTATATAGTACTTAAAAAAGACTGAATGTTGTTTATATAGTACTTAAAGAAGATTGAATGTTGTTTATATAGTACTTAAAAAAGACTGAATGTTGTTTATATAGTACGTAAAGAAGATTGAATGTTGTTTATATAGTACTTAAAAAAGGCTGAATGTTGTTTATATAGTTAGTACTTAAAGAAGACTGAATGTTGTTTATATAGTACTTAAAAAAGACTGAATGTTGTTTATATAGGTAGTACTTAAAGAAGACTGAATGTTGTTTATATAGTACTTAAAAAAGACTGAATGTTGTTTATATAGTACTTAAAGAAGATTGAATGTTGTTTATATAGTACGTAAAGAAGATTGAATGTTGTTTATATAGTACTTAAAAAAGACTGAATGTTGTTTATATATTTAGTACTTAAAGAAGATTGAATGTTGTTTATATAGTTAGTACTTAAAGAAGATTGAATGTTGTTTATATATTTAGTACTTAAAGAAGATTGAATGTTGTTTATATAGTTAGTACTTAAAGAAGATTGAATGTTGTTTATATATTTAGTACTTAAAGAAGATTGAATGTTGTTTATATAGTTAGTACTTAAAGAAGACTGAATGTTGTTTATATATTTAGTACTTAAAGAAGACTGAATGTTGTTTGTATAGTACTTAAAGAAGATTGAATGTTGTTTATATAGTACTTAAAAAAGACTGAATGTTGTTTATATAGTACTTAAAGAAGATTGAATGTTGTTTATATAGTACTTAAAGAAGACTGAATGTTGTTTATATAGTTAGTACTTAAAGAAGATTGAATGTTGTTTATATAGTTAGTACTTAAAGAAGATTGAATGTTGTTTATATAGTTAGTACTTAAAGAAGATTGAATGTTGTTTATATAGTTAGTACTTAAAGAAGATTGAATGTTGTTAATATAGTACTTAAAGAAGACTGAATGTTGTTTGTATAGTTAGTACTTAAAGAAGATTGAATGTTGTTTATATAGTTAGTACTTAAAGAAGATTGAATGTTGTTTATATAGTTAGTACTTAAAGAAGACTGAATGTTGTTTATATATTTAGTACTTAAAGAAGATTGAATGTTGGTTATATAGTTAGTACTTAAAGAAGATTGAATGTTGTTTATATATTTAGTACTTAAAGAAGATTGAATGTTGTTTATATAGTTAGTACTTAAAGAAGACTGAATGTTGTTTATATAGTTAGTACTTAAAGAAGACTGAATGTTGTTTGTATAGTTAGTACTTAAAGAAGACTGAATGTTGTTTATATAGTTAGTACTTAAAGAAGACTGAATGTTGTTTGTATAGTTAGTACTTAAAGAAGACTGAATGTTGTTTGTATAGTTAGTACTTAAAGAAGACTGAATGTTGTTTGTATAGTTAGTACTTAAAGAAGACTGAATGTTGTTTGTATAGTTAGTACTTAAAGAAGACTGAATGTTGTTTGTATAGTTAGTACTTAAAGAAGACTGAATGTTGTTTGTATAGTTAGTACTTAAAGAAGACTGAATGTTGTTTGTATAGTTAGTACTTAAAGAAGACTGAATGTTGTTTGTATAGTTAGTACTTAAAGAAGACTGAATGTTGTTTGTATAGTTAGTACTTAAAGAAGACTGAATGTTGTTTGTATAGTTAGTACTTAAAGAAGACTGAATGTTGTTTGTATAGTTAGTACTTAAAGAAGACTGAATGTTGTTTGTATAGTTAGTACTTAAAGAAGACTGAATGTTGTTTGTATAGTTAGTACTTAAAGAAGACTGAATGTTGTTTGTATAGTTAGTACTTAAAGAAGACTGAATGTTCTTTGTATAGTTAGTACTTAAAGAAGACTGAATGTTGTTTGTATAGTTAGTACTTAAAGAAGACTGAATGTTGTTTGTATAGTTAGTACTTAAAGAAGACTGAATGTTGTTTGTATAGTTAGTACTTAAAGAAGACTGAATGTTGTTTGTATAGTTAGTACTTAAAGAAGACTGAATGTTGTTTGTATAGTTAGTACTTAAAGAAGACTGAATGTTGTTTGTATAGTTAGTACTTAAAGAAGACTGAATGTTGTTTGTATAGTTAGTACTTAAAGAAGACTGAATGTTGTTTATATATTTAGTACTTAAAGAAGATTGAATGTTGTTTATATAGTTAGTACTTAAAGAAGACTGAATGTTGTTTATATATTTAGTACTTAAAGAAGACTGAATGTTGTTTGTATAGTTTTTAAAGAAGATTGAATGTTGTTTATATAGTACTTAAAGAAGACTGAATGTTGTTTATATAGTTAGTACTTAAAGAAGATTGAATGTTGTTTAGATAGTTAGTACTTAAAGAAGATTGAATGTTGTTTATATAGTTAGTACTTAAAGAAGATTGAATGTTGTTTATATAGTACTTAAAAAAGACTGAATGTTGTTTATATAGGTAGTACTTAAAGAAGACTGAATGTTGTTTATATAGTACTTAAAAAAGACTGAATGTTGTTTATATAGTACTTAAAGAAGATTGAATGTTGTTTATATAGTACTTAAAAAAGACTGAATGTTGTTTATATAGTACGTAAAGAAGATTGAATGTTGTTTATATAGTACTTAAAAAAGGCTGAATGTTGTTTATATAGTTAGTACTTAAAGAAGACTGAATGTTGTTTATATAGTACTTAAAGAAGATTGAATGTTGTTTATATAGGTAGTACTTAAAGAAGACTGAATGTTGTTTATATAGTACTTAAAAAAGACTGAATGTTGTTTATATAGTACTTAAAGAAGATTGAATGTTGTTTATATAGTACGTAAAGAAGATTGAATGTTGTTTATATAGTACTTAAAAAAGACTGAATGTTGTTTATATATTTAGTACTTAAAGAAGATTGAATGTTGTTTATATAGTTAGTACTTAAAGAAGATTGAATGTTGTTTATATATTTAGTACTTAAAGAAGATTGAATGTTGTTTATATAGTTAGTACTTAAAGAAGATTGAATGTTGTTTATATATTTAGTACTTAAAGAAGATTGAATGTTGTTTATATAGTTAGTACTTAAAGAAGACTGAATGTTGTTTATATATTTAGTACTTAAAGAAGACTGAATGTTGTTTGTATAGTACTTAAAGAAGATTGAATGTTGTTTATATAGTACTTAAAAAAGACTGAATGTTGTTTATATAGTACTTAAAGAAGATTGAATGTTGTTTATATAGTACTTAAAGAAGACTGAATGTTGTTTATATAGTTAGTACTTAAAGAAGATTGAATGTTGTTTATATAGTTAGTACTTAAAGAAGATTGAATGTTGTTTATATAGTTAGTACTTAAAGAAGATTGAATGTTGTTTATATAGTTAGTACTTAAAGAAGATTGAATGTTGTTAATATAGTACTTAAAGAAGACTGAATGTTGTTTGTATAGTTAGTACTTAAAGAAGATTGAATGTTGTTTATATAGTTAGTACTTAAAGAAGATTGAATGTTGTTTATATAGTTAGTACTTAAAGAAGACTGAATGTTGTTTATATATTTAGTACTTAAAGAAGATTGAATGTTGGTTATATAGTTAGTACTTAAAGAAGATTGAATGTTGTTTATATATTTAGTACTTAAAGAAGATTGAATGTTGTTTATATAGTTAGTACTTAAAGAAGACTGAATGTTGTTTATATAGTTAGTACTTAAAGAAGACTGAATGTTGTTTGTATAGTTAGTACTTAAAGAAGACTGAATGTTGTTTATATAGTTAGTACTTAAAGAAGACTGAATGTTGTTTGTATAGTTAGTACTTAAAGAAGACTGAATGTTGTTTGTATAGTTAGTACTTAAAGAAGACTGAATGTTGTTTGTATAGTTAGTACTTAAAGAAGACTGAATGTTGTTTGTATAGTTAGTACTTAAAGAAGACTGAATGTTGTTTGTATAGTTAGTACTTAAAGAAGACTGAATGTTGTTTGTATAGTTAGTACTTAAAGAAGACTGAATGTTGTTTGTATAGTTAGTACTTAAAGAAGACTGAATGTTGTTTGTATAGTTAGTACTTAAAGAAGACTGAATGTTGTTTGTATAGTTAGTACTTAAAGAAGACTGAATGTTGTTTGTATAGTTAGTACTTAAAGAAGACTGAATGTTGTTTGTATAGTTAGTACTTAAAGAAGACTGAATGTTGTTTGTATAGTTAGTACTTAAAGAAGACTGAATGTTGTTTGTATAGTTAGTACTTAAAGAAGACTGAATGTTGTTTGTATAGTTAGTACTTAAAGAAGACTGAATGTTGTTTGTATAGTTAGTACTTAAAGAAGACTGAATGTTGTTTGTATAGTTAGTACTTAAAGAAGACTGAATGTTGTTTGTATAGTTAGTACTTAAAGAAGACTGAATGTTGTTTGTATAGTTAGTACTTAAAGAAGACTGAATGTTGTTTGTATAGTTAGTACTTAAAGAAGACTGAATGTTGTTTGTATAGTTAGTACTTAAAGAAGACTGAATGTTGTTTGTATAGTTAGTACTTAAAGAAGACTGAATGTTGTTTGTATAGTTAGTACTTAAAGAAGACTGAATGTTGTTTATATATTTAGTACTTAAAGAAGATTGAATGTTGTTTATATAGTTAGTACTTAAAGAAGACTGAATGTTGTTTATATATTTAGTACTTAAAGAAGACTGAATGTTGTTTGTATAGTTTTTAAAGAAGATTGAATGTTGTTTATATAGTACTTAAAGAAGACTGAATGTTGTTTATATAGTTAGTACTTAAAGAAGATTGAATGTTGTTTAGATAGTTAGTACTTAAAGAAGATTGAATGTTGTTTATATAGTTAGTACTTAAAGAAGATTGAATGTTGTTTATATAGTACTTAAAAAAGGGTGAATGTTGTTTATATAGTTAGTACTTAAAGAAGACTGAATGTTGTTTATATAGTACTTAAAAAAGACTGAATGTTGTTTATATAGATAGTACTTAAAGAAGACTGAATGTTGTTTATATAGTACTTAAAAAAGACTGAATGTTGTTTATATAGTACTTAAAGAAGATTGAATGTTGTTTATATAGTACTTAAAAAAGACTGAATGTTGTTTATAAAGTACTTAAAGAAGATTGAATGTTGTTTATATAGTACTTAAAGAAGACTGAATGTTGTTTATATAGTTAGTACTTAAAGAAGATTGAATGTTGTTTATATAGTTAGTACTTAAAGAAGATTGAATGTTGTTTATATAGTTAGTACTTAAAGAAGATTGAATGTTGTTTATATAGTTAGTACTTAAAGAAGATTGAATGTTGTTAATATAGTACTAAAAGAAGACTGAATGTTGTTTGTATAGTTAGTACTTAAAGAAGATTGAATGTTGTTTATATAGTTAGTACTTAAAGAAGATTGAATGTTGTTTATATAGTTAGTACTTAAAGAAGATTGAATGTTGTTTATATATTTAGTACTTAAAGAAGATTGAATGTTGTTTATATAGTTAGTATTTAAAGAAGATTGAATGTTGTTTATATATTTAGTACTTAAAGAAGATTGAATGTTGTTTATATAGTTAGTACTTAAAGAAGATTGAATGTTGTTTATATATTTAGTACTTAAAGAAGATTGAATGTTGTTTATATAGTTAGTACCTAAAGAAGACTGAATGTTGTTTATATAGTTAGTACTTAAAGAAGATTGAATGTTGTTTATATAGTTAGTACTTAAAGAAGACTGAATGTTTTTTGTATAGTACTTAAAGAAGATTGAATGTTGTTTATATAGTACTTAAAAAAGACTAAATGTTGTTTATATAGTACTTAAAAAAGACTGAATGTTGTTTATATAGTTAGTACTTAAAGAAGACTGAATGTTGTTTATATAGTTAGTACTTAAAGAAGATTGAATGTTGTTTATATAGTTAGTACTTAAAGAAGACTGAATGTTTTTTGTATAGTACTTAAAGAAGATTGAATGTTGTTTATATAGTACTTAAAAAAGACTGAATGTTGTTTATATAGTACTTAAAAAAGACTGAATGTTGTTTATATAGTACTTAAAAAAGACTTAATGTTGTTTATATAGTACTTAAAAAAACTGAATGTTGTTTATATAGTACTTAAAGAAGATTGAATGTTGTTTATATAGTACTTAAAGAAGACTGAATGTTGTTTATAGTTAGTACTTAAAGAAGATTGAATGTTGTTTATATAGTTAGTACTTAAAGAAGATTGAATGTTGTTTATATAGTTAGTACTTAAAGAAGATTGAATGTTGTTTATATAGTACTTAAAAAAGGCTGAATGTTGTTTATATAGTTAGTACTTAAAGAAGACTGAATGTTGTTTATATAGTACTTAAAAAAGACTGAATGTTGTTTATATAGGTAGTACTTAAAGAAGACTGAATGTTGTTTTTATAGTACTTAAAAAAGACTGAATGTTGTTTATATAGTACTTAAAGAAGATTGAATGTTGTTTATATAGTACTTAAAAAAGACTGAATGTTGTTTATATAGTACGTAAAGAAGATTGAATGTTGTTTATATAGTACTTAAAGAAGATTGAATGTTGTTTATATAGTACTTTAAGAAGACTGAATGTTGTTTATATAGTTAGTACTTAAAGAAGATTGAATGTTGTTTATATAGTTAGTACTTAAAGAAGATTGAATGTTGTTTATATAGTTAGTACTTAAAGAAGATTGAATGTTGTTTATATAGTTAGTACTTAAAGAAGATTGAATGTTGTTAATATAGTACTTAAAGAAGACTGAATGTTGTTTGTATAGTTAGTACTTAAAGAAGATTGAATGTTGTTTATATAGTTAGTACTTAAAGAAGATTGAATGTTGTTAATATAGTACTTAAAGAAGACTGAATGTTGTTTGTATAGTTAGTACTTAAAGAAGATTGAATGTTGTTTATATATTTAGTACTTAAAGAAGATTGAATGTTGTTTATATAGTTAGTACTTAAAGAAGACTGAATGTTTTTTATATATTTAGTACTTAAAGAAGACTGAATGTTGTTTGTATAGTTAGTACTTAAAGAAGACTGAATGTTGTTTGTATAGTTAGTACTTAAAGAAGACTGAATGTTGTTTGTATAGTTAGTACTTAAAGAAGACTGAATGTTGTTTGTATAGTTAGTACTTAAAGAAGACTGAATGTTGTTTGTATAGTTAGTACTTAAAGAAGACTGAATGTTGTTTGTATAGTTAGTACTTAAAGAAGACTGAATGTTGTTTGTATAGTTAGTACTTAAAGAAGACTGAATGTTGTTTGTATAGTTAGTACTTAAAGAAGACTGAATGTTGTTTGTATAGTTAGTACTTAAAGAAGACTGAATGTTGTTTGTATAGTTAGTACTTAAAGAAGACTGAATGTTGTTTGTATAGTTAGTACTTAAAGAAGACTGAATGTTGTTTGTATAGTTAGTACTTAAAGAAGACTGAATGTTGTTTGTATAGTTAGTACTTAAAGAAGACTGAATGTTGTTTGTATAGTTAGTACTTAAAGAAGACTGAATGTTGTTTGTATAGTTAGTACTTAAAGAAGACTGAATGTTGTTTGTATAGTTAGTACTTAAAGAAGACTGAATGTTGTTTGTATAGTTAGTACTTAAAGAAGACTGAATGTTGTTTGTATAGTTAGTACTTAAAGAAGACTGAATGTTGTTTGTATAGTTAGTACTTAAAGAAGACTGAATGTTGTTTGTATAGTTAGTACTTAAAGAAGACTGAATGTTGTTTGTATAGTTAGTACTTAAAGAAGACTGAATGTTGTTTGTATAGTTAGTACTTAAAGAAGACTGAATGTTGTTTGTATAGTTAGTACTTAAAGAAGACTGAATGTTGTTTGTATAGTTAGTACTTAAAGAAGACTGAATGTTGTTTGTATAGTTAGTACTTAAAGAAGACTGAATGTTGTTTGTATAGTTAGTACTTAAAGAAGACTGAATGTTGTTTGTATAGTTAGTACTTAAAGAAGACTGAATGTTGTTTGTATAGTTAGTACTTAAAGAAGACTGAATGTTGTTTGTATAGTTAGTACTTAAAGAAGACTGAATGTTGTTTGTATAGTTAGTACTTAAAGAAGACTGAATGTTGTTTGTATAGTTAGTACTTAAAGAAGACTGAATGTTGTTTGTATAGTTAGTACTTAAAGAAGACTGAATGTTGTTTGTATAGTTAGTACTTAAAGAAGACTGAATTTTGTTTGTATAGTTAGTACTTAAAGAAGACTGAATGTTGTTTGTATAGTTAGTACTTAAAGAAGACTGAATGTTGTTTGTATAGTTAGTACTTAAAGAAGACTGAATGTTGTTTGTATAGTTAGTACTTAAAGAAGATTGAATGTTGTTTATATAGTACTGAAAAAAGACTGAATGTTGTTTGTATAGTTAGTACTTAAAGAAGACTGAATGTTGTTTGTATAGTTAGTACTTAAAGAAGACTGAATGTTGTTTGTATAGTTAGTACTTAAAGAAGACTGAATGTTGTTTATATAGTTAGTACTTAAAGAAGACTGAATGTTGTTTGTATAGTTAGTACTTAAAGAAGACTGAATGTTGTTTATATAGTTAGTACTTAAAGAAGACTGAATGTTGTTTATATAGTTAGTACTTAAAGAAGACTGAATGTTGTTTATATAGTTAGTACTTAAAGAAGACTGAATGTTGTTTGTATAGTTAGTACTTAAAGAAGACTGAATGTTGTTTGTATAGTTAGTACTTAAAGAAGACTGAATGTTGTTTGTATAGTGAGTACTTAAAGAAGACTGAATGTTGTTTGTATAGTTAGTACTTAAAGAAGACTGAATGTTGTTTATATAGTTAGTACTTAAAGAAGACTGAATGTTGTTTGTATAGTTAGTACTTAAAGAAGATTGAATGATGTTTATATAGTTAGTACTTAAAGAAGACTGAATGTTGTTTGTATAGTTAGTACTTAAAGAAGATTGAATGTTGTTTATATAGTTAGTACTTAAAGAAGACTGAATGTTGTTTGTATAGTTAGTACTTAAAGAAGACTGAATGTTGTTTATATAGTTAGTACTTAAAGAAGATTGAATGTTGTTTATATAGTTAGTACTTAAAGAAGATTGAATGTTGTTTATATAGTTAGTACTTAAAGAAGATTGAATGTTGTTAATATAGTACTTAAAGAAGACTGAATGTTGTTTGTATAGTTAGTACTTAAAGAAGATTGAATGTTGTTTATATAGTTAGTACTTAAAGAAGATTGAATGTTGTTTATATAGTTAGTACTTAAAGAAGATTGAATGTTGTTTATATATTTAGTACTTAAAGAAGATTGAATGTTGTTTATATAGTTAGTACTTAAAGAAGATTGAATGTTGTTTATATATTTAGTACTTAAAGAAGATTGAATGTTGTTTATATAGTTAGTACTTAAAGAAGATTGAATGTTGTTTATATATTTAGTACTTAAAGAAGATTGAATGTTGTTTATATAGTTAGTACTTAAAGAAGACTGAATGTTGTTTGTATAGTTAGTACTTAAAGAAGACTGAATGTTGTTTGTATAGTTAGTACTTAAAGAAGACTGAATGTTGTTTGTATAGTTAGTACTTAAAGAAGACTGAATGTTGTTTGTATAGTTAGTACTTAAAGAAGACTGAATGTTGTTTGTATAGTTAGTACTTAAAGAAGACTGAATGTTGTTTGTATAGTTAGTACTTAAAGAAGACTGAATGTTGTTTGTATAGTTAGTACTTAAAGAAGACTGAATGTTGTTTGTATAGTTAGTACTTAAAGAAGACTGAATGTTGTTTGTATAGTTAGTACTTAAAGAAGACTGAATGTTGTTTGTATAGTTAGTACTTAAAGAAGACTGAATGTTGTTTGTATAGTTAGTACTTAAAGAAGACTGAATGTTGTTTGTATAGTTAGTACTTAAAGAAGACTGAATGTTGTTTGTATAGTTAGTACTTAAAGAAGACTGAATGTTGTTTGTATAGTTAGTACTTAAAGAAGACTGAATGTTGTTTGTATAGTTAGTACTTAAAGAAGATTGAATGTTGTTTGTATAGTTAGTACTTAAAGAAGACTGAATGTTGTTTGTATAGTTAGTACTTAAAGAAGACTGAATGTTGTTTGTATAGTTAGTACTTAAAGAAGACTGAATGTTGTTTGTATAGTTAGTACTTAAAGAAGACTGAATGTTGTTTGTATAGTTAGTACTTAAAGAAGACTGAATGTTGTTTGTATAGTTAGTACTTAAAGAAGACTGAATGTTGTTTGTATAGTTAGTACTTAAAGAAGACTGAATGTTGTTTGTATAGTTAGTACTTAAAGAAGACTGAATGTTGTTTGTATAGTTAGTACTTAAAGAAGATTGAATGTTGTTTGTATAGTACTTAAAGAAGACTGAATGTTGTTTATATAGTTAGTACTTAAAGCAGACTGAATGTTGTTTATATAGTTAGTACTTAAAGAAGACTGAATGTTGTTTATATAGTTAGTACTTAAAGAAGACTGAATGTTGTTTATATAGTTAGTACTTAAAGAAGACTGAATGTTGTTTATATAGTTAGTACTTAAAGAAGACTGAATGTTGTTTATATAGTTAGTACTTAAAGAAGACTGAATGTTGTTTATATAGTTAGTACTTAAAGAAGACTGAATGTTGTTTATATAGTTAGTACTTAAAGAAGACTGAATGTTGTTTGTATAGTTAGTACTTAAAGAAGACTGAATGTTGTTTATATAGTTAGTACTTAAAGAAGACTGAATGTTGTTTATATAGTTAGTACTTAAAGAAGACTGAATGTTGTTTATATAGTTAGTACTTAAAGAAGACTGAATGTTGTTTGTATAGTTAGTACTTAAAGAAGACTGAATGTTGTTTATATAGTTAGTACTTAAAGAAGACTGAATGTTGTTTATATAGTTAGTACTTAAAGAAGACTGAATGTTGTTTATATAGTTAGTACTTAAAGAAGACTGAATGTTGTTTGTATAGTTAGTACTTAAAGAAGATTGAATGTTGTTTGTATAGTTAGTACTTAAAGAAGACTGAATGTTGTTTGTATAGTTAGTACTTAAAGAAGACTGAATGTTGTTTGTATAGTTAGTACTTAAAGAAGACTGAATGTTGTTTGTATAGTTAGTACTTAAAGAAGACTGAATGTTGTTTGTATAGTTAGTACTTAAAGAAGACTGAATGTTGTTTGTATAGTTAGTACTTAAAGAAGACTGAATGTTGTTTGTATAGTTAGTACTTAAAGAAGACTGAATGTTGTTTATATAGTTAGTACTTAAAGAAGACTGAATGTTGTTTGTATAGTTAGTACTTAAAGAAGACTGAATGTTGTTTGTATAGTTAGTACTTAAAGAAGACTGAATGTTGTTTGTATAGTTAGTACTTAAAGAAGATTGAATGTTGTTTGTATAGTACTTAAAGAAGATTGAATGTTGTTTGTATAGTTAGTACTTAAAGAAGACTGAATGTTGTTTGTATAGTTAGTACTTAAAGAAGATTGAATGTTGTTTGTATAGTTAGTACTTAAAGAAGACTGAATGTTGTTTGTATAGTTAGTACTTAAAGAAGATTGAATGTTGTTTGTATAGTTAGTACTTAAAGAAGACTGAATGTTGTTTGTATAGTTAGTACTTAAAGAAGATTGAATTATGTTTGTATAGTTAGTACTTAAAGAAGACTGAATGTTGTTTGTATAGTTAGTACTTAAAGAAGATTGAATGTTGTTTGTATACTTAGTACTTAAAGAAGATTGAATGTTGTTTGTATAGTTAGTACTTAAAGAAGACTGAATGTTGTTTGTATAGTTAGTACTTAAAGAAGATTGAATGTTGTTTGTATAGTACTTAAAGAAGATTGAATGTTGTTTGTATAGTTAGTACTTAAAGAAGACTGAATGTTGTTTGTATAGTTAGTACTTAAAGAAGACTGAATGTTGTTTGTATAGTTAGTACTTAAAGAAGATTGAATGTTGTTTGTATAGTTAGTACTTAAAGAAGACTGAATGTTGTTTGTATAGTTAGTACTTAAAGAAGATTGAATGTTGTTTGTATAGTACTTAATTAAGATTGAATGTTGTTTGTATAGTTAGTACTTAAAGAAGACTGAATGTTGTTTGTATAGTTAGTACTTAAAGAAGACTGAATGTTGTTTGTATAGTACTTAAAGAAGACTGAATGTTGTTTGTATAGTTAGTACTTAAAGAAGACTGAATGTTGTTTGTATAGTTAGTACTTAAAGAAGATTGAATGTTGTTTGTATACTTAGTACTTAAAGAAGATTGAATGTTGTTTGTATAGTTAGTACTTAAAGAAGACTGAATGTTGTTTGTATAGTTAGTACTTAAAGAAGATTGAATGTTGTTTGTATACTTAGTACTTAAAGAAGATTGAATGTTGTTTGTATAGTTAGTACTTAAAGAAGACTGAATGTTGTTTGTATAGTTAGTACTTAAAGAAGATTGAATGTTGTTTGTATAGTACTTAAAGAAGATTGAATGTTGTTTGTATAGTTAGTACTTAAAGAAGACTGAATGTTGTTTGTATAGTTAGTACTTAAAGAAGACTGAATGTTGTTTGTATAGTTAGTACTTAAAGAAGATTGAATGTTGTTTGTATAGTTAGTACTTAAAGAAGACTGAATGTTGTTTGTATAGTTAGTACTTAAAGAAGATTGAATGTTGTTTGTATAGTACTTAATTAAGATTGAATGTTGTTTGTATAGTTAGTACTTAAAGAAGACTGAATGTTGTTTGTATAGTTAGTACTTAAAGAAGACTGAATGTTGTTTGTATAGTACTTAAAGAAGACTGAATGTTGTTTGTATAGTTAGTACTTAAAGAAGACTGAATGTTGTTTATATAGTTAGTACTTAAAGAAGACTGAATGTTGTTTGTATAGTTAGTACTTAAAGAAGACTGAATGTTGTTTGTATAGTTAGTACTTAAAGAAGACTGAATGTTGTTTGTATAGTTAGTACTTAAAGAAGATTGAATGTTGTTTGTATAGTACTTAAAGAAGATTGAATGTTGTTTGTATAGTTAGTACTTAAAGAAGACTGAATGTTGTTTGTATAGTTAGTACTTAAAGAAGATTGAATGTTGTTTGTATAGTTAGTACTTAAAGAAGACTGAATGTTGTTTGTATAGTTAGTACTTAAAGAAGACTGAATGTTGTTTGTATAGTTAGTACTTAAAGAAGACTGAATGTCGTTGAAACTGTCCTTTTTTTTTTCTTTCCGTTCGCCTTATTTCTCTATTCCCCAAGGCGTGTGCGTTGCACTGTGGTTTTTATTTTGCGCCTGTCGGCCCAGTGCATCCGACTTCAGCATGCATTTTATGTTAGGGCCTGCTTCCTCCTGCATTTTCTAAGGGTTTGCTTCCCCGGGGTAACGGCCGGTGCAGTGGTAGGGATCGAACCCAGCACCTTCTGTTTGTGAGCCGTGTCACTTAACCACTAGCCCACGCCGTTCCCGATACAGTACTCAAAGAAGACTGAATGTCGTTGGTACAGTACTTAAAGAAGATTGAATGTTGTTTGTATAGTTAGTACTTAAAGAAGACTGAATGTTGTTTGTATAGTTAGTACTTAAAGAAGACTGAATGTTGTTTGTATAGTTAGTACTTAAAGAAGACTGAATGTTGTTTGTATAGTTAGTAATTAAAGAAGACTGAATGTTGTTTGTATAGTTAGTACTTAAAGAAGACTGAATGTTGTTTGTATAGTTAGTACTTAAAGAAGACTGAATGTTGTTTATATAGTTAGTACTTAAAGAAGACTGAATGTTGTTTGTATAGTTAGTACTTAAAGAAGACTGAATGTTGTTTGTATAGTTAGTACTTAAAGAAGACTGAATGTTGTTTGTATAGTTAGTACTTAAAGAAGATTGAATGTTGTTTGTATAGTACTTAAAGAAGATTGAATGTTGTTTGTATAGTTAGTACTTAAAGAAGACTGAATGTTGTTTGTATAGTTAGTACTTAAAGAAGATTGAATGTTGTTTGTATAGTTAGTACTTAAAGAAGACTGAATGTTGTTTGTATAGTTAGTACTTAAAGAAGATTGAATGTTGTTTGTATAGTTAGTACTTAAAGAAGACTGAATGTTGTTTGTATAGTTAGTACTTAAAGAAGATTGAATTATGTTTGTATAGTTAGTACTTAAAGAAGACTGAATGTTGTTTGTATAGTTAGTACTTAAAGAAGATTGAATGTTGTTTGTATACTTAGTACTTAAAGAAGATTGAATGTTGTTTGTATAGTTAGTACTTAAAGAAGACTGAATGTTGTTTGTATAGTTAGTACTTAAAGAAGATTGAATGTTGTTTGTATAGTACTTAAAGAAGATTGAATGTTGTTTGTATAGTTAGTACTTAAAGAAGACTGAATGTTGTTTGTATAGTTAGTACTTAAAGAAGACTGAATGTTGTTTGTATAGTTAGTACTTAAAGAAGATTGAATGTTGTTTGTATAGTTAGTACTTAAAGAAGACTGAATGTTGTTTGTATAGTTAGTACTTAAAGAAGATTGAATGTTGTTTGTATAGTACTTAATTAAGATTGAATGTTGTTTGTATAGTTAGTACTTAAAGAAGACTGAATGTTGTTTGTATAGTTAGTACTTAAAGAAGACTGAATGTTGTTTGTATAGTACTTAAAGAAGACTGAATGTTGTTTGTATAGTTAGTACTTAAAGAAGACTGAATGTTGTTTATATAGTTAGTACTTAAAGAAGACTGAATGTTGTTTGTATAGTTAGTACTTAAAGAAGACTGAATGTTGTTTGTATAGTTAGTACTTAAAGAAGACTGAATGTTGTTTGTATAGTTAGTACTTAAAGAAGATTGAATGTTGTTTGTATAGTACTTAAAGAAGATTGAATGTTGTTTGTATAGTTAGTACTTAAAGAAGACTGAATGTTGTTTGTATAGTTAGTACTTAAAGAAGATTGAATGTTGTTTGTATAGTTAGTACTTAAAGAAGACTGAATGTTGTTTGTATAGTTAGTACTTAAAGAAGACTGAATGTTGTTTGTATAGTTAGTACTTAAAGAAGACTGAATGTCGTTGAAACTGTCCTTTTTTTTTTCTTTCCGTTCGCCTTATTTCTCTATTCCCCAAGGCGTGTGCGTTGCACTGTGGTTTTTATTTTGCGCCTGTCGGCCCAGTGCATCCGACTTCAGCATGCATTTTATGTTAGGGCCTGCTTCCTCCTGCATTTTCTAAGGGTTTGCTTCCCCGGGGTAACGGCCGGTGCAGTGGTAGGGATCGAACCCAGCACCTTCTGTTTGTGAGCCGTGTCACTTAACCACTAGCCCACGCCGTTCCCGATACAGTACTCAAAGAAGACTGAATGTCGTTGGTACAGTACTTAAAGAAGATTGAATGTCGTTTGTATAGTGCTTAAAGAAGACTAAATGGTATTGTGGCAGCGTAAGGCCTTTCCACAGTAGTTAGCTATCTAGAATGTTACTGCATGCATCCATATCATTCACGTCATAACCACACTCAGCAAATAACACAGCAACACTTTCCATCAACCATCTTCTTATTTAATAATAACACATTTAAACAAAAACGATATTATGATAAACAACTAGTGAAAACACATCTTAATTAAAAAATCATATATTATATATGTTAATATACATATTAACTACAGCAGAAGTTTTAAGTATTAGCTATTATTAAGTCTTCCCAACTACTTATAACCCAGTTCTAGCTGCTACACTCCCCTGCCATAATCTACACACTCAATGCACTCTCACAAACTCGTCTTCACCGTCGTATTCTGTGCATTCACTCACACTCAGATCCCTTCAGGCAGGTGATCATTTCCTTACACACTCAGACCCTTCAGGCAGGTGATCTTTACATTACACATTCAATCTGTTCAGCGTATACTCACATGCAGTCTCACACGCAATCGATCTGCGTATACACATACTCCGGAACATGCATCGTTCCCTCGTGTCCTGCACACACCAAACACATATTCAGATATCTTCTAGTCACAGGGTGTCCAACACACGCCTTATAGAGCGACTGGCCAAGACTCAAATGCGAATGCTGGTTCAGTCACCCTGCTACTCATTCCATCTCTCATACATTCGTAAAACAGCCTGCTAATTAGAAGCAGCTAATCAATCGCTCTTCTAGTAAGTCGGCGATCTAAACTCTCATTCCTTCTCTCTCCATTGCTAGTCTGCTTGAGTTAAACTTTGCCTAGTATTATAAAGTCTAAAGCAGTATCAGGTCTGTCCGATGGTCTTCTGAAGGTTGTCTGACTCATCCATCACTCTAGTTTGGATCTACCTCTAACTAGTTGTTTCTTAAACGTATCACTCCGAATTCCTGCCACTCTAAAATATCGCGGCAAGACCTGATGGCCTCTGTCTGTCACTAACCCCCCACTACCAAAATCAGAAGGCCAGAGTGGTCAGCTTTTAACTCATACCTGTACCAGACACATTCTTCCCCTCAACACCCCCCCCCCCCCCCCCCCCTGTTTTTCTTTGTCGACTTAGTGTGGAGACGGTGAGTGACCTAGGCACACTTTCAGGTACCTTTGTTCCCAGAGTCGCTGGCACAATCACCCCTGCACTTAACTCCCATGCTCCAGCTGGAACTGTTACAAGTAGACATTAAGCGTAGACCAATACTAATCTGCCGGAGTCACAGTCAAACGTAATGAAAATAGTGGACTTAAACTGTATTTGATGAGTATATTGCTAATATACATCTTTTGACCTTACCCTCAGATTCTCTTAGCTGTAGTCATAGTCTGGGTCATCTCGTGGATCCTGACCGTCTGTGGGGTGTTCACTGATAACATGAAGGAGGCCGCTTACATGGCCAGAGCTGACGCTAAAGGAAACATTGTCACAACCTCAAGCTGGTTTCAGCTGACGTATCCAGGTATGTGGAGGAGCAGAATGTGTTGCTGAGCTGCTAGGGTACCAGTGATTTGACTTAGGATACATGGGTTCGAAACCTAATGCAAATTATTTTTCTTCCGAAGGTTGTTTTTATTAATTTTGCCTTCGCCTTTTTTCTCCTTTATTCTTGTTTCGAATGCCCACAATGAGTAGGTTTGTGCGCCCAGAAAAGGACGTTAAGGGACGTTATGCAGAAGCTTTCCTTACATCCCGAACGTGCTGATGAAGGTGGACATAGGTCCTCTCGGCGGTAGTGCTATGCTTAACTTCATTACTACGGGGATTACGTCGATACCTCACCTCGTTTGCCGGGGTGTCATGAAAACAGTCAGTTTCCAAAGAGGGCTGCGAGGAAGCCGAGGAGAGGGTCTTGGCTAGTATATTTTGCCTGACCTTGACTAACATGTCTGATCAGTATGTTGTCCCTGATCAGACGTTAGTCTCCTACCCCTTTCGAAGTGTAACATTATAACAAATATAGTCTGTACACTCTGCGTCGACTGCAGGGACACGTGACCTTTTTTCCTCTAATCGGGGACGGCGTGAGTTAATGATTAAGTGACACGGCTCACAACTAGAAGGTGCTGGGTTCGCTTCCAAATCACAGCACCGGCCGTTACCCCGGGGAAGCAAATCCTTAGTAAATGCAGGAGGAAGCACTCTTACATAAAATGCATGCTGAAGTCGGATGCACTTAGCAGACAGGCGCAAAATAAAAACAAAGTGCAACGCACTCCGCCTTGGGGAATAGAGAAATAAGGCGATGGCAAAAAAAAAAAAATTCCCTTGACCTGAAATCAACTTCTTTGTTGTTACCCGAACAGTGCTAACAAACGCTGTTACAATAATCTTAGTTTTAGTTTTCAGTTCCAGGTTTTTAAAAATTTACGAATCCTTCCATTCCTATTTAAAAAGATCACACAATGTGAAATGAGATGCTTGCAAAAAGTAGTCAGGACCACCAGAATCACAACAAAGTGAGAAATGAAGATATCTCATAAAAGAGATGGATCAGTGCCATGCATGATGTCAAGACTCTGCAGCGCCTTCTAAACCAGTATAAAGAAGTTACGTTAAGAACTGACGTCACTCCATTCAGAGCAGACCCATTAGGACTCAGTCTGTCTTAGTCTGTTTTAGCAAGTTGAGAATGATATGGGTACTAATAGTTTCCCTAGCTCGTTGGTTGTACACACTCATGTTTCGTCGTCTAAGGCATGACTCACGTTTGATGTCAAACTCATGCAGTTTTTGGAAAGCAAAAAACATAAAAACCTCGTTTAAGGTGGAAACATTGCAGTCTGTGGATTGCTGCTTCACCTATTGCGGTGTCCTCATCCAGCAGGCAATCATTGATTGATTTCAAAATGTCACTTCTATCCATCACTAATGTGCCCATGATAGGAGCTTGTGAAGCCATCGGATATTCTGTCTAATTAATACCACGATTTCCGATACATAATACAGACAGACACATTGGTTAATGTGTGAGACTTTCACGAACTTATTTTGAACATCCTATCCATGCAAATCGAATATATTTTTAAAAATATGTCTATGTTCAGGGCAGTTTGGAGCACCAAAAGTCAGCGTTGCTTTGACCCTTGGATTCCTCATAGCATGTTTCACATCTATGATTGAGTCAGTAGGGGACTACTACGCAGCACAGAGGGTCTGCATTGCTCCTGTGCTTCCAGATCATGCCATTTCCAGGGGTATCCTGGTTGAAGGGATCGGAAGTATCATTTCGGCATCGGTAGGAGCTGGACACGCTACGACATCATACAGTGGTAACATCGCTATTCTGTCTTTGACAAAGGTATGTTTTGGGCTGCGATCAAGACTGTGTACATATGTTGTTGTTGTTGTTTGAGAATGCCCACAATGAGTAGGTTACTCTTTTTTTCCTGAAAAAGGACGTTGACTGGAGGGTTGCAGTAGCTTTCCTCATATCCCGAGCGTGCTGATGAAGGTGGACCGGGGTCCTCTAGGCGGTTGTGCTATAACTGACCTCATCTGCGTCTATTAAATCTACGGGGATTACATCGATACCTCACCTCGTTAGTCAGGCTGCCATGAAAACAGCCAGTTTCCAGGGAGGGCTACAAGGAAGCCGAGGTGAAGGTCTTGGCCAGTATGTTTTACCTGATCGTGACTAACATGTCTGATCAGCATTTTCTACCTGACCCTGACTAAATTATCTGATCAGTATGATTTACCTGACCCTGACTAACAAGTCTGATCAGCATTTTTTACCTGACCCTGACTGACATTTCTGATCAGTATATTTTGCCTGACCAAACATTAGTCTTTCTCCCGCTGTACATATGTTACACCCAAATAGTGAAACTGACAATACATACAATCGGAAAATGTATGTGCATTCTGTGAACTGGTCTTTTCCCTTCTTGTCTAACACTTATCAGCCAATCAATACCAGTCACTCCTTTCAGTCGGGGAATGTGCCATCGACAACCCTCCTCCAGCAAGTTTGTTCTTTATTATCTCTTTCTACCTCTCTTAAGTTGAGGTCCAGAACCGAAGTTCATGTTCGCAGTTTCTTCTCCATGTGTTTCTTGGTTTACCTCTCTTCCTCTTCCCCTGTGGATTCCACGTAAGGGTCTGTCTGATCACGTTTGACGGTGCTTTCCGTAGCATGTGTCCTTATCAACCCCATTTCCTCCTTCCGGTTGATCTTTTGTTCCACTGGTTGTTGTCGGCTCCTTTCCCATAAGTCTTCTGCCAGACTGCTGCTCGTACATCGTTCGATGTTATCCTGCCACTTGTAGCTCTGCCTACCATGTGTTGTCGGCTCCTTTCCCATAAGTCTTCTGCCAGACTGCTGCTCGTACATCGTTCGATGTTATCCTGCCACTTGTAGCTCTGCCTACCATGTGTTGTCGGCTCCTTTCCCATAAGTCTTCTGCCAGACTGCTGCTCGTACATCGTTCGATGTTATCCTGCCACTTGTAGCTCTGCCTACCATGTGTTGTCGGCTCCTTTCCCATAAGTCTTCTGCCAGACTGCTGCTCGTACATCGTTCGATGTGATCCTGCCACTTGTAGCTCTGCCTACCATGTGTTGTCGGCTCCTTTCCCATAAGTCTTCTGCCAGACTGCTGCTCGTACATCGTTCGATGTTATCCTGCCACTTGTAGCTCTGCCTACCATGTGTTGTCGGCTCCTTTCCCATAAGTCTTCTGCCAGACTGCTGCTCGTACATCGTTCGATGTTATCCTGCCACTTGTAGCTCTGCCTACCATGTGTTGTCGGATCCTTTCCCATAAGTCTTCTGCCAGACTGCTGCTCGTACATCGTTCGATGTTATCCTGCCACTTGTAGCTCTGCCTACCATGTGTTGTCGGCTCCTTTCCCATAAGTCTTCTGCCAGACTGTTGCTCGTACATCGTTCGATGTTATTCTCCCACTTGTAGCTCTGCTTACCATGTGCTGAATTGTTTTCAACGTTTCCCTCAAGTATGGTTTTTACAAAAATGACATGCCTTTTAATATATGATTTATAAATGCTTTGCTTTGTATGCTCTTTAGGTCTGTCAACATTCTCTTTTGACCCCTAGATTCAATATGACCTTACATATGTTCGCTTTTGTTCCTATGCAATGCGATAAATTCTTTTACACGTGCACAAACCCAAAGGACTCTTTTATCATTTAACTGCTTGATCATTGTTCAAGTTAAAGCACCATAAAGCAGGTTTGTATATATATATATATATATATATATATATATATATATATATATATATATATATATATATATATATATATCTTACTATATATATATATATATATATATATATATATATATATATATATATATTAGGACGGCGTGGGCTAGTGATTAAGTGTGGCACGTCTCACAACCCGAAGGTGCTGGGTTCGATCCCCATCACATCACCGGCCGTTACCCAGGGAACCAAACCCTTAGAAAATGCAGGAGGAAGCACACTCTTACATAAAATGCATGCTGAAGTCAGATGCACTGGGCAAAGGCGCAAAATAAAAACCACGGTACAACGCACACCGCCTTTAGGATTAGAGAAATAAGACGAACACAAAAAAAAAATTAAAAAATAATTATATATATATATATATATATATATATATATACGATGTACATGTAGTAACCATCTTGATTTTGTAAGGATGACTCGAAAACAAAATATATTAAGTATAGTAACTATTCCAAAGTGAGGGGAGGAAGACTTCCCTGTGTTCAGGCACAACATACTGATCAGACATGTTAGGGTCAGACAAAATATACTGGCCAAGACCCTCACCAGGGCTTCCTTGTAGCCCTCCCTGGAAATGAACTGTTTTCATGGCAGCTTGACTAACAAGGTGAGAGATCAACTTGATCCTAGTAGTAGTGAGCGACACGCAGATGAAGCTAAGCACTACCGCCTGGAGGACCCCGGTCCACTTTCATAAACACGCTTAAGATGTGAGGAAAGCTACTTAACGTGCTTTTCAGGGGGCTCAAGCGAGTAAACCTACAAGTATCTGATGTTTCCCGCGCTCTGTTCTTCAAGATGGCGTCTAATTAACTGACTCCAGTCCAGAAGCAGTGAGTTGTGATGAGATTTTTGGCGATTAAAGGTTCGAAACCCATTGAAATTCATCGTCGACTGCCATGTCTGTTTAGAAATAGACTGTAGCACGTTCACCACTGTTCAAATTGTGTAAATGCTTTCGTGAAGATCGTGAATCCTTCGAGGATGAGCCCTGTGATGGTCGTCCGTATAGTTATTGTACGCGAATATCTATCTATCTATCTATCTATCTATCTATCTATCTATCTATCTATCTATCTATCTATCTATCTATCTATCTATCTATCTATCTATCTATCTATCTATCTATCTATCTATCTATCTATCTATCTATCTATATATCTGCCTGCCTGTCAGTATGTCGGTCTGTCTGTCTGTCTATATATATATATATATATATATATATATATATATATATATATATATATATATATATATACTTATATTATATATATATATATATATATATATATATTGATTAATGATTTGTTTGTCTGTACGCTCGATTGCAAGTATTTACAAAGACCTCTACACCAGAAGAATATATATATGTGGCCTACTTGAATAGTGACATATTGCATGTACCATTTTGATTCTAGACTGCAAGTCGAGTGGTCATGTATACTGCTGGTGTGATGCTCTTATGTGTTTCACTTCTTGGCAAGGTCGGGGCTGCTTTAACAACAATTCCTAATCCAATTTTAGGTAAGTAATACTAATGAACAAAGAAAGGAACATATAAATTAAACTATAACACGTTTTTTTCAAAATACAACCACCTACAAGAACAAGAGGGCATAGCTACAAATTAACTAAAGAAAGGTCCAGATTGGATATAAGTTAATTTTTTTTTTTTCAGAGAGTGCTAATTGCTTGGAATGCTACAGGAAGTAGTAGGCAAGGACAGTTAATAGTTAATGCATTTAAAAATAAATTGAATGCGCATAGCTTTTAGAGCAAAGTAAAGTAAATGAAGCTGGTTGTATACAGACTCAGCAGAGTCTTCTAAACCAGTATAAAGACGTTAAGTTAATGTTGTCTCTCGCATAACGATAACTTGATTAAAAAATTTCGCAAAACGATTTACTGATAACTCAAAAAAATTGTTTCGCTCCACGATTTGATCGCTGTCAGCGACATTTTAAATATACAAAACAGTGTTCAATAAAAAAATATTTCCTCAACAGTGTTCTGTAGAACGCACTACACCAGAGCTCTATAGAACATCATACATTAGTACTCAATGGAACATACCGCCGTTGAGGAAGAAGTGTAAGGCCTCAGCTTGTGTTAGGTTGTCAGTTTCCTTTCTGTGACAATCTAGTCGAGATCTTTACACTGTAAGAAATATGGAAATGAGAAGGCAGATAGACTTATGAAACCTGGTGGAGGCAAAATGCAAATGGAAGACAGAGCTAAATATGAAGAGGTAAAGACATTTATACAAAACTCAAATGGAAGACAGAGCTATATATGAAGAAGTAAAGACATTTATACAAATCTCAAATGGAAGACAGAGCTATATATGAAGAGGTAAAGACATTTATACAAAACTCAAATGGAAGACAGAGCTATATATGAAGAGGTAAAGACATTTATACAAATCTCAAATGGAAGACAGAGCTATATATGAAGAGGTAAAGACATTTATACAAATCTCAAATGGAAGACAGAGCTATATATGAAGAGGTAAAGACATTTATACAAATCTCAAATGGAAGACAGAGCTATATATGAAGAGGTAAAGACATTTATACAAAACTCAAATGGAAGACAGAGCTATATATGAAGAAACAAAAACAATGAAACAAAATAACTTCAAACACAAAAATCACAGATTACACCCATAATATGATATAGAAGAAGCATACTACTACTTGCCAAGAAGAGATCCCATTAAAATATGCAGACTGTGAACACGCCGCTGCAGATTGAAATAGCATGGGTTCAACAACTGAAATATTGGCCTTGTGTTTTTTAATGGGACGAACACACAAAAGGGGGGAACATTCTCCCTGTCTGCCGGATCCACGAGAGGATTGAATGCCATTCCCCCAACCTAATTGCGGGATATGCTGCAAAACGACCAGACAAATCTAAGAATGACTCCCCCCCCCCCTATGTTTCTGTACGTATACATGTGTCTATATTCGCATGGTTGTACATATGCTTGGGCGGCATGTGCCCGCGAGCGTTTTCGTGCGTGCGTGCGCGCGTGTGTTCATGTATGTATGAATCTATGAACATAAATACACATATGTTTATAGAGCTACAACATGACTAATCAACTAGTGTTAAAAAGAGGGTAATCTTAATTGTAGATTTGCTTATTGACATTCCAAAACATATTGTTCTCTAACGTGAACAATTTCAATTTTGTAAATGGTTCAAATTAGCCGATGAGGACTCCGTCTCATAGGTTACTACACCAATCAATGTTAATATTCACAGTAGAAAGTAGCAGTTTGCATTTACTTGTTGCGCCTGTGTGTGTGTGTGTGCGTTTCTAAGTGTGTGTGTGTCTATCTGTGTGTGTCTACCTGCGCGTGTCTACATGTGTGTGTTTACCGGTGTGTGTCTACCTGTGTGTGTCTACCTTTGTGTGTGTTCAACTGTGTATGTGTCATCCTGTCTGTGTGTCTACCTGTCTGTGTCTCTACCTGTTTGTGTCTACATATGTGTGTCTACATGTGTATCTAACTGTGTGTCTATCTACCTGTGTGTCTGTGTCTACCTGTGTATATCCCCCTGTGGGCGTCTACATGTGTGTGACTACATGTGTGTTTCTACCTGTATTGGTCTACATGTGTTTGTCCCCCTGTGGGTGTCTACATGTGTGTGTGTCTACATGTGTGTCTCTACCTGTGTGTATCAACATGTGTTTGTCTACATGTGTGTCTGTGTCTACCTGTGTGTGTCTACCTGTGTGTGTCTACCTGTGTATCTACCTATGTGTCTATCTGTGTGTGTTTACATGTGTGTCTACCTGTGTGTGTTTCTAAATGTGTGTGTCTACTTATGTGTGTGTCTACATGTGTGTGTGTGTGTCTACCTGTGTGTATCTACCTGTGTGTGTCTCTACCCGTGTGTGTCAACCTGTGTATGTATGTGTGTGTCAACCTGTGTGTGTATATGTGTCAACCTATGCGTGTGCGTGTATGTGTGTATGTGTGTGTGAGAGTGTGTGAGTGTGTGTGTGAAAAGCAGGACGCTGTATTTGGTGATAATGATATATTTTTTTTCGCTCTCCTTATTTATGTAAAGGTCTGCTTCCTTCTGCATTTTCTAAGGGTTTGCTTCCCCGGGGTAACGGCCGATGCTGTAATGGGGATCGAACCCAGCATCTTCTGGTTGTGAGCCGTGTTACTTAACCACTAGGTCACGCCGTCCCCCATAATGATAGTTAAAACGCGATAAGAATTGCAAGAAAATACGAAAAAAACAAAAAACCAAAAACAATGAAGCTGAAGATTAAGAAGAGAATAACAGATAAGGTGTAGATGAGTTTGAAAAAAAAACACGAAAAAAAACAAAAAAACAAATGATCATGTAAGAGATAACATTACTTCCCTGGCAGGTCAACAGGAGTAACTTCTGTCAGTAGCGAAACATCGAAAACTGACATGGTTTGGGCATGTCAGGAAACATACTACATCTTAAAAATAATACTGCAGAGAACATTTGAAGGTGGAAGAAAGCATGGAGAACATGGTCAGGACATATGTTTTTTTCACACTCGTTAGCATGGCTGTTACTTTGGGGGTCATTGTGAGTTGATATTTCTACTTTGGGCACCCCTTCGACTCTAACGAGTTAAGGGATATCTGATTGTTTGATTGCAAGATGATATTATTCCAGGATAGAGTCTGGTAAAATAAAAAGAATTACGTTAGACTGAAGCCAGCAGGGACATCAAGAATTTAGAGAAGAAACAACACTTTCGAATGAACAGTTGAAGAAAAAGCCAGAATCTTATGGACATAACCAAAGAAGACTTTCAAACACAAGAGTTGGGATGAATGGCTGTTACGAAATATGCTTACAATGAACAATAAATGGTTGCAAAATGTATAAGTTTACCTAAGTGTAAATGTAGTTCCTACTTCCAGTTATACAAGACAAATGAGCGGGGAAGTGATCAGTTTACCTCATCCCACAGAAAGCTGAGTCTTCGTATTGTTGTTGGAAGTCACTAGTACAAAGTTAATTTAACTTTTCGCAACGTTACAGCTGTCTACTTACATACCAAGCCAAACTTGAGAAAGTGGATCGCCCCCCCACCCCCACCCCCTCCTTAGTTGTAACGCATTACGAGGCTTCTAAGCAAGCTACACACAGCAGCATCTCTACAAACAACCAAATTTTTCCTGAGAACAGCAAGCAAAGAAACTTGACTCAACAGATATGCCTTGGGAAACACAGAAAGGGAGGTCTATAGACTTATCGCAAGCTCAAATTTAATTGGCAGTTTAAATCCTCACAAGAAAGGATCTGAGAATCCAACACATCATGAATTGAATCTAACCACAACACACTCCAGAGTGCCAGCTGTGTATACACCCACACGCAACCGCAGACAATAATATCTTTGAGAGCTCAGCGCTCAACGATATTAGGAAAATGCTTCTTCCTCCTAGTTCAGATAAATGTAACACTTTATATGACAATACACAACAACTTACAAAAACGTGCAGATACCATTACAAATCATTGGGTCGAAGGTCGAGAGCCCAGATGCTGCTGGATGCGTAGCAACAACAAAGACAACCACCACTACCAAGATCACAGTGTTGATCTCTGTTTTGTTGGGCAGACTGATGGGGCACAGTTTGTTTCCAGATGCATGACGTTCTTGTTTGCGAATGCCCACAATGAGTAGTATACTCTTTTGTGCCTCCTGAAAAGGACGTTAAGTGGCGGGTTGCAGTAGCTTTCCTTACATCCGAGCGTGCTGATGAAGGTGGACCCGAGCCGTCCAGCAGGCGGTTTTGCTATGATTGGATTCATCTGCGTGTTGCTCACTACTACGGGGATTACGTCGATCCCTCACCTCGTTTGCCAGGCTGCCATGAAAAAAAGACCGTTTCCAGGGAGGGCTACTTAGAAGCCGATGTGAGTGTCTTGGCCAGAATGTTTTACCTGACCCTGACTAACTTGTCTGATCGATATATCTTGTCTGACCAGACGTTAGTCTTACTCCCCAGGAGCATGACATAGTCGACATTGATCAAAATGTTTTATCTGATCCTGCTGTACCTCACCGACCCCGAGTCCTCGTAATATCAAGTGTCTAATACTTTTCACATCATATCAGTGCGCTATGTATAATAAAACACTGTCATCACGGAGTTGATTCCCATTGCTGAGATACAGGGGTGATGTACAATTAAAGAAATCGAAGCTGCAACGTCAACATTCAGTGGATATACTTTTTTTTAAAGAACGTTCGTGCTGAAAACGAGGCCGTGACGTTATTGTTTACAGCGAGGCTGCAATATATATGTCTGATATTTTTATGTTTTTGTGTGTGATTTGTTAATGTTTTCTTCTGTTTCTTTGTCTGCGTGCAATTTTATTGTCCATTTCATGTTTGATCTTCTCGTTTTCATTACTCAACTTAACTTAACTTAACTTAACGTAACGTCTTTATACTGGTTTAGAAGACTCTACGGAGTCTGTATACAACCAGTTTCTTGGAGGGTGATTTTTATCAATGTGCTAGTCCATCTTAATAGACTAAAAAAACTAGTGCTAAGTAGACCTAGAGCCAGTTAAACGGCATCTATACAAACCACCAAGTGAAAGGTACAAATAACATGGGTAGATTTTCAACTTGAATTCTGTCCGGACAGCGATTGTTATGGTTACACATTTCGATTTCCAACTGCCAAGAAATTTTTAACGTGCTCGACACTGAACACGAGAATCCGATCTCACTACCCAGAGATCAGGGACATTTTTACCAGAAGATCCGCTTGAAAAAAATACCGGTCTCTACCATGATTGGAACCCGCGACCTCCGGCACCCGAGACGGACACCTTTACATTGAGGACACTAAGTGCACCACCCGAGACGGACACCTTTACATCGAGAACACTGAGTACACCTAATGTCATTACTGGCATACCGTAACTCACGTTTCTGGATACTTTCACTTATGGCTGACAGCTCAAAGCGTTCGCTAGACATTGTGTCCTGATTTCTGGTTGCGATTTATTTGTTTATGTTCGTTCTTTAACACTGGCAAAAGTCAAGAGACCTTAACGTTGGTATCGTTATGTTTTTGTCCTGTTGCGGTCACTGAGCCATTACCTGTATATCTTGTTATCACCTACCACCAACACAGATGTGAATTATATTCCAGGTGGCGTGATAGGTGTCATTGTCAGCAGCCTCATTTCCATCGGCATTGCAAACCTGAAGCACGTTGATATGTCAACTTCTAGGAATATTCTGGTTGTAGGCGTTCCTTTCGCGGCTGGCATTATTATACCTGGATGTCTGGAAATGTATCCCGATCTCATACAAACAGGTAGGAACGAAACATATAGTATTTTCTTAATGGTATATACATATATATATAAAATATCAGCTACCTCGAGTCCAACAATTACAAGCACCCTCTCTATAGACTAGAAAATAAAAATAATATAAGAATTGAAAGAGCAGAGACTACTTTTGGCGGCCTTTTCAAGAGGTCGTTGAGAAATATTAAATGGACTTTGCAGACAAAAATGCAGATATATCTCGGCACCCTGCTGTTTGCATCAGAGACATGGACGACATACTCTAGGCACGAGAGACGGCTAACACATTTCACCTCCGCTGCCTACGACACATTCTGAACATCAGTTGGCAGGACAAGAAAACAAACACATAAGTACTTCAACGCGCAAATCTTTTTTTTGCTATAGGACAGTTACGTGCTAGAAGACTTGCCTGGCTGGGTCACGTGAGTAGAATGGGCAATGGGCGCATTCCAAAACAGGTGTTGAATGGTGAGCTGTCTGAGAGGAGGGGACTCCCAGGCAGACCCCTGCTCAGATATAAATATGTTTGCAAGGCATCAATGACAGACATTTCCCTCAACCACAAGGCATCAATGACAGACATTTTCATCGACCACAAGGCATCAATTACAGACATTTTCATCGACCACAATGCTTGGGAAAACTCAGCCGTAGTGTCAACCACATGGAAGACATCACACCGAAATGGCCTAACGACATTTGAAGCTACTCGGAGAGAGAGACTAGAAGCTACTCGTAGAGAGAAAGAGAGACTTGAAGCTACTCGGAGAGAGAAAGAGACTTGAAGCTACTCGGAGAGAGAAACTTGAAGCTACTCGGAGAGAGAAACTTGAAGCTACTCGGGGAGAGAAACTTGAAGCTACTCGGAGAGAGAAACTTGAAGCTACTCGGAGAGAGAAACTTGAAGCTACTCGGAGAGAGAAACTTGAAGCTACTCGGAGAGAGAAACTTGAAGCTACTCGGAGAGAGAAACTTGAAGCTACTCGGAGACAGAAACTTGAAGCTACTCGGATAGAGAAACTTGAAGCTACTCGGAGGGAGAAACTTGAAGCTACTCGGAGGGAGAAACTTGAAGCTACTCGGAGAGAGAAACTTGAAGCTACTCGGAGAGAGAAACTGGAAGCTACTCGGAGAGAGAAACTTGAAGCTACTCGGAGAGAGAAACTTGAAGCTACTCGGAGAGAGAAACTTGAAGCTACTCGGAGAGAGAAACTGGAAGCTACTCGGAGAGAGAAACTTGAAACTACTCGGAGAGAGAAACTTGAAGCTACTCGGAGAGAGAAACTTGAAGCTACTCGGATAGAGAAACTTGAAGCTACTCGGAGGGAGAAACTTGAAGCTACTCGGAGGGAGAAACTTGAAGCTACTCGGAGAGAGAAACTTGAAGCTACTTGGAGAGAGAAACTTGAAGCTACTCGGAGAGAGAAACTTGAAGCTACTCGGAGAGAGAAACTTGAAGCTACTCGGAGAGAGAAACTTGAAGCTACTCGGAGAGAGAAACTTGAAGCTACTTGGAGAGAGAAACTTGAAGCTACCCGGAGAGAGAAACTTGAAGCTACTCGGAGAGAGAAACTTGAAGCTACTCGGAGAGAGAAACTTGAAGCTACTCGGAGAGAGAAACTCCAAAATAATCGTATATGTCGAAAGGAGAAATGACTTTTCTAGTAAATAAAAAGACATACCTGCTTCATGACCGTCTGCATAGACGAAAAAGGCCAGTTATCTATTGTAATATATATATATATATAAGATAAGTAGAAAGATAGAGCCTCTGCAAATTCATCATAGAATGGTTATTTGCTGACGAAGTTAAATGGAAATGTATACGGTAGCAGTTGTTCCCTTCTTTGTGAAATACCCAAAATTCGGATTCTTTTTTTTTTTTTAGTGTTCATCATTAGATGTGTATGCTCAAATATAACGTTCATTCACAAAAGAAGAGGAAAAGATGTCTTTTACTCAAAATGAACAATATATTGTTCAAAATTATTATTCAGATACTGACTCTCTGTAATGGCATCCGCTGTGGGAGAATCCTAATTTTTTCACAGACAACTAAATAGACAAAGTATTGCTTCCCTAGTTTCAGTTTTCGGCCTAAAGCCAAACTGTTCAACACTAACTTCAATATTGAATTTAATTATAACTCTTTCATTTGTGATCTTGAGGAGTAATGTGGTCATATGACTGTACTGGTAACAGGTGACAACAGTAAGATTTGGCAAGAATTCCTTATTGCCCATCGCAAGAGGTTTTGGCTTAATAATGTCATGTGCACTGTACATGGATTATAGTGGGGAGGGAATACGCTGGTCATCAATTTCACACTCTTGTCCCGAGTTACCTTGGACCAGTGGCAAGATTATTTGATTGCATAAATTGAAGGTAACTCAGGATGGAGGCACTCTAGTCTTACCTCCTGTGAGACCAGAGGTCGCTTGAAACTTGCGGGACTGGATTGCCCACCGTTTCCGTTCATCGCTGTGAGAGACGAGTGTCTCTTGGCTACAGCAACCCCCTACTCATCGTATATTGATACCAAAAGAAATGTGTGACAGGGTTGTATGTTGTCACCTTGTCTCTTTAACCTTTACACAGAGAAAATCTTCAGTCAAATTGCCTGGACTAGACATCAATGGGAGAATAATCGACAATCTGTTGAAGGTATGCACACAAGAGGCGGGCAGCGCTTTAAGAGCAACATAAAAGATGGACTACTGCCAGCCTGGCAGAGTGTACCGTCAAGACAGGCATCACAGAATATTGGAAGTCCATTGTAACTATTCTTCGTCGCGGAGACGGCCCTTGAATTGAATTTAATTAAAATAGACGATTCATTCTATATATGGCTTGGCTTGGCTTCGTTGATACACGATGCACTTTCAAAGTACCTTTGTTTAACCCCTAGGTAACGAAGAGGCAGACAGGATAATTAAAGTAGTTTTGGGAACACCAATGTTTTTAGGAGGAACATTAGCCCTGTTTCTTGACTCAACAGTCCCAGGTAAGATTATCTTCGCTATTTGCTGCCTCTATTCTGTTCACCCCTGAAATTGTTTTTTTTAAACATACATTAAAAACCTCACACATAGACATACGCACACACACATTCATATACATACACATACATACATATATACATACACATACACACATACACATACATACATACACAGATACATACACACATACATACATATACACATATATAAACATATACATGAGGAGGAAGACTAACGTCTGGTCAGGCAAAATATACTGATCAGACATGTTAGTCAGGGTCAGGCAACATATACCGATCAGACATGTTAGTCAGGGTCAGGCAAAATATACTGATCAGACATGTTAGTCAGGGTCAGGCAACATATACTGGTCAAAATCCACACCTCTGCGTCCTCGTAGCCCTTCCTGAAAACGGGCTGTTTCCGTGGCAGCCTGGTTAGCGAGGTGAGGTATCGACGTGATCCCCGTAGTAGTGAGCAACATGCAGATGAAGCCATGCATAGCACAACCGCTTGGAGGAAACCGGTCCACCTTCATGAGCACGCTCAGGATGCGAGGGAAGCTATTGCAACCCATCACTTAACGCCCATTTCAGGGCACACAAAAGAGTAACCTTAAGAGTAGATACATCATATATTTTGACCCCATTAAAAGGCATGACGCTATTATGAATTCTGATTTAGACGAAAAGGTTGAAGATGGTCGAGCACAAAGCAGACAGTGCTACAAATGCGAGGATAACGTCAAACGATAGACGAGCAGCTGTCTGTCTGTTTATACCTCCAAAACGAAAGACAGAATGTTGGAGTTGCATTGCAGTGTACCTTCATTGTGGAGACGTATTTGAATTGACTATTTGTCTTCTTCATTTCGGAAGTGGGATGTTGATCATTTTTTATTATGATTTTGGACTCATTATAGGTAGCGCTCAGGTATGTTTCTGGTGAAGCTCATCCATTTGATTGCTTCATTGCATTCGATATTGCAGGTGAGAATTAGTGCACTGAATTACCAAACTTTCCGAGAGCTGTGTGAGAAAGTACATACGCTGCTCGAGATCGTCATCTTAGGGCTGTTTTATCGCTGCGAATACTGACGACTCATCAGTCAAGAATACTTTGTTTTCTTAATGTATACCTTCATCTTGGATAACAATCTCAGCAGCAACCTTCAGTGGCTCTGTTTCCGCACCAAAGCTAATAGAGTATGTTCCCATTGTAAGGACTGGAGTTTTTTCCTTCTCAGTTCCTTAGTCTGCAATAAACTCCTCCACCTCTATTGAATTTGGCCTTTTTAGCTCAGCCATACGTGTATCCATGTATCCATGTATCCATACTTTCTTAAGATATTCTTTGGTGATAATCTTCTATCTAAATATGTCCTAGTTCTCTTATTCCATATTTCCTCTATTAAATAAAATTATGAATTTATAAAGCTGAAGAAGTACAACTATATTCAAAACGTCAATGGCCACACGTAACATATACAGCAAAATTATAGCCCTAGAGTCAATTGACGGCGTTAACGGTCAGTCAGGGGACAGGAAGAGGTTTCACCCTGGGGGCAACTCTTCCCTTCTCTCTCTTCTCACCTCACTCTGTTTCATTTGACTCTGTCCCACAGTCACACTCTTGCACAACTTTCACACGCGCCCTCATGGTGAGGCCCTTCCATTGCACTTTGGTTGGGCTAGCTTCTGAGGGCGCACAAATCTAGCATAGGTACATACAGACGCACGCATGCATCCAAGCACTGGTTTATGCGTCCTGATATCGCCCAATGGACTACGGTCTGGAGTGGAAAATGGCGCGCCTCCGCCAGTAGAAACAAGTGAGGCAAACATCTAAGCAACAAGAACAAGTTAACGGACAGTTGTTGTTGTTTATGCCCATAATGTGTTCTCTGAGAAGGGCGGTAAGCTGCGTGTTGTAATAGCTATCCTCATATCTCGAGTGTCCTGATGAAGGTGGGCCGTTGTCCAGGCGGTTGTGCTATGCTTAACTTCATCTGCATGACGCTCACTACTACTGTGATCACGTCGATTCACATCTCGTGTCAGACTGCATTGAAAACAGCTGCTTCCAGTGAACGCTACATGGAAGACAGATAGTGGTCTTGGTCAGTATATTATGTTTGACCCTGATGCAACGACCTGGTCAGTGTGTTGCCCCTAAACAGGCGAGCGTCTCAGTTCTCCAATTAACGATCAGTATAGATCGGTATTTCTAACTTTCATTATTAACGATCAGTATAGATCGGTATTTCTAACTTTCATTATTAATGATCAGTATAGATCGGTATTTCTAACTTTCCTTATTAATGATCAGTATAGATCGGTATTTCTAACTTTCATTATTAACGATCAGTATAGATCGGTATTTCTAACTTTCATTATTAATGATCAGTATAGATCGGTATTTCTAACTTTAATTATTATCGCTTACATAAATGATGAACTTTAATTAAACTTGACAGGACCGTTGTCCGTTTGCATGGTCTTCTATTGTAAATTACTTTCTCATAACCTAGAGAGCTGACATTGTATACACAGTTTTTACTAGTGCGATATGTTAATCTGTCAAAATCTGACGGATCCTGCAAAAATCATTAAAAAAACATGTACTGAGAAATGTAGTTTAATGAAAATTATTTACTTGCATTGACAGCGAGATTAGCAACTTCAAGTCGCGTTCGAACAGGCACGCGCGTTCATCGAGTTGGAAAATCACGAACAACACAAAGAAAACATTGAAGATGACGCAGATGAAGAAATTGGCATGAACGGTGAACATTTTCAAAGACTAAAATCCGAAATGAACGGTGAACATTTTCAAAGATTAAAATCGGCAATGAACGATAAACATTATCAAAGATTAAAATCGACAATGAACGATGAACATTTTCTAAGATTAAAATCGGCATTGAATGTTAACCCAGGCGCGTCAGTAGGGTTGCGGATTGCTGATAGGCAATTTGGAGGTCAGCTGCCAATAAATAAGCAGCTGTGGACAAAAACGCATAGGTAGGCATGGAGGCTGTAAGGATGCAGCCACTCCACCCTGCAAAGACACAACAGGCTAATCAGCTGTTTGTCTTAACAAACGATTACAAGTCAAACCATATAGAAAACCGGACTGATCATAACGGCGACGAACAGGTGAGAAATAAGGACCACGATTTACGGAACATGGAATGTAAGAAGTATAAACGGAAAAGAAAATCAAGTAATAGAGGAGATGAAGAGAGCAAATTTAACAACCCTGGCACTTACAGAAACAAAGAAATAGGGACCATGACGGCAACATTTTATACTACAGCGGGCGGAGTTCACATGACTGAAAGAGCCAGGGTATGTGTGGGCTGTATAGTGGATAGTAATAAAAAAACAAAACTTTAAAGGATAAGAGTTAATTTCAGAACGACTGATGGTTCTAATTATACAAGAGGAGGATAGTCAAATGGATATCGTCACTGTGTATGCACCAAACGAAGATGAGAGCACTGACATAAAATATGAATTTTATGAGCTCATTCAAAGGACCTTTGACGATTGCCAAAATGAAGTACTTCTCCTTGGAGACTTCAACGCAAGAGTTGGAAACGACTATTCTAGATGGGATGGTGTGATAGGTAGCTATGGAGAAGATGTCTGAAATGACAAGGGAAATCGACTTCTGAGATGTTGCATAGAACAAAGCCTTGTAATTACAAATACAAGGTTTCTACACTAGCGTATCCATGCCTACACAAAATCCGAGCTGGCAAGAAATGAAAGATCCATAATTGACAATGCAACAGTGAGGAAAAGTGATTTAAAACATGTGAAGGATGCTAGAGTGTTCAGAGGACCAGACAAAAGAAGCGACCACCATTTAGTTAAAATAGAGAGAGAAATCGGAAAATGTTATCCAGCCAGGCAACACCCATCAGCAAGCACCAAACATAATAACACACAAGGAGAAAATAAAATTAAGGCTTACAAACTACGAGAACCAGATGTTAAGAGGAGATGCCAAGGGCTCATAACAACAGCAATAGAAAGGATAGAGAAATCTGAAGAAGATTTGGAAATGGTCTCTGTAAAATTCAAAGACATCCTCAAAGAGGCTGCAGAAGAGGCATACGGTCAAACCAGAGCAGGGTGGAAGAGAAAGAGTACACCATGGTGGACAGAAAAAGTGAAAAGAATAATACGAGAAAAGAAAAAGTCATGAAGCAATACCTAGGGGCTATGAATACAGAAGAACAAACAAAGAAATATAAAGAATATGTTCATTTTAAAACAGAAGCAAAGAAGACTGTGCTCAAGGCCAAACATAAATCCTGGGAGAAATTTGGGGAGAAACTGGAAAATAATGCTGGAGAAAACCAGAAACTGTTCTACAGGACCTTAAAGAACATGAGGAAGGAAATGGAATGCCCCCTGAAACTTGTTAAAGATAAACAAGGTGCGCTGTTGACTGCCCCAGAAGAGGTAATGAACAGATGGAAAGAATATTTCTCAGATCTCCTTGGAGTGGAGGAAAACCAAGCTCTGGAAGTAACAGTCCCAATTCAAGAGTATTGAGCCATAGAGGAGAACGATAATATCACAATGGAAGAACTAAAGGTAGCATTGGAGAAAAATAAGATTGGTAAAGCAGCAGGACATGAATGGTATAACACCAGAAATGGTTAAATACATGAGAGCGGCAGGAGAGATACTATTCATGAAGATTCTCAAGGCAGCTTGGCGCGACAAGAAGATACCAAGATATTGGGAGGTTGCAATAATAATACCAATATTTAAAAAGAGTGACAATCGACAATGTGAAAATCACAGAGGTATTTCCATTCTCAGTGTCCACGGGAAAGTCTACTCTAAGATTCTAGAACCGCGATTAAGAGGTCTAGCAGAGCCAAATATGGATGAAACTCAATGTGGGTTTCGGGCAAACAGAAGTACTCAAGACCTTATATTTACAGCTAAGTGAAAAGGCTCTTGAGTGTGACAAAGAGGTGCATCTCTGATTTTGGGATTTGGAGAAAGCATTTGATAGTGACTTTAGACAAATTCTGGGAGTGCCTGACAAGGAAGAACATCCCAGGACCCCTGACTCTGTCACACAGATTTTCTATAAAACATGCAGAAATTATGAGCGGTCATCAAATCAAAAGTCATGAGAGTTCAGGACCACTAGCGGAGTAAGACAGGGGGACATTCATCACCGTACCTTTTCGTACTCCTCATAGATGAAGTCATCAAAGCCTGCAAGGAACGGATAAAAATATATGAAGTAGAGTACTGGAAGATGAGACCAAGTTACATGTCGGAGTTAGCGTTTACAGATGACATGGCCCTCATCACGAAATCCAAGGTACATCTCCAGAATAATTTGCAGGTCTGAGAAGAGGAGTTGAAGAAGAGAGAAATACACATCAGCAACTCCAAAACAAAAACCATGGTGATCACCAGAGATGAAAAGAGACATCATATAACACTGGAAACACGAGCACTGGAGCAGGTCAGCCACTTCAAATATCTAGGAGTGGTAATAGACAGCAGGGGAGGAATCAACGACGAGTTAACTGCACGAAGGGCAGCAGCAGGTAGACTTTTCCATGCAATAACAGAGGATTCCTCAGTTAAAGATAAATAAGCAGAAAAACAAAGATGGATGTATATGTCATGACATGTGGATGTGAGTTATGGGCAATGACCAGAGCCTAAGAAAGGCAACTACAAACTTCAGAAACGAGGTACCTAAGAAAAGCGGTTCAGGTGACGAAAAGGGACAAGATTCGTAACCAGACAATACGTAGCATTCTGGTAGTTCAACCCCTGCAGACACGAGTGGAGCAGTCCCAACTACAGTAGTTTGGTCATGTCTGTAGAATGGAAGAAGATCGGATAACAAGGCGGACATGGGAGATAACAAGTAAAGGACGCAGACCCCCAAGATGTCCCAAAGTACGTTGGGAAGACAACATACGACAGTCCTTAAGTGACCGAGGGCTGAATTAGAAAGGGGCCAGTAAAAAGACGGCGGATAGAACAGTATCGCAAACATCTACACCTCACGGTAAAAGAGGAGCGACTAAGTAAAGTAAAAAATGAATGTTAACACCAAAAGATAAGAAAACAACAACGCCAATACATCATTTCACAAAAGAAACACTAAGAAATTTAAATTGCACTCCTTTAGTCTCCAAAAAAAACAACAACATGTCTTAGTACAAATAAAAACTTGTACCCAAAAACTTAGTTTAAAAAATATATCTATTTGTTTCAGGGACACGGAAATCCAGAGGGATGGCCTATGAGAAGGAGATGAACAGGCCTGGAGAAAATGAACAAAGTGATGACGTTTATAGCTGGTCGGTCTATCCTCGTGTCTTGAGAGCCTGTCCTCTACTTAGTTATATTCCATTTCTACCCCACGTCAACAAGTCTAAAAAGATGCATAGTCACGAAGACGGCAACAACGAAACGATGTCTTTAAAGTAAAATATCACACTTGTTTTAATTTGTTTCATGATAAATTATATACTATTTTTCTGTGTTACATTAAAAATGTTGAAATGAAGTTTTTGTTTATTAAATATAATTAAAGTATGTTTTGTCCATACAGCACAAATCAGATGTAAGGGCTAGATATAGAAAGGCAAGTGTAGCATTCATGTTGCTGAATAATTCGAGTATTTAAAAATCCAGAGAAATAAAAACTGATACCGAGTTCCTGTTTGTTTAACTCTAATGTCAAGTCAATACTCCTGAACGGGACAGTCGTTCGTCAATAATTGTCTACGAAGGATAATAGGTATAGGTTGGCAAGACATGCTGAGGAATAGGGGACGGCGTGGCCTAGTGGTTAAGTGGCACAGCTCACAACCAGAAGGTGCTGGGTTCGATCCCCATCACAGCACCGGCCGTTACCCCGGGGAAGCAAACCCTTAGAAAATGCAGGAGGAAGCAGACCCTTACATAAAATGCATGCTGAAGTCGGATGCACTGGGCCGACAGGCGCAAAATAAAAACCACAGTGTAACTCACACACGCCTTGGGAAATAGATAAATAAGGCGAACGCAAAAAAAATTTAAAAAATGCTGAGGAATAAAAACCAAAGAGAAAGGAGCCAACAATAATCAGTGGAACAACAGATCCAACATAGAAAATGTGGTGTGGTAGAACATTCGCTACCTAAAGCAATATCAAAGGTTTCCAGACAGGCTCTGACATTGAATCTACAGGGAAAGAAGAAAAGAAGCAGGCCAAGAAACACGCGAAGACGTGACTGAAAATGAACTTCAGCTCCTAGATCTCACTGAAGATAATCATAAATGGCAGCTCAAGATCGAACTTGATGGGAGAGGTTTGTCAAAGGCCTATACCACGAAAGCAGCAACGGGCATTGATTTATTTACCGATTGATTAGTTTGTTGATTTATATTTATACATCTTAATGCTACACATGAGTCACTGACCTACCTCCCCCCCCCCTCCCCCACTGATGCTGATAATACTTTCCAACTCTAGTAACACTTAGGTGATTGTAGTATTCATGCGATTATTTAATCATTACTCAGGCATTTACCTACTTCACTTTATGATCATTCAGCAACCAATCTACCGAGATATCATCCAAATAACTCATGAATCTGTTCACCCATATATCCGACAATCAATTTAGTTATTCATTCATTCATAACCATTCCACCAATCTTTCACGTAGTCATCCGTTATTGTAAGTTTACGTTTCGTTCTCCAAATCTTGTATGTATTCTATGAGCGAGAAGAAATATTAATACAAATCCACTGTCAGATCGTTAGGTCAGTACCAGTTTTATCATCGCTCTTCTAAAACGGTACAGGCTGCACTGGACCATACACTCCGTCCAGAAAACACATATTCCGTTTAATTGGCCAATGAAATTGGCCGTTAAAATGGCTTGGTGATAAACCTATTCCGGACGTGCCTCCATCTTGGTGCGGTATCTCTATGCTATCAATATCAAAACTGGACACTAACATCAAATGAAAAACAACACATAGTAACAACAGAAATAAAATGTCTGCACAAAATATTGGGCGTAACAAGGAGAGACATGATCCCATACGTTGACATCAGGATACTGGTGGGAACAACACCAGTATTAGACTACATCAAAAGACAGCAGCTAAAATGGTTTCGCCACGTAACACGTCTACCACCACAAAGCACAATACCCCTCCCCCTTCTAAAAAAACACACCAAAAAACAACCCCAAAGAACCAAAACAAACAAGCAATGCAACTTGAATACAATGGATTCAATACAAAAGACCGACTAAGTAAAAGGTGGCTTACGGAAATATCTGAGGCAGTGAATGTCACTGTGCACGAGGCATACAGAGATCTCTTCATAACATGACGATGAAAGCATAACAGGATAAGCGAAAAGAGAAGAAGAAGTAATCATTATCCATTGACTTTGCCAACTGAGGAAGGAAACTTAGTATCTATAGATCTGTTCGAGGAGCAGTGATGTCGGTTCTGTATAACATAACATAAACACACGTCTATTCACCTGTCTGTATGCACATTCAGCAATGCATCCAAAAGAGATGTCCATCGGAAGCGTGCGATACGTGGATTCAAATGTAACCGCATATGACTGTACGGTCATATCTGAGCTCGACAAACTACAGCGTCATTATTCGGGCGTCTTACATTCTGTCCATTTGCACAGTTCGATCTTTTTGCTTTCAGCGACGATTCTCTGTATGGCGATGTGAGCAGCAGCACCCGTAAATGACGGCAGTGCGCTGGCTGAGCTGTCCGGAAAAAGGAATTTATATATCAACATTCTCTCACTTTAACTGTTCGTCTCAGTATCTGTAGAACATGCGCTAGGCGCCCTGTGAGTAACCTCTTGTGGGCGCTGAATATGGAGACCCTGGGCTGCCCAAACTGCAGGATCCTCCTCTCGGCCTCGCTGGTGTAATCCAAAGCAATGCAAAGCATGTCAATTTGGCACCAGTTCAGCTGTATGAGCTGCCGGAATGAGTTCGCAATTTTGAAACCATCCGTCTTTGGTGCTACCACTCCCGATTTGCTGTCTGGGTTTACTCCAAAAGCCCTACCCTCTCTCGAGATTTCCACAAGGCAGGGGAGTTGTTGCTCGCAGATGCTAGTTACTCGAGACATCCGATGATACTTTCATCGTCCCAGGACTAGCCAGCACTCTATCGCACCTAGGCGAACTGCCTGAACAGGCTAACGAGCTATAGAGGGTGTCGAGTCAGAGTTTATCTTTCCTTATATTGACATCCAATCAAGGCCAATGAACACAATCTGCCCACTCATCTATTATCCAACATCTGTTAATCCAGATTTGTCAGTCAATACGTTAAATCATCAGTGAATCAATTTACCGAAACATTCCTCAATACATTCATCCATACATTATCCTAGATGTTTAACTATTGTAACAATTCCCGCCGGTGCAAGGGAAGTTTAGGATGCCTGAACATGTTAAAGCTTAAAGCTACCTGAATGCATGTCAAGGTCACTCACCGTCTCAGCAAAGGAGAACAGAGTTGGGTTAAGGAATGTGGACAGGTAGAAACTGACCACTGGCCTTCCGATTTTTGTAGAGGGAGATTGATTGACAGACGAAATTGGCAGCGGGGCTTGCTGCGAGAGAATGAGTGACAGGTGTGCAAAGTGTTTCGTCCAATGGAACTGAAGATGACCATCACCTGAGATCGATTGGTCAAGCTCTGACCTTGCTTTAGGATATATAACTCGAGACAAAGTTTAGCTCGAGAGGCTGGATAGAGGGATGGAGAGAGGCTAGAGAGAGAGAGGCTGTATGGAGGAGAGTGAGAGAGAGAGACTGAATGTAGATAGTATGTTTAACTCACCGACTTAGGTAGAGGAGCGATTGATAGACTGTTGGACGAATGTTTAGTGATAGAACAGGATCGCTCAAATAGGTGCGTGAGTTTTGCATTAATAGATAATCTGAACGTGTGTTTGTAAGCAAGGACACATTGTGAACGAGTTATGTCGAGATCGCCCGCCTGAGGGGATTTCAGAGAGGAAGAGTATTTGATAAGGTGTATTGAAGACGCAGTTAAGGCGATGTGTGTGTGATGTAATTGCAAGGCAATAGAACTGGGTTTTTAGTTGGGAATTCCATCAATAGCTAATGCTTACAATTCCCGTTTTAGTAGAATGTTTAGTTAAGATATGTATTATATTGTGTTTGTAATTTCTCTACTCATTCTATGATATGAGTATGATATAATAAATATGCCACCTGCTGTGTGATATGTCATTTACTGAGTATGGTCATGATGATGTGGATGAGTGTGAGAATGTTCTAAGTTAGAATAACGGCCAGGGCAAACAGTGGGGTCTGCTACACATGATTATTATTTTGGTGCCAGTGACCACGGATATAGTTTTATAAATATAATGTGTGTGTAGCTACAGATCTTTATTTGCCTGTTTAACACAAGTGTCGCAGTTATATATAACTTGTGTGTGTAGTTAGGAATAGAGGAGTAGCTAGTGGTTAGAGTGTTAGTTACCATAGACAGCTTTTCCAATTATCTGACTGGTAAGTGTCACATATTTTTTTTTCTCATACATTATTGCATTACTGATAGACGGACATTTGTTTTGCTGCACGACTAATAATTTTTTTTTACCTGCAGAAGCTCTTTACGAGTAACGGGGTCTTGAAAATAATGGATAACGAACAGACGACAGCGCTAACAGACACGCTGAAAAGACTATCGCTAGCCACATCGCATGGCAATATAACAGCCACGATAGCCCCATTCGACGGGAACCAGAAACTGTTTAAGAAATGGATGGACAGCTTAGACAAGTATGCCTATCTGAATAATGTTAGCGATGAAGTTAAGGGAAAAATTGCATTTCAAACAAGCGCAGGGTTTGTTCAAGACCATATGAGACGAAGATTGCAGCAGGCACCAGGACAGACATGGGACGAAGTCAAGAAGGACTTAACCCGGAGATATGCGGAGGTCACGGATCCGCAATACGCTTTGTCTGCATTGAGGAAGCTAAAACAGGACAGACAAGAGAGCGTCCAACTCTTTAGCGATCGCCTGCTAAACCTAGCGGAAGAGGCGTTCATAGGCCAAGACATGGAGTCAGTGGGAATAAGCAGCCAGCTGATAACCATTTTTGAAGACGCCCTGTGTTCAGACGCACTACGTTTAAAATTAATGAGAGAGGCCCCTAAAACCTTAAACGAGGCCATCCAGTCAGCGGTAGCAGAGGAGAACTTATGTAGAAGATTCGACCTCAGACTAGGCAGAAACACCAGCTCAGGCACCGACAGACAGCCAGCTATCGATCGACGAGAGGAGGAAAGGAGAAAGGAGGAAGAAATGGACATTAATTACGTCAGACCTACTTGGCGCAAGAATGGAGAGAACGGCAGAGCTAAGCCCGTTCTAGAGGTACGGCGACCGGTTATCTGTTTTAGGTGTAATCGGGAAGGTCATATCGCCAATTGGTGTAGAGAGCCCAGTATGGAGCAGAGGAGACAGCCTGGAAGAACGACAGCCTACTATGGTAGGGGGAACCAAAGGGGCGCGGGGAGAGCAAACAATGGCAGATATAACCAGTCGGGAAAAGATTCAGTCGCTCTCCAAGAGGGACAGGCGAGAGGCGACCTTTTATAAAATCCCAAAAATTCACCATTAATAGAATTTGTGACCCTAACTCCTGCATTTTGGAATTAGGAAATGTAAGAGTACGTGGGTTGGTAGACTCTGGAGCTGAGGTCTCCATCATCAGTGAAAACTTATATAAGAAGATAAAGAAGAATTGAAGATTAGTGTACAAGAGAGCGAACCTACAGTCTGTCTCAGGTGAACCGTTGAAAGTGATAGGATCAGCTAGCATGCGTTTTAGGATAGAAGGACAACAGCTGGAACATGCGTTTTTTGAAGTTAGGGGAGTGCAGCGGCAGCTCATTCTAGGTCGAGATTTCTTTAGAGCATTCAATGTCCGCTTGTATTACGACCTGATGAAGATGAAGTTAGGGGAGTGCAGCGCAGCTCATTCTAGGTCGAGATTTCTTTAGAGCATTCAATGTCCGCTTGTATTACGACCTGATGAAGATGAAGTTAGGGGAGTGCAGCGGCAGCTCATTCTAGGTCGAGATTTCTTTAGAGCATTCAATGTCCGCTTGTATTACGACCTGATGAAGATGGAGTTAGGGGAGTGCAGTGGCAGCTCATTCTAGGTCGAGATTTCTTTAGAGCATTCAATGTCCGCTTGTATTACGACCTGATGAAGATGAAGTTAGGGGAGTGCAGTGGCAGCTCATTCTAGGTCGAGATTTCTTTAGAGCATTCAATGTCCGCTTGTATTACGACCTGATGAAGATGAAGTTAGGGGAGTGCAGCGGCAGCTCATTCTAGGTCGAGATTTCTTTAGAGCATTCAATGTCCGCTTGTATTACGACCTGATGAAGATGAAGTTAGGGGAGTGCAGTGGCAGCTCATTCTAGGACGAGATTTCTTTAGAGCATTCAATGTCCGCTTGTATTACGACCTGATGAAGATGAAGTTAGGGGAGTGCAGCGGCAGCTCATTCTAGGTCGAGATTTCTTTAGAGCATTCAATGTCCGCTTGTATTACGACCTGATGAAGATGAAGTTAGGGGAGTGCAGCGGCAGCTCATTCTAGGTCGAGATTTCTTTAGAGCATTCAATGTCCGCTTGTATTACGACCTGATGAAGATGAAGTTAGGGGAGTGCAGTGGCAGCTCATTCTAGGTCGAGATTTCTTTAGAGCATTCAATGTCCGCTTGTATTACGACCTGATGAAGATGAAGTTAGGGGAGTGCAGCGGCAGCTCATTCTAGGTCGAGATTTCTTTAGAGCATTCAATGTCCGCTTGTATTACGAATTGATGAAGATGAAGATAGGGGAGGCTTATGTCAATCTGGAGGACGACATACATATCGCATCTCTGATTAGGGCCAAGACAACAGCCGTATTAAAACCCCAAACCATCAACCTATTGCAAGCTAGGCTAGGCAACAGTCCGTATTTTTCAGTAGGTCAAGAGATTCACACCACCTCTTTGGCGGACCGTGACGTCATACAGGAGCCTGGATTATACGTCACGGACGGTATCAAATATTTAAAGAGACGACTGGATTTTCCGATCTTGATAACCAATCAAACTAACAAGACGATAAAGATAAAGAAGGGATGCGTTCTTGGTAGGGTCCTGGTAGATGAGAATCGTAGGAAACCTATGCCATTATAAAACACGATTCACGGTTAGACAATAGGACGGACGAGCACACAGGCTACAGAAACCACAGGTTTGAATGTAAGAAAGGTAAAATAAACATAACAAGGAATACGCTGGATCATCCCTTTGTGGGTACGGGAGAGAGAGGAGTTGGGAGAGGCCAACACGAAAATAGAGGGAGATCAAAGGAAACGGTTGACCGGAGAACCCTGGTTAACCAAGGAATTGGGAGAAGGCTAGAGAGGTCACACGAGGTGAGGAGACGGGTCCTAGAGACGGCTTACGATAGGCACTGTGAGGGCTCAGACTGGAGAAGGCTAGAGAGGTCACACGAGGTGAGGAGACGGGTCCTAGAGACGGCTTACGATAGGCACTGTGAGGGCTCAGACTGGAGAAGATTAGGTCGAAAACAGTCAGTCAACCAGTTGGACGCATGTAACAGACATGCCGCAAGCCCGGCCTGGCCTCAACGGAAAAGGGAACTTCTGGGCCAGATAAACGTTGCACCACAACATAAAGTTCGGGTAGAACAGTTGGTGGTAGCTAATGAAGCGGTGTTTGCGCTTAGTGATATGGAGTTAGGACGTACAACCACCGTTAAGATAGATATCGACACAGGAAATAGCGCGCCTGTTAGTCTGAGAGCGTATAGGACACCGTTAAAGAATCAGGAGATAGTAGAGAAAGACATTGAGGACATGCTGCGGGCTGGAATTATTGAACGAGCCATCTCGCCGTGGTCGAGTCCCATAGTGATCGTCACTAAGAAGGATGGGACCCACAGGTTCTGTTGTGTTTACAGGGCTTTGAACCAGATCACGACCAACATATCCTACCTACTTCCATTAATAGACGACATTTTGGGGACTCTAAACAAGTCGGAATATTTCACCACTTTGGACGCACGATCAGGATTCTGGTGTATTCCAATGACCCCAGAGGCCAAGAAGAAAAGTGCATTCAGCACACATGTAGGCAGCTTTGCATGGAACGTAATGCCATTTGGGCTGAAAGGGTCACCTGCGACATATATGAGTCTGATGGACGAAGTGCTAAGCGGAATGCATAAATTTGCCATGGCTTACGTAGACGATATTCTGATCCACACGACTGGTTCGGTAGAGAATCATCTAGAACACGTGCAGAAGGTGTTCGATAGACTGTCAGAACACTCGGTGAAGTTAAAATTGAGTAAATGTGAGTTTCTGAAGAAGGAAACTAAATACCTCGGGTTCATTGTGAACCAACACGGGATCAAACCGGACGAGGAGAAAGTAACAGCTATTAGAGGATTGCCTTCGCCACGAACCGTTAGGGAAGTCAGGGGATTTATAGGAATGTGCGGATATTATAGAAGGTTTATCCCGAATTTCTCGCAGATTGCCGAACCCCTTATAGAGTTAACTAAAAAGAACGCCCGGTTTACGTGGGGGGAAGAATGCCAGAGAGCCTTTGAGTATCTCAAGGATAGCCTAACAATAGTACCACTGTTAACGCATCCGGACGTTGACCGAGATCTAATCCTGTTAACTGACGCGTCTGACAGCGCAATCGGTGCCTGTCTTGTGCAGCCTTGCCTGGATGGTGAAACGGACATCATTCCCGGTATCAGAAATGAGCGACCTATCTACTTTTTGTCCCACAAGCTGAGCAAGTCTCAGAGGAACTGGTCAACGGTCGAGAAAGAGGCTTATGCCATTCATTACGCATTGCAGAAGTTGAATTTCTATCTGCATAATGCTAAGTTTATTATCAGAACTGACCATAAACCACTGAAGTCACTGTTAGAATCACCCATCCTAAATAGAAAAATTCAAACATGGGCACTCAATCTTCAAGGTTACAATGCGCGCGTTGAATATGTCCCAGGGAAGGATAACAATTGTGCTGATCTTTTATCTAGAATTAAACACTGTGACGTGGAGAGAGAGGGAGCAGAAGAGGAGCAGCCGGAGATTGATGACCACAACTTTCAGGTCAACATCATCAACTCGAACCGGGTGGAATAGGACGGTATACAGGCAGCGCAGTCAAACGATGACGACGTTGGTTCAGACGAAAATGAGCAGGAACTGTTTGATATGCGGGTAGAACAAGAAAAAGACGAGGAACTTAGGAAAATCAAGGAGGATATTAAGGCTAACAAGAGTGAGGCAAGATTAAGAAGTTTCGTAGTATCTGTAGAAGATGATCAACTGTACTATATTGGGGGGGGGGGCGCGAAGACCAGATTAGGGACAGGAAGTATGTGCCGGCCCATTTGCGACAAAAAGTCATTCATCAATATCACGATGGAAATGGACATATGGGGAAAGACAAGACCACTGACTCGATTAGGATAAAGTACTACTGGCCGGGACTTTATAAAGAGGTCTACGAATACGTGGCGAGATGCGAGCCATGCAAGCTTGGGAACATGAAAGTGTTTAAATGTCCACTCCAAGAGATGGACATACAACATTATCCTATGCAAAAAATAAGTATAGACATATCAGGGCCTCATACAACCACGTTATCTGGTAACAGATACATACTGCAGAAAACGGATAGTTTCAGCGCTTGGCCTGAAGCGGTAGCCATATCTGACAAGATCACAGAAACTGTGATTATAATCTTTTTAGAAGATTTTATCCCCCGTTTTGGGTGTCCTCAAGTTGTCCTCACAGACAACGGTAAGGAGTTCACGAGTAAGAAGTTCAGTCAGGCCATGACCAGCTTGAATATCAAGCACGTCACTACCTCATTCTACTGGCCCCGTAGTAACGGGAGGAATGAGAGACAGCATAGGACGATGAACGACATTCTGGCCAAACTCCTGGAGAATAATACCCAAGACTGGGATTTGTTCTTAAACCAGGCGCTCTCGGCCATTCGGATGAACGTGAATGAGAGCACGAAATATTCTCCTTACCAGCTGTTATATGGTCGAGAGCCGGTACTTCCTCTAGATAACCTATTATTACCTCCTTACCAGCTGTTATATGGTCGGGAGCCGGTACTTCCACTAGATAACCTATTTTTACCTAGAAGGAAATACACGGGTGACGAGTATCACTCGACGTTGCTACAGAAATGCATCGCGCCTATATGAGGGTGCATAGGAACGGGCAGAGAGCCGCAGATAGACGGAAAAAGTATGCCGATAGAGACGCCCAACCCCATACTTTTCAGTGTGGCGATCTTGTATATTATAAGCGGCATGTAAGAACTTCAAAATTTGATGGGAAGTGGGAAAACAATTACTTTGTCTTAGAAAAAGTAGGTCCCATAACGTATGTAGTTAAAAATCAGCTGATGGGACATGTAGCTAAAACAACCACCCAGTATCTAAGGCACAGAGATACTGAATGGGTTGAGCCCCAGAGAAGTAGAGGAGTGAGACCAGTTAGAAAATGTACCTACGCCATGCCACCCGAAGACGAAGAATCGAGCAAGGAAACAGACGGTGATTCGTCAGATGAAGAGGAAAGAAGAGGCGGAGGAATGGTGGCAGGGCCAGCTATGGTTTCGTGCCCACCCACGCCAGGTCCTAGCCATGCGAGAGAAGTGGTCGAACAGACGGAAGAAAGGGACAGCCCTTCGGCCACTGAGGAAGGAAGTGGGGATGATGCACAGTTAAAATGCGATACGGACGCACCGTTCAATAACACTCGTGCAGCCAAAAAGAGAGGAACAGCGCTCAACGAAAGACAAAAGCACATAAAGAAGTTGAGAAGAACAAGGACTAATTCTAATAACGAGAGTGACATTCCACTTCCGGAACGACAGCAAAGACTATCTGATAGGGAGGAACGAATGCGGCAGCAAACGAGTGAGTTATTTGAAGGAGGCGATGACAGCACACAGGATCATGGCCGAGCATGGGTTTAGAATCCACAGATTCAGACTTCAGCACTCCACATGCCGCTCTAAGGAAAACGAAAAAAAGGGAAAGACAGGTTAACCCCAGCCAGGACAGCGAACGTCATCAAAGCAAAGATGAAAAGATCCCAGTTCGAGATACGCCAACGGTCGAAAAAAAAAGACCAAGGATAAAATAGACCGGCCATCTGCAATAGTGGTTTCCCCGGGCAAATAGTCCTGGGAAACGCAGACGCGTATGCCAAGGAATGTATAATAGTGGCGTTGCTGACGGTAATCAAAGACATGTAAGAGAAGTTACACGGATATTTGAATAATTAGGGGGTAAGGTTGAGGTTTTGAGGAATGACCAGATGTTAAAAATTCCTTTGAAGTCGTTGTCTGAAGTACACGCCAGACAATGAGCGGATGGTCAGTCTGAAACTAGACTGACCGAGATCAAAGGGACATTTCCGACCAGAGAAACGGACGGTCAGTCTGAAGCTCGACTGACCGAGATCAAAGGTAGATTTCCGACCAGAGAAACGGACAGAAGACAGACAAGAGACTCAGGGTATCTCGATGCCCCGGGTAATGATTATGGCGACGCAGGGTAACACGTGGACGTGATGCTTCGGTCAAAATCTGACCAGGGAGTTTTTGATGTGGGGAAACAGCGGTGAATTAGTTAGATCAGAACACTCGGTTTTGATTCCTCGTGACAAAGACTGCACCTGGACTAGTAGGGTTACAGCATGACGTAATTCGACAGGTGGACGATTCGGTTTTTGACTTTTGACTCAGACATAGTTTAGTATCTGATTAAGTTAGAACTTAGTCATAGTTTAGTGACATAGTTTAGTATCTGATTAAGTTACAACTTGGTCATAGTTTAGTATCTTTTGAAGGGGGCATTAACAGGTGCTCATCTGTGGGGCACGAGCAGGAGTGAAGGTTGATGGCACTTGATCATGTTTATGTGTGTAAATATTTTGACATTTGGATTTTGACAAGCGTATTACTTGCACTTTAATTGATTGTTGTTGGTTTGTTTAAACATGATTATGTGTCCTGACATAAGTATCAATGTGTGATACTTACGGACTGAAATACTGATATCATGAGTATGCGTGCAAATATTTTGACATTTGTATTTAGTGTCTGGGTTTCGACATTGCATGCATACATTTGTCTTTAATTTGTTTGGTTTTTTCGTTGTTGTTATTGTTGAATCATGTTTACAGGTACTTGATTCAGGTTTTAAGGTGATCTACAGAGCAGTATATCTCATCCAGACTGTAGGCCTCCGCAAACAGAGGTCACCACGAGTTCCAGAACAAGAAATAGCATGTTGGAACACTGAGCTGGCCGACTTAATGGGACTTAGTGTTGTAACAGTAGATGTTACTGACTTGTTATGGTGTATATTTTATCACATGTATGTGGAGTCTTTGCAGAGAAGACTATATTGATCAGAAGTTGTAATATTGACTATGACATATGTTGTCAAATATCGTTTTTGTGGGAAACATAAAGAATTTTGCTGTTTTCTTTGAGAGGGGATAGCTGTCAAGAGAGACAATGATAACTAGCCCGAGGATAACCCACGTAAATTCGTGGCCTCAGAGTGTTTCGTCCAATGGGACTGAAGATGACCATCACCTGAGATCGATTGGTCAAGCTCTGACCTTGCTTGAGGATATATAACTCGAGACAAAGTTTAGCTCGAGAGGCTGGATAGAGGGATGGAGAGAGGCTAGAGAGAGAGGCTGTATGGAGGAGAGTGAGAGAGAGAGAGAGAGACTGAATGTAGATAGTATGTTTAACTCACCGACTGACTTAGGTAGAGGAGCGATTGATAGACTGTTGGGCGAATGTTTGGTGATAGAACAGGATCGCTCAAATAGGTGCGTGAGTTTTGCATTAATAGATAATCTGAACGTGTGTTTGTAAGCAAGGACACATTGTGAACGAGTTATGTCGAGATCGCCCGCCTGAGGGGATTTCAGTGAGGAAGAGTATTTGATAAGGTGTGTTGAAGACGCAGTTAAGGCGATGTGTGTGTGATGTAATTGCAAGGCAATAGAACTGGGTTTTTAGTTAGTTGGGAATTCCATCAATAGCTAATGCTTACAATTCCCGTTTTAGTAGAATGTTTAGTTAAGATATGTATTATATTGTGTTTGTAATTTCTCTACTCATTCTATGATATGAGTATGATATAATAAATATCCCACCTGCTGTGTGATATGTCATTTACTGAGTATGGTCATGATGATGTGGATGAGTGTGAGAATGTTCTAAGTTAGAATAACGGCCAGGGCAAACAGTGGGATCTGCTACACTATCCTTGCCGTTAAGAGTAGATAAAACGGTTGCTTTTAGGGGCAAACCTGCATGATCTTCTTTCAGGTAGCGACATTATCCAGTATGCCCAACGGTATACGGCCATCTAACTTGTGATTTGAGATACAGCCTGCGAGGACGGGAACTAGTCATACATTGTATCACGATTTTCCTAACACTTAATCTTTGATGGCAGCGCTTATTGAAGGACTACCGTTACCTCCTCACATGTATACAATGGAGAATTGATCCATCTATTAATCAATTCACACAAATGTTAAAAAATTAACTCGCACATTAATCCAGACATATAGTCAATCATCAAAATGTAAGTAATTATAAGAAACGCTCAGCTAGATAATAAAAACAAATGCAGCATATCATCATAATTATTATCATTATCATAAATGTAATCATTATTATCAATATCATCCTCCTTATCATCATTATCATCTCATTATAATAATTATTAACATCATTAGTATCATCATTATTATCATCATTATTATCATCATTATCCTAATCATTATCATCATTATCATCCCTATCATCATCACTATCATCAATATCATCATCATTATAAGACTCATCATAACTAATGTTACAGTTCCAGTAGGAGCATGGGCGTTAAGGGCAGTTGTGATGGGGCTGGCGACTCTGAGAACAAAGGTACCTGAAAGTGTGCCTAGGTCACTCACCGTCTTGACACTACGTCGACAAAGGAAAACGGGGGGTTGAGAGGAAAAATGTGTCTGGTATAGGTAGGGGTTTGGAGCTGACCACTCTGGTGTTCCGATTTGGGTAGTGGGGAGTTAGTGACAGACATATGCCATCAAGTCTTGCTGCGACATTTTGGAGTAACAGGAATTCAGAGGGATTCGTTCCAATAACAACTAAGCGGAGGTAGATCCAAACTAGAGTAATGGCTGAGTAAGACAACCCACAGAAGACCATTGGACAGCCCTGAGACTGCTTGAGACTATATCTTCTTCTTCTTCTTCATCGTACGCAGTCAGACAGTAACCATTATTTTTTCGAAAAAGGCAGCGGTCATCCTGAGGCTGTCGACACTGCCATAGAGCTTGTCTTGCAGTTCCACTGGTGATGGCCACATCTGCTCTCTCTGATCCTCGTATGTCGGGCAGTTTTGCAGAAAATGTTCAGCGGTCATTTTCCCGGTACCATATATAATACTTGACGAAGCTTAACTCAAACAGACTGACACTGAAGAGAGAGAGAGAGAGAGAGAGAGAGAGAGAGAGAGAGAGATAGAGAGACTGAGAGTTTAGCTAGGAGACTGTTTCAGAAAGGAATGAGAGTTTAGCCCATCGACTTTCAAGAAGAGCGATTGACAGGCTACTAGTTGTTAGCGGGCTGTTTCACGAATGTGTGCGACATAAAATGAGTTGCAGGGTGACTGAACCAGCATACGCCCTTGAGTCTTGGCCAGTCGCTCTATAAGGTGTGTGTTAGACACCCTGTGACTAGGAGAGATCTTAATGTGTGTGTGTGGTGTGTGCAGGGCACCGAGGGAACGATGTGTAGATCGATTGAGTGTGTGACCACATGTGAGTATACATTGAACAGAATGGAATGTGTAATGCCAAGATCACATGCCTGAAGGGATCTGAATGTGTAAGGAAAAGATCACCTGCCTGAAGCGATCTGAGTGTGAGTTAATGCACAGAATACGATCGTGGAAACGAGTTTTTGAGAGTGTGTTGAGGATGTAGATAAGAGGACTAGAACTGAGTTATATTAGTAGGGGCAATATTCAAAAGTTTGTGTTTACAACCTCCGAAGTAATTAATATTTATATTAATATGAATAATGATATTGTTGTTTTGATTGTTCTGTTTTGTTGGTTTTATTGACAATAATAAATGCCGACTATTTCTTGCCGATTGCTATGTTATTTGCTGTTTGTGGTCTTGAATGATGTGAATGCATGTGGTAATATTCTAAATCCTGGGGCAAACATGGTACACCAAGGCAAACGAGCGAAATGAGTTTACTCAACAATTAGCTACTTATCATCAGCACACTTATTTAATTGCAGGATTTTAAAGATTTAGAACTACTCGAGTTAATGAAAAGGCCACATGTAGAATAATCCACAAAAGCAAATTGTCAGACGCATTGACAGTGCAAACTAAGACTAGACATGAGTGCCTAACATCTACAACAAACTTTTTAATAGTCACATTATGGCTGATGTGGCAAGCAACAGATGGATGAAAAATTGGAATGTAATAGGCATTATATAAGCATATGGGATACCCTATTTTACAGTAGAGATGTATGCTGTTAAATAAGCTGCAGGACGTACAGGGAACGAAAGACAGACTAACATCGAAAGCAACAAAGACATAATTTGTCGACCAGTGTGAACAAATCAAAAGAAATTAGAATAAATAATACGAGCCCGTAGTCCGGCGTGATAAACGAATTACATGTCTTGGAAACAAATATGGATGGAAAGGTGAAAGAAGAATCAATGACCTGTACTGTGAGAAAACTGTCACAATAAGATCTGGCAGGATTCACTCACTAAATCAATGAAATCATCATAAGGGTGTGGCTCGATGATGTAACGTGCACTGAATTTGTATAATGGGGAGGGAGACACTGCGCGGATTTTAAACCTTAATCTCTGGTCTCAATCTACTTTGAATCAGTGGTAGGACAACCAGTCAAGACGACTGTAGGTAATTCTGGTCCTACTTCCTTTGAGAACAGAAGTCGCTTGAAACTTACTGGATTCAATAGCCGACCGTTTCCGTTCATCGCTCTGAGAAGTCAGAGGTTATCTCTCGACCACAGCGACCACCCTCCTGCCCCCCCTCTCTCTCACTCTCTCTCTCCCTCTCTCTCTCTCTCTCTCTCTATATATATATATATATACGTATACACTATCATCTACATCCTCATCATAAAGTAGCATGTCCTTTGCAGTGTATCTGTAAAACACTCGATTCCATGCCAGCTCTCACACCTCTGTCACTGCCAGCCCCAGAGTCTCTGTAATGGCATTTATTCATCTCTCCTCGGTCTGCCTGTCAGTTTTGCCAGAAACCATACCCTCCAGTATTGTTCTTTCTATGCCATTCGGACGTTGGACGGTACCAAAGTATATTAAGTTAATAGAAGTAATGTTGGTTACTAGCCAGCTTCGTTCTATATCGACCGTGTTTAGGAGTTCAGCATTTTTCTTTTTCGCCATCCATGGTATTTTTGAGCACATTCCTGAAGCATTTTAGCTTGAGGGATTCAATCTTTTTTCGTGGGGTTTGTGTGGTTGACTATATTTTACATCCTTACGTTGTCTCCTGGAAGATGTAAGTCCTCAGGATCTTAGTTTTTGTTATTTTGTTAGTGCTCTGCCATATTTTTTAATTTCAGCTAACCTATGTTGTGCCATGGTCATTTATTTCATTATTTCTTTTTGGCAGTCTCCGTTGTTGCCTAAAATCGAGCCGAAATATTCAAAACTCGTGAAGTTCAGAACCTTTATCTTCTCTTGCATGACTTTGGGTCTGGTTTTCGCCTTGTCAGTGCACTTTGCTTTAGTCCTGCCTGTGTATTATAACCATTTCCAGTCCGGCCTGACTGATGAGATCTCTCTAAACCTTTCACAGTTTCGAATGATTCAATTCGTGTCTTAACCATTTAGAGTGTAGTCTAATTGATTAGATGCGTGTCTTAATCCTTTAAAGTTTGGCCAAATTTACCAGATTAGTGTCTTAAAACACGAATTTAATAAATTAAGTCGAAATGTAAAGGGCCAACAGATTTTGTTCCTCGAGGTGTCGTTTGACTGACAGGATCATCTGTTCCAGTCGAACAGCGCTCTTCAAGAGGAAAACTGTAACGTCTGCATATCTTAATTCCGGCATTTCATTCATACCGACTGTGGAAGGGTCCAACTTTACATATTATTTGCCATTCTTGACATTGCTTCTTATATTTTTCTGCACGGATATTGAACAGACAAGTGTATATTATGCATCATTGTCTTAGTCCCTTGTGCACATTGAACCAGTCGGATATCACTCCAGATATTCTGACCTTTGCTTGTTATCCATGTTCTAGTATTTCGATCAGTCGAATTAGTTGCGCGGCGAACCTAATGCATGTAAGCCTTTTGTGTCGCACATGTTCGAAACCCTTGATATAGTTTATGCAGCAGGTGTGTAAGTCGACATTGAATTCTTTCCACTCTTCAATAATCTTTCTCATGTTAAGGATATGATCTCTTACGCCTCTGCACGGTATAACACCTGCTTAAGTCACATAGATTTCCTCGTCGATTTTGTTTCCTAACTTTTTCATGATGACCCGGGGGAGTATTTACCTAGGAAGACTAATTAGAGCGATTGTTCGGTAGTTAGTGCATTGCTTCAGATCACCGGTCTTTGTGAGTGGATATATACATACATTTTTCATGCACTTGGCCACGTTGTGGTACAATGCTGTGTCAGATCGACTTGCTCAGTTCGTGGTAGAAGTTGACGCATGCCTCTCCCCCCGCGTGTGTATATCAATATATATATATATATATATATATATATATATATATATATATATATATATATATATATATATACACATATATATATATATACACACATATATATATATACATATATATATATATATATATATATATATATATATATATATATATATATATATATATATATATAACTGGATTACTAGATGACCCGTTCTTCGGCGGCGATTGCACCGTTGCGAGTCGCAACTTCTCTTCCAACAGTCTCTGTCTTGGGCCACGGTGGACTAATGGATAATGAGTCGCCCATATGTGGTATCATAAATGTTGCTGCGGTATGCAAAGAAGTCGGACCAACGTGTTTGTGGTCGACCCCGTGGTCGTTTCTTGTCTCTGGGGTACAAAATTGCTGTCGTTGTGTTCCATAGATCGTCCGTTCTTCATAGCAAGCGCCCCCCCTTCCCCTCCCCCTCCACATCGCCCCCCTTCCCAACCCCACACCAACGATGTTTCATCTTGGCTGCGTAAATAATGGCATCTTCCCCCAGGGACAACTGTCGCTTGTCCGAGATATGAAGAACTTTTGTGCGCTGGCTATGAAGCGTGAGGCCGACCATGCGTCTCTCGAAGGACGCTTGGGTCACTCGAGTTTGGACTCCATCTCCTTTGTGAGTGTCCATGTTTCCGCCGCATAACATATTTCAAAAAGTACTATGGAGTTGACTAGATAGGTACTCAGACTGGTCGAGAATGTTGTCCAATACAGGCTTTATCGAAGAGGAATTGATAATTCAACTAAAGAAAAAAATGTAGATATATGATTGCCTAATTAAATTGGCCCAATAAAAAAATTAACACTGAGAAATATAAAACTGATAATTAACAATATAGACAAGAAACATGTTCTACATACGAGTATATAAACAGACGAGCAAACACTAGATTAGGTCAAGCATTTATTTTATCTTGGGAATATAATAACGGAGGAGGAGAGATGCTAAATGGAAATCAGGAAGCGAACACGAATGGCTAAATCGGGTTTTAATTACCATGTGTGATAATTTGACATCCAAGCAAATAAATTCACAAATTAAAAATGAGAGTTGTTGGTGTTGTTACGGATCCAACAGCATCCGTTCTCTCGCCTTTTGGCCTAATGCCATGTAATGATATCTGCCCATTTAATAGGATATAGGAAATACGGAGAGTGAGGTCTACATACATATGGCAAGCCGCAATCCAAATCACAGTATAAATTAACTAACAAGGAAAGATCAAAGCCCCAATTTTCGGACTAAAAACCCTAAATGTCTCACCTTACAAGCACCTGAACAGAATCCAACTACAACACACCAATACATGCCAGCTGTGTACACATCCATATGGAACCGTTGATCATCATCTCTTTGAGTGCTCAGCCCTCAACGATGCTAGGAAAATACCTCTTCCTCCGAGACCAGATAGATGGACAACAACTGATAAACACTTGCAAATATGAGAGTGATCACGCGTGTAATCGTCATTCGTGTACTTTCTAGAAACGTGGACAATAGAGAAACAGTTGGGAAAATAAATTGATGCTTGTGAAATGTAGATATACGAGGGTCGTTCAAATCTAAACGGGACTTTTTGTTCTAGTTCTACCTGAATGGGTTATAGCGTGATGTAACTACTATCATTAGTGAGGGACACTTGTGTTCTATTAGTCGTAGATGGCCTACTTACTATGGGCAAGTCACGAGACAGATAAATAACAATGACAGACAGCACTGTTAGTGCTTGCTTTGAATAGCGTGTTGTGATTAAGTATCATATGAAAGAAGGCGTGAAACCTGCATAATTTTCTACACCGTGGTGCCACAATGAACAGCACATACGCATTTTGAGTGATGTACATAACCGTTAGCGAAAAAAACAGACGTTTGATCACAAAAGGCGTTCTGCTCCTGCCAGATAACGCTCGAGCTCATACGGGTGATCGCATTTTGTGCCATCTGGAGTAACTCGATTGGGGAGAGGGAGGGGGAGAGGGGGGAGGGGGGGGGGATTTTATTGCTCCAGTAGCTTTACAGCCCAGACCTATGTGTTTGCATGTATCAATATGTTGGTCTATATAAATTGTATTGATATCTGGCGTAGACAGGAAATAAACGATACAAGATAAACTGAAGATGTTGTTAACTTTGTTCTCTATGTCTGGTCAATTGCTTTCAACGAGTGTTTATACATCTATCCCTCAATAAACCAATTCATGCTCCATGCAATCATTCACCAATCATAATAATAAGACATGTTCGATAAGGCCTCAGTGGACCGTTACTTTGATCAACCACTGCCATGACACATGTAGCAGCAGAAAAAGGACACTCCAACTTGCAATTTTCTTTGTACTTCCAATATCCATGGAGGAAGTCCTGGTTTTGGGGGTTTCATGTTAAGTGTGTTGACAGAAATTAAATGCGGACTCCTTGAGGGAAATTGAGTACTCCCATGTCTTTGGACTGGGCCGCAAAGATTAAAGCATGTGTACGATGTATCTTAGACATGTTGCCAACCGGACAGGGTCCAATCTATCCCGGGCAATGTGTTAGTCATTTATTGGCCGTGTGTAATTTCCTAGCCCTACCAAAAGCCGGAACTGTCATCAAACAGGGCGAAGAGCGGTAATTTCGTTAAGTTCTGCCGCGTGTACTGTACTGTAGAAATACCACACGGGGTAACCGAAATACTATTCTAAATAGTCGATGGCCATTCCAGGTTAATCGGAGAAACAAACACAGCAAAATAAGCGAATTTAATTAACCCAACAACACTGTAACACATTCTCTACACACACAAACGTAAGTCGTCGACTAGTAGTAAACTCAGTCAAATCCATGGAGTGGCGGCATCCATAATAGATTAAAACACGAGAGAAAAATTAGACCCGTGGCTTATAAGACGCCATTTTTGCTGCTTTACTTTTATGCAATATTAATAATTCAAGAATATGACGTACATCAATAACAAACAAATATGACGAACATTAATAACACACAAATATGACGTACATTAATAATACACGAATTAGACATACATTCATAATACACGAATCTAACAGATTAATAATACACGAATATAACAGATTAATAATACAAGAATATGACGTACAATAATAATACACGAATATAACAGATTAATAATACAAGAGTAAGACGCAAATGAATAATACACGAATCTAACAGATTAATAACACAAGAGTATGACGCACATTAATAATACACGAATCTAACAGATTAAAAATACAAGAGTGTTGCACACATTAATAATACACGAATCTAACAGATTAATAATACAAGAGTATGGCACACATTAATAATACACGAATCTAACAGATTAATAATACAAGATTATGGCACACATTAATAATACACGAATCTAACAGATTAATAATACAAGAGTATGACGCACATTAATAATACACAAATCTGACAACGAAAACGACAAACTGGACACTATTTCCGAAAAAGCAATTAAATATTAAACATATATATATATATACACGAATGGTCTGCCGGGGTTTTTGTGTATGACCAAAACAGGAACAGCACCACTGCCTCACAGAGAGCATGTCGCAAGAGCCGACTAACTGTGTCACATGGCATAACACCGGCCATGGTTAGGTGTTTTTTTTAGAGCAGCATAGATGGCGCCTAACATACAGCGGGTCTACTTTGCTCTAGTGTTTAAGTCTACTAAGATAAACTTGCACATCGGTTAACCACCGAACGCAGCGGAGTATTAAGCTACACAGGACTAGCTCGCTAAGCAGAAAAACCTTCTCCCAGCTATGTCCAGCTTTCATAACTGCTCAGGATTACCACAGACAACATTGGAGTCGACCAACTTCCCTTGTATCTTTTCTCCATCGTGGAAATGTTCTGGAAAAGTGTTCACCGTGCTTATCATTAACCAGGTCACAGTTGACGGGGAAGAAATTCAAGAGGAAAGGGAGACAAGTGGATCGTTAAATATTGTTGCAGTCAAATTTGGGGTACAGCGATGACATGTCCGAACGAGTTCCTTGCAGATATATGACCTGAAAATCCATAGGAAGTTAGATAAGAGTAGACGAAACGTGACTGAAGTGTTTCTCTCTTCACCCTGACGCAGCTTGTCTAACATTTCGTCTCTGAAGACTTCGCATATATGCACACACACACACACACGCACGCACGCACGCACGCACACACACACACACCCACCCACCCACGCACGCACGCACGCACGCACGCACGCACACACACACACACACACATGCGCACGCACGCACACACACACACACACACACACTGGTCCTCAACTGGACAGAGTCCAACGCAACTCAAAACTCAACTTTGCTGGACAAGAGCTGTCAATGGTATAAGCTCCGAAAGAAGCAACGGGGATTGATGATATGAAACACTATTTGCTGAGTTGTATATACAAGTATATATTCTTAGCAGTGTTAAGATAATTAGCGGAACATGGTCGGTCGTTGTTCTGTTACAAGGGCCTAGTATACGGTTGTCATTGATTACCTCCGTACCTCCACGACGCCTGGTACATGTCTCGCGGCTGATTTGTTTCAACCAAAACCGAATAATTACCAGAACCATTCATATAGGTTTAATCAAGAAGCAATTGCTGCCGAGAATCAAGACATCTCACAAAAACACAAAATGGTAGAGGGCTCCATAGCACTTCGTGATTAAACATGTGACTAAGTACCATTACTTAATGAAGTTTGAAAACGCTATCAAACACATTTCGTGATTCAGTGATTTAAATAGTGAATACAACGCTTAAACAATAAGCCCTGAAGAAGCAGAAGAAAGTATCTCGTAAAGGCTGCTACATGACAAATGTGGGTTAACCATTTGTTCAATCTTATCTGCAGAACAATGGAAACAGAGAAACTAATACTGTACACATTTTCATTAAACTTCGTCAACAAATAATCATAGTATGAATAATTTGCTTTGGCCCTTTTTTCTACTTATCCAAATTATATGTATGTATGTATGTATGTATGTATGTATGTATGTATGTATGTATGTATGTATGTATGTATGTATGTATGTATGTATGTATGTATGTATGTATGTATGTATGTATGTATGTATGTATGTATGTATGTATGTATGTTTGTATGTATGTATGTATGTATGTATGTATATATTTCTCTAGTATCCACATACATGGCTAGTATCCACATACATGGCTCTTGTATCCACATATACGGCTCTTGTATCCACATATATGACTCTAGTATCCACATACATTTCTCTAGCATTCACATACATTTCTCAAGTATCCACATACATGGCTATAGTATTCACATACATGGCTCTAGTATCCACATAAATGGCTCTAGTATCCACATACATGGTTATCTGACCCACATACATTTCTCTAGTATCCCAATACATGGTTCTAGTATCCACATACATGACTCTTGAATCCACTTACATGACTCTTGTATCCACATACATGACTCTTGTATCCACATCCATGACTCTTGTATCCACATACATGACTTGTATCCACATACATGACTCTTGTATCCACATACATGACTAGTATCCACATACTTGGCTTTAGTATCCACATAAAACAGATTCTGTTGCGCTTCTTGTTTATTCCTTAAAAAAAAAAAACCATGAGATGTCAACAAATTGAAATGCTTGAAATTAAACATCAAAACAGCGAAACAACAGTTATGCAGCCCCAATATGCAAAGAATGATAGATCCGGTGTTCGTTTGTGAATATAATTAAGAATAACTAAGCATAATAAAACACATATTTATATGTATGTTTCAGTTTTACATGAACTATGTAAACATATGAAGCCAATCAATGGTTCATGTACTACATGAAGTCAAGTTTATGGACAATGTAAATACGTGTAGCCAAAGGTATGGCCCACGTACCACACAAAGTCCAGTTTACGGGATATGTACGCATGAAGATAAGTTTACGAAATATGCGCTACATGAAGTCAAGAGTAGCTTGGAACATAACATATCATAATATGTTCGTTTACTTAACAAAGAGCCAGTCATGAATGGAGGTTAGGTGCAAAAAGAAGTGGACACCTTTACGTATTTGGAAAACACCATGAATACTTCGATGGGGGCAGAGGCAGATGTAAGGGCTAGGATTGGAAAGGCAGAGACATCATTCCTATTACTGAATAATAATAGAACAATCTGGGCAAATAAAAACTAACAACCAGTTAAGATTGTTTAATTACATTGTCAAGTCAGTACTCCTGTACGGAGCAAAAGCTTGGAGAACAAGAGAGGCAATACAGAGGAAGCTCCAGGGGTTAGTCAATAAATATATACCGCGCATAATGGGCATGGTCTAGTGAGACATGGTGAGGAACGAAGATATATTGTAAAGAAACAAACTACAACCAGTTGAGCAATAGATCAAACACAGGAAATGGGGCTGGATAGGACACACGCTACAGAAAACACACGTTCAAACGTTGCCAGACAAGCCCTGAAATGGAATCCACAAGGAAAGAGGCTGTTATTAAATGCCCATAATGAGTGGGATTACTCTTTTTTGTGCGACCTGAAAGGACGTTTGTGGCAGGTTGTAGCTTTCCTCATATTTTCAGCATGCCGATGAAGGTGGACCGGGGTTCTCCAGGCGGTTGTGCTATGCTTGGCTTTATCTGTGTGTCGCTCACTACTACGAGGCCTACGAGTATAATAATTCATGTATCTGCTATTATAGAACGCTATCGGTAATGACGTTTTCTTCAGTTACTGGTAAACAAGCCAAGAAGAGAATTCATGACCAAAGGGAAAGCACCAATTCAATGTGATGGTAATGTGGAAGTGAAATGATAAACGGGATTAAAACAAGGGATACACTTCAGGTGCGTCGGTGCTAATTTAGCTGAAGATAGAAAGACATATCATCATCATTTGCTTAATCAGTTCTAAGGATGGTTGTGATGTTGTCTAAGCATGTCTCTTCATTTGACCTTATCCTCTGGTTGGTCAGTAATAGATTGGTTCTAAGATTGTCTAAGCATGTTTATCAATTTGACACGATCTTATGCAGCTCTTTTCATTTCAGCATAGGGTCATATTTTAATACCTGAGATATAAATGTGTGTCATGATGGCACCCTTCCTCTTTTCCCCTGGATTTTGACCTCTGGTATCATTTTAAATATTTGTCTTTGTGCGCCTTTCTCTGTAAGGATATTGTTATTGGGTTTTCTTTCTGTCCAACTCAATCTTTCCATTCTGCGATAGCACCATATTTCAAACGCTTCCAAGTTTTTCTCATCCTTCTTTGCTAGAGTCCGTGTTTCAGCCTCCTACAGTGCAATTGACCATACATAAGCAGCGAATTTTCTTTTCATCCGTTCTATCCTGATATTCGGTGAGGTTAGCAATTTCAGTTTTACTCTGAAAGCTTTTTTTTTATCAAAACAATCCTTGTCTTAACTTCCGTCTCACTTCGGGAATATTCTGTTATAATTTGTCTTAAATATATAAACCTGTATTTATTCAATTGTTTTACCATTGATGATTATATTAATTTTTTTTGGAAATGTGCAACATAAAAAAGCAACATTGATTAGCAAGATAAAAAAGGCTTGTGATGAAATAAAAAAACAACATCCTCCTAATGGAAGCGAGAGAGAAATTCTGAAGAAAATAAATATATTCAAATACATAACTTGTTTGCATATAGAGTATGAAAGAGACAGAGAACGAGAAAGAGGGAGATAGAGAAAGAGAGAGAGAAAGAGAGAAAGAGAAAGTGAAAGAGAGAAAGAAATATAAAGAGAGAGAGAGAAATAATAGAAAGAGAGAGAGAGTGAGAGAGAGAGAAAAAGAAATAGTAAGAGAGAAAGAAAGAGAAAGAGAGAGAAAGAAAAAGAAATAGAGAGTGAGAGAAAAAGAAATAGAAAGAGAGATAACAAAATAGAGAGAGAGAGAGAAATAAATAGAAAGAGAGAGGGAGAAAGAAATAGAAAGAGAGAGAGAGAGAGAGTGTGTGAGAGAGAGAGAGAGAAAGAATTGAGGAGAGCACAGCTTAGCTTCAGTACTACAGGGTGCTATTTTTTTCAAAATTCAGTTCTTATAGACACATCAGAAATGTTAAAGGCCATGTGTACATCGTCAGTTAACACCGCCAGTGGGGAGGAAGACTAATGTCTGGTCCCGCAAAATATACTGATCAGACATGTTAGTCAGTTTCAGGCAAACCATACTGGTCGAGACTCTCACCGTGACTTCCTCGTAGCCCTTTCTGAAAACGGGCTGTTCTTATAGCAGCTTGGTTAACAATTTGATGGATCAACGTGATCCCCGTAGATCCCTAGACCGACACGCAGATGAAGCCAAGTATAGCACATCCGCCTTGAAGACCCTAGTCCACCTTCATCAGCACGCTCGGGATGTGACGAAAGCTACTGCAACCCGCCACTTAACGTCCTTTTCGGTGTGCACAAAAGATAAACCTACTCATTGTGGGCATTCGAAACAACAACAACAACAACATAACGCTACTTTTCAAAGTCCTTACATGTTGTAAAACCCATCATTGAGGCGTCTCAGATGATCGTTCTGCGTGGAGTTTCTTTAAGCCTGCCCCTTTTTCTGTTGCCGACTGGAGTCTACATAATTTCCTGTAACGGTAGTCTGTTGTTCTTCATTTCTAAGGAGATTCCCGATGTGTGTCCACCGTTGTTTTTCTTATGATGGTAGAAACATACTGTTGGTTGGTGTTTGTATCTCGATGTCTTTCCAGCCAACGTTTAAAAGTTTTATATGCCATCTATTTTCAAAAGCATTCAGTTGATTTTCTAATGTCTTTGTCGTTTTCCAGTTTTTTCATCCATATGTTAGCACTGATTTTACGTTGGAGATAAAGAACCTGTACTTTGTGTGCCTGCTCACTTCTAGTCTAGTTGTGATATCCGGTCAATATAGGGTCTATGTTTTATGTTGGGAAAGTCTGTACACGTGTATCGATCGAAATAACCTGTTGGTACTATGTGGTAAAGGTAGTCCCATAGCAGATACTGATGTTGGGGATTACGTACTGGAGCTTCATTATATGAAACCACGGCTTGTTTGTAACTTAACTTAACTTAACTTAATTTAACTTAACTTAACTTAACGTTTTTATACTGGTTTAGAAGACTCATCAGAGTCTGTAGTCAACCAGTCACATCTGCATTACCCTGCTCTAAAAATAATGCACATCCAATCTATTCTTAAATGCATTAACTGTCTCTGCCTCCACCACCTCCTGGGTTAATGCATTCCAACATTTCACCACTCATTGACTAAACAAAATAGTTACTAATATCCAATCCGGATATATATATAATAATTTGTATTTGTGTCCTCTTGTTCTCGTTTCTGGCTGTATTTTGAAAAATAAATTGTTATAGTCTAATGTAACCTTTCCCGCGATTATCTTATACGCCTATATTAAGTCACCTCGAACTCTTCTCTCTTCTAGTCCCTCTAGGCCAGTTTTTCGGAGTCTTTCTGAAATCCCACTTTCAGTTTCGTCGCTCTTCTTTGTATCCAGCATGTTTATATCTCCTCTACGATAATAACTCCACACCTGTATACAGTACTCCAATCTAGGTTTCACTAAAGCTTTATACAGTTTGATAATCACCTCCTCACTCCTATGTTTAATATTTCTTTTTATCATACCTAACATTGGATTTGCATTTTTCACTGCTACCTGGAATTGTTCATACATTTTTCCTGTTTGCTCTATTATAACCCATAGGTCCCTTTCCTTATATATCATTCTGATATTGTTTTCGCCGATTCTGTAATTATGTTCCATATTGGATCTACCCATGTAGATGACTGTACATTTTTCTACATTTTAACTCCATTTGCCATTTCACAGACCAGCCTCGAATTTTATCTAAATCTGATCTCAAAATATCCGCCTCTGCTATGGATAAGACACTACTGCATAGTTTTGTGTCATCTGCAAATTTTGCATTCATCGATCCTATATCAATGTCCAAATCCTTTATATATATATCAAGAACAATATCGGTCCCAAAACTGAGCCCTGTGGCACTCCACATTTTACTTCACACCATTCAGAGTACTCCTTATTTATGCTCACTCTCTGCCTTCTTCCCGTTAACCAACTTTCAATCCATTCGTGATGGGGGTAGCCATTTTCCATCCTCTTGGTCTTTCCTTCTCTATTTGTTAGGAGAAATAAATATACAGCCGGGTCGACTGAAGTTTTCTGGAGATGGATGACAAACCCTGTACCTCTACAGTGAAAAGTATGTGGTCTACCACAATGCGAATCAGATTGGGGCTCAATTCTGGAACTCCTGAAGCTTCACCTTTTTATGTTGTTCAGTTCAAAGAATTTCCAAATACCTACAAGAACCTATAAAAAATAAAAATTCCTATAAATATCGTTATGATCACCAATGCTACACGCCTACTTTGTTCTTAATTACGCTAAATGAGGCGATCCATTCCCTTCTTCGCTTCTGTAACTTTTCTAACTGCAAATTAGGTACCCATTTACAGATGGGTAAACTAATAAGTGGTAGACATGAATAACAAAAGGTCTTAAAATTACGGTCTAATTCGGGCTGACAGTGTTAACTGCACGTGCTCAAACTTCGAGATCTGGACGGAGAGAGCGAGCGAGAACGTGCAAGCGTTATCTAGCCAGAGCTTGGACGACAGATCGATATTTTTGTTGATTCCCGGCCTGCTATTTCTGGCAACAGACCTGTCGATATTCTCAGATTAATTCTGCCTAACACACTGCCATTGCTCCCGGTTGTCACGGCAACGACACATCGTCACACTGTGGGATATTATGGCACCCATTTTGAGCATTTGATAATATGTTAGATGCTTCGTGCATTATCAGCGTTCAAAAGAAATTAAGTGTATTATATTCAATGAATGTCATTGACAGGTAGATGGTTCTTCCGTGTTGCCTCCTCCTCCTTCTTCTTCTTTTTCTTCTTCTTCTTCTTTGTCTTCTCCTTCTTATTTTCTTCATCCTTTACTCTACAGCTGACAGCTTTACATGCAGCAACTCAGAATCTTATCAACCAAAAGACAGCTGCAATGAAAACGGTCATTCTAACGGACTCCAGAAGCATACTACAATAAACCTCAAGCCACAAACAAGATATACTTTCACACGAAATGAAATATAACATCAGGTTGTGATCCCACAAATTAAAATCTAGTCCTAAAGTGGATTCCGGCCCTTTGTGGGATCCTTGGAAACGAGTAAGCAGATGAGCTCCCAAAATCCGGAAGTAGCAGCACGCAGCGTCGCCATCCACAGAGCTATAAAGAAGCAAAGACACTCATCAAACAATTAATGAGCAGGGAATGGAGAGAACAGCACATATGTTACAAGACCGAAAATGACAGCATACACAAACTTGGCAGAGATGAGTAGACAAAGATCTTTAGACTCAGAACGGGACAAAGCAGACTCAAGACCCATCTACACAAAATGTGTCTTACATACACCGCCACGTGCATTTGTGTGCACACAAGCAGACACAAGAACATATCCTGCAGGACTGCTCCACTTAAACAGACCAAAGAGAGGCTGTCTCCCCGGAGAAGCGACCGTGCTCGTAAAGCTGTTGGGGACCTGCGAAGACTTGAAACGCATAGTCTCCTTCGTGAACCTCAGCATCAGTTGATGGAAGAAGAAACGGAAGAAGACTACTACAATTAAACTTACTACAAATTGTTTCCAGTTTAATTGGCTAGATACGATATTAATCATTGTCCCTCCCAGCAGGAGTAAAGGAGAGAAGCAAAGCTTTGAGGTATTAAAAGAAGTGTGTTTTTGAAAGAAAAAAAACACGGAGGCCTAAGCTATAGGATGCCTTTCATCTAGGCGAAAGAAATCTCTTATTTTGAACTACCTGTTGTCTTGCAGGTAATCTGGTGACAGGAAAAAAGATATAGAGAGTTCACCTGTGCAAGACACCTATAAAAAGTGGTTAAATGTATTATCATCAAATCCCGTCGCTTCTTTGGGGCATATGCCATTGACAACCCTCCTCCACAAGTTCGGTCTTTCGCTGTCCATTATGTTTTTCTCCAGTTGGTTCAGGAACAGAAGTTCATTTTAATTTTCTACATGTTTTTCTTGGTTTACCTCTCATTCTCTTCCCCCAGTGAATTACATGTCAGAGCATGTCTGGCCATGTTTGATGGTGATTCCAATAGAGTGTGTCTTATCCAACCCCGTTTCCTCGAGGTTAAACAACAAATTAGTGAAAATATTCACAATTTTGATGCTGTCATATGGATCTGTGCTACACTGTAAGAAAGCCGGTCGGGGGCTTCTCTGCTCGTGTGAGAGGCAGCGTCGTTGCCGTATCGGTGCATACTTGAAAACAACGTCCAGTTTCTGAATGGAGATCGAGGCAGTGACTTCGACTCTGAAGTGGCTATCTGGTAGCTCTCAAACGAGGGATGTAGTCGTCCCTCACTTCAACTCCTAAAGTCGGTAGGTGTAGAAATCCTGGTTGTGGCATGAGTGAATAATGGACATAGAAGCCTTGGACCGTCAAGAACTTGTGTGGATCTACTGTCTTGATCAGGCTGGGGTTTGTGGGAATGAAAGACATCCTAGCCACATGGTCAACCTCATTGAGGACTTTTACAATAGATGGAAGTGGAATTTTGAAATTGATCAACCACCGTCTTTTGTATCAAGCCACTGCATCCGATTTACCAGCGATGAACAAATTGCAGGACTTTGAAATCATTCCGCGGATCTGACAGATACTCACATGAGAGGAAGGAATAACAGTGTATCCAACCAGCGAGGTACAGGAACTATCAGTATCTACACTCTTCTCCATTTGCTGAGAGGGACTGAGCAGCTATGGGAATCCCGGGAGTGCAATGATGTCGATTTTTAACAGAATAGAACTGGGAGAGAAGACTAACGTCAGATAAAGCAAAACATACTGATCAGACATGTTTGTCAAAGTCGATCAAAACATACTGATCAGACATGTTTGTCAAAGTCAATCTTCTTCTTCTTCTTCTTCTTCTTCTTCTTCTTACGCTGTCAGACGTCGACCTTTATTTTTTCGAAAAAGCAGCGGTCATCCTGAGGCTGTCGACACTGCCATTGAGCTTGTCTAGTGTTTCCACTGGTGATGGCCACATCTGCTCTCTCTGGTCCTCGTATGTCGGGGATATTTGCAGCAAATGCTCAGCGGTCATTTTCCCTGTACCACACGAGCATTCGTCAGTGCCACCTATCTTCAATTTGTTGAATAGGTGGTACCTCAGTCTATTGTGGCCAGTGCGAAATCTGAAGACCACGACCTGCTCTCTTCTGTTCAACTGGTAATAGGCATCGTTTTTGGTGTAGCCGGTATGTTCAGTTTCCCATTTGGTCATGTATCTAGCTCTAAAAAGCCGTTTTGACTCTTCGTATGTCATACTAGTATCTGGTTGTGGTAGTATTGCACCTTCTTTTGCCAGTCTGTCTGCCTCCTCGTTGCCTTGGATGTTGCAGTGGGATGGAACCCACTGTACCACAACTCTTTTTGGTGCGGACTGCTGGCATAGTTGACAGAGTACTGCTCTTAGATCATTACTTACTTACTTAGTCACTCCTCTTCTACCGTTAGGTGTAGAGGTTCTTAAATCATTAAGTTCAGTATTTTTCTGGCTTTTTAGTGCTGTGACTACGGCCAGGGCATCTGTAAGCAGCACTATATAGCTTTCATTCCTTTTACCTGTCACCATTTCTTCCACTGCCGCCCTCAGTGCCTCTGCCTCCGCTCTGAAATTGCTTGTGTATTTTCCAGTTGCCAATGACAGTGTTATTTTTCTGCCATTTAGTAGGCTCAGGAATGCCCCTGCCCCTTCGTTCTGTGTTGTGTTTGTTACAGAACCGTCGGTGTATGCATGGGTCCAGTCCATGCTTGGGTAGTTTTTCGTTATGTACCTCAGGGTTGTATCTCTTCTTTCTTTTTCAGTCTGGCAATTTTTTGTTTCCTCAAAGTCAATCAAAACATACTGATCAGATAAGTTTGTCAAAGTCAATCAAAATATACTGATCAGACATGTTTGCCAGAGTCAATCAAAATATACTGGCAAGACTCCCCCGCCTTGAATTATTCGCAGATCTTCATGAAAATTAGCTGTTCTTCTTGGCAGCTTGGTTAACGAGGTGGAGGATCGACCTTATGCCCGTAATAGTGGCCGACACGCAAGTGAAGCTAAACATGCCACAACCGACTGGAGGGCCCGACAGTCCACCTTCATCATGTGAGGAAATCAACTGCAATCCCACCATTTAACGCTTAACGCACTTTTTAGGGAATACAAATTAGTCAACTTACTCATTGTTGATATTCATCAGCAACAACTAAAACAACAACAACAGCAGAACAGAATAAAGTAATCTAAACTAAATCGTGTTGCCGGTTCAATTGTCGCGATTTCTAATCTAACTCAGTTGTTGCGTGAAAGGATCTCAGCAAGACTGTGTTTGTGGCAGAAACAAGAATATAATATAATATAATATGACACACTAAAAGATAATGTGGCCAGACAGGCCATGACATGGAATCTACAGGAGAAGAGCAAAAGAGGTTGGCCATGAAACACATGAAGAAGAGAAAAATAACTTGGGTTACTGGACCTCATCAGGCGAGAAGGAGAAAGGACAGCCTAAGATCAAACTAGTTGGAGGAGGGTTGTCAATGGCTTATAACGGGAAAGGAGCGGCGGGCATTGATTGATTGATACGACACCTCCTAAGGTGGAAGACTCTGTAAATCATAGTTTTGAACACTTGAATAGTGTAAAGTGTATACTAGGTTTTAAACATAACCTTTCGACTTTTAAATAAATATCTAGAAACAATACTTGAAATAGTATACACATATATAAAAGTCAATGTATCAATTTCTCTGAGTAGAAAACCGGTTTATTAATTAACAATTTTCATCCATGTCGATCAAATTAGCTAATTTAGTCAAATTTGTAATATGGGATGCGTCTTTCGGGTAAATTTAGATATAATATTCCTTTTTAATGGATAGAAACACAGACGGCGTGAAAACAGCATAACAACTAATCAACTCAACCCAAGTGTAAATGATATTGCTTTTCAACAGATCCATGATTTAAAGTATTTTTTTCGGTAGACTGTACTACCGACATGGAAATCGAGACTAGATGTCAGAAAACATTTACGATGACTTATCAGTTGTCACCACTGCTTAGGTGCCCGAGTATTAGTTTGACAACACAACAGCTGATAAAAACATATTTATGTCGACTTTATGCTATCAGTACCAAACATGGCCTTTGTCTGAGACGTGTGGGAGCAGATTTTTTCGACGTGGGAAATGAAGCGTTTAGGGGAAGGTCATCGATGTCACCAGGAACTACTGAATGCAAAACGACAACATTCTAAGTATTGTCGACATTACGTCTTATGCAGTATACATTTCCAGGCACAAAATATGTCGGTTTGGTCATCTCATGAGAATGCACTCTATCAACTTTCATTGATATTTTACAACGCCAGTAGCCCTGGTTACATAGCACGGCGGTGGTCACGAAGCAGGATAGAGAACATTAAAATGATTGTGCAAGAAACAACAACACGGGCTCCCATTAACAGATGCAACGTACTTGGCGCAGGACAGACGACATAGGATTCCCGCGGCATAAGTAGAAAGACAATTAACTAACTTTTAATGGACACACGAAAACAGTTTAACAAAAGGAAGAAAAATGTAAACGTAAAAATTAGTGTCAAACGATAATATCGGAAATGAAGCGTTAATGACTTCATTGTGTAAGGTCTTCGCATTTTGTGAAATGGGGTGACCAGTTCCATTTGCTTTTGCCTGGGTAGACTGGTACATGCCCATTGAAAGTAAGCGCTTTATCCACTCTGTCACTCACATAAACAATGAAAAAGAATAAAACTGAACAAACGATCACGCTGTGTACCATACAAATGTGGATGGCACGTGAAGGACGGTGCTAAGATCTGTCCTGGTTCCTTCAATTCTGGTTCCACTGACGTCACCCAGCCTGGCATTGACGTAGGCGTTTGAACGGACACTTTAGCACAGTCGCAGCTTCCTGGTTTCATCCGTAGACTTGAAGACCTTTCATCTTCACATTTGATGGAACTATAAGGTCACAGAAATAGATAACAGTTAACGCACAAAACGTGAGCATGTTTAACGGTGTTTGTATTTGTCGTATTTTCTGTGTTCACCTCGTCTCATTTGTTCATCTATATCGTTACTTTAGAGATTGAGAGGAAATGAAACCTTCTTTCATGTAGCCTGTGTCATCGTCGCTAATTTAAATCGATGTTTCTAAATGCCATAATTCGTATTTTTCTTGTTCCTCCTTTAACTGAAAAAAACAACACTCATATAATGTTCTGTTGGTCTGTTTAAACGCTTTTTTTGCCTTGTCAAGTACTATCTTCATATCGAAGGTCGGCTGCAATTGACTGCGAACATCCTCTGTCCCTCGTCTTGATCGTTCAATCAGATAGAATGTTGTCAGCTCATCTCTTGATGTTATTATCTTACCACTTACAGCGCTGTGTTCCTATTGCTCACCTGCCGTTCACGTTTCCCTCCAGTATTGTTTTCAACAACGTGTCGTGTCTCTTTATATGTCCAAAATATTATTTTTGCATAATTTGTATCTCCTTCAGAATTTTGCTTTTCATTCCAAATCTCTTCATAACCTCCCTGTTTGTTCGCTTTTCCTTCCATGAGATTGGACCCATCCGTCTACCTAATCCAAAGGCTTCAACTATATTGACAACTTGATTGTGCATCGTTCATGTCTTCGACCGATAGGGCAAAGACAAATATATACGAGGTGTGTTCAAATTAAACCGGACCAAACTGCAACAAGTGAACATACGTCGAGGCCTTTGATGACGTCACGTCAGGCGTAAACAGCACATATCAACCGTCAAGTTTACAAAATGTCATCATCCTCCGATTCATAGTTTCATCAGCAGACCGGTGAATACATGACAGGTGTGATACGGAATCCGTCCAGAGTTGATAAGTGAGAGGTGATTCGGTTTCTAACAGCTGAAGGATGTCGACCAGTTGACGTTCATTGCAGAATGCAGAACCAGGAGAAATGACAAAAGCAGCAAGGCGGGTTATACATGACTTTCGTGGACCTGATCAAGGCTTTCGATACCGTCAACAAAGATGGACTTTGGAAGGTAATGGTGAAATACGGCTGTTCAAGTAGATTCGCCAAGATCGTCAGACGATTCTACGAAAGTATAAATGCTCATGTGTTGAGGGACGGGGGAAAGTCAAATGCCTTTCCTGTGTTACATGGCGTCAAGCAGGGCTGTGCACTAGCCCCAAAACTCTTCAGCAAGCTCACACCAAAGTAAAGGACACAACCATCTCAAACTTGCTTTTTGCTGATGACTGCGCCCTTGCTGCCAGCACTGAAAGAGACACATTTTCAATAGCTGCGACATGTTCGATTTACAATTAATACCAGCAGAACCGAAGTCATGTTTCAAGATTCCCAGAGTGACGCATATGGCGACCCATATATCAGAGTCAAGAACGAGCGCCTCCATTAAGTAGACAATTTCACATACCTTGACATAACTCTTTCCAGAGAAACTACTATTGACTGTTAGGCCAGTGTCTGGAATCGGAGGGTCTTAGGCTTCACACGAAACTCAAAGTCTACCTAGCCGTAGTGCTCACCCCCTTTATGTATGCCAGCGAGACGTGGACTTTATACAACAGGCATGCTAGGAAAATAAACCACTTCCATACAAGGTGCCTCCGTAGATTGTTTAAAAAAACGTGGCAGGATAGGGTACCAGATATCGACATCCTCATGAAGGCAAAAATGTCGAGCATCCACACACTGTTGCAGAAGACACAGATCAGATGGGCCGGCTACGTCGTGCGCATGCCAGACAACCGCATCCCAAAACAACTAATGTATGGTGAGCTGAAAGATGCCTGCGTCAAGTCGGTGGCCAAAAGAATGTTTCAAAGACTCCCTCAAAGTAACTCTGACACGCTTCAGCATAAATGCAAACGCATGGGAATGTCTCACACAGGACCGCAAGGCATGGGGTAGAACCACCATCAGAGGCACCTCAATTGCTGAGGAGCGCCGAACCTCCGAAGCACAGAAAAACGCACTTTGCGTAAAGACAAAACAATTGACACTCTCATGTCCAATTCTCACATTAAATGCCACATATGGGGAAACATTTTCCGTGTCACTAGACTATACAACCACCTCCGAACTCACTGGTGAGATGCAACAGAATATGTCATCATCCCTTGCGATTGACGGCTATTATTAATATCTACTTCTTTAACATGAGTAGTAGAGGTAATAGTTTCTGATTGGACCTAATAGCTACTCCTCAAACATGAGTATGAGAGGTAATAGTTTCTGATTGGACCTAATAGCTACTCCTCTAATCTGAGTAATAAAGGTCAAATTTCTAATTGGACCTAATTAACACATCTCAACCATAAGTATTAGAGGTTTTTATCTGAGTGCAATTAATTGCTACTCTTCCATGATGAATATCGGATCTTATTTGCTGATGGGACCAAATCTCTACTAACCTACCATGAGGATTGGTGTTCTTAGTTGATTATGGACTTAATAGTTAATGGTCTATCATGAGCAATAAGAGTCTTAGTTTCTGACTGGACCTAATAGCTTACCATTAACATGCAGGGTAGATGTACAATTTTTTAGTTGGATAACAAATATCTACTCCTTCGTGAGTATATGTCTTTTTTTCTGATTGACATACTAACCACGTCTTTAACATGAGTAGTACAATTTATATTTTTTTTACTAAACCAAATAGCTACGCTTTCATGAGACTTGAAGGTCTTATTTTATGATTAGGTCTAAACGCTACTCGTCTACCAAAAGGTCAAATTTTCTTTTTGGACCTAACATCTACTTTTCTTCCATGAGAATTAGATGTCTTTTGTTCTTTTTGTTGTGGCTTAAAATTTTGTTCAGGTTGGGGTAGCCGGCCCTGTACCCAACCATTCATAGTTACCTTTTATGACAGGGGTAGGTTAAAGTGCTACTATTCTTTGATCGCAATTCAGGCTCAGGTAACACAAGGGTCGACTGTAAATCAGTGTGCTAATTGCATGTCTTTAACACTGACAATATAGTTCAATAGTGTGTAAGATCGAACCTCTGCTAATGGTTATCTATCAATAATTATCTAATGTCTACAATAAGGTTTAACAATTTAAGCTTGTCACATCTGTACATGTTTACAAGCGAGATGTTTCTTTGTCTTCCTATTGTTATCATACTACTACTACTTCTATAACGACTACTTTTACTACTACTAATTCTACAACTACTATGACTACTTTTACTAATACTACTTCTATTACGACTATGATTACTTTTACTACTACTACTTCTCGAACTACTACGACTACTTTTACTACCACTACTTCTCCAACTACTACGACTACCTTTACTACTACTACTTCTAGAACTACTACGACTACTTTTACTACTATTACTTCTACAACAACTACGACTACTATTACTACTACTACTTCTACAACTACTACTTTTACTGCTACTACTTCTTTAACTACTACTACTACTACTATTACTACAACTTATCCTACTACTACTACTAGTACTATTACAACTACTACGACTACTTCTACTACAACTACTATTACCTCTACTACTACGACTGCTACGTCTATTACTAATACTGCCACTACTACTGTGTCTCCTACTGCAGCTGCTACTACTACTATCACCACTATTAGTACTAAACTACTTATCCTACTACTACTACTACTACTAATAGTTCACAACTACTACCACTATTACTAATTATGTACTACTGCTACTACTACTACTACTTCTACTATTACTACCACTACTACTACTTCTTCTATTGCTGCTACTACTATCACTACTACTACTACTACTAGTACTGCTACTACTATAACTGCTACTACCTCTTCTACTCCTCCTCCTCCTACTACTACGACTACTTCTACTACTACTATTACTGCTGCTACTTCTACAACTACTATGACTACTTTTACTACTACTATCACTACTACTACTTCTACTACTCCTACTACCACTAATACTACTACCTAGCTGACAGCAACGTACTACGAAGTTGAAAAAAAAACGGTTCACAATTTGAAATATGTAAATTTTTTCATGGAGGTCAAATATATTTAAAAAACAAAAACCGACAGGATCTGGGAAGACGGTTGTAAACTTCCGGAAACTTGGTATCTGGAACGATTCGAATTTGCTGTTATTGGCTTGTATCAAAGCCAGCGTCTAGACCGTGATGTTTGGAATTAGTTTTCTGACTAAGAGGTCATATCTCGAAACCTGGGTATATCTTTATCTTTTTAAAAATCGAGGAAGGATTAAACATCGCTCCTGCACAGTTCACGAAGACTGCAAAGGCAAGTGGTGTTTGTAAAAGAAAGGTCCATATTGGATATTAAGAAATATTATTATTTGTTTAGTCAGACAGTGGTGAATGTTTGGAATCAGAATGCATTACGCCCAGGAGATGGTGGGGGCAGAGACAGTTAATGCATTTAAGAATAAATCGGATGTGCATAGTTTTTAAAGCAGGGTAATGCAGATGTTACTGGTTGTCTACAGACTCTGATGCGTCTTCTAAACCAGTATAAAAACGTTAAGTTAAGGTGTTCCACAGTCACAGTTACGTAAATCGCCCTTACTTACTGTTACTGTCTTACCCCCATCCCAATCGACAATGTTGCTCAGTCCAGGAATTTAAGCCGTTATCATAACTAGTAACGGGAAGGAAACCAAAGCATAATTAAATGTCAAGTTATGTTATACATAACTGACATCGCTGCATTCCTAGCTAACCCATAGGTTATCAGTCTCATTCAGGAAATGGCGTAGAGTATGTATAGTGTATTCTGATGATAAATGATTATTCCAGTAGTAGCTCGCTAGTTGTGTGCGCTACTGTCTGACCCCAATCTATCCACTAATCAGTACCTCTGTAGGTCTATCCATACATCTAATTATTACATATGTCTGACTGCCTGTCTGTTCGTCCGTCCATCACTTCATCCACCCATCCACCCATATTTCCATCCACTCACCCATCCTTTCATCCACCAAACCTTTCACCCACCAAACCTTTCACCCACCAAACCTTTCACCCTACCATATTCCCATCTATCCACCAATCCTTTCATCCACCCATCCTTTCACCCACCCATCCTTTCACCCACCTAACCTTTCACCCTACCATATTCCTATCTATCCACCCATCCTTTCACCCACCTATCCTTTCACCCACCCATCCTTTCACCCACCCATCCTTTCATCCACCCATCCTTTCACCCACCTAACCTTTCACTCTACCAATTTCCCATCTATCCACCCATCCTTTCACCCACCCATCCTTTCACCCACCCATCCTTTCATCCACCCATCCTTTCATCCACCCATCCTTTCACCCACCTAACCTTTCATTCTACCAAATTCCCATCTATCCACACATCCTTTCACCCACCCATATTCCCATCTATCCATCCATCGCCCTATCCATCCATTCATTTATCCATCCATCTGTCTATCTGCCAGCCTGTCTGTCTGCTGGACTGTCTTCATAAGTAGCTAAGTACTCGCTTTCCTTTTGTCTCCCTCCTGTCTGCTCATCCACCCATCCTTTCTTCCATCCATACAACTGACCCAGACACCGACCATACTAATCAATCCCCCCCCCCCCCGTCCCCCGAATCAAAATTTCATCAATCCCATGCACTCACACCTTCATACACCACACCCACCCACTACCCATTGATTCATTCATTTATCCAACCTTCCATCCATCCATTCATATCTCCACCAATCCATACTTACGTATGTATGTCTCATTATCCTGTTAACTAAAGAAATAGTTGCACATGAACAAAATATATTATGTCGGCACTCAAAAAGTAACTAATTCTCTTTCCCAGATAAAAGCAATGATGTCGATAGTAGCTGCCACCTTTATGCTGTTTGTAACTCAGCTGACTACCAAAGGTGGGATAGCTGCACCACAGCTTGGAACTACTGAGGAGGTTAACTTACTTATGCCCAAGGTCAAGCCACAGGAGGTCAGCCATACATTAACGAACAAGTTTTTCCTAATTATATTTTATGATCCCTTAGTGGAACACTTTACTAGGGTAGAAATAATAGAACCACAGCATCTCCATGTGTTGTCATAAATGCCGACTACAGAGAGTTGTACATGGGGCTAGCAACCTCATTATGTAAAAAAAGTTGCTGCAGAGACAACCAATGTAAAAGCATGCAAAATGTTTTTACCTAGGCTTCCTTAAAAAAAGACAACTATAGTGGTAGTCTTATACTCCAGCTGGAGTGAAAAATCGATGAAACCAAAACAAGATATTTTGTTTTAATATTGGAGCCATGAATGACGAAACCCCGTCAAATAAACAAATTACTATCAAGCAAGGCGAGAACTTGATCACAGGTAAGAAAGCCGCAAACGCCTTTGTCGATCACTATGCCAGAGCAAACCACATCGAGGTCCCTGCAGATAAGCATACAGACATTAGCGAAGAGCTAAAGGGACACGAAAACATAAATACGGCTCCTGAAGAGCACATGATGGCCAAACTAACAATGCGCGAAATGGAAGAGGCTATGAGAACACTAAAGAAAAGGAAATCTCCCGGAAAAGACGGGATAACAAACGAAATGCTGATGGGGCTGTGCCAAACAGCGAAGAAGAAACTGCTATCGGTCCTAAACCAAAGCTGGAAAAGGGGAATTGTACCCCAGGCATCGAAAGATGCAATACTGGTACCAGTACCAAAAACAGGAAAGGACAAAACAGATCCAAATGGATACAGGCCCATAAGCCTACTGAGCTGTGTCGGCAAGCTGATGGAACGGATGATAAACACCAGACTGATGTGGCATCTGGAAGAAAAACGAATACTAATTCCACAGCAACCCGGCTTTAGACAGCACAGATCCACTGAGGACCAGGTCATCCTCATAGCCCAGGAGATAGAAGATGCCTACCAGGCACAGAAACACACAGTAGCTGTTTGGGTGGATCTGGAAAAGGCATTTGACAAAGTCTGGAAGGATGGACTTAGAGTCAAGCTAAGAAGAAGTGATGTCTGTGGGAAGATGTACAAGTGGATCAACCACTACCTCAAACAAAGAACGGCCAGAGTCCAAGTACAAGGGCAGATGAGCAAAAAGGTGACACTCGAGCAGGGAGTACCCTAAGGGGGAGTATTGTCACCCACACTCTTCCTGGTATAAATAAACGATATTACAGAGAATATACCAAGAAGAGTCCATAGCTCAATGTTTGCAGACGATCTGGCTATGTGGACCTCTGAAAAGAATCTCACCATAGCAAGAAATCGGATGCAGACGGCCCTAACATCGCTGGAAGAGTGGGCGAACTCATGGCTGGTCAAAATAAACGAGGAGAAAACCACGTGCACAATATTCTCGCTCTCATTAAAACCCCAAAGTACCAAATTAAGTCTAAATGGCAAAATCCTGCAGCCAAACGACAACCCAACCTATCTGGGAGTCACATTTGATCGGCGCATGACATGGAAAAGTCAGATTGAGAGAAACCGAATGAAAGCCAGAGAAAGAATGGCAATCATGAGGAAACTTGCTGGCACAAGCTGGGGAGCAGACGAAGGCATACTAAAGAAACTGTACACTGGAAGAGTGAGACCAGTTCTCGAGTATGGCATTGCGGCATGGACAACAGCAGCGAAGGCGAACTTCGATAAAGTTAACAAACTTCAAAACCAAGCCATGAGAATTATAACAGGTGGCATGAAGTCAACGCCAATTGTAGAACTTGAAAAGATTACAAAACTGCAATCCATGACCGATAGAAGAGACTGCAGAGCCCAGCTGCAGTCAGAGAAACTCCGAAGACTGACGGACCATCCAATGTACCAGAGACTAAACAATCTGGGAAATGGGAAACTAAAGCGGAGAAACTTTGCAGAAATAGCCAAAGCAAAGATGCACGAAGATCCCATAAACGCACTAACAACACCAAAACCCATCACTACTGTACGAAAACCTACTTGGAGGCAGGATATATTTCCAGAGGTGGTAGAAAATATACCAGGTATTGCAAACAAAAACTGCCAGACTGATAAAGAAAGGAGAGACACTACCCTAAGCTTCATAACGAAAAGCTACCCAAGCATGGACTGGACCCATGCATACACCGACGGTTCTGTAACAAACACTACACAGAACGGAGGGGCAGGAGCATTCCTGAACCTACCAAATGGCAGAAAAATAACACTGTCATTCGCTACTGGTAAGTACACAAGCAATTTCAGAGCGGAGACAGAGGCACTGAGGGCGGCAGTGGAAGAAATGGTAACACACAGAGAAAATGAGAGCCATATAGTCCTGCTGACAGATGCTCTCGCCGTAGTCACAGCGCTAAAAAGCCAGAAAAACACTGAGCTTAATGACTTAAGAGCAGCACTCTGCAAACTGTGCCAGCAGTCCGCACCAAAAAGGGTAGTGGTACAGTGGGTTCCGTCACACTGCAACATCCAAGGCAACGAGGAGGCAGACAGACTGGCAAAAGAAGGTGCAAGGCTACCACAAACAGATACCAGTATGACGTACGAAGAGTCAAAACGGCTTATCAAAGCCAGATACATGACCAAATGGGAAACCGAACATACTGGTTACACCAAAAACGATGCCTATTACCAGTTGAACCGAAGAGAGCAGGTCGTTGTCTTCAGACTTCGCACTGGCCACAACAGACTGAGGTACCACCTATTCAACAAATTGAAGATAGGGTGTACCGACGAATGCCCGTGCGGTACTGGTAAAATGACCACTGAACATCTGCTGCAGAACTGCCCGACATACGAGGATCAGAGAGAGCAGATGTGGCCATTACCAGTGGAACTGCAAGACAAGCTCTATGGTAGTGGCGAGAGTCTCAGGATGACCGCCGCTTTTTTCGAAAAAATAATGGTTACTGTCTGACTGTGTACGCAGAAGAAGAAGAAGTTTTAATATTGTAAGTTGATAAAAACATTTATTAGCGATAAAACGATTAAAGGATGTCAACGAGGACATATATCTTGGGCGTCTTCTCAATATGGAGAATAACCTGGAACCCAAACTGACAAGACGTCACCATATAGGTTGGGCAGCCTTCTCGTCAATTAACACGGCCCTGGACGGCTGCCATGACAAGGAAATACAAGCCTCTCTCTTCAATTCCACTGTACTTCCTGCGATGTGCTACGGTGCTGAGACATGGACACTAACAAAATCACTAGAGGACAAATTGAGAGTGACCCAGGCCTTTCTTGGTTGGTATTACTCTCCAGAACCATTGTATGCAAGGTCTCCACAATTCTGGCATACGATAATTGTCCCTGGTGAATGATGAGGTAATCCATGCAGACAAGGCAACATGTAGATTTGCAGGTCACAAGTTACGAAGAAACGATGGTCGATGGAGCACAATGACAGTCTGGTACCTCCGAGGCAAGAAGAGACCAATGCGTTGGTCAGACTCAGTTGCTGCACACCGCAACATCCAGAAAACCTTTAGAGGAGTACTTACCACACACTGGACTTCTGTGGCCTAAGACAGGGTCTGTTGGAGATGAAGCTGGAACCCGCAGCTATGCTGAGGAACGGTTCATGAGTACTTACCACACACTGGACTTCTGTGGCCTAAGACAGGGTCTGTTGGAGATGAAGCTGGAACCCGCAGCTATGCTGAGGAACGGTTCATCAAATATCAAAATAAAAACATATATAGGTAAGGGCTTAGTGACCACACCAGGACAAAAACAAAATTACATTAATGTTACGACCACAGGGACGAAAGGAATGAATGAAAACTAACATATAACAAAAGAAAGACGCAATGTAAAATCAGTGTTCTTTGTTTCTGACAAAGGCCATGTGGTCGTAATGTAGGTGTGGTTTAGTTTTTGTCCTGGTGCTGTCACTGAGCCATTACCTGTATGTTTTTATCGACTGTTGACCTTCAGTACCACTGCAGCTTCGATCTATTTATAATTTTGTAATAAGCTGTTTAAACAGAAACAATGAATGAATGAAATCTATAGAGGAGAGAGATATAAATATATATATAAAGAACTTGTGTGTGGGATGAAGAGATTCTTTGTGGGGCAAAATATTAAGATAAAATATTTGTTATAATTTTGTAAGAAGCTTCTTTAGATTTTAACAGCCAATCAGGTTGTTATGCATTGTAGGAGTATGTTCTTAGGTTATTAGTAGCTTGCACTACGTTCATTTGAAAGTCTTAAATTGTCTTTCATAGGTGGACTAATATACTGAGTCTAGCCTAGTTCCAAACGCTCCACAGCGAGTTGCTGGTAGTCGCTGTGCTGTCCGTTGATCAGCCAGTGGTACTTCCACATAGTCCGCTGAATCCAGCCTGAACATGCTTAGGTAGACAAGCCCTATATCAATGTGAGTTTATTAGAACCATCGGCTACCCTCACTTGGTTTAGCTGGTCATGTCGAGATCGATTCCCCGAGGTGTGGCCGCATGCTGACAGCTTTGTGGAGCCTCAAGTGAGAGTTGAGTGCCAGGTGGGGACCAATAATAGACAAACTACCAAAGATATGGAACAACATGTTCGCCACTAGAGGTACTACACCTCCCTGGCACCCCGTACAGCACTAAAAGCCTCACTGAAGAACTGCGCCATTGACCCTGGTAATTAGGAGAACATTGCTACTGATCGCTCTACTTGGCATAGTAAAATCTCTATTGGCATGACACATGGAGTTGACAAGAACCAAAAAAGCACGGAGACAAGCGAAACGAAAAGCAATAGACTAGTTGCCTCCATCTGACTGTCAGACAGTGTTACTCTGCTCTCAGTGTGACAGATGCTTTAAGGCTCACATTGGTTTGATCAGCCACCTATGAACCCACTCCAGGATTGACAGATGACAATGTGATCATCTTCGGAAGCGATGAACAAATCACAATATACTGGTCAGTTGTGAAGACAAATGTTGTAATCTGAGTTGACTATTATAGACCATGAAGCAACTATGTTGAGTGTCTGGATCATTGTTTGCCTACAGACACAAGTGTGCTCCACTTAGTTTTTAGATACGTATGTATTAGGGCAATTAAAATAAAAACCTTAATATTGCAGTAGATATTCGAAACACAGTGCCATTGTCATGTAAGTTGGCAGTATTGCTGCTAAGGACTTCAAGAATGTTATACATGTGGTATTATGGTACAGATACACCACTTGATGATGTCATTTAACTTAACGTGTTTATACTGGTTTAGAAGACTGCAGTCTGTATACAACCAGCTTCATTTACATTTCCTTGCTTTAAAAGCTATGGGCAATCTATTCTTAAATGCATTAATTGTCCCTGCCTCCACTACTTCCTGTGGCAATGTATTCCAAGCAATCGCCAACTATCTGACTAAAAAATATTTTCAAATATCTAATCCGGACCTTTCTTTAGTTAATGTCTAGCTCTTTTTTGTATCCTTTCCAGCATGTTTATATCTCCTCACGTATTTTGTTTATTTTGTTAGCAACTGAAGTGTGAAGCATATCAAAATACATCAGTCAATGAAGATTCAGGTGGTGGATGCATGTCTACTAATCCAGCAAATGTATGAGTGAAGTAGAAAGTTCCAAAATAGCTTGAGTTCTGTAACAGACATATTTTAACCAGTTCAGGCATAACGAGTAGTAACACCAGAGTCAATTGCAGCAGTTGAACATATCATGATGACATATTGAAGAGTTACTGTGAATGAAATAGTCGCACTTCTGGAGATTAATCAGCAGCACACCACATCATCTATGATGAGCGCCAGTTCCACAAAGTGTCAGCAAGCTGGCTGCCATAGCAATTGACGGCAGAAATGAATAAAGGATGTTATGCACAAGTGGCTACACATGTGAACAAAAGACTTGTTCCTCCTATAGGGATCCATGCAGCTTCTAGGCACTGCAGGACGTGTATCAAACACAATGGAGACCACAGCACAAAAATGATTGTTGTGTGCCACTTTCAATTGATAGATTATGAAGAAAAATAAAATAAAGGTTTTTATTTGAAGCACCATTATATATAAAAAGGGAAAAGTATTCCCATATAAGACACTGCTGTAGGAGATGAAGTGTTAGAGACTTCATTGTACTAGGCCTCAACTGTTTATTGGGTAGAGAGTTTAGTTCTGTTCTTTGCTACCTTTTCATTTGTAATGCTACACCATTTTACCATTTAACTTAACATCTTTATACTGGTATAGAAGACTCTGCAGAGTCTGTATACAACCAGTTTCTTTTACATTTCCTAGATTTTTTTTTTTTTTTTTACTTTTGCTTAATTTCTTTATTCCCCAAGACAGTGTGTGCTGCAATGTTTTTATTTTGCGCCTGTCGGCCCATTTCATGCAACTTCAGCCTGCATTTTATGTAAAGGTCTGCTTTCTTTTACAATTTCAATGGGTTTGCTTCCCTGGGTTAACGGCCGGAGCTGTGATTGGGGAGTGAACCCTGCACCTTCGGCTTGTGAGCTGTGTCACTTAACCACTAGCCCACGCCGTCACCCGCTTCCTTGATTTAAAAACTATGTGTATCCAATATATTCTTGAATGCATAAATTGACCCTGCCTCCACTATTTCCTGTGGCAGTGTATTACAAGCATTCACCGTTCTCTAACTACAAAAATATTTGCTAATATCTAATCTGGACTTTTCTTTAATTAATTTGTAGCTGTGCCTCTTGTTTCTGTAGGTGGTTGTGTTTGGAAAAATTTATTATAGTCTAATTTGGTGAATTATGACTCATACACTGATTGTACATAACACAACTCTGGAAATATGGTCTCCTTCCCTGGATCTCCTACTGGGGAAGAAAGAACAAGTCACTGTATCCTACTATGTATCTTGTGATAGGTGACCAATCTAGGCGGTAGAGCGTGAGGCTGGCAACTTAATTACGTAAAGAGCAATACCAGTATCCCAAGCTTACTTGTCTGAATCTATTCTCTTCCCCTTGAGACATGGGGCTGCATTGCATGGTGATAAGTCTTGTATTGCACCACAGGAAGGAAAATCCAGATCTATTTCTTCATTATACAACCTTGGTGAATGAAGACACACTGCAAACTCACATCAGAGAAAATACATCAAAAGTGAAAAAAGCTCATATACTCAAGACATTTTGAAAACAAGAAGCAAATCCATGCTTTAGCCAGGGTTTCTGAATGGTATGTAACTGAATTTGTGGCCTATGCTCCTATTGGAGCAAAATAGAAATGATGGATGATGCATTATTCACTTAACATATTGTATTTCAATTATGTATCTGCAGCCAGACACGTATTTGTGCAAGGCCTTGAAGATAAAAGAGGCAAGAAGATATATCAGTAAGTTTAAGATACTTCACTTTTGTAGCTGAAATAAAAAGCATTCATATGTTACAGTTTCACATGTTGTTGTTGTTGTTTGTGCATCGTTTCCAAAAGAGGATCACATTGTCATCTGTCAATTCTGGAGTGGGTTTGTAGGTGGCTGATCAAACCAATCTGAGCCCAAAAGCGTCTGTCACACTGATTGAGAAGAAACACTGTCTGACCATCAGATCGAGGCAACTCGTTTCTTGCTTTTCGTGTCGCTCGTCTTCGAAGAGATTTTACTTTGCAAGGCAGAGTGATCATCAGCAGTGTTCTCCCAATTATCAGGGTAAATATGACAGTTCTTCAGTGAGGCATTAAGAGTGTCTTTATAACGCTTTATGTAGCCACCGCGAGCTCGCTTGCCTGACTCAAGCTCGCCATAGAATATTTTCTTTGGAGGCCTCTCATCTGTCAAGTGGACAACATGGCCAGTCTGTTGCGATTTGCACAGAGTTGAGTGGATGCCTGTCATGCCAGCCCGCGAAAGAACTTCTACATTTGTGATCCTATCTTGCCATTTTATGTTCAGCAGTTTCCTTAGGCAGCCCAGATGAAAGGGGTCAAGCTTCTTTGCATGTTGACTGTACACAGTTCAGGTTTCACAGACGAACAGAAGAGTTGGTATGATGACTGCCACATAAACTTCAATTTGGTTACAATCTTAATTTCTCTCCGGTTCCAGACTAAGGATTTTAGTTTTCCAAATGCTACACATGATTTTGCAATTCTTGAATTAACTTCATCATCAATATGGACTGCTATGGAGAGTTTCCTGCCAAGGTATATAAAGCGTTGCACCGATTTAAACTTCTGACCATTGATAGTGATAGATCGCTCACTGTACTTTGTTCATGGGGCTGCGTAGTGCAGCACTTCAGTCTTACTAGTAGAAATGGTTAGACCAAAGTTATCGCAAGCTGCTGCAAACATGTCAACAGTGCACTGCATTTCATTCTCTGAATGGGCATTGAGAGCGCAGTCATCAGCTAAGAGAAGTTCACATATGGACTCAAATTGTACTCTTGTTCTTGCTGGAAGTCTTCTCAGATTGAAGAACTGACCATCTAGGCGATAGCAGACTTTGAATCCAGTATCACTGCCCTTGAATGCATCAGTCAATATAGCAGCAAACATCATGCTGAAAAGGGTAGGAGCTAGGATGCATTCTTGCTTCACTCAATATGTAACATCAAAGGGCTCAGAGTATTCCCAATGATCTTGAACTCGAGCCAACACGTCATCATGGAACTGTTTAACCATTATAATAAATGCATTGGGACATCTAAATTTGTCCATTATATTCCATAAGCTGTCACGACTTACAGTGTCAAAAGTTTTTGTTAAATCCACAAAAGTTTGACATGAGAGCAGTAGCAATAACATCATCATAACAATCACGCCATGATCATAGTCATCAGAAGTAACCGAGACGTTTGTCACAAATAACAAACAATAAACACACATATAAATATATATCTCAAAAAAGCAACCAAGCTAACCCCATCCTTTAGAAACTATAAACCACACAGAAAACAAACACTCCGCACCAAATGACAGGACAGAAGTGACTAAGCCAAGCCAACACATTATCCTAAATACAATTACCACTTTTCCAGCTAATCACATCATTATCATTCATGCTCATCCTTATAATTTTATTTTTTTTAAAAATCTTTTAAATATTAAAAACGTTAATTACATTTTCGTTTTAAAATTTTTAGTTGTTTCAAATGATGGCAATGATCTGACAGGTACAGTATAACCAAAAATATAAATTATCTACCAAGGTACAATAAAACCAAAAATATAAATGAGCTGACAGGTACAATATAACCAAAAATATAAATGATCTGCCAGGTTATAACCATAAATATAAATGATCTACCAAGATACAATATAACCAAAAATATAAATGATCTGACAGGTACAATATAACCAAAAATATAAATGATCTGCCAGGTTATAACCAAAAATATAAATGATTTGACAGGTACAATATAACCAAAAATATAAATGATCTACCAATGAACAATATAACCAAACATATAAATGATCTGACAGGTTCTTCTTCTTCTGCGTACACAGTCAGACAGTAACCATTATTTTCTCGAAAAAAGCGGCGGTCATCCTGAGACTCTCGCCACTACCATAGAGCTTGTCTTGCAGTTCCACTGGCAATGGCCACATCTGCTCTCTCTGGTCCTCGTATGTCGGGCAGTTCTGCAGCAGATGTTCAGTGGTCATTTTACCAGTACCGCACGGGCATTCGTCGGTACACCCTATCTTCAATTTGTTGAAGAGGTGGTACCTCAGTCTGTTGTGGCCAGTGCGAAGTCTGAAGACAACGACCTGCTCTCTTCGGTTCAACTGGTAATAGGCATCGTTTTTGGTGTAACCAGTATGTTCGGTTTCCCATTTGGACATGTACCTGGCTTTGATAAGCCGTTTTGACTCTTCGTACGTCATACTGGTATCTGTTTGTGGTAGTCTTGCACCTTCTTTTGCCAGTCTGTCTGCCTCCTCGTTGCCTTGGATGTTGCAGTGTGACGGAACCCACTGTACCACTACCCTTTTTGGTGCGGACTGTTGGCACAGTTTGCAGAGTGCTGCTCTTAGGTCATTAAGCTCAGTGTTTTTCTGGCTTTTTAGCGCTGTGACTACTTCGAGAGCATCTGTCAGCAGGACTATATGGCTCTCATTTTCACTGTGTGTTACCATTTCTTCCACTGCCGCCCTCAGTGCCTCTGCCTCTGCTCTGAAATTGCTCGTGTACTTACCAGTAGCGAATGACAGTGTTATTTTTCTGCCATTTGGTAGGTTCAGGAATGCTCCTGCCCCTCCGTTCTGTGTAGTGTTTGTTACAGAACCGTCGGTGTATGCATGGGTCCAGTCCATGCTTGGGTAGCTTTTCGTTATGAAGCTTAAGGTAGTGTCTCTCCTTTCTTTTTCGGTCTGGCAGTTTTTGTTTGCAATACCTGGTATATTTTCTACCACCTCTGGAAATATATCCTGCCTCCAAGTAGGTTTTCGATCTGACAGGTACAATATAACCAAAAATAAAAAGGATCTACCAATGTACAATATAACCAAACATATAAATGATCTGACAGGTACAATATAACCAAAAATATAAATGATCTGACAGGTACAATATAACCAAAAATATAAATGATCTGCCAGGTTATAACCTAAAAATAGGGGACGGCGTGGCCTAGTGGTTAAGTGACACGGCTCACAACCAGAAGGTGCTGGGTTCGATCCCCATCACAGCACCGGCCGTTACCCCGGGGAAGCAAACCCTTAGAAAATGCAGGAGGAAGCAGACCCTTACATAAAATGCATGCTGAAGTCGGATGCACTGGGCCGACAGGCGCAAAATAAAAACGCAGTGCAACGCACACCGCCTTGGGAATTAGAGAAATAAGGCGAACGAAAAAAAAAAAAAAAAAAAAAAAAAAAAAAAAAAAAATATAAATGATCTACCAAGATACAATATAACCAAAAATATAAATGATCTGACAGGTACAATATAACCAAAAATATAAATGATCTGCCAGGTTATAACCAAAAATATAAATGATCTACCAAGATACAATATAACCAAAAATATAAATGATTTAACAAGATACAATATAACCAAAAATATAAATGTACTGACAGGTACAATATAACCAAAAATATAAATGTTCTGACAGGTACAACGTAACCAAAAATATAAATGATCTGCCAGGTACAATATAACCAAAAATATAAATGATCTGCCAGGTACAATATGACCAAAAATATAAATATAAATGATCTCACATACAAAATAACCAAAGATATAAATGATCTAACAGGTACAAAATGACTAAAAATATAAATATAAATGATCTCACATACAAAATAACCAAAGATATAAATGATCTGTAAATATAATTATAAATATAAATGATCTGACATGTAACATATGATTTAAAATGTTAATGAACTGACAAGCACAATATAATATTTTAAATGCTAAAATAACATTTTAAAGTTCTTTTCATCTCTAATTCCGTGCCAGCTGCCAGTGCATCAAGATTGTTCACTTGATCTTATATAACCAGAAGTTAATTGGTCAGTTGTCACCAAGATAAAGCAAAAATAAATAGAAAACAAAAAAAAAACACCTCAAAAATTAACCACTGCTGTTCCGAACATCACAACCATAGCCATTTTAATACTTGAGATGTTATCATCTTACACTTTTCTGTGGTCAACAGCGGGTTTTGTTCCAAAAGCTGACTCGGATATAGCTCATCATATTCTGCTGTATGGCTGCAAGCTTCCAGGTGCTCCTCCTGGCGAGGTTTGGTAAGTATCTAAGATGTGGATTTACTTGAGTGCCTCGGTATTTTTTTGTGTTCGCCTTATTTCTCTATTTCCAAAAGCGGTGTGCGTCCCACTATGTTTTTATTTTGCACCTGTCGGCCCAGTGCATCTGATTTTTAAAAAAAATGTTTCTCCTGCATTTTCTAAGGGTTTGATTCCCCAAGGTGACAGCCGGTCCTGTGATTGGGTAGCGAACCCAGCACCTTTGGCTTGTGAGCCGTGTCACTAACCTCAAGGCCACGCCGTCCCTAGTACCTCAGTGAGGGAGGATGAACCAGGCAATGAGAAAAAGGAAGGGGAAAAGTGAGAAAGAGAGAAAATTAGAAAATAAATTGTTTTATTAATCTATGTAACACTGGTGTTCAACAAGGTAGATTCAATTCAAGTGCCATCTCCACATTGAAGGTTGACTACAATTGGTCTCCAACTTCCTCTATATTTCGTCTTGATAGTGCAACCTGCCAGACTTTTTTGGGTATATCTTTTGATGTTTTTTTTCCAACTTAAAGACTTATAGTGTTGTGAATGTTTGACATGTTTACTAACCACATGTCCGTTTTGTATTGTTTTCAGCAAAATGTTGTGTCTCTTGATGCGACCAAAATATCATAACTGACTGAATGATTTTGTTCGTAAATTTTATTGACACCCCTAATTTCTTATAGCATGCTTTCAGAAAGTTAAAATTACCATCTGCGTCGGCCATTACCATAGTGATCACTGTAATCCTTCTTCTCCGTTTTCTTTCTCCCGCTACCAAGCCCTGAAAAAAGGCTTTGCAAGTAACAGGATGTTGTTTCGAGAACGGAATGTTGAGTTGTAGTTTATAGCTTGACTGTGATATTTGCACCTTTTGGTCATTCACATCTGACTTCAGCAGGACTGTCATCCTTAAATACAAATTCCACAACAATGCCACCAATTGTCATGACTGTTATGATTATTCCACAACAATGCCACCAATTGTCATGACTGTTATGATTATTCCACAACAATGCCACCAATTGTCATGACTGTTATGATTATTCCACAACAATGCCACCAATTGTCATGACCGTTATGATTATTCCTCAAACATCTAAGAAACATTTCATTGCAATATCTAAAAACCCATCTCCTCAGGAACTGTGGAGAGATGTCAGCAACCTCATCAGGATACAAACTTGGCACGGTCTGTCAGGAAGGAAACAGTATCTTATATGCCTGGGCAATGGAAGCACCTCAACTCGCCCTTCCTAAAGGTTAGTTCAACATTGATATTTAGTGGCATGCTATCAAACTTTTATCAACACTGTTTGTATTCTCACTGCTCGGGCCTGATTGACGATAAGATTTTTAAGGTTGAGGAATAAAGGCTGCTTGCTTTTGCAGTTACCATACCCTATATGGTCCATGTAAATGCCTCAAAGACAAAAGTCATGAATTTTACAAACAACGCTTAATGGAGAGCTGTTATAGATGATTGGAAGTTTCACTTATTCAAGTAATAAAATGACACAAGATGAAGATACAACAAAAGAAATTTCCACTTGAATTGCTTTGGCCTCATGTGACTTTAACCAACAAACAAACATTTGAAAATCAAAATCAAAGCTCAGGCTGCTTTACTCCCACATAATATCACTACTAACCTATGCAAACCTATTTGACTGTTAAAAATTTCTGGCAGGTGTGCAGTACAGTAGGCTGCTATTACTTTCTGTACGCAGAGGAGTGATCGTACCGAGAAATATAACCTGTGTCTGTCAAACTGGACATGGCGGAATTCGAACACTGTGGGTTGGAATTGTGAAACGGATGTTCCACCCCTAGACCGTTCTGCCTCTTCAGAGTGGTATACTTCCAATGGCATACTTCCAATATTATTTCAATCTTCAGTACCTCTAATGTTAAATTTCCTAGCTGTATGTTACTGTAATGTTCTCTTACCATATGGTAGGATATTTCCAATATTAAACCATCCGCTGGTATTATATATCCGATATAGATCCACACGTTGGTATACCTCCAATATGAATCCCCTCCACTGATGTGATACCTTTAATATCCACCCATTCAAATCAATGTAATATTCATCCATCTCAACTCAAGAGTAGATTCATGTACATCATTTTATAATTTTGGTGAGGTGGAGAATGCAACAACCTGGTCACAACTAAATCCCTTCACATCACATTACAACTTCTCAAACTGATTTGTCAATTTGACCATTATAATGTGTATTACTGAATTAGTATGTGAAATAATATCTGAATAGCAATGATATAATCCCACCCAGAAAGTTAGCTGTTGTAACGCAAATTTAATGGATTCACCCAACTAGTTTAACAGTACTTGTTTATGATACTTAACTAATTGGTCGAAAAATCCACTTGCCACATTTTTCTCACCAATCTGTTCAAAATAAAAATAAACATACAGATGTCAGTAGCCAGCTGCTGTTATTTTGTTTTCTACCCACAGATGTCAGTTTTGAGGTCGGCCATGACACACATATCAAGTACTTGGTAGTTCAAGTACATTATAAAAATGTTACCAAGTTTTTGCCTCCTCGTAAGTATCTCAGTATCCAGTAAAATTAATATAACCAAAGACTCTTCTCTGCTTACTTATGTCGTATTAGAAGTTCAGCTGTCTGGAACTATCTTTGTCTCAGGAAAATAATATTAAGCTATTCAACATATATTTTAAATTGATTCTACGCTCACCATCATCATCTGGTTGATCAGTCCTGAGACTGGTTGTAAGGTTGTCTGAGTATGTCTCTCCATTTGACTCTATCCTGTGGTTGATCAGTCTTGAGACTGGTTGTAAGGTTGTCTATGTCTCTCCATTTGACTCTATTCTCTGGCTGATCAGTCCTGAGACTGGTTGCAAGTTTGTTTGAGTATGTCTCTCCATTTGACTCTATCCTCTGTAGTTCTCTTCATTGGAGCATAAATTTGTACTTTAGTGTCCCTGCATTCCAGAGATGTAAAGGTGAGTCTTGTTTGTCTCGGTCCTCTCTTCTCTTACTTATTGCCCTCCAGTATCTTTTGTAGATATTGATGTCTCATGTTGTGACCCAGCCATCTCCACTAACGGTTTTGTATCATATGCAAAATTTGTCTTTGTGCGCCCACTTCAGTGAGTATATTGTCATTTGATCATAAACCTTTTTACTCTATAGTTTGGAAACATAATTTGAAAGTCTTTAAAATTAATATAATAATAATGTTCTTGCAGGCGTCAAAGGTCCGTTCTGCCTATCTACCACTACCATCTTCTTCATCGTACGCAGTCAGACAGTAACTATTATTTTTTCGAAAAAAGCAGCCGTCATCCTGAGGCTGTCGACACTGCCATAGAGCTTGTCTAGTGTTGTAACTGGTGATGGCCACATCTGCTCTCTCTGATCCTCGAATGTCGGGCAGTTTTGCAGCAAATGCTCAGCGGTCATTTTCCCAGTACCACACAGGCATTTGTCGGTGCCACCTATCTTCAATTTGTTGAATAGGTGGTACCTGAGTCTATTGTGGCCAGTGCAAAGTCTGAAGACCACGACCTGCTCTCTTCTGTTCAACTGGTAATAGGTATCGTTTTTGGTGTAGCCAGTATGTTCAGTTTCCCATTTGGTCATGTATCTAGCTCTAATGAGCCGTTTTGACTCTTCGTATGTCATACTAGTATCAGCTTGTGGTAGTTTTGCAACTTCTTTTGCCAGTCTGTCTGCCTCCTCGTTGCCTTGGATGTTACAGTGAGATGGAACCCACTGCACCACTACCATTTTTGGTGCGGCCTGCTGGCATAGTTGACAGAGTACTGCTCTTAAATCATTAAGTTCAGAATTTTTCTGGCTTTTCAGTGCTGTGACTACGGCCAGTGCATCTGTAAGCAGGACTATGTGGCTTTCATTCCTTTTACCTGTCACCATTTCTTCCACTGCCGCCCTCAGTGCCTCTGCCTCCGCTCTGAAATTGCTTGTGTATTTTCCAGTAGCAAATGACAGTGTTATTTTTCTGCCATTTGGTAGTTTCAGAAATGCTCCTGCCCCTCCGTTCTGTGTTGTGTTTGTTACAGAACCGTCGGTGTATGCATGGGTCCAGTCCATGCTTGGGTAGTTTTTCGATATGTAGCTCAGGGTAGTATCTCTTCTTTCTTTTTCAGTCTGGCAGTTTTTGTTTCCAATACAGAAAATATACCAGGTATTGGAAACAGTGGAGCAGATGTGGCCATCACCAGTGGAACCACAAGACAAGCTCTATGGCAGTGTCGACAGCCTCAGGATGACCGCCGCTTTTTTCGAAAAAATAATGGTTACTGTCTGACTGTGTACGATGAAGAATAAGAAGAAGAAGTTTCCAATACCTGGTATATTTTCTACCAGCTCTGGAAATATATGCTGCCTCCAGGTAGGTTTTTGTACAGTAGGGATGGGCTTTGGTGTTGTTAGTGCGTTCATGGTGTCTTCGTGAATCTTTGCTTTGGCTATTTCTGCAAAGTTTCTCTGCTTTAGTTTCCCATTTCCGAAATTGTTTAGTCTCTGGTGCATTGGATGGTCAGTCAGTCTTCTGAGTTTCTCTTATTGCAGCTGGGCTCTGCAGTCTCTTCTGTCGGTCATGGATTGCAGTTTTGTAATCTTTTCAAGTTCTACAATTGGCGTTGACTTCATGCCTCCTGTTATAACTCTCATGGCTTGGTTTTGGAGTTTGCTAACTTTATCGAAGTTCGCCTTTGCTGCTGTTGTCCATGCTGCAATGTCATACTCGAGAACTGGTCTCACTCTTCCAGTGTACAGTTTCTTTAGTATGCTTTCGTCTGCTCCCCAGCTTGTGCCAGCAAGTTTCCTCATGATTGCCATTCATTCTCTGGCTCTCATTTGGTTTCTCTCGATCTGACTTTTCCATGTCATGCGCCGCTCAAATGTGACTCCCAGATAGTTTGGGTTGTCATTTGGCTGCAGGAATTTGCCATTTAAACTTAATTTGGTATTTTGGGGTTTGATTGATAGCGAGAATATTGTACATGTGGTTTTCTCCTCGTTTATTTTGACCAGCCATGAGTTCGCCCACTCTTCCAGCGATGTTAGGGCCTGCTGCATCCGATTTCTTGCTATGGTGAGATTCTTTTCAGAGGTCCACATAGCCAGATCGTCTGCAAACATTGAGCTATGAACTCTTCTTGGTATATTCTCTGTAATGTCATTTATATACACCAGGAAGAGTGTGGGTGACAGTACTCCCCCTTAGGGTACTCCCTGCTCAAGTGTCACTTTTTTGCTCATCTGCCCTTGTACTTGGACTCTGGCCGTTCTGTTTTTGAGGTAGTGGTTGATCCACTTGTACATTTTCCCACAAACTTCACTTCTTCTTAGCTTGACTCTAAGTCCGTCTTTCCAGACTTTGTCAAATGCCTTGTCCAGGTCCACCCAAACAGCTACTGTGTGTTTCTGTTCCTGATAGGCATCTTCTATTTCCTGGGCTATGAGGATGACCTGATCCTCAGTGGATCTGTGCTGTCTAAAGCCTGCTTGCTGTGGAATTAATATGCGTTTTTCTTCAAGATGCCACATCAGTCTGGTGTTTATCATACGTTCCATCAATTTGCCGACACAGCTCAGTAGGCTGATAGGCCTGTATCCATTTGGATCGGTTTTGTCTTTTCCTTTCTTTGGTACTGGTACAAGTACTGCGTCTTTCCATGCCTGGGGTACAATACCCCTTTTCCAGCTTTGGTTCAGGACTGATAGCAGTTTCCTCTTTGCTGTTTGGCCCAGCCCCATCAGCATTTCGTTTGTTATCCCGTCTTTTCCGGGAGATTTCCTTTTCTTTAATGTTCTCATGGCCTCTTCCATTTCGTTCATTGTTAGTTTTGCCATGATATGCTCTTCTGGTGCCATATTGATGTTTTCGTGCCCCTTTTGCTCTTCATTTATGTCCGTATGCCTATCTGCAGGGACATCTATGTGGTTCGCTTTGGCATAGTGTTCAACAAAGGCGTTTGCTGCTTTTTTTCCAGTGAGCAAGTTTTCGCCCTGCTTGATGGTAATTTGTTTGTTTGCCGGAGTTTCGTCATTCATGGCTCTGACTAACTTCCATAGTTTGTTCCCTTTTTTGTCTAAGTTGAGGCTTTCCGTTTTGTTTTTCCAGCTTTCTTTTGCTGTTTGGTTTAGAGTGTATTTGTTATTAGCCTTGGCGGTTTTGAGGGCGATATTTGCCTCCATAGTTTGTTCTCGCTCTGCATGTTCCTAGCATTTGTGACTGCGTCTTCCACTTTCTGCAACTCATGATTCCAATAGGACTTATAATTTGTCATTGCCCCTCTTGGGATGATTTCAGTGGCAGCTTGCATTATTGCTTTGATTAGGCTTTCCACCATGGGCTTCATTTTGTTGTTCCGGGTGTTGATGGTTTCACACAGCCCATCTGTCAGGCTTGCAAATCTGTCCCAGTCGGCTCGTTTGTAATTCCAACGTATGAGCAGTTTTGTTTCCTGTGGGCCTACTTCTATAACTACCATATCCAACTGATGAGGGGACGGCATGGGCTAGTGGTTAAGTGACACGGCTCACAATCGAAGGTGCTGGGTTCGATCCCCATCACAGCACCGGCTGTTACCCCGGGGAAACAAACCCTTAGAAAATGCAGGAGGAAGCAGACCTTTACATTAAATGCATGCTGAAGTCGGATGCACTGGGCCGACAGACGCAAAATAAAAACCACAGTGCAACGCACACCGCCTGAGGGGAATAGATAAATAAGGCGAACGCAAAAAAAAAATAAAAAAAATATCCAACTGATGAGACTGTGTTCATGCGTAGCCTGTCGACCGAAATCCCTACAGACTCCCCAAGTGGAGCTGTGTACTCCACAGCCTTGGGATGAGGGCCGCGAGGAGTATTGTTATTATTATTGGAAACATAATTTGAAAGTCTTTGAAATTAAGTTCATAGTATAATCATCGTACATAACTACACATGTTATACTGTGGCCCAAAAGGATAACATAGATTAGCAATAATGTAGCCTCATTGGCATCTATAATAGACAGGCCATAATAGAGGCCATAATAGACAGTTAAATATGTGACTAGTTCCTCTATCCCATAAAAACTGGTTTCTTGAAAGGATCACTGTTTATTCCAATTGCTTGACTCAGGGAGATAAGATGGGGACCCAGGCGGACTCTTGCTCTAGTGTTGCAGTGTAGCTGCTAGATAAGTAGTGTGGTGCTGGGTGCGCTCACTTGTTTCTATGCATTTCTCAAAGCAAATCTGTCCACATAATCAAAGGCAGCCTTGAGATTGACATAAGTGATGTGATTTGGAAGTTGTATCTCCATGAGTAGGCGAAGACTAAAAATGACATCGATGAATGATTGTAGAATGACTTTCAGAGCACTGATTTCTAAAAATGACATCGATGAATGATTGTAGAATGACTTTCAGAGCACTGATTTCTTTTCAGCACAGATTGGATGGAGGAGAGAAGTATGTGGGCAGAAACTGTTTTGAGGACAGACAGTAATGTGATGGGTCCGTAGTTGCTAAATTCAGAGTGAGGTCCTGTTTCTTTGTATAGGGAGATGATAATTCCATCCCTCCAACAGGAACCTATCAAGTGGACCAAACTGTTGTGAACAGTTGGTGCAGGGCAATGCTCGTGGGATCACATACGTATTTTAACAATCCCAGAGCAATATCATCAAATCCCTTTGCTCGGTCGTCTTTCAACAGTCCAAGAGTAATGTAATCAGGTTCCTCGGCTCGGTCGTCTTTCAACTTCTTTTGAGCGGCACACATTCATGCAATGATAGGGATGTTGGAATACAGGTCATTAACAGGGGTTTTTTAAATGGGGTCATTCATAGACTTTTCAGATGGAGCAGCTGCTGAACAGTTGAGGGCATCATAGAGCTCGATCCACCTGCAGGTTATCTCATCAGTTGAGCAACATAGGATGACATTGGATGTATTTACTATCAATATTGTAAAAGGTGACCAAGGAGGGATGTGATTCGCATTAGCAACCACATCATAAAAAACAAAGTGCTTCCGAAACAAATATGTATGATTCCTGCAATGACATCTAACCTGTTGTGATTTGGCACAAGCTGCTACTGGAGTGGAAAGGGAAATATTGATGTTTATTATCAATTAAAACTTATTTAGGTTCTTGTCGGGCATAAATATTGAGCAAGCCAAGTCATTATGAGCAAGCCAAGTCATTAAAGATTGATTTGTCTATATAGTTTGAAGTTTTTATGGCTTAAATTTTCTATAGAGTGGAGTACCCAAGCCCTCTCATTTTTGCTCTGATAACACTAGGAACGATGTTCATTATTCATTATAAAACATAAAATCATTGACCACCATCTCTTTGAGTGGTCAGTCTCAAAAAGGTTTTAAAAAAATGCTTCTCGGTTTTTTGAGTATAGCTTTGTATGAAACTAAACAAGAACTACAAAAACAAAGGGGCACAGCACAAATTAATTAAAGAAAGGTCCAGATTTTAGATACCAGGAAATATTTTTGTAGTCAGAGAGTGGTGACTGCTTGGAATGCATTGCCACAGGAAATAGTGGATGGCAGGGTAAGTTAATGCATTAAAGAATAGATTGGATGCACAAAGGTGTTTTTAGATCAAGTGAATGTTAAAGAAACTGGTTGTATACAGACAGCAGTCTTCTAAACATATGTAAAGACAAAAGGTTAAGTTAAGTTGAACAACAATTAATAAATATGTGCAGATACCATGGCATGGTATTGGGCTGAAGGTTGAGAGCATGTGTGCTGCAGGATCCTTAGCAACTACAATAATAACAACACCATAAAACATGCATTTTTGACTAACGGTATTTTAATGGATAGTTCCTATTTTGAACTTTGTTTTGCTGCTACAAATGAAGTTGTATTTTCAATGTCCCTGTAGAAAATGGAGATGACACTTCTGGGCTGACACTGCTTACAACAAATGTTCCGTAAGTATTTGTTCGAGTAATATTTGTAAGAAACAATAGTAATTTGTAGGGTCATGCAAAATATACTGACCAATCCCACCACCTCAAGCTGTTTTATGGCAGTCTGACTAATGAGGTGGAGGATCGACATGCAGATGAAGCCAAGCATGACACAACTGCCTACAGAACCCTGGTCTACGTTCATCAGCTCAGGATGTGAGGAAAGCCACTGTAACCCATCACCTAATGCCCTTTTTTAAGGCGCACAAATAAGCAAAGTTACTCATTGTGGACATTCAACCTAACAATATTTTTTGGGGAAAAAGATAATCTTTTATTAAAAGATATGGAAGCAATTAGTTGTTTGATTGCTTGTACCTCCCCATATGATTCGATCTTTGGTACCAGTACAGATTGGCTTGCAGTTCACTAAACAAGCGATGGAGTGAATAATATTGAAGATCTCTCTTCAGGACCAAATCTGCAACATAGAAATCAGTAGTCAAACTGCCTTCACTGACATAATAGATGTCGCACTGTTATAGAAATACCTTTGGGCCAGCCATATGCTGTGAAAAGAACACTTAAAGTGAAGTCCTGGGCCCTGGGCACTCGTAGTAGGCCAAGGTTGAGATGGAGAGATGACCTGAATGAGACCATAGGGCCAGTATGGTACACCAAGGCAATAGAGTGAAATGAGATTACTCAACATTTGGATACCTGGCATCAGACATTTGTGCCTGATTGAATACCAGGATTTAGAGATGGGAGCAATGAGTAATCAAGGTCAAGTGAAACATACTGATCAAGATCACACTTCATGTCCTCATTCATGCTCCAAGAAATAAGCTATGTCACAGTGTTCTGGCCAATGAAGTGGGTATCAACATTGTAATCCCCATAGTGATGAGCTTACTCAGGAACCTCGCAATAGACTACAGTCAGGAGGAGCCCTGTCCACCTCCTCGAGTACATCTAGTAAAGAAATGTCAAGAGTTAACTCTTCAGCATGAGTAGCTTCGAAAAACAGAAACAACATGAAAAGGTACACATTTCTACCCACACTGCTCATTCTTCAAGGCTAATGAAATTTTGCAAACTTGACGGTTGATATATGCTGTTTACACATCATGCGCATCGTACGTATGTTCACTTGTTGCAGTTTGGTCCAGTTTCATTTGAACACGCCACATATATATTCAGATATATATATAAATATATATCAGTTCAGTTCAGTTCATCCCGTAATCCATCAGATCGTTGGGGCACACATGAAGACATGAAAATCCCACGCCAACCCTCTCTGTCTGTCCGGGCTGCGACCGATCCGGTATAATAGATTTAGTTTTTGTCCTCTTGTGTGATTCTTAGGCTTGAAATCACCTGGTGGCACCCATCTCCTCTCCAAGCTGCAGAGTGTTCCATTTGTCTGACCTACGAGGAAGAAACTTTTTCCTAACATCGTCAAGTTTCAATCACCTAAAAGATGGTGGTGATGTGTGCACAGTTGGCACTGGAGTATGTTCTGGTTGAATTCTGATCAAGTGACTTAAGTTGTATGTGTTGAGTGTGAAACAAGAAAATAGTGCTTCAATTTCTCATTTTCAAGAGGTAGATGTTTCCTTTGTGATTTGGGATGACTATATGTTTGTAGATCTTTCTCCCAGTATTACCCATTGCCTATCTATTTGGCCAAGCCTCTTTGTTTGCAGTTTGAAGTAATTGTTTGACTGTTTGTAAGTTTGTTGCTGTGTATAGTTATTTTTGACTTGATCCCGTCTTTATCAGTCTGTCTGCCCTGTCATTGCCAGATGTGTTAAAGTGGCCAGGGGTCCATTGCATAACTATTCTGACATCATGGGATGTACTGTTGGTTGGTATCTAGGGATATTGTTGTTGTTTGATGCCAACAATGAGTCAGTTTACTCTTTTATGAAAAGGACGTTAAGTGGCTGGTTGTAGTGGCTACATCTGCATGGTGCTTGCTACTGTGGGGATCACATTGATCCACATCTCGTCAGCCAAGTTTCCCTGAAAACAGCCTGTTTACAGGGAACACTACAATGAAGAGAGATTGTGGTTTTGTTCAGTGTATTGTGCCTAACCGTGACGCAACGTCCTGATCAGTATGTTATGCCTGACTAGACTAGCATCTCAGTTCCCTGTATCTAGGGATATTTGGACCAGTCCTCTAGAGCTTGAAGAGCAGACAATGAACTTCACATCTTTATACTGGTTTAGAAGACTCTATAGAGTGTATAGAACCAGTGTCATTCACATTTCTTTGCTCTAAAAACTATGTGCTTCCAATCTATTCTTAAATGCATTAATTGTCCTTGTCTCCACTACTTCCTGTGGCAATGCATTCCAAGCATTCACTACTCTCTCACTAAAACAAAATCTAATCTAATCTGAACCTTTATTTCATTCATTTGTAGCTATGCCCTCTTGTTCTTGTAGGTGGTTGCATTTTGAAAAAAACTTATTATCTAATTTATCCTTTCCTTTGATTATCTTATAGACCTATATTAAGTCACCTCAAATTATTCTCTTTTCTAGACACCGTAGGTCAGTTACAGTCAACTTCCTTCATATCTGTTCTGGCCATTTTGGGTAGTATATTTGATCTAGAATTATAATCCTACTGGGGATCAACACAAGTTCCAATGGTGGCTGGTGGCTCAAGAGCTTGTACAAGTGAGGCTTGCGTTGTTTGTAATTGGTTCTCAAGTGCTTTTCTTAGTGGCCATGTTTTGATGCTGTAACACGGAAACCTGGCTACAAATGTAAACAAAAGCAAGTGCTTAATATGAGAATCTTGATACAAAAGTGCAGGAGAAGCTTGTGAGAGTGGAAACACTGAAAAGGAAAAAGAAACACTGTGTGCAGAATGAAATGAATATTCTTTTAATTTATACTTTAGTATCAGTGTGTAGCATAGTCGACAGTGAGTTGGCTTGCTAGATTGGGATTAAAGCATACCATGGTTTGTGCCTAGTATGACCACTCCTCCAGTTGACCCAACTGTAAATGGGCACCTGACGTATGAGTTGGGGAAGGTAAAAACAGCAAGGAAGGGAACTATCCACTTCACCTCACATAGGTTGTAGCTTAGTCTATGAAGAGTTGCCTTCATTCCCGACGGCATTTGTTGACATAGGACTGACCTTTTCCTTTAAAGAATTGAAGTAAAACTTAGATGTTGCTCTTATCTTGCATGAAGTAGTTATTAAGCTGCTATTGTTTGTTTTGTTCACTTCAGGACCACAAAGCAGGCAGGAGTATATCTCATGTTGACTGATGGGCATATTCCTGCTCATACAATTGGTAAGCACATCACATTGGTAAGAGTAGTTGGTTAAAAAATCAATGGGAAGCTAGTCATTTGTCAGCAATAACGTTTTTTTGTGAGTGAGACAAAAGAAGGAATATGGTGAGCTTTCTGAGGAGTCTCACATTGCACTACAGCCATTAGCCTTTTCAAGTATGCCTCAGAATGTAAGTAGAACCACTGTAACCCCCACCAATGAAACATCATCAAGGTTAAATTAACCCTTTGAGACCTGTCTACCATGTGGGTAAAATTCAATTCCCATGTGCTCCTGGGAAAATGCGGACAAGTTAGACATCTGAAAAAAGCTATTTACTATGATAATACTATTTGTTCTAATTTCATTATTCTATCTCAAATTGACTGACCTGATCATCTCTAAAATTCCTACTTGTTATGCCAGTAAATTGTGGAATATATTTAACTTAACATCTTTATACTGGTTTAGAAGACTCTACAGAGGCTGTACACAACCAGTTTTTTGGAGGGTGGTTTTTACAAATGTACGAGTTCATCATAATAGACTCAAAGACTAGAGCTAAGTAGACCCACAGTCAGTTAGGCGGCATGTATAGCTGCTCTTAACAAACCACCTGGGGAAAGGTAAAAATAACTCGGGTAGATTTTAAATTAAAATTTTGTCCAGACAGCGGCCGTTAAGCGTACACTTTTCGATTTCCAACTGGCAAGGAATTGTTTTTGTGCTGGACATTGAACACGAGAGACTGGTCTCACTATCCAGAGAACAGGAGAATGTTTACCAGATGATCCACAGGAACAAAATCCCGATCTTCACCATGATTCGAACACCCGGCCTCCGGCACCCGAGGCAGATACCTTACCTCAAGTTATTAATGACCTCTCCTGATTCTTCGAAGGACAGGAACGATTTTATTATCTTCCTCACACGTATAATTGTTCTTCTTCTTCGGACGCAGTCAGACGTCAACCTTTATTTTTTCGAAAAAAGCAGCGGTCATCCTAAGGCTGTCGACACTGCCATAGAACTTGTCTAGTGTTGCCACTAGTGATGGCCACATCTGCTCTCTCTGAACCTCGTATGCCGGTACCACACGGGCATTCGTCAGTGCCACCTATCTTCAATTTGTTGAATAGGTGGTACCTCAGTCTATTGTGGCCAGTGCAAAGTCTGAAGACCACGACCTGCTCTCTTCTGTTCAACTGGTAATAGGCATCGTTTTTTGTGTAGCCAGTATGTTCTGTTTCCCATTTGGTCATGTATCTAGCTCTAATAAGCCGTTTTGACTCTTCGTATGTCATACTAGTATCAGGTTGTAGTTTTGCACCTTCTTTTGCCAGTCTGTCTGCCTCCTCGTTGCCTTGGATGTTGCAGTGGGATGGAACCCACTGTACCACTACCCTTTTTGGTGCGGACTGCTGGCATAGTTGACAGAGTACTGCTCTTAAATCATTAAGTTCAGTATTTTTATGGCTTTTTAGTGCTGTGACTACGGCCAAGGCATCTGTAAGCAGGACTAAATGGCTTTCATTCCTTTTACCTGTCACCATTTCTTCCACTGCCGCCCTCAGTGCCTCTGCCTCCGCTCTGAAATTGCTTGTGTTTTTTCCAGTAGCGAATGACAGTGTTATTTTTCTGCCATTTGGTAGGCTCAGAAATGCTCCTGCCCCTCCGTTCTGTGTTGTGTTTGTTACAGAACCGACGGTGTATGCATGGTTCCAGTCCATGCTTGGGTAGTTTTTCGTTATGTGCCTCAGGGTTGTATCTCTTCTTTCTTTTTCAGTCTGGCTGTTTTTTTTCTCCAATACCTGGTATATTTTCTACCACCTCTGGAAATATATGCTGCCTCCAGGTAGGTTTTTGTACAGTAGGGATGGGCTTTGGTGTTGTTAGTGCGTTCATGGTGTCTTCGTGAATCTTTGCTTTGGCTATTTCTGCAAAGTTTCTCTGCTTTAGTTTCCCATTTCCGAAATTGTTTAGTCTCTGGTGCATTGGATGGTCAGTCAGTCTTCTGAGTTTCTCTGATTGCAGCTGGGCTCTGCAGTCTCTTCTGTCGGTCATGGATTGCAGTTTTGTAATCTTTTCAAGTTCTACAATTGGCATTGACTTCATGCCTCCTGTTATAACTCTCATGGCTTGGTTTTGGAGTTTGCTAATTTTATCAAAGTTCGCCTTTGCTGCTGTTGTCCATGCTGCAATGTCATACTCGAGAACTGGTCTCACTCTTCCAGTGTACAGTTTCTTTAGTATACTTTCATCTGCTCCCCAGCTTGTGCCAGCAAGTTTCCTCATGATTGCCATTCTTTCTCTGGCTCTCATTCGGTTTCTCTCCATCTGACTTTTCCATGTCATGCGCCGATCACATGTGACTCCCAGGTAGTTTGGGTTGTCGTTTGGCTGCAGGTATTTGCCGTTAAGACTTAATTTGGTGTTTTGGGGTTTGTTTGAGAGCGAGAATATTGTACATGTCATTTTTTCCTCATTTATTTTGACCAGCCATGAGTTCCACCACTCTTCCAGCGATGTTAGGACCTGCTGCATCCGATTTCTTGCTATGGTGAGATTCTTTTCAGAAGTCCACATAGCCAGATCGTCTGCAAACATTGAGCTATGGACTCTTCTTGGTATATTCTCTGTTATGTCATTTATATACACCAGGAAGAGTGTGGGTGATGGTACTCCCCCTTGGGGTACTCCCTGCTCAAGTGCCACCTTTTTGCTCATCTGCCCTTGTACTTGAACTCTGGCCGTTCTGTTTTTGAGGTAGTGACTGATCCATTTGTACATTTTCCCACAAACTTCACTTCTTCTTAGATTGACTCTAAGTCCCTCTTTCCAGACTTTGTCAAATGCCTTTTCTAGGTCCACCTAAACCGCTACTGTGTGTTTTTGCTCCTGGTAGGCATCTTTTATTTCCTGGGCTATGAGGATGACCGGATCCTCAGTGGATCTGTGCTGTCTAAAGCCTGCTTGCTGTGGAATTAGTATGTGTTTTTCTTCCAGATGCCACATCAGTCTGGTGTTTATCAGTTCAGTAGGCTGATAGGCCTGTATCCATTTGGATCTGTTTTGTCTTTTCCTTTCTTTGGTACTGGTACAAGTACTGCGTCTTTCCATGCCTAGGGTACAATACCCCTTTTCCAGCTTTGGTTCAGGACTGATAGTAGTTTCCTCTTTGCTGTTTGGCCCTGCCCCATCAGCATTTAGTTTATTATCCCGTCTTTTCCAGGAGATTTCCTTTTCTGTAATGTTCTCATGGCCTCTTCCATTTTGTTCATTGTTAATTTTGCCATCATATGCTCTTCTGGTGCCATATTGCTGTTGTCGTGCCCCTTTTGCTCTTCACTAATGTCTGTATGCCTATCTGCAGGGACATCAATGTGGTTTGCTCTGGCATAATGTTCAACAAAGGCGTTTGCTGCTTTTTTTCCAGTGAGCAAGTTTTCGCCCTGCTTGATGGTAATTTGTTTGTTTGATGGAGTTTCGTCATTAATGGCTCTGACTAGCTTTCTTAGTTTGTTCCCTTCTTTGTCTAAATTGAGGCTTTATGTTTTGTTTTTCCAGCTTTCTCTTGCTGTTTGGTTTAGAGTGTATTTGTATTTCGCCGTGGTGGCGATATTTGCCTCCATAGATTGTTCTCGCTCTGTCATGTTCCTAGCATTTGTGACTGCGTCTTCCGCTTTCTGCAAATCATCATTCCAATAGGGCTTATAATTTTTCCTTGCCCCTCTTGGGATGGCTTCTGTGGCAGCTTGCTATATTGCTTTGATTAGGCTTTCCACCATGGGCTTCATTTTGTTGTTCCGTGTGTTGATGGTTTCACACAGCCCATCTGTCAGGCTTGCAAATCTGTCCCAGTCGGCTCGTTTTTAATTCCAACGTGGGAGCGGTTTTGTTTCCTGTGGGCCTACTTCCATATCAACTTCTAGCCTAATTGGCCTGTGGTCACTACCTGCCAGTTGGTTTAGCACCTGGCAGTCTATTTTATGGTGAATGTCCACCGTGGAAAAGGCCAAATCTGGAGTAGAGGTGGTATGCCATGGTCTAGAATAGAAGCTAGGGCTATCCTCCGGCCTATTTATTAGATAGAGATTTGTGTCTATCTCCCAATCTTCCACTTCGTCACCTCTGCTGTCACACGTATAATTCCAATAATCACGTGTGCTTTTCAGAATAAACACCATCTAAATCCAATTTATTGGCCTTCAAATCCTTGAGAATAACTGCAATGGCTTGTTCTGCCATTAGCCTTTTGAGGACAGCCATTTTCCGTTAACTCAGTACAAGTGGATATAATGCAACTATAATGACAATGGTATATGTGACATCTGTCCTAGATCAGAGTAAAGATCTCACATCAATTAATCAGTACTCTCTTAACCCATTATGGTTGTAGGGGTGCCAAGGTGGAAACAACACACAAAGTTTTTCATAGTTCTCTTTCCTCAGGCCGGCAAACAAGTGTGGAAAAATCATGTGCTGACCATTCTTTGATATTATCAATCCTGGAATTCTTTGACCTCCTCGCATCCTTCTACCTTCAACTGTTTCCTGCAATGTCACATCACCAAAAGTTCAATGAAAGGGAAGTGTCATTATAGGTATAAATAGGAATATTATCCCGACTCCGTATATTTCCACTAATGTATTGATAAGGTGAAAGGTAAAGGGTATTAGCCCTCAGCAGATTTAACTGCTGGTAGCGAATAAAGTTTTAGAGACTTCAGTATAGTAAGCCATAGCTTGTGTGAGGTGAGGTGGTCAGTTCCCTTCCTTGCTGCCTTTTCCTTTCCTAATCTCAAGTTAGGTACCTATTAACAACTGGATGGACTAGACCGTGACGATTGTGGAAGTTGAACTTTGTATATTCACAGTGAAAAGTGAACACTCTATCACTACACTAATCAGATCTGTATTGATAATGACAATAAATTTATCAACAAAAATATAAGTATAAAAAGAAATGAATATAAGAAACATCATCATGTAGTATGTCCTTTGCAGAACGTTGCTCTCATGACGGCCTGTCTGTAGGAAACACGACCTAATACCAAGGTCAAATCCAGCGTCTTCTTGATGTCCTGAGTCCATCATCTTCTCGGTCGGTCTCTGCCACACTTTCCAGTCACCATGCCCTCCAAAGCCACTCTTTTCAGTCCGCTGTGTTGTTTAACGTGCCCAAAAAACCTCAGTTTACATCATGTATAAGCCAATTCTGCCCCACATTAAGGTCTTGTTGGATGGATTTGTTTGTTTCTTTGTTTGTACACTGGATTTTCAGAACTCTTCTTTAGCACTGTGTCTCAAAATAAACCGATCTTTGCTCTTAGTGCTTTTGTAATCGACCATGTTTTACATCCATAGATTGCCACAGGAAAAAATGCATGTTCTTAGGATCTTTAGTTTGAGTTCCTTGTTTGTTTTATGCCATAGGTTCTACATACTGCTTAGCTTCTGCATTGCTATAGTCAGTCATCTTCTTACTTCCTTTGTACAGATACTACAATTTGTAGAGGGAAGAATGAAACTGAGACAGTCAGGAACACAATGAAACACCAACAAATTCAGAAATTGCACAGCAGAAATCATGAGAAAGATTAGGCAAGATAAGAAACAGCACATAATAGACACATGCAACAAAATAGAGGAACTCCAGGGGCAGGGGAAGAAAGGTGAAGTATTCAAGGAGATTTGATCTTTGACTTGAGAATTCCAGACATCTCTAAAGGCAATAAATGACAGAAATGGGGCAACTATGACAGGAAGCAAAAACATTCTAGAAAGATGAGTGGAATACTGCAGAGAAACGTACGGGGACAACACAAAGAATGAAGACATGCCAACAAACAATGAAGACAAAGAACCAGAACCCACATTAAGCGAAGTTCGAGCAGCGATTAAACCGCTGAACTGCGTACGAAGAAGAAGAAGAAATAATGCGTACGAAGAAAACCGCTGAACTGATACAAGTGGGAGGAGAGGCAAGCATTTGCATATACCATGTATTCTGTAATAAGTTCTGGCGCAACACAGAATGGCTGAAAGCATGGAAACGATCTGTGTACATCCCAATACCAAAGAAGGGGGAATCTAAAGTTTTATACAAACTATCGCACTATCGCCTTGATAAGTCACTCCAGCAAGATCTTATTGCGTATAATTATGAAAAGAATAGAAAGAAAGCTGGACTGTGAAATATTGTTTATGTACTCTTATTTAAAATTAATTTATATTTTTGGGGTTCATTTTCTTAATAATCTCATTTTCTAGAATTCTTACAGCATTCTTAATCACATTAATTAATTTTGTTTCTCAGAATATTTCGAGGCAGCTTGTGACTTTGAGGAGGACATAGAGATTGTCCCATTTGCTTACAGAACACATGCTCATGCTCTAGGTATGTTTTTTTTTCCAGCAGAATCCATTTTGATTGTGATTGTTTGAACATGCAAATATTTAAATTTAAAAGAGTATCATCATATAATGACATACCCCACCTTCATAGTAAAGCACCGATTGGATGATGTGTGTTATTATTCCAAAAGAATGAGTGTGCATATATATATATTTTATTTTGCGTTCGCCTTATTTCTTTAATCCCCAAGGCAGTGTGAGTTGCACTGTGGTTTCATTTTGTGCCTGTCGGCTCAGTGCATCCAACTTCAACATGCATTTTATGTAAGGGTCTGCTTCCTCCTGCATTTTCTAAGGGTTTGCTTCCACGGGGTAACGACTGGGGCTGTGATGGAGATTGAACCCAGCATCTTCTGGTTGTGAGCCGTGTCACTTAACCACTAGCCCACGCTGTCCCATATACATATATGTATGTATATAAGTGCATAATTGATCTATTCCTCTACAAGGTAGTTAATTTTGTGCAGGTTTCGAACTCTGTCTTCAATCATTAAGATTGTGACCACAAAGGCTTCAATGACTGCACGTCCGTTATCGATAAAAGGAGGTAAAATATGTAATTGATTCAATGTAAGTGAAAAACACAGCACAATGATAGAAATGATGCAGAAAACGTAATTCAAATATGATCAACCATTGGCAGAGTGCTATAGAAATAATAATATGAATCCACATCAGGCGATGGAAGCAGATAGAATAACAAACATCTGAACGAAAGGGTTAAGTAGCCAGTTATGTGCTAGACCAAATTACCTAACTGATCCATAATAATTCATGACACTGTGGAGCACACATCTTTTGGACAAAAACACTTCATCCTGAAACACTGTTATTTAATATGACAGGCCAATACCAAATTCCAGGTAGTCAAACAATATCCTGTATTTTGCAAATCCATATGATTTGTGATTGCAAGGCATCATCCCATGTCTTCCATGATTTGCTTTTCAGATTTTCATTCCACTAATAGTAGTAATTTTGGGGTTGATTTCCTTTCTGCGGGTTACTAGGCTCGGGAAAAATGCACCTCTTTGGATTTGAGCCTCAAAGTTTTCTGCTATTGGCATTTAACCTTCCAAGCAGTATAAGATCTGCATTCTACCTTTGTGTAACCTGTCATTTGGAGAGGTCTTGCTATTGGACATTTCCTCCCATCACCTCTAGGAGGTATGTCAGCATTGATGGCTTCGTAAATGTTAATATCTTTGTGGCTTACAGTTTCTACAGGGTGGTGTAGTTGACATATTCCCCATCCTGACTAGACATGTTCTAACGTTTTTTTGCTTAAAAACAGTCACCTATCACAGTGATAGATCACTAGCTTTATATGACAGAGGATCGGGTTAGACTCCCATTATCTGCATACTCCAGTTTACCCGACTGTAAATGGGTACCTGACATACTTAAGGGGAAGGAAAGGCAGTAAGAAATGGAACTAGTCACCCCACCTCAAGCAGCCTGTGGCTTAGTATACTTAAGTCTCAAACTCCTCCAGACCAAGGATAATTCTGCTGTGAGACTGCTGTTTTTAAAAAAACAAAATACCTGGTAGAGATGCATCTGCTGAAAAATATACAGTGAGAGCCTTGACTCATTTACATATTTTAACTTTCAGGTCGGGTTATCTCAGGCTACAGAGTACGGGATGGTGAATGGACGGAAATTGGCAGGAGAGACCCACGACTACCAGAGGTAGGATAAAGTTATCACACCTAATAAATAAAAGCTGGCGCTTTGCAAGGGTTTTGCTGATTGATGACATCATCATCATGTAGCATGTCCTGTATAGAACGTCGGTCCCATCACAGTCTCTCTTAATGAAACTCTTTTCCTTCTCAAAACTCCAGTCTGCGCCAGTCATACCCAGGCATTCCTGGATATCTTGGTGCCATCGTCTTCTTGGTCTACCCCTGCCTCTTTTGCCTGGCACCATACCTTCCATCACTGTTCTCTCAAGACTGTTGTGTCTCTTGATGTGACCAAAGTATTTACATTTTCTGGCCAAAATAGAATTCATAAACCAGTTCTCCTCTATGTTTAACTCTTGTCGAATTTCTACATTTGTCTTTTTCTCTGTCCAAGGCATTCTGAGGATCTTTCTGTAACATTTTGACTCGAAGGATTCGATTCTTTGTCTATAAGTTTTGGTAATCGTCCATGATTCGCAGCCATATGCTGCCACAGGAAAAACACAGGCTCTCAAGACTTTAACTTTTGTTGTTTTGTTGGTGCTCTGCCATAATTTCTTCAGGCTGTTCAGTCTCTGCGTTGCCATGGCTAGTATTTTTCTGATTTCTTTAGAGCAGTCACCATTTTTGTAAATTCTGGAACCCAGATATTGAAAATGCGTGACCTGATCTATTTACTCACCACCAGTAAATGATGTAAGACAATCAATTTGTCCAAAACTCTCTGTCCTAAGTTTTCTCACAAAATAGTTTTTCTAATGTTTTCTGCACCATGGCAATCAATCATCAAATCCTTTTTTGCCCTCTGGGGTACAGGTCTTAAGCAAATATACAAAAGTACTACTGTCTTGGATTATCCATTCCAGGTCTGTCCACATCTTCTTTGTTTCCTTTATGTTTGTCTTGAGCTCTATTCTCACTGTTTATGTTAGTCTTCCTCTACTGATCGATGTAGAGAAAATTTGGGCATTCTAGAACAGAGACTGTCTTGTAACGTTGTCAACTGGTTCCCAGTATCTATACTTTCTTCTCAGGTCATGTTTCTTTGATGTTTGTTTGGTTCTTTCTTAAAATTTGATAAGTGATTTTATCATTTAATTTCAATCTCTCTTTTCTGTATCGATACCCATTGTGAAAGCTTGTACGTTTTCTGTTATTGTTCTCTTTATGTTCTCCTTGTTTCAGATTAAAAATCTGAACTGACTTTACATTGGAGCTCAAGAGTTTTATTTTTTGTGTTGGACTTAATTTCTTTTGATTTCTATAAATTTCACAATGCAATGAAAACTTCTCTTTCTTTTTGTGTTGTTATTTTGATATCTTTACATGTACCTCCTACTTTGTCTATATTGCTATAAAAATGTATGAATGATTTCACATCCTGAGTGAGTGTGTCTCCCAACACAATTTGATTCTTGTTATCTGCACTTATTCTGATAATCTGTTTTGTTTTCTTTGTGTATTCTCAGTATCAGTTTATGCGACCTTTTATCAAGTGTACTAGTCAATAACAAGCAGAATAAAAAGAGAAATAGTGATGCCAATGATGGTGATCTAATCCCTTCAGCTGTGAGCTGGCAGCTCTTGACAGCCCAATGCCTCCCAGTCAAAAGCACACGTCCTCCTCAATTGTTGTAGTGATGTGTAGAGTGTGTTGTGCATGGGGTGTGGGAGCAGCAGGTTTTGCAGATCGGCCAGCCCTGAGCACAAGGAGGTGCTCGACTGACTCCTCGTGGTCATGGCAGAATCTGTATTTTGGAAGAGATATAGTGATACGAGATCTTCTTGTTGAACACCAGTTCTTATATCAAAGGCTCATAAAGCTGGCCTTCATGTGGTATTCTACATACATTTCATATCTTCATACATTTTCTGAACTTCAGAGACACTCCATAGTGCACAAGTAACTTCCAGAGTTATTCTCTTTCTAAGTTGTCAAATGCTTTTTCAAATGCATCCGTGATGCATAATATATTGTATCTTTTTCTTTTGCTCGAGTAGTTACTATATCAATACAAATAAATATTTTTACTTTACAAAGGTAATTTGTAGTAAGTGATGTATTGTATTATGTCTGTTCACAAGTTTAGATGTTTGCTGCTAAATCTATTTAGCGGATGTCTTCTGTGTTAACATTAAGCTATCAAGTACCTTGTATTGTTGTCTTTACTAAGATAAAATCATATAGCGCTATACATTCTTGAAATGTCTGGAAGTGCTGATCACATGGCCCCCTTTTAGGGAAGAAGAGTCAGGATTACCATGCATGTCCACAACAAAAAGAAGTTAACTAAGAGCTGTTGTGCATGTAGACAGAAACCAAATGAGATTACATGAAAAAATTGATATAATAGAACACATAAGTACATTTGCAAGGACTTTCTGGAAAAATGCATTTATAGTTCAATGCTTCTATTGGAGTAAAAAAAAGAATGTAAGATGAAAAGATGATCCACAAAATGCGCTTTTTTTATGATGGAAACATTTAATCGTAGATAAAGACATTTTGTACGGAAATAATAAAATTTTTTAAAAATGAAATTGAAGAGAATACAATAGTAAAAAAATATGCATGAAAAGAAAGGTATCACGCCAAATAATAGATGAGATGGTGAAGAGGTTAAATGAACAGCATAGAGATTAACTCACCAAACAAAGTGATCAAGAGAATCTTAAAGTAGGTAGACATTGACAATGTCAAATAGAAAATAGGCAAAAAATGTAATGTTTCTGAAAACTGAACAAGTTTAAAAGGTAGGTTAAAAGCACAACAAATTGTATATTAATAAGGAAAGATACATGGATCAGATACAATAACAATTATTTTAGTGAGGGCTTTTGTAAGTTCTCTACGTAAATCAGTCTCTGAGTTACATTGAAAAAGGAATATAAAAGTTGAAGACGATGGACATCTTAAAAGTCTGCCATGCAGAAGAGTTATCAATAGAATTAATAAACACAATCAGTGAATGAAAGTTTTGAAGATCTTTAGTGGTCTATTTCTAGATGCATAGAACATGATAACAATTGAATGTCCAAGTGTTGTTGTTCTTTCGATTGCCCACAATGAGTAGGTTTACCTCTTTTGTGCGCCCTGAAAAGGACGTTAAGTGACAGTTTGCAGTAGCTTTCCTCACATCCCAAGCATGCTGATGAAGGCGGACCAGAGTCCTCCAGGTGGTTGTGCTATGCTTGGCTTCATCTGTGTGTCACTCACTATTAGGAGATCATGTCGATCCCTCTACTCGTTAGCCAGGCTGCCATGAAAACAGCCCGTTTCCAGGGAGGGCTAAAGGAAGCCGATGTGAGGGTCTTGGCCAGAATGATTTGCCTGACCCTGACTAACATGTCTGAGCATTATATTTTGCCTGACCCTGACTAACATGTCTGATCAGTATATTTTGCCTGACCCTGACTAACATGTCTGATCAGTATATTTTGCCTGACCCTGACTAACATGTCTGATCAGTATATATTGCCTGACCCTGACTAACATGTCTGATCAGTATATTTTGCCTGACCCTGACTAACATGTCTGATCAGTATATTTTGCCTGACCCTGACTAACATGTCTGATCAGTATATTTTGCCTGACCCTGACTAACATGTCTGATCAGTATATATTGCCTGACCCTGACTAACATGTCTGATCAGTATATTTTGCCTGACCCTGACTAACATGTCTGATCAGTATATTTTGCCTGACCCTGACTAACATGTCTGATCAGTATATTTTGCCTGACCCTGACTAACATGTCTGATCAGTATATTTTGCCTGACCCTGACTAACATGTCTGATCAGTATATTTTGCCTGACCCTGACTAACATGTCTGATCAGTATATTTTGCCTGACCCTGACTAACATGTCTGATCAGTATATTTTGCCTGACCCTGACTAACATGTCTGATCAGTATATTTTGCCTGACCCTGACTAACATGTCTGATCAGTATATTTTGCCTGACCCTGACTAACATGTCTGATCAGTATATATTGCCTGACCCTGACTAACATGTCTGATCAGTATATTTTGCCTGACCCTGACTAACATGTCTGATCAGTATATTTTGCCTGACCCTGACTAACATGTCTGATCAGTATATTTTGCCTGACCCTGACTAACATGTCTGATCAGTATATTTTGCCTGACCCTGACTAACATGTCTGATCAGTATATTTTGCCTGACCCTGACTAACATGTCTGATCAGTATATTTTGCCTGACCCTGACTAACATGTCTGATCAGTATATTTTGCCTGACCCTGACTAACATGTCTGATCAGTATATTTTGCCTGACCCTGACTAACATGTCTGATCAGTATATATTGCCTGACCCTGACTAACATGTCTGATCAGTATATTTTGCCTGACCCTGACTAACATGTCTGATCAGTATATTTTGCCTGACCCTGACTAACATGTCTGATCAGTATATTTTGCCTGACCCTGACTAACATGTCTGATCAGTATATTTTGCCTGACCCTGACTAACATGTCTGATCAGTATATTTTGCCTGACCCTGACTAACATGTCTGATCAGTATATTTTGCCTGACCCTGACTAACATGTCTGATCAGTATATTTTGCCTGACCCTGACTAACATGTCTGATCAGTATATTTTGCCTGACCCTGACTAACATGTCTGATCAGTATATTTTGCCTGACCCTGACTAACATGTCTGATCAGTATATTTTGCCTGACCCTGACTAACATGTCTGATCAGTATATTTTGCCTGACCCTGACTAACATGTCTGATCAGTATATTTTGCCTGACCCTGACTAACATGTCTGATCAGTATATTTTGCCTGACCCTGACTAACATGTCTGATCAGTATATTTTGCCTGACCCTGACTAACATGTCTGATCAGTATATTTTGCCTGACCCTGACTAACATGTCTGATCAGTATATTTTGCCTGACCCTGACTAACATGTCTGATCAGTATATTTTGCCTGACCCTGACTAACATGTCTGATCAGTATATTTTGCCTGACCCTGACTAACATGTCTGATCAGTATATTTTGCCTGACCCTGACTAACATGTCTGATCAGTATATTTTGCCTGACCCTGACTAACATGTCTGATCAGTATATTTTGCCTGACCCTGACTAACATGTCTGATCAGTATATTTTGCCTGACCCTGACTAACATGTCTGATCAGTATATTTTGCCTGACCCTGACTAACATGTCTGATCAGTATATTTTGCCTGACCCTGACTAACATGTCTGATCAGTATATTTTGCCTGACCCTGACTAACATGTCTGATCAGTATATTTTGCCTGACCCTGACTAACATGTCTGATCAGTATATTTTGCCTGACCCTGACTAACATGTCTGATCAGTATATTTTGCCTGACCCTGACTAACATGTCTGATCAGTATATTTTGCCTGACCCTGACTAACATGTCTGATCAGTATATTTTGCCTGACCCTGACTAACATGTCTGATCAGTATATTTTGCCTGACCCTGACTAACATGTCTGATCAGTATATTTTGCCTGACCCTGACTAACATGTCTGATCAGTATATTTTGCCTGACCCTGACTAACATGTCTGATCAGTATATTTTGCCTGACCCTGACTAACATGTCTGATCAGTATATTTTGCCTGACCCTGACTAACATGTCTGATCAGTATATTTTGCCTGACCCTGACTAACATGTCTGATCAGTATATTTTGCCTGACCCTGACTAACATGTCTGATCAGTATATTTTGCCTGACCCTGACTAACATGTCTGATCAGTATATTTTGCCTGACCCTGACTAACATGTCTGATCAGTATATTTTGCCTGACCCTGACTAACATGTCTGATCAGTATATATTGCCTGACCCTGACTAACATGTCTGATCAGTATATTTTGCCTGACCCTGACTAACATGTCTGATCAGTATATTTTGCCTGACCCTGACTAACATGTCTGATCAGTATATTTTGCCTGACCCTGACTAACATGTCTGATCAGTATATATTGCCTGACCCTGACTAACATGTCTGATCAGTATATTTTGCCTGACCCTGACTAACATGTCTGATCAGTATATTTTGCCTGACCCTGACTAACATGTCTGATCAGTATATTTTGCCTGACCCTGACTAACATGTCTGATCAGTATATTTTGCCTGACCCTGACTAACATGTCTGATCAGTATATTTTGCCTGACCCTGACTAACATGTCTGATCAGTATATTTTGCCTGACCCTGACTAACATGTCTGATCAGTATATTTTGCCTGACCCTGACTAACATGTCTGATCAGTATATTTTGCCTGACCCTGACTAACATGTCTGATCAGTATATTTTGCCTGACCCTGACTAACATGTCTGATCAGTATATTTTGCCTGACCCTGACTAACATGTCTGATCAGTATATTTTGCCTGACCCTGACTAACATGTCTGATCAGTATATTTTGCCTGACCCTGACTAACATGTCTGATCAGTATATTTTGCCTGACCCTGACTAACATGTCTGATCAGTATATTTTGCCTGACCCTGACTAACATGTCTGATCAGTATATTTTGCCTGACCCTGACTAACATGTCTGATCAGTATATTTTGCCTGACCCTGACTAACATGTCTGATCAGTATATTTTGCCTGACCCTGACTAACATGTCTGATCAGTATATTTTGCCTGACCCTGACTAACATGTCTGATCAGTATATTTTGCCTGACCCTGACTAACATGTCTGATCAGTATATTTTGCCTGACCCTGACTAACATGTCTGATCAGTATATTTTGCCTGACCCTGACTAACATGTCTGATCAGTATATTTTGCCTGACCCTGACTAACATGTCTGATCAGTATATTTTGCCTGACCCTGACTAACATGTCTGATCAGTATATTTTGCCTGACCCTGACTAACATGTCTGATCAGTATATTTTGCCTGACCCTGACTAACATGTCTGATCAGTATATTTTGCCTGACCCTGACTAACATGTCTGATCAGTATATTTTGCCTGACCCTGACTAACATGTCTGATCAGTATATTTTGCCTGACCCTGACTAACATGTCTGATCAGTATATTTTGCCTGACCCTGACTAACATGTCTGATCAGTATATATTGCCTGACCCTGACTAACATGTCTGATCAGTATATTTTGCCTGACCCTGACTAACATGTCTGATCAGTATATTTTGCCTGACCCTGACTAACATGTCTGATCAGTATATTTTGCCTGACCCTGACTAACATGTCTGATCAGTATATATTGCCTGACCCTGACTAACATGTCTGATCAGTATATTTTGCCTGACCCTGACTAACATGTCTGATCAGTATATTTTGCCTGACCCTGACTAACATGTCTGATCAGTATATTTTGCCTGACCCTGACTAACATGTCTGATCAGTATATTTTGCCTGACCCTGACTAACATGTCTGATCAGTATATTTTGCCTGACCCTGACTAACATGTCTGATCAGTATATTTTGCCTGACCCTGACTAACATGTCTGATCAGTATATTTTGCCTGACCCTGACTAACATGTCTGATCAGTATATTTTGCCTGACCCTGACTAACATGTCTGATCAGTATATTTTGCCTGACCCTGACTAACATGTCTGATCAGTATATTTTGCCTGACCCTGACTAACATGTCTGATCAGTATATTTTGCCTGACCCTGACTAACATGTCTGATCAGTATATTTTGCCTGACCCTGACTAACATGTCTGATCAGTATATTTTGCCTGACCCTGACTAACATGTCTGATCAGTATATTTTGCCTGACCCTGACTAACATGTCTGATCAGTATATTTTGCCTGACCCTGACTAACATGTCTGATCAGTATATTTTGCCTGACCCTGACTAACATGTCTGATCAGTATATTTTGCCTGACCCTGACTAACATGTCTGATCAGTATATTTTGCCTGACCCTGACTAACATGTCTGATCAGTATATTTTGCCTGACCCTGACTAACATGTCTGATCAGTATATTTTGCCTGACCCTGACTAACATGTCTGATCAGTATATTTTGCCTGACCCTGACTAACATGTCTGATCAGTATATTTTGCCTGACCCTGACTAACATGTCTGATCAGTATATTTTGCCTGACCCTGACTAACATGTCTGATCAGTATATTTTGCCTGACCCTGACTAACATGTCTGATCAGTATATTTTGCCTGACCCTGACTAACATGTCTGATCAGTATATTTTGCCTGACCAGATGTTAGTCTTCCTCCCAATGTTCAAGTGTAGTCTTGTCTTGCTTTTTTACAGCTCTAAAATGCTCATTAAACAATGTTTGTTAATTCACAGATGTTCCACAATGTAACTAATCCTGGCATAACAGTGAGAAGGGGTGATATTTTGGTGAGTAATGATATTAACATGCACTGATAAGGTGCATCTTAATTATAAGGCGATTTAAGTGATATGTCAGTGTGCATCTGTAATTAGTGTGTCTATGCACAAATAAAGAGTGAGGTGTCTATATGAGATTGCATTAAGTGAAGTGATTTTTAGACTTGCTTTGAAAGACCTAGAAAGGATGGCTACAGTATGAGTGGATAGTAGAATATAAATCTTTCAATACTATTGCTGTACTGTCCCGGGGCATACTGATAGTGAAAGAAGAATTTTACAGCAGACTTCAAAATTTTATGGATAAAAGAAGAAGGAAAGACATTGCTGTTTTGATGGGAGACCTAATTGCTAAAGTTGGAAATGATAATATCAGTTTTGAGACATCATAGACAAACAGGGAATCCTGACTATAATTAAAAATGAAGTATTACTTATACTGTAATACTGTAATCCTGTGTTCATTAAGGCACGTAATGTGCCCTATGCTGGGTAGACAAATGTTTAAACTCTTCTCTGTCTTTTGCCTTGTAACATGCAGGACTAAGGCTTTGTTGCAGGCTATCTTTCCATCTCATTGGTGGATGTCCGGGGCGATGGTTAAAGGTCTAGGGCCACCATGACATCACTTTACATGTCCACCTATTGTCAGGCATGCGTACCACGTGACCTGTACTTTCTTAGCAACCCCGTATCTACGATGCCATTGAAGCAGGTTTGACTCCTGATGGGGGTGTTGCGGATGTGGTCTTGTAGTGAAAGTGACAGTTAATGGCTCTATTGCGCTAGTCGGCCGGGACGTGTCCCGTCCTCCATACTTGCAGGAATAAATGATGGAGGACAGAGCTAATCGGGTCGATGGCGTGTTTTAACAGCTCTGGTGGGATGGGATCCGGGCCTGCCGCTTGTCCATCTCTGAGTTTCTAAATAGCAGCAAGGACTTCAGCTATAGCAGAGGGTCGATGTTGGTCTCCATATCTGGGGGAGAATCCAGAGATTCAGCAGGCAGATCAGGACTTGTCGTTGCTGGTGGGTGGTTAATAACATATGTGTAGTGCTCCTTCCACCTGTTCACTACCTTCTCGTCTTACGAACACACGGAGCTGTCGGACTTATTAATGAACTCAATGCTTTTTCCTCATT